>JARJCM010000024.1:0-691840 GCA_029233265.1 Mycena alexandri
TGGCACCCAGATATAAATCAGTAAAAAATAAGTTGGTGAGGAAAGGCCGCGCCACTTACCACTCGCGCCAAACTCGCCCAACAAAATGAGGCCAAAGACATACGCGGGCTGTGGACACAGCAGGTTCGCGCGGCACGCCGCCTGGTGTAGCAGGCCGAGCGCACGGGCGACGTCCTCCTGCACGCCGAGCTGCTTCAGGAGGTACGCGGTGCCGAGGCGGTGCAGCGCGGCGGCGTCGCGGGCCTTGGCGCCGCTGTTGAGACAGTCGAGCATGTGCGCGGTGTCGCTGAACGCCTCGTAGTCGCGGGCGAGGCGGAACCACGCGGGGGACCAGCCCGCGCGCGCGGCGGCCTCGAAGTCGCGGAAGGCGGCGCGGGGGTTGGGGAGGAGGAGGGCGGGGTAGGTGCCGGCGGCGGCGAAGGTGGCGCGGTAGTAAACAGCCTCGGGGACGGCGGCTTGGGCTTGGGCGAGGATGAGGGGAACGGCGGCGAGGGTGAGGGAGAGGCGGCGAGGGCGGGGGTGCGCGCGCGGCGGCCTCGAAATTGCGGAAGGTGGCGCGGGGGTTGGGGAGGAGGAGGGCAGGGTAGGTGCCGGCGGCGGCGAAGGTTGCGCGGTATTAGACGGCCTCGGGGACGGCGGCGAGGGCGAGGGGGTACGGCGAGGGCGGGGGTGCGGTCGACGAGGAAGAGGCCGTCGCGGCCCAGGCGAGCTGCGCGTCGGGCGGGGCAGCGGCGATGGAGGGGAGGGCGGTGGTGAGGGCGGCCGGCGTGGGGAGCGGCGGTGAGGCTGCCGTCGCGCGCGTGGGAGGGCAGCCGCGGCGGCATTGGGCTTGGGGCGCGTGCGGCGTTGGCTGCGGGGTTGGCGGCACCCGCCCAGGGACTCCAATCGGTATTCGGTGGGGGCAGGGGACTCGGGGTGCGGGCGGCGGGGTTGGGGTTGTACGGAGGGCGGAGAGGCGGATGCATTCGGGCGGCGTCGAGTTCTTGCCGTTGCCGCCGCCGCCGCCGTTGTTTTGCGCAGAAGGGAGTGGAGCGGCAGGGAGTCGTGCTATGATCGCGTTAGTATGGAGTAGCGCGGAAGAGGCAGTAAAGAAAAAGAAGAGTATGTATGTAGGGACGATGGACGAAAAGCCCACTCACCCCCTGCTTCCCGATAATCCCCAACGCCTCCTCCACGCTCAGCGCGCGCAGCGTCCGCGCTAGCATCGCGGGGAAGCTCTCCCCCGGCTTCTCCCGCGTGCGCAGGCGCGTCGTGGGCTGTTTCGATTCGGCGCGGCGGGCGGGATGTCCTGGACGAATACGTACTATGAAGGCGTGCGTTAGCGTGGGATGCAAGGAGGAGGGAGGAAGATTAAGAGTAAGAGGAAGAAGGGGGAGGGGATGGGGGGTAGGATAGGTAGAATAAGAGCAAGGAAGGAAGGAAGGAGCGGAGGGCGGAAGGACAGCACACGAGCGCGGGGAGGGGGGATGGGTATAAAGGAAGGTAAGAAAGAAAGAGTGGAATGAGGAGGGGGAGGGGATGCGGAAGAAGAAAACGCGCTCGAAGAACTCGTAGAGCCACGGCGCGTCCATGACGTACGCGCTGACGATGGCGAAGGCGAGGGCGGAAGAGGCGGATGTTGTTGCCTTTGGCCGCCGCCGTTGTTTTGCGGCCATTGAGCGGCGTGGAATGCGCAGTGGCGTGCTGCGTGTCGACGCGCAGGATCGCGCCCTGCGGGAAGAGGCGCCGGCCGTCTGGGGTGCGGGATGGCTGCTCCACCTCTTCCACTACCACCGCTCTTCCCTCCAGCGCCGTTGCTCCCTCCTGCGCCGCTGCCAGTCGCGCCGCCGCCCAACGTATTCCCACCCTCCAACCCTTCCTCGCACTGCCCAGCGGGTCGGCAAAGGACTCTTCGCGGAAGGAACCTGGTCGATGGTGCTCATGTCGACGTTGGCGGTATCGGCTTGCTGAAATCGCGACTCGACGTGGTGGGAGGCAAGAGAGAGACGTCCGGCCCGAATATTACGTGACGTTGATCTCTATCTCTCTTTCACTTCCATGTCGCGCGCCCTGTCTATCATCCTGGTGCGTATGCGTCGGGTCCTCGTTCGCGGTCTAATGCTCTGCAGGCTTCATCTTGAAGGTTAAGAAGATATTGGAGAGCATTTGCAGAAAGCTGAGTCATGCTCCGATTTTTCGCATGAAGCTTTCTCATTTCAGTCTCCTCGCAAAATTCTCTTCAAAACCTCACAAAACTCACTCAGACTCTACAATTACCTTCTATACACGCCAATTCATCTTTCGGAACACTTGTCGCATCCTCTGCAGTTCGTCGACCCTTTTGAACACGACTTTGCCTGTCTTTTGCACCATGCTTGGCCACCAGTTCGCCTATTCGACGGCTCCCAAGGAATTCTTCTTCCACGCCATGGCTGGGCGCGAGGGTCTAATTGATACCGCCATCAAGACCGCTGAGACGGGGTACATTCAGCGACCTCACGTCCAGTCACGCAGTCACACCCGGGTGGCCAGGGTGTGACTCACGGAGGCGATCAATGTGAGCATCGACCAGGCCGCGTTGACGGGCGAGAGTTGCCGCAGAGCAAGAAGCTGGGTGATCAGTGTTTTTCGTGAGTGTTCTTTCTGCTTTTTTCGTTCTTTCGTCGTCCTCGTCGTTGCCCTCGAACGTCCACATCCCCCCCTATCCCCGCCCTATCCCCTCCCCCCCTCGCCCTATCTATTACTAACTCCTATCTCCCCGTCTAAACCTTATCTCCCCGCCTTGTTGCATTTACTGATCTCCGATCCAGCGGCTCGACCTGCAAGCAGAGCGAGGCAGAGGGCGTCGTCATCTCCACTGGCGCCAACACGTTCTTCGGTGAGGCACCCTCTCTCTCTCTCCCTCTCCCTCATAATAACTACAATAACAACGAAACTAACGCCTTCCCCCTAGGCCGCGCCGCCTCCCTCGTCGGGCAGGATGACGACACTACAGGCCATCTGCAGAAGATCCTCGCGCAGATCGGGTCCTTCTGCCTCGTCGCGATCGGGATTTTCGTGGTGGCGGAGATACTGTGACCCCCCGCGTGAGGACACGAAGCAGACGATCGACGATGGAGTGCGGGTGGGGCGTCGGCCCCTACCTCGCCCCACCCCACCCCAGCCGCAAACGGCTTTGCCGCAGACGCCCCGGCCCCCGTCAAGCGCGCGGCGTCGGCCTCGGCGCCCAACACCCCCGCCCTCCCCGCGCGCGCGCCCTCCCGCGCCGCCTCCGTCGCCTCCTCCCACGCCTCCCACGACACCCACAACACCCACAACACCGGGCACAAGTTCACCCTCAAGGACCTCCTCGCCTCCGGGCCGAAGCTCTCCCGGCGCAGTAGCGCGCGCAGTGCGAGCTCGCGGCATAGCGCGGACAGCGGGAGCGAGGTGAGCCACGACGGCGGCGGGTTCGGCGCACCTTCGGGCTCGGCGGGGGCAAGAAGGATAAGGAGGGCAGCAAGAAGGGCGGGGGGAGCGTCAAGAGCGGGGGGGAGCGTGAAGAGCGGCGGGGGCGACTCGAGCGCCTCGCTGACGAGGAAGTACGGCGTGTGCCAGAAGGTGGCGATTGGCAAGGGGGCGACGAGCGTGGTGCGCCTGGCGCACAAGTGGGATCGGAGCGAGGGGGAGAAGATGTATGCTGTCAAGGTTCGTCGACTCGGCTGTTTTCTGGGCGGGCTTGGCCTCAGCCCTTGCTGTTGCGGCTTGTGCGGCATACTTTTGCCTCTTCTATCTATCTTTCTATCTTTCTATATCTTCCCTCCTCCCCTCTTATCCCTCCCCCTTCTCTCACTAACGAACCCCCCGCCGCCCCCAGGAATTCCGCAAACGCCGCAAAACCGAGACAGAGAAAGAGTACGTCAAGAAGCTCACCGCCGAGTTTTGCATCAGGTGCGTTCCCCCTCCTTCTTCGTCCTTTTGCGTTTCGAATAAGGGCGTGCTTCGCGATGTCGATGCCCTTGCACCCACCCACCCGCTCACTTTTTTGCGGAGGCGCGCATGGTTTTTCTTTTTTGTTTGAGGGGGGTGGAGGTGACGTCACCATCCTGCTTTTTTTCTCTTGTTCGCGGACGCGGACGCGGCAGGATGCGGTGGTCGGCGCATCAATCGGCACCTCGGGCTGGGATGGGATGCAGCGCATTTTCCCGATGTGTCGCGCCCGTTCGGGTTATGTACAGGAATGCGCTCGTGGTCGTCATATTCGTATTCGTATTCCTATCCATATTCCTATCCACATTCCTCCTCCTTCCCCCTTCCCCCTCTACCACTTCGCTTACCGCTCGCTAACGCAACAACCGCTAACGCGCGCACAGCTCGACTCTACACCACATCAACATCGTCGAGACCGTCGACCTCGTGCAGGACGAGCAGGGCCGGTGGTGTGAGGTTATGGAGGTGCGTGCTTTTCCTTTCGTTTTTTGGGACACTCGCTTTGCATTCTGCTGCGGTTTTTTTTTTTTTTTGTGCACTCTGCGCGCGATGCATTCTGCGCCGATGCATGCCACGGTTTTCCGTGCGCCGCGCTGGGCTGCTGGAGACGCAGTACGTATGACTTTTGGGGGCGTGGTGCGGAGCGTGCGTGCAGGCGGAGTCGTGGGCATTCTGCGCGTACGACGCGACTCGGGCTCAGGCTCAGGCAGAGTCGTGCCGACGCCGCGTCGTGGCGGATTTATTCCGCGCCACCCCCCCCCGTCTCGTCTCGTCTCGTCTTCCCCAAACGCTCCCCAGATCGGCTCGGACTTGCGTTCCCTTCGTTCGCGCCCTCCCGGTCTCACTTCCCCTCGTTCTCGTTGCCGGCGGGCGCGTTGGAGGTGGGCCCCAGCGCAGAGTGCAGTTTGCGGAGGGTGTCGAGGACGCGGCGCGGTGGCGCGGAAGGGATCCAGATCCAAACCCAGATCCAGATCCCAAAGCGAATCGGCGCGGATCCTTTCGATGGCGCGAGTCTCGGGTCTGAGGCGCGCCTATGGCCGTCGGCGCGTCGGCCGTGGACGTTCCGCCGCTCGCCGCCCGCCTCGCTGCCCTCCCCCTTCCCTTCATCTCTTCGCACCCAACCCCCCCTTTTTTTTCTTTCTTCTTTGTCATTCTTCCAACCCCCACTAATCGCTAACCCCTCCCTCCTCGCATTCCTTTCCAGTTCTGCCCCGGCGGCGACCTCTACGCGGCGATCAAAAAGGGCGGCATGTCGCCCTCCGAGGTCGAGTGCTGCTTCAAGCAGATTTTGGAGGGGGTTGGGTGCGTTTTTTTCTTGCTCCCTCTGGGTTTTTTTTTTTCGTTCGTTCGTTCGTGCTGTGCTGTGCGCTCGCGGGAGCATCGTCGGGTATAACATTGGCGTGCGACGTGGCGTTCGACGAGCATCGTGGGGCTCAAGATTCTGCGCGACGAGACACGAGCGCTCGGTGTCAAGGTCAAGATGGTTACTGGTGATCAGGTGGGTGTTTGCTAGAACGAGAGAGCGACAGACGCTAACGGCACCCGCGCAGCTCGCCATCGCAAAGGAAACCGGCAGACGTCTCGGACTCGGCGACCACATGTACCCCGCCAAGGTGCTCAAGACGGCCCCGCACCCGCTGGCAAGCACGCCAGCTTGGACGAGATGATCATGGATGCCAATGGCTTTGCGGGTGTTTTCCCCAAGCATCCGTTGATTCTGGGGTTACCTTACCTATCTTGCCCACGGCCTTGTAATAAGTAGAATATAAAATGAACTGGAGAAATTCCTGGAGAGGCGGTACGGCGTACCGTTATGTAAACATCACGTGGGCATTGGAACTTTGACTGAACCTCCGTTATCCTCTGGTGCCACCGCTCCAGTAAGTGTTCTGGTCGCGTTTCAACGCGTATTTTGTGTCCTCATACTGGTTCCTATAGCCTATGGACCATCTATTATCCTTGACGGACCTTCTGGCGCGCGACTTCCCCGGGCTTGCTGCACATCCCGCTTTCACCCAATTAAGAACTGGGATTTCTCGCACCTCGAGCCAGCAAAGCTCCCCTCTACCTCAGCATGACTCTCCAACACGCTCTGACACGCTTTTTGATGATCCATTCGCCGCTGGGCCTCCTTCTGGCCACTCACTAAATTCTCCGCCACCCGGGGACGAGTTCAGCTATCTTTTCTCACCGGGGCCGCTCAGTCCTGCTCCTTCCTCTCGCTCTCCCTCCCCCACCCCTTCCTCTGGCAAAAGAAAGCGCGCACGCCTTGATTCAGACGGGGAAGACGATGAAGATGAGGACGAAGAAGAAGAGGACAATAACGCCCCCAAAAAAAAGAAGAAAAAGAAGCGAAAATGCCGGAACGACGAAGCATCTGCCAAGCGTCGAAAACAAGATAAAATAGCCAGACTCCGGGGAGGGGCAGGTTCGGAGACGCCAGCGGCTGAGAGGAAGGCAGGGGATTTGAGAGACCATGAAGAGAGGTAAGCAATCTTCCTACTAGCTTTACCGGGAGTTTGAACTAAAACAAAATTATCTCAGTCCCTCCAAGGCCAAGGACAAGGGGGAGTTCGTTGGGGATGGAACTCCCCCAAAGACCACGGCCAAGGGCGGCGAGTTCCTCGGCCAGCTCAGTCGTGTTGCAAGTAAAGAAGGACAGGAGGCCCTCGAGAGCTTCATCCTTGAGCTCGTCGAATTCCACACGGCCCCCACACAGAACACGATCCCTCCAGGCTCAAGAACAGAAGATATTATTCACACCCTTGAGTGTCCCGGTGAGATTGCAAAGAACGGGGAGAAGCTCATCAAGAAGGGACGTGTATTAGATTTCCACATGCTCCTAATGTTCGCGAGGTTCCGTTTCGCCATGCATAAGTACGTCCTGTTGCCTTTAAATGCATTGTGGCCTTATTTGTTTTCCCTCAGCGATGGAATGACGCACCAGGTCCGCGCGGAGAAAATGGGGTTCAAGGAAGAGAAGTCGTCGCGCAATTACATGCAACGGGGGCAACGGGTTTTGGACCTGGCTGGGGGCGGTACATTTCTTTCTCTTTCTTGGGACCTTTCCATCTAAATGCAGAGCAGGGACCTTCTTTCTCCTAATCATTGTGGCAGCTTTGGAGCTCAAAGATCGCGTCACGGGGGTCCATCTGACTTCGGCTGATTTTCGGAGTTGCGGTAACGCTATCGGCTCCCCTCAATGTACGTCTTGCACAAGTATTTATTAGCTAGATACGAGCTCAAATTTAACGTCTAGCAAATGATTCCTGGGGCAATAGCGCAAGGATCTTGGTGCCTTACATACAGCGGCTCTACCATGACCCCCGTCTTAATTTCCTTTCCTTTGGTTCGAACATTTTTTCTGAAGAAGAAATGGATCGGCCAGACTTCAGGTTTACGCGGGTTAAACTGGATTTTAAGGAGATTGCCTATAACGACACTTTATTGAGTCGTCTCAAAACCAAGTGAGTCTTTTCTGTTGTCGGGGCAAACCTAACTGAAGGGCCTTTTTAGTTCACCCCCTCTTCGCCCCCGAGCAACGAAAATCTGGGACAAGATATTTAACCCCCCGGTGTTCCTTCTACCACCGGTTGCGCCCAAAGTATATCCGACAGAGCGTATTCAAACATCCATTCGTATCCCTCGAGGGACATGTCCGGTACCGAAAGATCCAACAGCGGCCAAGCGGTGGGTGGAGAGGGAGAGGGAAGTTGCTGAAAACGGAATTCAAGTTGCTTCTTGCGATGAGTTAAAGGAAAAGGCGGGTAATCTTCTTGACCTTCTCTCCGTTTTTTTATTGCTCATATCTCTTCAGCTGGAATCCATCCACTCCAATATAGAAGAAAATCACGATACTTATGTGAGATTTGATACCAAGATTTTGAACGGGTTCGTGATGTGGCTCCACCGTATCATACATGCTTACGTGTTC
The DNA here is from genome assembly GCA_029233265.1 of Mycena alexandri. Lineage (NCBI taxonomy): Eukaryota > Fungi > Basidiomycota > Agaricomycetes > Agaricales > Mycenaceae > Mycena > Mycena alexandri. The sequence goes on from JARJCM010000024.1 coordinate 7,883, forward strand.
ACAGAAAAGCCTTGTCGATTCAGGGCATCGCTGACCAGGGAGAGCTGGACAATGATGTGGCCTTAATTCTCACCGATATGAGGGAAGCTCTGGGACCCATTGTGGACACTCTTCCCGACCTCATCAACGCCGCATACGGTGACGGAACAATCCACTCGGACTCAAGAGCTGAAGGATTCGCGGTGGAAGCCATCCACTTGGAGCCTGCATACAATCGGTATGCGGAGAAGGTGTGGATTTAATCGCAAATTTGGTCCATCTAATCTGCTCTCAGGGTAAAGGCGCGCCATTAGACGACCACCACATGCACTTTATTCACAGAGCAAACTACCCTCGCGCGAACCACGGCCAACGTATTCCATGGGTCAGCAAGGACATTACGAAGGATCAAGACTCCTACGCCTCGCTGGTTTCGGTGTTGACTGGAATGTGTGAATACCTCGCTGACAGGGTAAGCTTGTCATCTCACAGCGGCTTTGGATGCGTACTAATTTTACAAAGCTCTGCTATCACCGCCCCGATTTGGTAGGGAAACTGGAGGCGTACATCAATATTCTCCCATACAATGCTGCCTGTCCCTGGGCACCTTTCGGGGGCGTTGTGGTCAACTTCAACGCGTGCTCCGACGCACACTTGGACGGATGGGACCTCTTCAAAAGATGTCTGGTGGTCCCTTTGATGCGCGATTGCAAAGGCGGTGCTCTGGTCCTCTACGAGGGGCGGCTGGTGTTGGATCTTCACACCGCTGATGCGATTTTGTTTCCCTCAGGGAGGTTCACCCACTTCAATCTTCACTACGTGGGAATGCGGGCGTCTCTGGTGTTTCATACTGATGCTGGCAGCCTGCAGTGGACGGAGGGGGAAGGTGCTAACGAGTGGTTCAACGGTAAATTTGGGGTGAAATTAGATAGGCCTGAAGCTGTCTAGCAGCATAGAACGGACGATAGTTCACTTTTACTTTACGCCGCCTTATTTACTAATTGAATAATGACTACACTTGTATATCTCAGCTGAACAATCGCATTTCTTTTATATAATAACTGGCCTTTCGCTTTTTCGCTTTTTCGGGCGTGGGAATTTGATCAACAAATACGGTCACGTGGTGGGAGCCAAACAAAGGTTCGACTTCAGCTTCTTGCTTCCTACCACCATCTTCCCTCACCATGTCTTCCAAGAAGTCGAAGAAGAGTACCACCACAAAGGCATCATCGTCCAAGCGCAAACTTACGTCCTCTCCCAAGAAGAAGGCCCAAGCGGCTGCGAGAACGTCCGTCAAGAAGAACGCCTTAGCAGAGAAGAATGTGTATGATGATCAAGGTAAACTGTAGACTCTCGTCTCATATGCACACTGCTGAGTTACAGAACAAGGAGACGACACTGGCCTGAGACCCCGTAGTTCCCGCGAGAAGAAATTAACGGTGGACAAGTTGACAAGAGACAGTTTGAAAATACAGTATAACCCGGCAAAGAAGCATGTACTGGATGACGTCCTCGATGAGGAGGAGGAAAATCAAATCGCTCCTCCGGCTAAAAAAACGAAATTTAAGGCAAATGTATGTGCTTGCTTTCAGATACGTCTATGCAGTAACGTAACTTTCCCCAGATACCTGCAGACTCCCCTCTCCGTCCACAAGCCCCGCTGCCCAAAAAGAGTATACCGCTTCCTCTTTCCAGTCCTTCTTATCGCGGGGGCAGTCTTCCTCCCAAGTCCCAGAGATACAGGTCATCTAGTCCGGCTGACTCTCTTCCTATCCCTCGCCGTCGCCGTTTAGTCCCTGCACACAAGGCAACGGTATGGGATTCGGACGAGGTAGATGTGAGTTTACATGTTTCTTCCTGTGAATATGCGAACTAATTATGGGACCCAGGGGTTCGGTGAGTACATAAAGTACAGTCTGGATGCCGTCTCTGACCTTTACAGAACAAGGGAAGAAGGGCCTGCCAACTGGTGAGTCTATTGTTTAAAACCTGACACATATTGACTTGTGTTTAGTGGAGGAGAAAGACGAGGATATGGATATGGATCTTCTTTCCGAAGGTAATGTCCAGATATTGTATAGAGTTAATTTGATCTGATTACTCTTAGAACAACGTCGCCGTCGTGATCTCCATGCTCTCCACGAGGAATTTGGTGCGTCTTTTTCCCGAGTTCCATGACCTCCCACTGCATCTTTTTTAGACGCCGCTCTCTACGGCAGTAACGATGAGAGCGAAGAGGCGGGCAAACAGCTCAGCAATGGCCAAGACGACCAAGAAGACCACCAGTCCCAGAGCGGGGAGGAGGAGAGGAGCCAGGATGGGGAGGATGACGGGGAGGATGACGGGGAGGATGACGAAGAGGACGAGGAAGACGAGCAGCAGAGGCTCATTGCTGAAAGGGTAGAGAGGCAACGGGAAGAGGTCCGTGAAGCCAGGGAGAAACGAGAGAGGGAGCGCGAAGAGGACCGTCGACAACGAGAGAAGGAGAACGAGAACGAGAACCGCAGGCGCCAGCAGGACCAAGGCGATAAGGGGGAGCAGCCCAGGAAGCAGGGGAAGAGCCAGAACCGCGAGGGTAAGTCTTCGTTGCGTCTGTAAGATATTGCTCAGGGTCATTTCCTAGATCGACACGACAACGGAAGGGATCTGGGCAACGTTGGAAAGGCCAAAGGTAAGAGAATCGCCTGCTAGGGACCACGGGTTAACCCAGTTCCTCTCCTAGGTTATGTTCTCTCAGACACGGGAAAGGGTAAGCTGTATTCTGCTTCCCGACCCTCGCTAACAAATTAAAAGAACACGAGCGTGACCGCCACCGCGACCATGAACCCCAACGCGACTACGACCGCGACCGCAACCACGACCGCGACTACGACTATGACCGCAACCACGACCGCAACCGTGACCATGAACGCGACCGCAACCGCGACCGTGACCATGATCGTGACCATGATCGTGAACAGGAACGTGAAGGCCAAAAGCAACGCAATAAGGCAGACAAGCAAGGGAAGGCTTCTGGATCCAGTGAGTGGCACCGTACATTCAAGAAGCAAGTACTGTGATAATTAATAACTTGCATTAGAGCGCAACGAACCCCAGGATCGTAGAAGGGAAAGGCAAGGCAAGCCTCCTTCCTTTATTTGTCGAGAACTTGTTGAAGATGTTCTTCTAGCCCTGGATTCTCCCCCCCGTCCCCGGAGTGAGACAGGTAAGTCATACTATGCTGGGGAATCAACACTCACCGGTCAAAATAGACAAGGGCCAAGGAAGATCCCGAGGACAGGGTATGTTTCTAACCCGTTCTAATTTGTTTAATCAATCTGAGAGAATTTTCACCCTGCAGATAGACGCGGCGACCAACAAGGTATGATTAAAGATCAAGTTATAACGTCTGCTAAAAACTTTCATAGCGTACAAAGTCCTTGACAAACATAGGGCCCAGAATCGTGCAGTCCGTGCTCCTGACGCCGACCGCCTTGCTGCTTATGCCCAGAAACAACGAGGGGCCGAGGAAGTGACAGAAGAGGACGGAGAGGAAGAGGGTGATGATGATGATGATGACGATGAAGAAGAGGAGGGGGTGAAGAAGAAACGTAAAACGCGAACATCTACAGGTGAACTAACACCCGATATGGAGTCCTTCTACCCAAAGTTCTTCCGCAAAGTCATTAAGATCTGCAAGCCCCGGGCTTTCGAGTATCTGCTCAACGGCAGAATGTGGGCCCAGCAGGCCCGGTTTCTGAACAGAGCGAACAAATGGCTCACAGATGCGATCTCCTACTGCCAAGACGAGCTTGGGCTCCTGATGCCTGAGGGTATGTTTTCTTTACGTCTTTCCCCGATCCAACAGTGCTCAGTCCAAGTGTTAGGCATATGGGAGGAGCACCATGACGACTTGGAAAAACTGGTACTCCACTCTCTTTTATTTTTTCAACGCTAATGTTCACCGCTTTTCAGTTATGGAGCTATGCTTCTACTTTTCGTGGCAGGGTCAAAACGGCCTCCAGGGCTGTGGTTCAGGCATCTTACAAGATAATTCCCTCTGTCGATGATTTCCTCGGTGGATTCGGTCAAGAGGAATTCGAGGCTCAGACGCGGCTGAATGTGGAGGATCTTATCACGGACTCCAAATTCCACCACATGAACAAACGGTGCAGCAAAGTATGGCTTCTACAAAGTGCACACATATGTTCCTAACTATTGTCAGGGAAAAATCAACAATTTTATGGCGCCCGCCATTCCCGCGCTCATCTTCACAATTCTGTACGAAGGCAGAAACCCTCTTGCCAAGGCGCTTCCAAACTCGTTCCGAACATACACCCCTGAGCTTGTGGCGGCAATGTCCAATGCAGTAACGTCTCAACTTCTTTCTGATATGTTTGTAGCTCATGATTGTACAGTTGAAAAATTCAATCGATGAGTATTCAACTGGGACCTTCGTCAAGCGGCCCTTCAGTGAAGAGTCATATTCCCAGAATTACGATGATATCCTGGCTGCTCTTGACGATCTCAAGGAGGATGAGTATCACTGGACCAAAACAACGGGAGAATGGGCGAAGTGGCAGGCAGCTCACACTTTCCGCCAGGGGAACAAAGGGTCTTCGGGTGGCGCTAGAATGAAAGTTATTCTCGATTAGATTCAAAATATAAGTTTAATTTTCCCTTGTCCCTTGGTCTTCCGACGTGAGGTAGCTCAAATATAAGGATCCCACAATTTATGTATATATGGCTACCAAACTACACGCTACCTCGCTGGGCTACATACATAGTACTACATAGCTCCCCCTGCTACTACGTAGTACTACATACTACTACACAGAAGCCCTGTCAACTACACAGAACCCCCCCGAACTACACAGAGCTACATACAGGGTACCCTTACTACAGTAACTACAGAACTACAGAAGCTACGTAGTGCTACGTAGCACTACATAGCCAACCCAGGGTTTGCTGATGATTATGATTAGTATCATATGCTGATCTTGCCCACTGGCCACCTCATCAGCTCTAGTGCCTTACACGCTGTATTATTTGTTGACTGAACGGACTCGATTCAAACTACGCATGTGCAGAACTGACTATCCAAAAGTTTAGGAATAACATAGCAGGCAATCTAGCCGCAGTTGCTGTAACGTTCGAGAGCCCCATTCATCCCCGCATTACGTTCACTATCGCCGAGTCAGGTATATACTCCGTGAGTCCATGTGCCATTCACAACGACGCGTCCTTCGATTTGGAAGTGGCGCAGGAAGAAATGAACACGCACTTTGCCAGAATAATGGCTCAAGCAACTGGATATAACTTACCTGAAAGCACAGTGGTTCGGAAGTGTTCAAAGTCCAGACAACCTGTCCGATGCCGGAGACGACCCCCGGTTTTCGGATTACTATACTTCCGCAGCAGGTGAAAGCCGAGATGCTGACGCGTCGTCCCCGACTCATCGGCACGGTGACGAAATGAACCACCTTCAATTCTTCAGGGAAAAAATAGACTGCTCATTATTGAGCGTTAGGCGAAGACTTCTTCTCTTCAACGAAAGTTAGCGAACTTGGATTCGTTAGAATCGTGAGACAAGTGTTCCTTCCTTGATTGAATCTGACACAGCCTTAGGCCTCAGGGACCATCAATACCGGTTGCTCTGCTTCCACTTGCATGTTTTCATCGCGTTCACAGGTCTCATCGCGGCACGAACCTACTGGCTCCTATGCTCTCCTTTCAGCCGGGTCTGGAGAGGAAGAGACAATTGAAATGTCCAGCAAACACACCGACTTCAGGCATGAAGACAGCGATGGCACCGAAGGAAACTTTCCAGACCGCATTAAACGGTCACATTTACCGTGGTGGAAACGGCCTTCTCCCTGGTGGTATTCAATTTTAGTTTTCTCATTCACTCATGGACTCTTGACAAACATTTTAGGCTCATAATTGCCGTTCCATTCAGTGCCATCGCTATGTCTGCGACATTCGCTCCGAGGGTTGAAGTGTTCACCCTTCTGGCGTGTACGGTTCACAAGCCTGAGCTTTTGATGGGCGAACATCCAATTTCAAGATATATTCTTCCGCCACGTCACCAGCCTCCACTCTTTCCTCAGTCCGATCTCACTAATCAGACCAGCAGTCCTATGGGGGGTATGGGCATGAGCACCGCCAGCCCTTGCGCCTCAGATCCTGTTGTACAAGCTGTACATCAGCAAACCCGGGGCTTGCTACGTAGCACTACGTAGTTCCTGTAGTTCCTGTAGTTCTGTAGAAAGGGTACCCCTTACGTAGTTCCATGTAGTTGAGAGGGTTTCTACACGGTTCTACGTAGTTGAAGGGGTTTCTATGTAGTTCTACGTAGTTGAGGTTCTGAAGGTAAGAAAAGTCTTACTCAATCACCGGCCACCCAGTGCTCCACTACTACTATCTTACATTGTTCAATTCAAGGGTAACCAGTCATCTCAATTCAACTAATTAACTAATGTCTTATTGGATCGTAATTCTATTCTAAGTCATTATTAAACTAAACAAAGTGCTTCCTGAGAGAATCGAACGCGCGACCTCGGGGGTTCAGGCAAAATTCAGAGTTCCGTGCACTAACCAACTGAGCTAAGACAGCATGTAAGCCAATGGGAATGATTCTGATACATAGGTACCCTCCTATATCCAAGCCAGGTTACTCTTCTCTCCGCCCACACCCGTTGCCCATTCACACTGTCTGCTGTATCTGGGGTGTGGATAATTTTCTATCCACTCTGAAAGACTTGACTTTGAAAAAAAAATCCAGGGTGTGTAAAATATGTGGTAGATGCTAAAAATAGACCAAAACACCAAAGTTGTAGAGCTTGAAGAGAGCTACAAAAGTCTTCTCTACCACTTTTCGCCAAACAGCTTGGTTGAAGCGTAAAACACAAAATACTTTCCAACACGCGACAATTTTCAAAGCGAGAACAACTCAAAACCAGACCTTCTGCAATTTCCTGAACAATCAGATCTTCATAATGTGTGTTGAAGAGTGGACAGTTGGGCGCTGATCAGAAACCACATAATACCCCGTTGAACTACATAAACTACATAAACTACATAGAATCCCCCAAACTACATGGAACTATGTAGAGTCCCTACAAACTATGTAGAACTACATAGCACTACATAGTTGAGCTGAAACTACAGCCAACTACAGCCAACTACACCAACTACACCAACTACAGCAAAAAAGAGGTTTTGCTGATGTAGTGGCCAAGTTAACCACAGCCGCCTCCGCACTCTCCGGCGTGCTCTGCATTCTCACAACTGCATTCTGGGGCGCATTCTCGGACCGTCACGGTCGAACTCGGGTCATATCTCTCGCGGTCTTCGGCCTGCTTTTGAGCGACCTCACCTTTGTATTCGTAACCAAAAATGTCCAGCATCTTCCTGGCGGATATTGGCTCCTCCTTCTCGGCCCCATACTTGATGGCGCTCTCGGTGGTCAGCTCCTCTTCGGAACCCCGAAACAAAAACTTGACTCCACGTAGGTATGGCGACTGCAACCGCAGCAACCCAGGCTTATCTGGCCGACACCACCGACCCATCTGAACATTCTCGAATTTTTGCGTTGTTCATGGGCGTTGCTTTCTTGGGGGGAGGGATTGGACCTATGGTCGGAGGCCTCGTTGTCCGGTACTCTCTGTGATTCCCGCCTCAATAAGTTCGTTGACCTTTTGAACAGGTGGACTGGCAGTCCTCTTTCAGTTTTCTACCTTTCCATTGCAATCAATGGCTTCTATATTTTCCTGGGCTTATTCGTCATTCCCGAACCTCTCACAAAGTCGCAGATGCAGGCTTCCTCTGCCCACTATGAAAATCTGCGCTCAAGCGCCGAACAGAATTCTACCTTCGCTAACCGCATCCGGCGCCTTTTCGCATTTTTGGAACCCTTGACGATATTCTTCCCGGAGGCGGTGGAGCGGAGTCCGTCCAAGGGGAGACAGTGGAATTGGAATCCGACCCTCCTTGCACTGGCGTATGGATCCACATTATCAATCATGGTTCGAGTCTTCCTTGACTTCGTCTAGTTGAAAACTAAACAAAAAGATCAGGGATCGATGACCTTCAAATTTCAGTTTGTTGCGTCGTATTTTGGATGGACTAGCGAACATGTCCGTAGTCCATATTTCCGTTGTTCTGCGCTCATTCTTTCAGATCGGATACTACTTAAGCGTCACTGGAGCTGTTCAAGCACTGTTCCTCTCGCTCCTCCTTCCTTGTTTGTCCCTTTATAACAATTTCACGTCCGATTATTGACAGTCAAACAAGCGATAATAAAACTCGTTAAACTCTTCTCGAGGGTTCCAACCGACTCTTATTCTAAAACTGGCCCGTCGCACCCCTCCTCATTCGACCTCTCGCTCGCCCGCATCTCACTTTTCGTCGAAATTATCGGTTACACCCTCATGCCGTTTGCGCCTACTGGTCTCTTCTACACGGCGTTCACAATACTGGCATCCTTCGGTGCCGGCTTCTCCCCGGCCATCCAGAGTGTCGCTCTCGAGCTCTACGCGCAGCAAAATGACGGAACCATGGAATCTGGGAAATTGTTTGGCGGTTTGAGCGTCATCCAGGCCCTGGCGTGAGTTCTTGGTCGATTTACGGCTGGGAAACTATTTATGCAATTACCTTTCTACAGCCAAATCGTGGGCCCGTCAATTTACGGGCTTGTGTTCGTAAAAACCGTGGCCACTTTCCCAAAGGCGATCTTCTTTGTTTCCGTGGCGAGCGATTGTTTCTCGTTCCTCTGTGTCAGCCTCGTCAGGCTCTCGAGTGACGTCCGGACAGACGCCGAGGAGCTGTCGCGCCTTGCGAGTCCCAGCGGGGATGATGTTTCGACACCATATTCCTTGGCCGATTAAGCTGACGTTTCTTTTTTCCACGGCGATCTTCCTCTGGACAATTTTGGGCCTCAATTAAAAGTTAGAGTTCAATATTTAATACACATTGGATACTTGGAATACATACTTATCGACTTGTAAGGAACATTCGTTTTCAACCTCCGCTCGGCCAACCGTTAGCCATGGCCATGCCGAGTATCCACCATCAAGCCGAGTGTCATTGCTTGAGAGTCCGCTTGTTTCGGGTTCGGCGAGGGCCAAAGTTGATCTGTAATGCTGTCAAGTCAAGGCCCCACATGCGGGCCCCACATGCGTATGATATTGAGGAAAGACATCAATGGCCCGGAGCTTGACTTTCCTTTTGTTTCACTGTCAAATTGTAATTTTGTTTTCGGACAATAGGAACGAATTCTCAACCACGTTTGCAACCAGCTTGGCATTGAAATAGCCACTGTTTACACAAGACTTGTGAGTCATAAAGTATGTACAATATTACAGTGCTAGCTCAGTCTGCTATTAATCTGTATATAGTAAACTCTGGCGCCAAATTACAGCTGCACGGGACAGCAGTGAGTGCCAATTGAGCGCCGGGAGCGTAGAATCGGGTCATGATTATAAAAGCGCGGCGCGTATCAAGAAAACCAGTGCCACGACGCTCAAACTTGGCGCCGAAATGGTTGCCCGCGCGCCGTCAATAAGGGGTACAGCCTGCCCAATAGTGGCGTTGAGACAGTTGAGTAGGTCGGTGTCGATGCCTGTAGGAAGCGGCGTGTCGGCAGTGGAGTTTTGCGCCGCGAAGTCGGCGGTGTTGTTGTACCCGTCGAGTGTCAGCGCGACGGAGCTCGCGCGGTAGTACTGAACCGTTTGTTCGGGTTCCGCGTCGCTCGCGTTGAACGGGGTAGTGGTGTTACTGCTGGCGGCCACCAAGTGCGAGCTGCAGTTGGTCGTCAGCACTGGCATGAGGTCTGCAACCGTTGTGTTGTCTGCTATAAGGCGGAAAGTCGTTCCCGTAGAGTTGGATTGGAAGGCGGCCATGGACATTGGCCCTCCGGGACGGGAATTGTTGCTGGGTTCTCCATACTGCACGCAAATGAGTTAGCATTAAGCAGCAGGAGGGTGCGAATACTTCGTACCTCATCTCCATACATGTAAGCCGCGCTTGAACCAACCCCCACCCCGGAACCCCAGACTACCGGCCAGAAGTAGAACGGGAACGGTCTGCCCGACACTCCTCTCCCGTAGTTCGAAGGATAACCAGAACCGTAAGTCCTGTTGGCAAGGTTCAGTCTCGAGGTGGGTTGCGACGTGTGCGAATCAACTTACTGGGTGCCATAGATCTGAGCCCTGGTACCCCCACCTGATATTGAAGGTCTTTAGCTGCACATAGACGACAGTGGGAGCCCGAAATACCTTGCATTCGACCAGCAAAGACCTGCCCCTTCGGGACAGCGACCACCTTCCCGCCCCCGCCGCCGTATGTAGAAGAAGATTTCGAGGTGCCGGTCACAGTTATCGGCGCGCTCTTGATTGGAGTTCCATCCTTGCTGCTGGACGAACTCGACTTGCCACTGCTGCTACTGCTTTTACCGACACTTGAGCTGCTTGAACCTTTACCGCCACTACTGGCCCCGCCGCCCTTCCTCCGTGCCAAAGGTGGTAGCTCGGAGGTGTCCCGACGACGAGTGCTGAAGAATGGGACGAACATGAAGAAGTCGATGTGTGGAGTCAGGAACAAAATGGATCGCCACACTTTTCCTTTCCGAGACGTTTTTATAGTGAATGGGGGTCTGAGCACAGCTTTTTGTACCATTTACAGTTCTACACAGGCTACAGTTGGGCTACAGCTAGATTTGCAATTCCAATCGCATGGGGCTACAGAGGCTTCTTGAATCGTAATTACCCTTTCTAGACAATTCCTGGATTTACAGCTGTTTCCGAAAAGCTTGTCAGTGCGTGAAAAATGTCGCCGAAAAAACATACAGTAATGTGCTGGAAAGAAAATATTGTGAGCTCAACTTAACTACAAGTACTTTGCTCTCCTCGGCAAAGCTCGGCTAGCTCAAACAGGCAATCCTTAGCCTTGGATCAAAAGTTGAGAACGCGACAAAAAATTCACACACTGACAAGCTTTTCAGAAACAGCTGTAAAGCAATCACCACAAAATCACCAAGCCAATGAAGCAATCACTCAAAAGCTGTGTGATCAGTAGCCATATGAAGGCTGATCCCGTGGGTGCCGCGTTATGGTGGTATGCAGTACACGCAACGATTTGAAGTGGGTCTTGTCCGACCATATCAAGTAAACTAAAATTGAATACTGTTGAGGTGCTACATAGTATTTTTGTGTTTATGTGTCGAGACAGGTCGAGACAATTACTGGGTTAATAATAAGAGGGTCCGTCGCCACAGCCTGCGCTGACCCCCGGCGGCAGACGTCGGCAGATCCGGGTGTCGGCACACTGTGCCGACCGAGATGGCACGTGAATTTGGTTTGATGCTGACTCGATTTTGACGCAATATTGACGTCGGCTGAATTTCGCGCAGAAGCCGGGAGGCAGAGCCCCGCGGACGGCCGTCGGCACAGGATCGGCACAGAATCGCCACAGGTCGTCATAACGCAGTGAGGCTTGAATGTTGTTCAACGTCGACGTCAGATAAAATTTACCGCCAAGTTGCGCGTTAGAGTAATTGCACATCTGTACAGTCCCAGTCTCAATATCACTTTCGTAAAACAGACAAAGCAGCCTCTCGACCTGAGGCGACGAGGACCGATGTCTGCACATAACTAGTAGCGTTGATGAGCCGTGAGAGATGTTGTTGGAAGGATCCTTTGGATATAAATGAGAGAACGATCGCGGTGCTAACGAGAAAAGTAAAGTTGCCTGAGGTGAAGAAGAAGTGTGAATCCTCATGTCCAATGTTCGTAGTGAACCGAACTCACGTATGGGCGCGGTGAACGAGCAGAACGCCTAAGCACAGGACAAGTGGCTTCCACGGTTCGAGATACCCCGAATTGAAACCGTACCTATCATATGGTTAAGGAAGTAATCGCACCCACCCTCCGGTGCCGGGCAGATGCTACTGTATAATGGATATCTAATTGGTCCAGGATATAGGACCTATCAAGATCAACAAAACTCGAAGGCAGTGGTCAGTGTTGAGAACAGCGAAGAGGGTTTCAGCATCTTGTGCTGAGGTGTCCCAACTTGGCGGTTGAGGAAGAGCACTAGAAGGCGGTGTCAATGACTTATTTTGATGCAACCCGGACTTGGCAACGAACCGTACCCGCGTCTACAAACCCACTCACCGACCCACTTGGTGCCGAAGTCATCGTATTGTAGCAATGTTTCGCAGTCCAGTGCTCTGTCTGCTACAATAAATTGAATAATCTTTCCCATGAGCAACTTCCTACGTAAGAAAACGTTGATTGGATATCGGATGTTTTCTCGCGTGGCTCAGATTACTTACACTGGCATCGAGCTTCAGACCACCCGAAATTCATTCAAGGTTCACCTCTATTTCTTACCTTTCTTATCTTCCAATTCTCCAAAAATGCTTCGGGGTTACCACATATAGCAACCCCGAAACATTTCGAAAGATCATTTATATTTATACCTACCGAGATTCAGCGAATAAGACTGAGCCTCGCAACTTCAGGACTTGCCTAATCTCCATGTGATTGTGGCTGCAACACATAATCAAGTGGTGCTCTTCCGCACGGGTAGCTAACTGTAAGGGTTAAAATGCGAGCGAGCCGTCTCGAGAACATCGCAAATACGGAGTATCATAAGCCTACGTGGATAGTTGCACGGCCGCACTGGGCGAAAGTTGATCAGGAAGCAATTTTCGAACACACGTACAACTCCATATATTCTTTAACGATGAAGTAAACTTTCAGAATTCATATAGCACGGATAACTTGATGTCTTTTTCGTGCCTCAGCCCCAGTTTTCGAAACCAAGGTCGACGGCTGAAGGGAACAAAAGTCAGCGTGGACAACGGGAAATGTGAAGGTCGACGTACGCCACGGCGGCATAATGAACCGCTTCTGCTTGCCAGAAGCCGCGAGCCCATCCAGCGTTTCAATGTCCGCGGGCTGCAGTTTAGCCAGGGCGGCGAGACCGCCTGAAACGTTGGCCGCGATGCGGGAAGGCGTGACGGACTTCGGAAGGGTGATGATGTCCTTGGCGACTGGATATAAAGCGTATAAATGATAGACGGATCTGAAGAGCCCTCGGGAAAGACGCACTGAGGTAGCCGATAAGCACGTCTGTCGGTTGGAGGCCGTACTTGGTGGCAAATTCGGTGACGGTCTCGTCTTTGAAAAGTGGCGACCCGGTGGACCCAAGAGGTGAATATGCTTGAGGGCGAATTCCCTTGGAGTGAAGGTACTTGAGCAGCTTGTGCTGAGGGTTGTAGATGTGGAGCTCAAGCTGATGGTTGCGTTAGTGGGTCCAGATACCGACGTCGACAAGACAAGACCTGATCGACGGCAGGAATAATCTCGGCAGTGGGCAAAATCTTTTCAAGGTTCATCTCGCTGAAGTTCGACACTCCAATAGTGCGAACTTTGCCTACGAAAGAAATAAGGGAAGACGTCAAACAAGGAGAATGCAAAACGGACCCTTCTTGACCATGGCCTCCATCTGCTTCCAGGTGTCCTTGATGTCCCACGAATGATCGACATCGCGCTTCCCGTCGGGGAGGGTCGGGATGAGAGGATGGTTTCCGTTCGGGTTCAAGGCACTGGAAGGAGTTGAGTTTTTGAAGCCAAATTCGAGCGCTTCCGGTACTTACATAGGCCAGTGGACCAAATAGACTATGCTTTTATCAGAATGCGCCTTGAATTCAGTTCATCCTCCGCACTCACGATCCAAATAATCCGTCCCAAGATTGGCAAGGGTCTGGTCAAGGCACTCCTCTACGCGCGAGTGCCACGTACCCCACAGCTTGCTGGTAATCTGAGACCGAATGAGCTTCGCATGCGCACGCAAGAATTCAACGCACAAAAATCTCGGAGCGGGGTACACCAGAAGCAGCAATACCTGCACCGACGTCCTTCTCATTACCATAGCCGAATGCGCAGTCGATATGCCTCAGCGGCGTCTCCTTCAATGCATATGCGACCGCGGCGGTAACTTCTTCTGGCTTGCTTTGCCACGTCCCTAGAATTCTGTTAGAGTGAATGCGTGATGGGACGTTGAACGACAAGACCAAGGCCAAGGATGGGGATTTCACGGCCGCTGTTGAGTTTCACGGTAGGAATCGACATGGTGGTGGGAGACAATCGATTGCGGAGTTTGAATTAGATCAGTCGCCACCGTTCCGCCGGCCCGCCGGCGGGCCGTCCGATTTGAAATTGTAGCGATGGTGGATCGGAGGAAGGGAGGTATGTGCGTTTGAGCTCAGGCCCGACGCTCGTCACGGGAGGATTCAATTCAGAAAAACTAGAGGCTGATTACTTTTGGGTTGATTTCTTGGGTAATACTGGCTTTTCTGGGCTCTGCACTCTTCTCGTCGTTACTCCTTTCCATGATGAGATTGTTAATTCGCCTCGGAGCTCCATATGCAGAACCCGGGCATTTCCGGGGCCATTCAGTCGAAACGATCACTTTAGACTTTCGCCTTTCCTTGAAAACTCGAACTGTATACATGTAGTGAATGGGAACTCAACTTCGGGCCAGGATTCCTTTCGGAGGTTTAGTGGGTAAACACTAGGTTATTAAATAGCCAAAATCAAACCCCACGGTACAGCGTGTCGTATTCCAGGCTGTCTAACGTTAGATCCTCACATATCAAAGTGTGAACTTATTGGCCAACTTGTAAGCGGCCAACAAGACCGTGGTTGGTGCCTCATCATGGTGACCGGGGTGAGTAGAGTCTACAACGCCTCGAGGCTGTGTATTTAAACATACCAATACCGCTATTTTGATGGGAAGTCGAATATGGTTAGTAGGATCCCGTATATCCGAATCGGAACGGTAAGGCATCCCCTTCTTATACCTTCCCCGATTAGGGTTCGTGGGAGATAAGTAGATAGTTCACCCGGAATGCCTCCGGCTTTCCATATACCCCTTCCGTTCAAGAACTTCAGTCGAAATGCGCTACCGGAACCCAGTTTGAATACAGAAAGCCAACACTCCTACTTTGCTGAAGATAATGCCTTACGTTTGTCACCCATGTAGTAAGTCTTGCGAGCTGACAACAGCCTTGCCTGCTTGCCCATTTCCGGAAAGGCTCTTCCCAGGCTGTTTCTCACTATGCTTGTCATCCGTGCGGTAGATCTTCTCAACCGAGTCTCGAATACACTGTCCGACTCCCACCTCTCTATTTTTTTTTTTCATTTCTTGACTGACCGTCGCGGAAGCGGGCGCAGGATAGGCAGAAAACACAGAAAACAGAAATTCCGAAGAACCCACCGATAACTCTGATTTGCCAATTGACCCTTGGGTAGTAGATAAGACTCAAAAAATCGCGGTATTGGATACTTATTTTAGCTCACAATCAGACCGCGATTCGGCAGACAGTATATTTATGTCAGGCTGTCTTAGTATGCGTTAGGTCCTCCCATCGGTGCTAGGCCCGGCCTCCGGTTCAAAGAACGAGTGCTCTCTCTGTATTTTGTGCCATTTTGAAATCAATGCGCCGCCTCCTTTTAACTCTCCGCCGTCTTAAGTAACGACGGATGAGATGAAAGCGCTCGGGTTGTACATCCACAGGCTCGAGTTCCCCAGTATACAGCGAAGAAAAATGGATATTGTAGGCGGTGAGAGGACCGAACAACAAGTAGGTACAGAGATTGTATAGAAGTCACGAACCGCTGGCAATTAAACTATCCAAATAAGCAGTCAACGGACGTTCACCGGCCGCTCAAGTTCGCGCCACAGTAGCAGGGTCCCGGCGGACAGATGCAGAAACTAAGGAAGAATTATTACTTTATAACCGTGAGGGAGCATCAGAACTTACAGAGGATTGGTCCATGGGAACGTATTATTTCGCGCATTGTATACAGGACCCCTGTTGCAGTGCGGGGCCGGGCCAGGGTGATACTCAGGCGTGGTACGTGAGTGAGACACGACAAAAGATATTTGTGGTGATAGTCCCTGTTGTTCGTGGCTCGGCGGTAGGGGAGGTTGCGAGTTCCTTCGGCATTTCGAGATAGCGGTGGATGGGCTGCGCTTACGCTCATATGGAAAGCGCAAGCTCACCCCCAGGGGTGGAATAGTGCTGCTGCGCTCGCGGAAAGGCCTGGGATGGAGGAGCCCACTGATGCCAGCAGATGGTGGGGTTATCGTCGGTACGCAGTCCCGATAGTCGGGGGTGCTTAGCCTTCGCGGTTGGGAATAAATTTCTTCGGGAGGCGTGGCCGGAAGAGAAGAAGGGTAGAGATACTCTTCCGGCACGGCGTAATATAAGCACTGGGCCCCCTTGGCTATACACCTCCCACAAGGGCCAAAGTCGCCCTCGGAGGCAGCGTAACACTTGAAATTTGTGAGTCTTCAACGGCTCAATGTGTATTTTGAGTAGATATCCACACCTTAATTTTCCGCTGCGTGTATGTGAGTATAGGTGCGGAACTATACTTGAAGTCTCCCACCTTTCTGCAGTTTTGACAAGCGACATACGCCCGACGGCGTTTTGTGAAGAGTTTAGAATTTAGAGGTAAATCAGCCATGGAAGGAGGGTGATGTGCACTAACGTAGACGTGGGGTTTTATACCAGGCACGCACCATGGCAGTCGGACCGCCGAGTTTCAAAACAAAAAGAGCATCCGTTGGACACTTTACGGCAAACATCCCTGGAGCACATAGGCACCACGACATTCGCATACTCCAATCACACAGCAGAAAAGTTGGCAACAAAACGACCCCCTAGGAAAGTATGCTCAATACCAGCGTCACTTGAGTCACAGCCCATTTGCGCACCATTGTTGATCTAAGTTACTATGGGCGCCTCTAGGACGTGCATAGGAGCCGTGTCCACCAGCGAAGTTCGGGTGCAGTGCCTCCCCAAAGATTGCCAGATTTAGTATTGGTGGTCTTGTTTGGAATACCGTGACAAGACGGGATCAAATATGCTGTGGTCTTTATCTTCCCTTCGCAATCACAATCAGCCGTTCTCTAGAGTCGGTAAGTACTAATGTTTTGAAGGTAACCCCAGCCATGAATCAAGGGCTGATCCAAGAATTAAGTGGCGAATTTCAATTCGCAAGAACTGGAAAAAAAAGTGCTAGCATTAGCTCGGCATTCGTGATGTGCGGCATTCATTAACTAGGATCGATGTCGCTTGAGTGCGCAAATCCGAAGGTCACTCAGATCGCCGAATGTCCTGAGAAAGTCATGATCCCGGCGATACAATCGAAAAATATCGCTTGAGTCTGGGTCAAGCCGCAACGGTGACTCCCGAGAGAAGTATGACCGGACTTGAAGGAGGCAGGCTCTTGAGTAGGCGGGGGCGGAGTGTATGAGAGTCAAGCGTCGAATCGCCCAGAGACATTGCTGAGACATCGAATGTTGGGTGATGGTGGAAGGAAGAAGACCTAATTGCGGTGCAATCAGCATCATTAGAATCAGATGGAAAAACAATTCCAGGAAAGGCAATACTGTATATTACGAACACTAGTTCAGGTGATGGGTGACGGAGACCTGCGAACTGAACTAGTTGCGGTGACGGTGACAATGAGCTTTCCTGGCCCAAATGGGCCTAGAAAATCGCAAAATGTTTGCACCGGCATTCGCCGGATTACTTGTTGGGCGATTCTTTTGGCGTGAGGGGTGATATGTACCCAGTGAATTTGTGGTTGGTCATAACACTACAGTACGCTCACTGGCCAAGTCGTACTAGACAGACGAGCAGGTACATACATTGATCCGGAATTTCATGGCTAAATTCCTTCAAGGACAAGCAGTAAAAAGTTCCAACCAAGTGGTTTTAACTTGTCGGTAAAATATACGTTGTATTTGTCCTGATGTCCGTAAGTTGAATGTAAAGTCCTGTTTGGCACAGTAGTAAATTCGAAAGCAGAGTTAATATATATAGGTCCGGAGGAAATCGTTCGAACTTCAAATACGACACTACACAGAGAGTGAAACCGGCGAAATACGGGAACGAAAGCAGCTTGGGTGGTTTGAAATAGGTTAGTGATATCGCTACCGATTGAAATTCGCGCCACAGTAGCACGGCCCGGGAGGGCATAAACATTGTCTAAGATTGGTTCAATATCTCTCAGAGCTAAATAAAGAGTTAGGTGACTTACATAGCCTGAGGCCACGGGTACGCGGCCCCGCCTGACTGCAGTGGTACGTATGTCTGGCCATAGTTTGAATTATAGTTGCTAAATGAGGCCACGTTTCCGGGATTCTGATAAGGAGTGGTGCTGGGATAGTACTGAGGTGCGGCCGCTCCGGGATGGGGCTGCTGGTGCATAGACGCGAATCCATGCTGTGAGTGCGGGTATCCGGCGTGCTGAGCAGGGGCTGATGGCGTTTGGCCGGTTTGGGATGGGGCTGCCATGCCGGAGTGAGTAGATTTCGGTTGGTACGGATAGCGGGGAGGGCCAGTAGGAGGAGGTACGGCGCCACTTCGGCTCGCACGCCGTGAAGACGAGCTGCTCAAATATTCGTTGATTCCCGCTGACGGAGGTGTTATCGGTTGTGGGGCCCATCCCTGCTGGGGATGGCGGGAGGCCTGAAATTCTGGAGGCGGAATATCCGCCTGCGAGATATTATCATCTTCGGGGACCGCAAAGTATTCACATTTCAACCCTTTTGCCGCGCAGCGTGTGCAAGGTCGATAATCGATGTCCGAAACGCTTACACACTGGATGGATAGTATGAGCTTGAGTTCTCAGAAATAGGGAATGCGGAAGTCTGCACCTTAATTTTGCGCTAACAGAGTTTTGTTGAGCTGGATAAATAAACATTGAAATGTTCATCCTACCTTACGGCATTGGGCGCAGGCAACGTACGCTCTGCGGGGCTTCATGAACGGATTTGAGGGTTTGCCAGGTGTCGATGAGCTGGACATAGCAGTTGGTTCGAGGGGTATGAGTTCGAACCAATTTCACACTTGAGTTTTATACTTACTTGGACTCATTTTGAGCGCTCGCATCACTGCATTCCACCTCCGCGTTTCAACGAGAACAAACGGAAGTTTACGAATGATATTGAGCCAGGACATTAATACGTTCTGGCTGCGCGCGTAAACAGTGTGGTGCTAAATTCCCAAGGTAGAACGCCTACATTTTTGCGCGCTCGCAACTCAGGAATATGCAGGTCTTGGATTCAGTACAATTCACTGAGAATTATGCAGTCGCATATCCAGCCTCTGACTCAACCATTCACGCTAATGGAGTTAAAGAAATGCTGATGATTGAACACACCTCGAAACATCGCCACTCCCGAATTGGCTTTCATGTCCGTGGCTTTCATGTCCGCCGACAATTCAACAGACACCAATGACGATGAACGAAGCAACGCTCGCATAGGCGTCAATTGCTGTGCCGAACAACCATTATTGGCCTATGGCACAACCCCAGAACGGAACCAGAACGGAACTTTTAGCCTTAATTGAATTTAATTTATACTAACTCCGGCCGTGGAGAGAGAATGCTACGCTGTCGAGGCATGCTATCCGGAAGTGTAAAACTTGAGATTGAAGAGAGTTTGCACTAAAATCAATCAAATATGCTGTGGTTTTCGAACTCACGCAGAATAAGCTTGGGGCATAAGCCGGTTTGTATTCTCCGCAGCCTTCGACGAAGAATCAGGCTGAATCGTTGATATTAAGGATGCTGTGCCCTGTCTTACCGGAACTGTCCTCGTTGGGCCCATTGGCGAACTAGCGCATCAGTGCAGTGCGGGGTTCATAAACAGTATGCCTGGAGACTAACTTGAGACAAACGTAGTCCCAAAAACAACGACAACGACGAGATGACGGGGGAGCCGGGAAGGTATACTCGCGGTCCGCCCAACCATTTGGCCAGTTCACTGTCCCTAGGTGGGACAGACGGACCAAACTCCGGTGCCATTGGACACGTCTACTACGTGGACGGCATGTAGGTCCACCTTCAAAGCTCCACGTCAGTATCAACCTAATCATCCGTGCGAATGATAAGGCCTAAGGTCTTATGAGTCTTTGGAGAACATAGCACGGCCACGCACGGCCCCACACGCACTTGGGGTTGCGGCAGTAGTGGTTGCGAGGTTCGTAAGGTCACGTGTGGTGGTGGTTGAATGAAACGTGATGCAGTGATCGGGGTTTCCTCTTTGCTTCCTGTCTCTTCCATTCAACGGGAGTGGCATCGTAGCATCGCACAATCGCGCCATCGTTCATCCACTCACCCTTCGCAGAGAATAGTGAAGCACGCACTTCGCCCGACTCGCATAGAGGGGAAACGAACAGGCTCTTACTACTCTTGGTGCCAGGCTTTCTTTAGCGCCAGTGCCAGCGAAACTGCCAGCAAGCCCGAACCACTGTCGAGTCCCCCATGCATTTGAAAACTCTCGTCGAGCGACTAGTACTGACTCAGCCTCGACGCATGCGACTGTTGGCGCTTGGTTTCTAGGTCCAAAGCAGAGAATTCGAAAGTCCTTCGAAGTGTTTTCGGCCTTTTTGGATGTCTGCGACCTCGCGGCAGATCTTCACCGACGAGGAGATCAAGAATCATCCCGATTATAAAGCCCGGCTCGACAAAATTGAGGCCAACTTGTAGTTGAAGATGCTCTCTGGGGTACTGGCGACGCATTCGTGCCCTTCTTTCTCTCCTAGATATTCCGGACATCAGATGTTTGATACCACACTGCCCGCCATCTTGGGCTACGTGGCTGGTCTGCTCTACAATATGAGCGAATTCATCCCCAATCTCCAAGGCTTGAAACGCGGCGTTCCAGCAAAATAACCTTTCGCCCGAAATCGGCCCTCTCACGAGCTGGCTCGAGTGCGTTGTCGGACAGCGGCTGTGCAAAAGGGTGGGATACGCCTACAATGATATTTCATCGGAACCAGACCTTCAGGTCAGTGCGGCGGAGCCCGACGACTATCACTGGCTCGGGCCCCGTTGCCAACTTAGAATCGATGTGGTGTGTACTTTATTCTCTTTGTTTGTGACCTCCACTTACCTTTCTCGCTGCCAGGGTTGGTAAGTGGACGATGTATTCATCTAATGAAGTCTAACGGATGGCTAGCGCGAAATCTCAAGTTATATGGGCTGTCACTCAAAAGGCTATGGCGCCGTCACACCCCCTCGAGTTTGTGGCTTCAACCTTCGGTGTCAGGGTTTACGGTTTGGACAAAGCAACGGCAAGTATGCGGCCGACGGACAAGCTTCTCGTGCAATGCAGCTCCTGACAACTCCTCAATTTCACGGTGGACCAAGTGCTAGGCCTTCCGGCCGATTGAGCAGCGAGTATGGAATATCAGCGGCCTTCGGTGAGAAGGTGATGGAGAAGTACATCATTCAGACGTCGGGGAACGACGCGTTGGAAGCGGAATCCAAGATCGCGCCATGCCGATATCTCATGAGCGCGACGAATCACTACTCCTGCCAAAGGCAGCCGGTACGAATCACACTCTGCAGTGAGAGATGCCCATTTGCTGACTTTCCCTTCGTTTCCTCAGCGATTACCGGTATGGGCTCCAACAATTTGGTTGAAATTTCGATCGACGAATGCGCGTCAGTCTTTACTGTATTGACCCGTTATTTTGATCCTAGAATGTTGTCTTTATAGACGCATGAGTACCAAAGATCTCGATGGAAATGACGATTCTGCCTCAATAATCACATTGCCGTCTATGCTGTTGTCGGACGCCCCGTGCGCACTCGCTCCGAGTTTCAGAATATTAACCCTCCGCAGGGAATTATGGGAAGCACAGAGCACGGCGCCGTGGAGCCACTTTCCGAGGTTCTCGCCCTCCGGGAGAAGTACCACTCACTAGGTTTATCCTTTCTAGTCCACGCCGATGCCGCATGGGGTGGCTACTTTGCGACCCTGACGATTTCCGACCCCGCAGCATCGAATTTGTGTGCAGTGCCCACTGTCCAACGCGAACACGACTAAATTCGTGCCAGCACTGGCGCTGATGGAGTACCGAAACGCGAGTTAGGCTATCTCCGGTATGCTGACTAGGTCACCGTGGATCCCCATAAAACAGGTGCGCGTAGCGATGTTTGCGACGGCGCAGCTCTGACTCAATTGTGGAAAGGTTACATCCTTTACCCCGCGGGTGGACTTTGCTACCGCGATGAACACCTTCGATTCTTGGTGACGTGGTCGAGTCCGTATCTCGACACTGACAAAGGTGGTATCGAGGCAATGGGCGTCTATAGTGTCGAGGAAGGTATATGCTGACGTGGCCTGGTGATAATACACAAAAATTGCCTAAAGTAAACCCGGCGCGGCTCCGAGTCATTGGGCTGCACGAGAGCGGTTACGGAAGGTTGCTTGGCGAGGCGATGTTCACGAGTGTGAAGGTGCGCCGAATATCATGTCGCCTGCAAAGTAATTAATGCCTGGGCAGATGTACAGCCAGCGAGCGACCATCTTTCTGAAGCAGCCTTGTCGTTGTTCCTTTTACGAAGATTCCGGCGGAGGAGGAAGGCCGGCCAAAATCTGAAATTGAGCAGCAGCAGAATTATATCCAGAAGAGGATCGCGAACCGAGACAATTAAAAGCTGGTCAGCGACGACGTGGCGATGGCCCTCGTCCGTCGCGATTAATAACTTTAGTTGCAACTTCAAAATTGACGGGAAGATCAACACGAATGTTGATGAGGCGAATTACTTGAACAGGCAAATTGCGAGCGGTTGAGCATCCAAAAGGTGAGGGATAAGTCGGTTTCATCCCCTCCCCCCCTTCTTTCGACACGCGCTGAAAATCACACCCAATATACTCTGCAATATTTCAAAGACGCCTTCCCACTGCGGGCAATTTCGTCGAGAAATTGGTGGATGAATTCCAGAGAGTAGCCGAAGAGGAAATTCAGGTCAGAACCCTTTGCTTGCACCATCCTCGACCTAGGCTTATCCTTTTTTATGGTTCCAGAATTGCTATCGGCGAATCCAAGTTACCCCGGGTTTTCACACCTTTGTTTACATGTTTACATTTGTATACCACGCCTAATATCTACTGAAAGATTGAGACAACTAGTGCCCGGCGGGTCGTAAGGTGTAGCGATGTAGTTTTCTCCGCCATTTTCAATAAGTTAAGAGAAGAAGAGGAAATCGTCCGCCTCGTCTTGTTCTCCAAGGCACGGCGAACCTCGTCCAGCTCCCAATGTTCAATGTCGAAATCAGTCATCAGGTGCCTGCGTATTGTTCTGAATACACCTCGAACGACTACCTCGCGATCCGAGTAGCTCATCATCAAAGTGACCATTGCAGAAAAGGACTTGGAAACATGGAACGAGCATCAGAAACGACATCCATCCCACAACGTGTGTAAGGCACACATCGACAATTCTTGAGCAAGGTGGATTCGGCGGTGTCATAACGATTGCCAGTCGTGTGTGGGTATGTGTATTGACCTTCAAATCATTCGGGCGATTCTCATCCACCTATAGCCCAGGGGCTCACAGCCTTGCGTCCCTGGTGTTCCACACGTATAACCATTCTCGATCGTAAAGAAAGCGCCCGCTGAATCCCGCTCATCTGGTCACAGCCTATCCGGCGCAAATGCCGTTCTACATTTATGGCTCCCTCGCCCAAACTCACCTCGACCACATGCTTCTGCGCGTGCCGAATGCACAGCTGTCGGCCGGGAATGTTACACTCAAGCCGGAGAACATGAACTTCTCCATCGAAGCGGACTGAAGGCTTATTGAGGGTGGTTTACGCAAAGGACTCATCGCTGTTGCGAGCGCCAAGCCCGAGTTCGCGATGCAGCCGTTCACCGACGCGCATCTGCCTACTTTGTTCGTGCTCTGGTCGGATGGGATAGCGTTACCTTGTACCGATGACTGCGATCGTAACGAACCAGGGCTCGTCGGCCACCTCGGCAGGCGTATGGCGACTGCCACCATAGGCCTGGGAAGCAATGTCTTTGCCGACTGGTGCCATCTCAATAGCGATGCTGCTCTCGAGCTTGATGGTAACGCGGCCGAAACTCAATTTGCGGGTTCTATAACACTCAGTCGCTTCCTCGTTCGCCCGCCGGCACACGAACTCGGTCGCAAGTAGTGTCAAGTAGAGGCTCAGGGTTGGAGTCGGTATTGTACTAGAAACCCAAGCTAACATTGGCTTTTGTTTCTGAAAAATGAACCTTGATTAGCATCGGCCCGGATATAGAACACGCCGGCAGAGCGGAGCTCGAGTGTCGTGTGAACAATGCCGAAATGCCGTCTACCCGGCATCCACTCTCAACGAACCGAAATTTTTAAATGTATCGTTTGAATCTGTCTCGGTAACCCAGACGTTCTAGGAGCGCTTCCGCCCGAGCCTACGGCCCGGGATTGATCCTTGTACGTACATTCGGGTAAATTTGATGGACGGAACTGCTCCTAGAACGTCTGGGGCACTTGCCCTGCCTTACCCCCCATGCTGTCACACCCCATCTCCCGCCGCTCCCCCGCCCGCTTTTGCCCTGGGCCCTTTTATTGCTCCAATCCTAGCATCTGAAGATGCTTTCTCTTTTTTTTCCTGAATTTTCCCCGTCCAATTGGGGCCCCTGCGGGTGATGCAAAAGAGGTCGACTTTTGGCGTGGTTTACACCCACCCCGCCATTCCAGTGCTACAGGACCATGAAATAAATTTGTGCAAAAGTTGCAATGAGTTTGAAAGGCATTCAGAAGCCCATATGCATCTTAAGAGGGATATTCGGGCCCTCAAATCGACCTCCAGCAAAAAAATTGAGGGAGCGTGATGTGACAGGATGGGTGGTGCCTCTATATGGTGGTGGGCACCGACCACATCATGATGGGCTGATGGCATGGCCGGTAACTAAAGTTGACCGGGAAATTCATGGTTCCCACTCGTCCTCCGTTCCCTGACGCGACGCAGCCCTTTGGGACCCACATAATGAGTCTATACGAAATGCCCCAGACGTTCTGGTGAGTCCTGCGTCCATCATTTTTACCCGAACTTACGTAGCACGGATCACCGGAGCGTCTGGGTTACCGAGACAGCGTTTGAATTTGGAGCTTGGTGCAAGAAAGTAGCGACTCTCAAGCCCTTGTACGTCAGCATATTCTTTTCGTGATCATGAGCCAACACTACAAATAAGTTTAATGCTGTTTAATGCTGTAAAGAGTCGAGACTGAATCCCAGCTCAGAAGCTTGCAAGGGCTGTGAACGGGCTTAGAACTCCCTGCAATTTTCGAGGTTCGACCAGTTTCGACGCTCAACGCGCTCAAGTTCGACAGCACCATCCCGTTGATTACGTCTTCTACCTCTACGGACGCCTAATGGCCGCTCCGGCGACGAAGCCTAGTACATAATTCATTTAGCTTGCGACGTGGCTTGTTTCTCTTCACCACCACCACCATGCGCATCTCCACCCCCACCGCATTTATACTCGCTTTCCTCACCGGTATGGGCCACGGACGTTCTTCCCAGCAAGCATTCGAGCTGTCTAGCGGTCGCAGTACCGTCAGCGCTACCGCAAGAGACTGGTCGTGGTCGGATTGTGGTGCGTTTATGGAGGGCAGGAGTGAGAGAGCGAGGCTTATGTCGACGTCTGCGCAGGGCTGCCTACGGACGCAATCCTGCTCAAATCCATCGAAGTATCGCCGGACCCGCCTGCGCCGGGAAAGAACTTGACCATTACGGTCAAGGGGACTGCAAACCAACGAATTGAGGTATAATTGAGTCGTTCTAATTCCGAAGAAAGTACTCACCTTGCCACGCTAACAGGACGGCGCCTATGTGGATGTCGTGGTTAAACTCGGGCTTGTGAAGCTCCTGCAGAAGACCTTCGACGTATGTGAGGAGGCGTGCGTCGTTACATCCACTTTCGCATTCTCTGTTCTCACCCATCCTAGGAGAAATGCGAATGCTTCTGTGACGTGTCCGGTGGAGAAGGGCGACTACGAAGTCGTCCAAACCGTGCCTCTTCCCCGAGAAATTCCGCCCGGTGAGGAATCTGGCTCACCTGCTTATCCGTCAATTGAATAACGGAAATGTTAGCCAAGTTTACTGTTCAGGTTCGGGGGTTCACCGCTGATAACGATGATATGGTTTGCTTGGATATCAGGGCCAACTTCAAGCCGTGACAGAAGCGCCGAGGTAAATTAGATGCACGTCCTTCTTGTATCCCAGTTCCAAGTATGCAGCTTGATTCATATTGTGTTACCTCGAGAATCAAGGAAGAAATCGTTGGCGGCGGCGGCGGGGTTTAAAGCCGACAGAGGGCGCAGCAACACGAAGGGAAGCCACGAAGCGGATGTGTTACAGCGCAGAAGGCGTGGTTGTTCGTGAATTGTGGTGCGTCCGACGCTTTTCGGGAGATGAGCCTCAGTGGGACGTTGACACTCGACAGGGCAAGCAACGGACGCCATCCAATTGGACTCTGTCAAGATATCACCAAATGCGCCCATCCCGGGCAGAAACTTTAGTCTTACCGTGAAATGGCGCGTCACCGAAACAATCGAGGTCCGTCGTCTTTATTTCCCTGCGTTCGCTTTGAGTTAAACGGACAACATTGGAATAGAAGCGAGCATATGCAGACGTCAGTGTCAGGCTCGGGCTGATGGAGGTCCTGTCGAACCGGTTCGACTTGTGCGCAGAAGCGTAAGTCGGGATCCACAAACGTGTGTATCTCGCGTGACTTGTTTCGCAGGAAAGAGGCAAATGTAGTATGCCCCGTCCAGGAAGGCACCTACCAACTCATGAAAACAATACCTCTTCCAGCGAACATCCCCCGCAGTATGGATCTGCGGTACTTTATTCGAACTCTTCTGACAAAAGAATAATGATAGGCGCGTTCACTGCCCAAATTCGGGGATTCACCGTCCAAGGGCAGAATGCGACGTGCTTGAACATCTCCGCCGACTTTACGCCGTTGACCTAAATTCGAGTAAACAATAATCGGTGTGCCGAATGGCTGGTGTGAGGGGTCCTTTTCCATATGAAAAATGAGTATATTGTCCAGACGCTCTCGGCGATAGCGATGATACATAAAAGCCGGCAACAATGTAGACGATGGTGAATGAAAGCTCGTGAAGACGTGAATGGATACGAAGCTCAACTATCATCAATCATAGGTTTGGGCGGCCAAGCTTACTCCCACAATTGGAAAAATGGGCGGAATTGCACTGTCAGATCGACACAGGTCAAGGGTTCCTCGTCCTTGGTGTAACCCTGCACGTTGATAACGTATTTGACTGGAACGAAAGTTCAAGTACGGTAGAGGAGGAGACCAAAGGGACATACGCTTGGGCACTTCTTTCGGGAGGGCTACAGTCTGGACGATGGAGTATAGGCCAGGCTCGACGGGACACGAAACAGTGGCGTTCGCCTTGCGCCTGCAAGAGGAGGTGAGATCAGGAAGCAAGTCAAAGGTGAGCTGACGGACGCTTCATCGCAAAGATCGAACGTCTGCTGGAGAAGCTTTATGCGCCCAACTTTGACCAGCACATCTGCCGTCGCACCCTCCTGCTCAAAATGTAAGCACAAGTCATGCTGTCGCTCCGTCTTGCCACACCTCAATCGTTTCGACCACCTGTAGGTCCACAGTGACTGTGAGGTCTGCGCCAATCTTGGGAGGGTCCGGTGACACAGAAATCGACTTAATCTGGACTGGATCCGTTGGCTCACCTAAGGACAGCGTGGGTTAGCTTAGAACCCGAAAGCAGGAACTTATCCACGAACCGCAACTCTCCCATCCCCAGGTGTCCTCTGCTTTTGCGTTGCCCGTCAAAAGCGCAAGTTGAGGTTGTCCTGGGAGGGCGACGGTGCCGCAGACAAGGCTGGCAATGAAAAGAGCGGAAAGTGGGCGCAGAAACATGATGACGGGCAGGAGGCAAAGGGCAAGGCCTGAGTGACGTAACTTTCCTGACAAGGCGAAGATCCTCCAAAACAAACAAACAAAAATGCACTGCCATGCGCCGTCTGCTTCACGCAATCCTGTCATTCAAACCGGGCGCAAGGTCATTCCAGGTCATTCCACGCGAGGACATCTCCCGATTGTCGAACGACGCCGGGCGTTGCTGTCTCGGTAACCCAGACGTTCTAGCTCAGTCACCTGCACCCTCTTTATCTTATCTCGGAGTTGTTCCGGTCGTTTGACATAAATGATAAGAAAATGATGGACGGTGACTTCGCTAGAACGTCTGGGGCTGTCTCGGTAACCCAGACGTTCTAGCTCAGTCACCTGCACCCTCTTTATCTTATCTCGGAGTTGTTCCGGTCGTTTGACATAAATGATAAGAAAATGATGGACGGTGACTTCGCTAGAACGTCTGGGGCATTTGGTATAGTGATACCCCTCATGCGGTCACACACCCTTGTCCTCGTCCCTCCCCTCTCCAAAGGGCCTTGGAGCTGGCACCCCTTCTTTCCTTCAGGTCCCTGTAGGACCCTCTAATTTTCCCCACAATTTTCCACCTGTCTTAGCACCTGTTTGGCGGCATTCAAAATCATGTGTGTTTTTGGCGGCCCTCCGCCGCGGCACATACCAAATAACATGAAATCATTGGAATACAAATCCGGAAAAAAAACACACTGCATTGTGTTCACCCAGAGTGCCCTCTCAACCACCTGGCACTTCAACTGAGGTGGTATGTGGCGCGCATAACTCAGAATTGAGCGCGGCGTGACATTTGATGGGTGACCGTATGAGGGGTATCAGTATACCAAATGCCCCAGACGTTCGGGTGTGATCTCCGTCCATCTTTTTCTTATCATTTATTAAAGCTCCGCTGATCTACAGATAAGATAAGAGTCACACCCGAACGTCTGGGTTACCGAGACAGGGGCGTTGGGCCAGCAGTCGGTCCGGCGGATGAACTTGGTCGCTTGTTCCCCGATACAGCCCGATACTGTGCCAATTTGTAGGGAGGCAACGGCCTGAGGACCGTGACAAACCGGTTGCCTATTTTCTAGGCAACGGGCCCTACCGTTACGGTGACGGTTGCCTACATAGGCAACGGCTAATTATTATTTTGGGGATTTTTTTCGGCTTTTTTCAATGTCACGATTTCTTCAAGGCAACCGACCTTACCGTGACCGTGACCCGCCAGAAAATAGGCAACGCAACGGGCGGCCCGTGACCGTGACCGTTGCCTCCCTACAAATTGGCACAGTACTCTCTCCCGTTGGTTTTCAGTTCATCAAGCGTGCAAAAGCATCCCTCCATTAGCGCTGACCTGTCTTTCTTTCGTTCAATTGGAGCCAATTTCAAGCCCTTTCTCCGACGGAAACTCATAGACTTTCAACTGCGGCCACACGGTAGTCTTGTGTTTACCGCGGGGGTCCGATCGTAGTAGGCCGTTATTATGTAATTGCGGACTTTGAATTTTCTGGCGCGAAATGGGCTTCACCTGAAACGCGTTTTTTCATCCAATTAAGAGCTGTATGAGGTTGCCCTGGCTGTGCCTATCATTCTGTCCACTCAGAATTTTGAAAAGTGCAATAGAAGATGACAATCGTGAAGACCCTGATTAGATAATCATCCTCACAGGATTTTGCTGAAAGTCTGAGAATACCGGGGGTAAAGTCTCAAAAAATTGTGGGGAGCTCTTTGAGCATACAGGTTCAGTTTCTCGCAGTTAAGGCAGCAGATACTAGGGAGGAATGTGCTGGCGCAACTTGCCGGAAGATTTCAAAGTCCGCATTTATGTAATAAGACCGTACTGCGATCGGACCGGCGCGGTAACCAACAGACTTCAACAAGCGAGGTACGAGCTTCCCCGTTGAAGCGTCTGTCTATGAGAGACTAGCCACACGGTCTCCCGGGCCACGCCCCCTTCTGTGTCAACGGCAGCTGTTCAAATCCAAAACGAATGTGTTACATTGGGGACCTTCGGGTGGCACATTCCAAGTTTCACACTCACGCAAGTTTGAGCCTGAGAATTTCCTTCGGTCCCGGTTTTTGCGATTTCGAAGACTGTGTTCTCAAATCAACAAGGGTCTGGTTGATGTGGGTTCGTGATTCTCTATAGATAAATTCTCTCCCTTCGCTCACCTGCAAAATTTACCGGACTTATCATGATCGAGACACAATTCAATGGGGACCCTGCGCCGCGCAATGTGCCTATTACCGTGTCAGTCCTACTTCAGATCTCTCATGGCCGCACCAGCCACGTACCCTAAGATCCTTGTAAGGCGCTACCGAGGCGGAGAATCCACGGCCATATTGGGAAGCGGCTCATTGGACGAGAAGTAACTTCGGAAGCGTGCCTAAAATTTAGGGCAGAAACCACTCAAGCTCTTCCAATAGTCTCAGGCTGTCCAAACTTTATTGGTGAACCATCTGGTCACGAACAAAATTTCACGTGGTTTCTTGTGCAAGAAGTTTCAACTTCCGACCATTCGGGCTGGAAGTTTTTGCCTCCCACCAGATTTCAACAAGGCCCTACATGCTACGGAGGCCGCTGAGGACATAAGATTGCGCAGCAACGGATTTAACTCAAAATATTTTCAAGATTCCGACTCTTCAATTGCGTTTATCAGCAATGAAATACTGTTTGGTACACATCTCTTTCAGAGAGTGAACCTCGTGCTTCTACCAAGACCCATGACGCCCACTCAATCATCAATGTCAGAAAAGTCTACATTTCGCACACCAGGATTCAAGCTCAAGCCAAATGTGCAAACTTCCATTCGACTTTGTCGCGCGGGAAGATTAAATGCCTCAAGTGTGCATTGTGCGTCGAATTGTTCTTCCTTCAGCGGGACCGATAGCGAATTGTGGGAGGAAAGCCGACAAATACATTGACTCTCAAGACTGTACCAAACGATGGACCCCCAATATCCTTATTATCGGCTTGGGAAATCCTCTTCGCATAATGAACGTCCCGGTCGGAATACACGTCTCGTGAGGTTTACCGGTTGATTCTTCGTCACTTCGCATCACAATATCTGGTCAGGGCGCAACTATCCTTTTAAGGTCTCCAGCAATTACTCGATAATAAAATTATGGACGGGGTATAAAAGGAGTTGCTCTTGTTCTACTTTGCTTCAGCATACTTTGCACTTTCCAGCTCTATCATGTTTGCCAAAGCCTTCTTCCTTGCCCTCATCCCCGCCATCCTGGCTGTTGACCACGCCGTCACCGTCGGCGCCAACAACGCGCTCAGCTTCACCCCTACTAGCGTGATCGCTGCCGTTGGTGATACCGTAAGACCTTTTTTCTCTTGACAAACTACCCACTTCTAACTTCGCTCGGCAGGTGACATTCACAGTTGTTTCCCGCAACCGTAGGGGAAATTATCTCTTGGATTGTACGCTCTGAGCAAATCATCCCAGACTCCACCACGACCACCAACTTCTCGGGTGCGGCTCTATAGGACACGTTTAGAATTTGCCCGCTAACCTAACAATAAAGGTGCCGTCTGCCCCCCGCCCAAAGGTGGCGTAGGCGTCAATGGCTGGGACTCGGGCTTGTAAGAATTAATGTTGGGCAAGGACCTGAGATATTACTGACTACGAATGCCAGCTTGTCGGACTTGGACGGATCTCAACCCAAGTGAGTATCGGATTCTATATCTGATTTATTTGTTGACTTTTGACGGATTGTTCGTCCGCGCAGGTTTGTATACACCGTAAAGGACACCTTGCCCCACTTCGCCGCCTGCATGCAGGCAGCCGGCGCCCACTGCAGTGAGTATCACCGCGAGCTTCTGTTTCTTCCTTTTGACTTCGTCTACAGGGGCCGGAATGACCTTCGCGTTGAACCCCACCGCGACCCAGACTTATGCCCAGTTCCTCAAGAACGCCGAGGCGTCTTAAAAAGTTTTCCTGGGTGCCACTGTATATTAAGGGAGATATTACATGGTTGGGTTTTTGTTATGGGTACCAATGTGTTAGTGCCATGTATTTACGGGTCGAATCGAGAGGTATTTCTGTTACACTCAAGTTATGAGAAGCCGGCGCCCAATTGAAGGCAGTGAGCAATGAGCCGGCGAGATCGGACAACGGCTGAAGCTGCCGCACTCGAGCCGGTGTGAGCCGTGATTAAGCCTCGGTGATACCTGCTCCGAAATTTTCTGAGCCGCCTCGAACCAACAAAAAAATTGCCTCGCACGCAACTCGCACGATTGTAAACACTTTTCCGTAATAGTACTAGTCTTGGCAAAGGCGGGAGAAGCGATCCTTGCCCCCCTGCAATTGGCGCTTACGCGGGGAGTTGCTCCCGGTGAGGGAAAAACATTAGACGCGTCGAAGTCTCTTTTTTTTTTTTTTTTTTTTGGAGCGTTTGGATAATGATTTAAACTTAGTCCGCAGAAGCATTCCAAGTCATCCGCTTGTGTTGCTGGTTTTGGGCCGGTCATGCCGGTGAGTTTCGTCCAGGAGGAAATGCCGTTACGCACAATATTTTAACCAGTGTGGGACTCTGGCCTGTTAAAAAAATTATCCTATACCATTCAATGGCCATATACCCACTAAAACCCACTCTGTGAGTGTCCAATCTTCCGGCAGCGAGTCTTCGTCCATAAGCAGCCCACTCCACGTGTTTAATACCAGTTGTTTTTTCAATGCCAGTGGGCCGAACTTAATTTTGTCCGTCAGAATACGGTCGCGTCTCAGAGCTGTGTTCACCGCTTTCAACCGCATGTTGTGAATGTTAGCCTCAGTAAGTGTTGTATTTGAATTTTTTATAACACGGTTCACACGTAGGTTCCAAATAAGGTGCCATCCCACGGATACCACGCGTCGAAGTCTCAAAAACCCGGATTGCGAGAAGGAACCCGACATTCGCGGGCAAAGAGGAAAGTACTATTTCAACCACAGATTTAAGTCGCGGGGAGGATTTAATGAGGTCACGGAGCTTAAATTACTGCACCATTCTAAGCGCGTAGTCGATCTCGGAATCACCCAATAAGGGGCCAGGAGAAATGCCGTGACTGCCGCGCCAGTCCCAGTTTTTGACTGAAGGTCAAAACTGGCATTCGTTCGTGCACAGATGATTCCCAGGGACTTGAGTTCCTTGAGTAATGCATCTATTGATCAAATACACTATTTCCAAGCGCGTTTCTTACAAAGTCCCCTCCACAGATGTTCAACTTACTTCAAACTTACATCTATTGTGGTAGAAGTTAGAACATTAAATGAATGCATTGGAGGTGAATCAGAGCTCTCAAAATCCTTCTTCTAGATTGTGGTAGTCGCGTCAACGCGCGGCAATGCCGCGTCAACAGCGCGGCAGCATTGCTGCTTCAGGCGCGGCATTCCGCAAGTACACACCCACCTTATCAATTTCTTCGTTCCTCAATCACATTCCAGGAGGCTTATACTGTTCATGTCAAAACGAAGTCATATTCATTGAGACCAAACCAACCCTCTCTTTGGTTGAAATTTAACGGAAAGGCCGAACACGAAGATGCCGGACTCTGATCCTCCGGCCGCTTACAAATCAACTTCTTCTTAAAGCTCGATACGGCCATAGTGCATGGTTCCAGGGAGGTGAGCACCTCCTGAAGGATTTCAAGGTAGTTTGGTGCTTCGAAGTAATATTTGGCACCTGTGGAAGTGTGCTAAGGGAAAGGGAAAATTCGAACTCCGCACTTTACGTAATAGTGCGCCATCAGCCGCGGTTAAACTCTAGACTACGGTGTTATCGATTATCCTCCAGTCCCTTCGCCGTCATCAAATTTCTGTGCTCCGAACTCCGACTGTGCTCGAGTCTACGCGACTCGGAGCTCGTTTAACAAACCATTCAATTTCAGGCCTGGGCATTGCTTCTGTATTCATATCCTCGTCGACAGAAGAAAACTACTACCAAAAGTGCGTGTCAGAGGGATCAAGATCGGGATTGTGCATCCTCAGCAGGACGACATTCGATGTCAGGCTCGAAAACTACGAAAGAAAAACGTCAAGCCGCGCAAGTGCTGAAAATAAAAGTACGCACACCGTTCCCGATGAATTTCTCAGCCCGCTGCCCGACATACATGTCTACAGCTTCTGCGACGAATTTTTCCTCCCACGAAAGCTCCAGATCGCGGCTTGTGCCAACGCCGTCTGGCCAGTGGTGCGCTGTGCTCAAATTACCTTTGAGGTCCACAAGCCACGGCCGCGGTGCGTTTGTCATTACATACACACGAGTGATGCGAGGCTCACTGACGGCCAACACTTTTTCTACTATCTCTGCGATCGAGGGTAGACAATGGCTCCGCGTAATTTCCGCATCGGCAGCCGACTCGGAGTCGTGTGTACCCGGCGGCGTGTACTTGTCTGGTAGCTGCGGGAAGCTGTTGAATCCAGTGAAGGACATGCGATTGCGGTACGCGTCGTTGCACCAGCTTTCGTAGTCCCCCCGTCTGACGTGGAGCGCGAGCAGACCGTTCAGCGGTAGGCTGGATGTTTCCTTCACGGACGGCGGCTCATCAAGGCCGGACGGAGATCTGAAGTACTGGAGGTTGCGGTAATATCCTTCGAGTATGAGGGGGGACCAGCCAAAGTTGGAGAGAATCGGCGACTGGGACAGCGCAAGAAACACGTCGAGCACGCGCGGCGTGTTCGTGATCCTGATTTGCTAGATGGTCAACATTATTGGTCCACGGCGCTAGACCACGCAAGGGACTTACTCGTAGCTAAACAGCGGCGGACTGTCCCTCGCGATCTCTACACACGGGGACTCGATCGAGTGCAGCTCTTCGACCCATCGCTCAACAATCTCCTCGACCGAAGCGTCTCTGCTTAAGCTGTCTTGTACCTTGCGTGTATCCAGGACGATCCTCTCGGATTCCGGACAAACGCCGAAGAAATACTCGCGGGAGACTGCCCGTGGAACATCCTTGTCGGGCATGAACCCGCCAATAATGGGTCCTACAGCCAGCATCAGCAGTGGGCCGTCATCGACAATGGGTCCGTCCGCACCTGAGATCAAGGCGGACAACGGAATACGGGCGGGTATAGGCTTCCCGTTCCAGGTGGCGACCTCTGGACCGCCTCTGGCCCAGGTATAGTTGTCGAACACATACCTAGCGGTCGACACCCAGTCAGCACTGGCACCCTCGATGGACAAAATTCACGCGTCACGCACGCCCGCTGTGCCGCGTATGCGAGGTACGCATCGAGTATCATCTCCTCCATGTAATTCCCCCACCCAAAGCCTGGGCTCGTCGCAGTCGGTTCCCGAAATGGGTGGTGCGTCAAGGTAAGAACACGCACCCGACCCGTGGTTCGCAGTCCACAGAAATTTGGCATGGGATCCGTCGGGATACGGGAGGGAGAGGTTGTGCTGGGGCAGATTGCGCTCGCGGCGGTGGTACTCTTCGTACAGCGGTGGAGGTCGAGGTGGATCGCCTGGGCGGACCGGCTCCGGGGTTTCTGGTGGAGGGCGATGCGCGTCGTCTGGGCGCACTGGTGCCGGGGTTTGAAGACGCGCCAGTCGACGGGCCCAAAATGCGGAGATGATTCCCAAAGCGACGATGACGCCCAGCGAATATAAAATGGGGCGCACGGGCACGGCACATCGTCGACGCCGCGTAGGAACGTGTCCCCCACGCGGGGCGGCTCCGTCAGCCCACTGCGAATCAGGAAGCAGCTCATAGGCATCGAGCCGGTGCCCGACTCTGCTCCAGGCGGGCCATTGTGCTTTCAAAAAGCGATTCATGCGGTGCGGGAGGGGGATTTTTCGCTGTGTGCGCTCTGATCTGCCCGGTCACTTACAGCTTCTCCCGCTCCGCAGTCCTGGAAAGATCCCACGGCTTATATATATTATCGGTGGATGGGATCAATTTCCGCGAAGAATTATGTGTTATGTATAACTCATCGGCCTCGGAACGCAGTTAAAATCTACGGGTCCATATCGACCGAAAATCGGGCGAAAAACGAGTACTTAGTTAAAATACGGGACAACCGTGACCATCCATGGCTGAATTCACAATTTTCGTATGCGTGGATGTTTTTGGCCAAGGAAATCCAGTCTAACTGGTTGTTTGGTCCCATATACATAACACCTGTGGACTACTAGTAGCGGGAAACCCTATTTTCAAAAGTCTCTGTACATACTTCCTCACTTCAAAAATCTTCCTTGAAAATTCTCGAACAAAACGTCAAGACATGAGTAAGTATCTCGCGCAAAACGCCGATTTCGACGGCAGTACCATTTATATATAATTAGTATACTCAGTCCCGGCTGCGCTCGCAAGGAGGGTGAATCTCAAGTTGGCACGATGGGGCGGGGGCGGGGTGGCTGTGTTCATCGGCGGCGCCGCAATTCAACGCCACGTACGACTCCACTACGTAGCGGTGCCCTGGCGATATCGCATTCCCACGCCCGCACCGACGACTTTTCCGCGCCCTTGCCCCCTTCCGTGCTTCGGAGCTCGAGTGTTGCAACTTCAAGTCGTTAGTTCTGGGCGCGTAGCCTATGATAGAGCAGAGCGGAATTGATCCGGCCCGACCGAGTGATGCGCCGCTCCTGCCTGATGCGCCCGCGTACGCCAAGTACTTATACGACTCCGCTGATCTGATCTGATGTTGCGCTCTTCGAATTCACTGGATGTGTGGATGCCAGCGCGAATCCGAACTCCGCTCCCAGTGGTCTTTCGTCATCCAACGATTTAATATTCCAAGTATGTACCGCTGACGTGGCGAGTGTGTGTGCCTGTGGCTTATACTGTATGCATAATGAAAGTATGGCTCGCCCCGCCGGCTTTGCGCACCCCTATTCCGAGCCAATTGAAGGCTTCAGAAGCGATGAGAATGCGGGCGGTACTTATACTTAGCCGCGTTTACGGGTTACGGGATGCGGGTGGGTGCAATCTGATTGAAGGGAGGAAGGGAGGATGAGATGGATGGACGGACGCGAGCGGCGGGGCCCGGACGCACACGCACTCGACTGAGCAAAGTGAGTACAAGCAAAGTACAAGGACAAAGTGGTGTCGGGCTCGTCTTTGCTTTGGGAACAAGGGCCTGGGCTGGCTGGTGGCGGCGGCGGTACCTGCATCATCGCGGCTGTGGGATACTTATCGAACCCTGATTTAATATTAGAAGGCGAGCGAGCTTATGGCACGACGGGCGTTAATTATAATGGGCGGTGCAAAATATCTCTGCAGCTGCACTAATTAATATCGACGACGACGAGGAGCAGGACCGGCGCTCCCTATGATTTTTTTTTTTGCAGCCCCAACGCTGCGCTCGGCGAGAAACGCCTCGTTTTCTCACCGCGCGTATCACGTCCGGAAATGGGAACCTCATCCGAATGAGGAAACAAACAGATGGGCACGTGGACGTGCTGCTGTGGCCAACTGGAATCGAGTCTTATTAAAGCCGAAGGGCCTTGCGTTGTTCCCATTGTCCGCCAAGTCCCCATTGTTCTCCCCTCAACTCGTCCCATTATCGCGAAATACAAGGGACCATTCATGCCTGCAGTACGACTCAGCTCGCGCCGGGGGAGTGCTATCGGGAGAAGAAGGAGCTCACTCGCCATTGGTATGCCCTTGTCCTTGCCTTGTAGTACTTGACTGACGCCCAGATAGCGGTCAAGCCGGGTGTGTATGGCTACTCGACGGCCCCGCCCACGTCTGCGTCGGCGGTCACTTTTGCGCCCAATGTGACGCCGATATCGTACTCGGCCCCCTCGCCGACGCCCTCGCCCTACGGCTCCCCGTCCCTCACCACCGACCTGCCCCTGCCCCTCTTCCCCCCGAGCGCCACCCCCGCCCCGCCGCCGACACGGAGACGCCTGCCGCCGGGCAAGAGACGCAGCCAGGGCTACGTCCCGCGCCCGCCCAACGCGTTCATGCTCTTCCGCGCCGACTTTGTCCGCCAGAAACACGTCCCCGGCAGCATCGAGACGAACCACGGCAGCTTGAGCAAGATCATCGGTCGGTCTATCTTCGTCTCTTTTTACTTGCCGTTCCTTATCGCGCACATTCCAGGCAACTGCTGGCGCGCGCTCCCCCTCGCGGAGAAGCACATCTGGGAAACAAAAGCCAAGCACGCAAAGGCGGAGCACAAGCTCAAGTACCCCGACTACAAGTTCCGCCCCGTCCACAACAAGCGCGGCGCCGCTGGCGCTGCCTCTGCCTCGAATCCGGCGCCGCCGCCACCACAGCCCGCGCCGCGGACGACCAGCGCAAAAGGACAGCTGTCGCCGCAGGAAGACGAGCGTCGGTGCGAGGAGGTCGCCGCGCTGCTCCTCCAGGGCAAGAAGGGCGAGGAGCTCGCCTCCGCCGTCCGCGACCTCGACTGGCGCCGCCAGGCCGAGCTCGCCCACTCCACCCCGTCCCCCGTCCCCGCGGCCTACCACCAAAACTCTAAGTACCCCCCACCCCCTGCAGCTCGACCCGCACTACTACCCGCACGGCCCCGCCTCGCCGCCGTCCTCCACCCTCACCAGCTCGCACGCCTCCGGCTCCGCCTCGGGCGCGGGCTCGCCGTACTCGCTCCCGATGCCGCTGCAGCAGGACCCCACGTGGCGCCACCGCCGCTCGTCGAGCGTGCCCCTCCCGAACGACTACGCGTACCCCTTCGCGCCGTTCATGTACGAGCCCACCGGGAGTGGCGGTGGGATGGGCATCACGCTCCCCGCGCTCGGCGGCTTCACGCTTCCCCCGCCGCCGAGCGCGGGCGACGACTCGCTCGCGGGCCTCCCGCCGTCCATCAGCGGCAGCGCGGCCGGGCGCATGTCCTTCTCGTGGGCGGGCGCCGGCACGGGCACGGGGAGCAGCTTCTCGTACCCGCGCCCCAGCTTCAGCTTCGGCGCCGGCTCTGGCTTCGGCTTGGGCGGCGGCGGGCGGGGCTCGTTCTCCTTCGCGGGCGCGTTCGGCGGCGCGTGGGGCGGGAGCGGGCCGGTGGGGCGCCGCGCGAGCAGCGCGCAGGCGTTCTTCGCGCCGTCGGCGTTTTCGCACGAGGCGTACCAGCAGCAGCACCACCACCAGCAGCAGCAGCACGGGCAGCAGCAGGAAGACGAAGAGCTGCCGGACGCGGACACCTCGCTCTTCGAGGCGGGGTTCCTCAACTCGTTTGGCGCGTCGGCGTCGGCGTCGGCGTCGCCCGTGAGCGAGCCCATCAGCCCGTTTGACCCTGCGTTCGGCGGCCAGGGGGAGCAGATGCTGCATGCGCCGCAGCCGGTGCACGCGGTGTCGCCGCTGGGCGGCGCGTTCGCGTCTGACGCGCAGGGGCAGGTGTACCACGGCTATTTGGACGCGCCGACTGCGTCTGCGCCGTACGCCGAGCACGACAACCAGCACGCGCAGGCGGAGGACGAGGGGCAAAGGGGCGAGGGAGAGGGCGAGGACGACGAGGAGACGTACACGCCGTTCGAGTTCCCGATGGAGGAGGCGACGCACTTTGCGCGCGACTTGGGGTCGTCGATCGACATGGGGAGTCCGGCGCGGGAGGACGGGGGCGCGGGCGGGGACGGGGGCGAGGGGATGCGCGCGGCGTATGAGAGCTATGCGAATGAGTTTGTGTAGGCGGTTTCGCCCTCCACTGCCACTTGCACTTCCGCCTTCGTCTCCCTTGCCCTCACGCTTACGCTTACGCCCCCCTCACGTTCTCCTTCTCTTTCTCGCTATCCCACGTCCTCCCTCCTCGCGCTCGCCCTCCTGTCATCTCATCGTCTTTCTTGGTCTCCCACCCACTGTAGCTTTAGCTTCCTTACTTCCCTCTTCCCCTTCCCCGCCTCTGCCTGCTTCCCCGCATACCCACCCCATCGTACACTAATTATCTGTATCTATATCCTGCTCCTACTCACCTCCCCACCACTCATCCGACTCATCCGACTACGGCCACTTACGTCGCATACCTGATGCATACATGATTGATTCATACATGATTGATACATGACCCGCACGTACGAGACATGATGCATGATGCATGACCTCTTGACGAGCCCCGCCCCCCACCCCTATATATTAGTATTGTAGACGATTGTATTTTTTTGGAAAGGTTCTTTGGTTTTGAATCTGAATCTGTGCTGAATCGCATGAATCGCGTGAATCTGAATCTGATTCGCATGAATCTGAACTAGTAAGTTACTAGTACTAGGACTGCGATTACTTCCCTGGAGTAACGACGAGAACGGTGGGAGTGGGACTCGCCTGATCCTCGGCTAATCTCGGCTAGCTCATCATTAGTGGGACTCGCCGCCCCGATCAATAGTGGGACTCGCTTATATAGCAACAGAATGCGATATGCTTAGTGATCCGGGTAAAAGCCGTCGATGCAATCCCAAATCAAGTGATGCGCACTCGGGGCGAGCTCCAGGACCCTGGGCACTTGTCCTATGTTGCATGTACTTCACCCATACACAATATAATATGTCCCACTGCCACCGACGTCGCCGTCATCGCGGGCGACAACAATGCCCTGCGCCGACGTCAATCATCTCCGCCGAATCGCCTCCAATTCGACTCTAAGCGGCCTTCCCGACGTCCTTACTACCCCGGATGGTGTGCGCTTGGTTGGATGGGTTGTTGAGTATTTCAACTTGGTGCGGATTCATTCGTTTATTTCTTGTTTTAGGCCTCCCGCCCCGACGCGATCCCGACGCACCAGCGCTTACCCAACATCTGACCTCTGACCCGACGCCTATACAATTTTTTTTTTGCAACCACCACCGAGTTCTGGTTGGTTTGTAGGTGAATCTCATGGTGTGTGGTTCATTTCTACCCATTTTCAGCTGCACTGATTATTTTCTAGTCAAGTTGAATAGACCCCGCGTCGCTTCAACTAGCCCCTCCGTGCAGTTTTATCGACTGCAATAAGCCTTGGTTCATTTTTCGGTGATATCCTCGCCTCTCATTTTTAACGTCTTCAAGCTCAGATTATAACGGTTCAATTTGAAGCTTCAAAAGTGAAGGGCATGAGATTCAGGGGTCTAAGTGCGCCGATTGTTCAAATGTGCCTTCTGTACTTCATTTTTCCTGACTTCGTTCAATAGGTCTTCGCAATGATGTACAATCATTCAGGGCTTCATTGCATATCACTACGGGTGTCATGAGATTGTGCCGAGGCCGAGGTAATGGTTCAAACTGGGGACCTCAACTAACACCAGTTGGACTTGATTATACTGACACCTCTTACAGATTTCTTGCATCGCTCACAAAGCCTTCAAACGCGGAGACTATCTTTGGCTACATTTACTTGATAGTACTGACCTCGCTTCGTTGGATTTTGCTCTGAACTGCACCAAACCAAAATCCAAGCCTCATCCTTCAATTCCTTGCCTTTCAACGTCAAATTATGGATTCACGAACCCAGGTCCGTTCATCCATTCAATGCCCACTAACCACTCTGACTCTACGCTAGATTTCAACCCGGAACTCAAGCTCTTCGAATTCGCGCCGCCCTTCAAAGACCGAAACTATGCATTTTTGACCCGAGGCATGCACCCTTTATTTTTTTCTTCTCAATCGTCGTTCATTCAACTAACCTAATTCTACCTGCAAACCAGCTCAGTTCTCGAAGCTCTCATCGTCAAAATGTTCCTTCACTTGACCCAGGTCCGTCTCACCCAAATTTCTGGGATAGCCATGCTTACGCTGGCTCCAGACTATTCTGCAAACATTCAATAGGCTGCAACTATGGATGAGGTATATTTCCTCCATGTTTCAATCCGTCCTTCATTTTCTGCCATTTATACTTACTTTAGGCTTAGATTTTCAACCCCAGGTCGTGCTGAAGCCTGGCAAGCCGAAACTATGCCAGTGTACATTGAGGTAAGTATCCTTCTTCATCTCTCATTCGTACTTCATTCAACTGACTTTGCCTTTAAATTTTCCTCGCCCATATTCAAACTAGTCATGTTCTCGAATGCTCAACCGATGCCTCAATTGAACTTGGTGTGTCTCTTCATCCAATCTATGCCATTGATGCCTTGGATTAGATCTTCGTCCGACGTCGCACTGAAGTCCAACAGACCGAGATCATGGAGCCCGAACCCATGGCAGTTTGAGTTCAGGTACGTATATCCGCCAGTACTTTATCAGTAAATTTTTAACTGACCTTCTAATCTTCCGTTGGATTCAGTTAAACCCTCCAAGAGGGTGTTACTATCGCGGGTTGACTAGACAAGTCAATTTATTCAAGGTTCAAATCCATTGAACTGACCGTGATTCGATAGTTACCCAAGGTTCCACTGATCATCGGACTCGAACGTTCCCTCATTCAGAGTTGGGCCAAGTTTCGTTATACTTGGCCTCGCCGCCTCGAGGGTCAATAATAGCCATTAGCAACTGGCAACTGTTAAAGATTCGAGTTAGTTTTTGTGTGCAGCCGCTAGCTGCGGCAAAGCTTCCTGCCGAAGAATTTTGATGTTCGACTGATGCGTCGCGCGGCTGGGCTCGGCGCGGCCCAAATCTGCTTGATGCGAGGCTTCACATTGACAAAAACCGGATACAATCTCGATACTCCTCAGCTGAAACGAGAAGGAAAACTGCACAAGGTCCAATTGCGATACAAACTTCAAACTGAGAGTGTTATCCTGCAAGTGCAGCCATGCCGAGCAGTCAGGATGTACGGCAATCAACCGCGAGGAAGAAATTGCTCAAATAAATCTGAAACTGCGTCCATGGTGTTGCCCTCATTGAACATGCAATACACTCGAATTTCGGAGTGTACCCACTCATTACATGCTCAGAATTCGATTAAATAAGTTGAAAGGGTTTCCCATTAGAAAAATCAAAGATTTCTCTGATGGACCGGGGTTTCCCAAGGAACCGGGTTGCCCATTAGAATAATCCTTCGTAGTGCGGAGGAATGTCGAAAGTTCTGGGACTCATACCAACCTTCCGTATCAGCACTCATGTACGATCCTTGCTGGTTCTGAAGGCGGCGGACGGTTGATTGGTAACCAACAGGCGAACGGGTGATTGGTAATCAGTCAAAGTTCGCATTTCTCATTTATTTCGGCGCTGAACAAGCCGCATTGATTGCCATGATTGCCACAACGCAGCGGCACCATCTGTTAAGCGAGTCCC
Organism: Mycena alexandri; assembly: GCA_029233265.1. Taxonomy (NCBI): domain Eukaryota; kingdom Fungi; phylum Basidiomycota; class Agaricomycetes; order Agaricales; family Mycenaceae; genus Mycena; species Mycena alexandri. The sequence goes on from JARJCM010000024.1 coordinate 50,733, forward strand.
ACTTTTGATGGTGGTGTTAGTAGGACCTACGCGTACTGATGGTGGGACTGGTCGAGTCCCACTCCCACCGTTCTCGTATATACTCACTTCCCTGCTTCAAGAAGTTCAAGGCTCACTCAAGTTCGGAGTCTGTAAGTAAACACCGGCTTTAATGCTTATCTTCATGACCGACCACCTTCGCTCCCACGCACACCGTCTGGCCATCGCTGGCCATCGGCGGACTAAGTTACTAACTAACTCCGCTCGCCTCCGCTCGCCTCAAGCGGAATTTCGAAGCGAGTCTAAGCGAGATTCCGGCGTCATCCCAATCCCAATCCAGCCATTCTCTTTGTCGCCTGTTTTGGACGAGTCTGCCTTGTTTTTCCCTTCGAGGGTAACGTTGTTCGTCTTGGTCTTTGTACTCGCGTGTGCCGTTGTTCTTGTCCTGGTTCTTTGTTCTTTACTCTAGCGAGTCTGACCCTGGCTCTGGCTATGGTCCTTGTCCTTGTCCTTGTTCTCATTTTGCTCCGCTCGCGTCGTCTCCGTCGCGCCGCGCGTCGCGTGTTAAATGTTTCAACTTTCTTTCAAAGCACTGCTCCACTGGCAGGAAACGACCTCGTAGTGGACAGGCGCTGGATATATAGATTGTGTTGATTGGGGTTGGGAATTGACGGCGGTCTTCTCTTGTCTTCTCTTGTCTTCTCTTGTCTTCTCTGTGGCGATGCCAGGCGGAGGATATCGAGGTATTGGGAGGGATCGTCAGGAACGCCAGAAGCCAGACGGAGTCCGGCTCTCGTCTCGGATTGCGACTTCATTTTAGCCGCATATGACTTGGGTATACATACGTGTGTTTTGAATTTGGACTGTCTGTCGCGCTACGCACGACCTCGGGCAGCCGGGCTTGGTGCTGCGCTATGCTATGCTTGTGCCAACTCCCTCTCCGCAACCCGCATCGTAGCCAGGAAGAAGCGAGCGTGCGACGGCCACATGCAGATCTGCAGCCCTTGTACTCCTTTGCTTGCTAGCGTGTCCGTCCAGTCTTGTGCAGCTCAGCTTGGGTTTGATTCGGAACCTTCTCCGTGTTGGATGATATCATCACCGCAAAACCGTCTTCCCAATGGCAAAATGACGATCACTGGGGCATTCCCTTGTACTTTGCGCTGTGCTTGGATACCCGCTCAACTTGACGTTGTTCGTCTTTGTACTCGCGCGCCCTTGTTCTTTGCTCTAGCGAGTCTGACCCTGGCTCTGGCTATGGTCCTTGTCCTTGTCCTCGTCCTCCTTATTCTCGTTCTGCTTCGCTCGTCTCCGTCGCGCCGCGCGTGTTTCAACTTTCTTTCAAGAAGCACTGCTCCTTGAACGGCCTCGTACTCGTGCTCGTGGACAACCTGAGGCACCGGATAGATAGGTAGATTGGGATTGGGAATGCTGACTGCCAGTGACGGAAGTGACGGCGGTCTTCTCTTCTCTGTGGCGATGCCGAGCGGAGAATGTATTGGGAGGGATCGTCAGGAACGCCAGAGAAGCTAGACGGAGTCCGGCTCTAGTCTCGGATTGCGACTTCATTTTAGCCGCATATCGCAGGACCCCGGTTAATAGACTTCGAGGCCAGATCTCCGAACCGGACAAAATTTCACCAAAATTTCGACAAAAAAAAAAACCGAAAATGCTCGTCCAGCGAAAAAAAGCGATTTCTGCATACTCAGAAAGCGTGGGAACCTCCATTTTGTCCGGACAAAAATGCCTGGATTCCGGATTTTTGGGATCTAGCCTCGAAGTCTATTAACCGGGGTCCTCATATCGCTTGTATTGAATTTGGATTGTCTGTCGCGCTACACACGACCTCGGGCAGCCGGGCTTGGTGCTGCGCTATGCTATACTTGTACCAACTCCCCTCTTCGCATCGTAGCCAGGGAGAAGCGGGCGTGCGACGGCCACATGCAGATCTGCAGCCCTTGTACTCCTTGCTTGCGTGTCCAGCTCTGTCCAACTTGGATTTGCTTCGGAACTTCTCCGTGTTGGATCACCTTGCTTGTCAAGGTCTCTCCACCCTCATAATGGCACCAGTTTTTGGGTCACCCGGTGATCCTAATCCTCCCGACATCGAGTTCTGGACCTTGTCTGGACCTCCTTTTACCTAATATGTACCTCTACTTTACCTAAATTCAAACCCGACATTAATTCATGACACAACGTTCGAACCAGCGACAACTCATGCTCAATGAAAAATTCTTCAAAGAGTCAATGGCCCGGGGGAGCAGAGCTAGCAAAATTCTTCAGGCTAGAGGCGCTGAGCTTTTGTGCAAGCAAGGTCTGTTCCGACGGAGTCGGAGCTTCCTAGTGATATCATCATCGCAAAACCGCCTTCCCAATGGCAAATCATGATCACCGGAGCATTGATTTCGATTGCCTTGTACTTTGCGCTACGTACTCCTGGCTCTGAGCCGCGACTCACGACGCGGGAAATTGCGCTCTATCGCATCGGTGCCTGTCGGAAGGAGTGATAGATACATGGCAATGCTGGGACGGCGGCCTCGGAATCACCGTGGACATGATGGAGCTGCGCCATTTTCTGGATGCGCCATTTTCTGGAGGATCTTTTCACCGGAACGGACGTGTAAGCAGTGCTATGGAAGGCGACCTCGGATTGGCTCGGAATCACCGTGGATATGGAGCCGCGCCAAATTTCTGGAGGATCATTTCACTGGAATAGACGCGCCTCCCGTCGCGCGTCGCGCGTCGTGTTTTTGTGCCCTCCGAGTTTGACCTTGGAATCAACATCTACGCCACTGTTGGTCGCTTTTATCTCATTCGACCACTCTTGCCGAGGATCCGTTCATTGACTGAAGATCCGCGATGGATCGGTTCTACATTCCAAGTTGAACACGACGTCTTGCTCCGCTATGTCGCAGTATGGTTTGACTTTGGCGGGTATCGCCTTGTTCACCCGGAAAAGTATGGTCGCCGTCGGGATACGGCAGGGTTTCCAAGGTTGGCAGGTGGGGCGTGAAAGATTAATCATTTTCAAAGGTTGATCGTGCGGTGATAGCCCTCTGTCAACGGCTCCCGAGTCCAATTATGCGCAACCTCTGGATTTCGACGCGCTCGACTCATCCCGCTCGGAAAAAGAAGCCGCCACTGTCAAGGTCAACTGGGTGGTTCTCCCGCCGTATTTTCTTCCAACGCACAGACACTACCGGCGGGGAAAATGCAAGTCCTTGGAAGCGCTCTTTATGTTCTGCTGTGTCCACATAAGTATCTTGCATTAATCGAACCGTCGATGTCATTCTCCGCAACCCAGCTCTCATGGATGGTCCTTTCATCTTGGACTCAGACAGGCGCAATATATCAAGCCGGTGGACTATTCTGGGGTGATATCTGGCGGATAGTTCGCGGCCAACAGCTCGCCATCGGCGCTTTGTGGGGCTCTCGTTGGATTTTGACCTGGGGCACGTCCAACACCTTTAACAGCTCTGCGCCAATTTTGACCTCATCGTTGATAATCGTTACCATCGAACTTCTCTGTCCGTCCCTGAGGCAATGCATATATATCCTTGTTTTGCCCTCAGCAGAGCTCGCCTCCTCTCGGCCTCACACTCGCTCATCTTCCCCTCTTCAATGATAATCTCCAATCCCACATCCTCACCGCTGTATGATCAGATTTCCATCACATACACGGTAGAGGCGGGCGATCCTCCCGAGTTCTTCTTCGAAATTGTGGAAAACGAGCGCCAAATCGATGTCTTAAACAAGCAAGCGTTTTCCACCAGCGGCTCGTTCCCTACAATACCGGGAGATCTTGGGTAAGCATTTTGGTTCGAATATCCCGCGAGATGTCGGGCGAACCCAATGAGTTTAGGCTCCACTTCATTGAGGCATACCGCTCCACGGATATTGTGTACGTATCGTATGTTCGACTCCTAGAATCAAGTTTTCTAAAATATGTGGTTTAGCGGAGAGAGTCAACCTTTTGCAAAGGGCCCAACCTACACGGTTGTCCCGGTTTCGAGTACTGGGTACGTTTACCTCGTCACCCGGCCACTACGCTCGTTCATTTTCTCGACAGTACCACGACGCCAGCCGCGCCAAATCCTCCACCCACCAGTCCGTTACCGACAAACACCGTAGCACCCACACCATCAGGCACAAAACAAAATGATTCAACGGACAACCGTGACAGCCCAATGCCCAATGTTCCCGACAGAACATCTGGACCTTCCACTCCTTCGTATCATTCATTTATTTCGGCTTGCAGCTGCTGTTCTAACTGCTGTTCCAGGTTCTCTACCCCTAATTCTGTTCTTGAAAGTCCCACCCCGTTGGTGATTCCCTCAACCACGACCTTCTATGAATCTCTCTCTGGAGGCGTAATCACTGTCGGAGGCGAGCAAACGGCGTCTCCGCTGTCTAGCTCCAGTTCACCGCCCCAGGGTGTCCCGTTCGTCCCCCCTTCTCGGAAAAATTGCAACTTGCGTTAACTCTCGCAGATCCGCAATCACGGGAAAATCCCGCAATCCCGCTCCAATTATTGGGGCCGCAGTCGGTGGTGCGATCATCGTCCTCGCGGTTTGCGCCTTCTTCCTCGTCCGTCGTTGCCGAAGACCAAAGCCTCCAAGTCAACTTGACACCATGCCCATAAATTCGCCGTCGACGATTAACCCCTTCGTCTCATTCGTTTCCCAGCCGAACGAGAAACGGTGGAGAGACTTCAGTCCCAACACCAGCAGATTCGGCGACTCGATGAGTTCAAACAGTGACACGATGTCGTCGGAAGACCCTCCCCCAGAATATCACTTATCGTAATTTGTATAGAGGGATCAGCTCTACAGCACCTATGTACCTTGTCAGGACTCACATGTTTTCGGGTGATAATAATGGATTGGAGTCGTTCGAAAGAAGGCTGTTCACCTCGGCGAAGGGGCGAAATAGTAACGTTTCACTGACTGGCCTGCTGATTCTGAACGCCTATTCAACATCCAAGGTTCCAAAATGAACAGCGATAGTAGTGCCGACCGAAACATGCTTCGCCCGAATTCTAACGCTGCGTCGTAGTTGCAACTGTCGTGAGCTGGTGGATGTGGACATTGGCGGACACGGTATCAGCGCAATACTGTCCTGGCAATTGGCGACTGGGACACAGGCCTATAATTTCATCTATCACACAATGAACAGCCATTGCATTTCAGTACAGAAAAATATGATCCCTTTACAGCTAATCCACACTGCGGTGGTCATACCTTTTTTGGGTCCAAAGGTGTCTTCCCGTTTGAGGAATTTATTCCCGCCGCCCGAAACATGCGACGAAAAAGAAGAGTTTTTGGAATTCAAACATTGCCCAAACATACATAGGGGGTTTCACACTTGAGGTCCCACTCGATGCTCAACTTGGCTCGAAGTCGGGAGCAAAATTGGGCCGATTTCAAAGTTGGATGTGAAATCGGGCTCCGGACCACGATCTGACATCCAACTTAGACCCCAATGTCATGCCCCAACTTCAATTTTTCGATTTGGTCGTGCCATTAGGCTTCCCGAGAGGAAAAACTCTCAAGTTGGGGACAGAGTTGGAGCCGAATTGGATCAAGTTGGACCCAAGTTGGGCCCATATAATCAAGTGTAACCCCATAATGATTGCTGGCTTTGAAAAGGCAGAGACAAAGATCTGTGATGTTTGAGATTTCTTTTGCGACACAAAAATGTCACCTTTGAGGGTAAAACAGTGAAAGGACAATGGGTAGGTAGGTAGGTAGGTAGGATTACACGGCACGGTCCCGCTCAGGAACGCCGGTTCCAGAGATTACTCCGGTGTACACGCACTAATAAATAGCTACACCATCTTCCCTGGACCCCTCCAAACCTCGGCAGCCGAGCTTACGGGAACTCTGATTTTTTGGGGCCCAAAGAACCTATTTTTCCAATCCCCAAAGGAGTCAAAGATATTGAGTTTCTGTAGGAGTGTTGAGGACTTGGGCAGCTCACATTTTCGGCGTGAATTGGACAAACTTGAATGGACTAGCCATAGGCTGAGCGGTGGATTCTGTTTAAAGGGTCAGTAAAGGTTGAACGGACCAGTGTTCGCCCAAGGGTCCAAGGCCTTGGGGTCCCAAGGCCTTGACTAGGCCTTGGCCAAGGGCTTGGAAAAATCTCGCCGGACACTCCGACCTTGGTTAAGGCCTTGGTTATTTTATTATAATTTTGTTCTGGCCGAAAATTGGCCGCCGCAGGCTTTTTCACAGAGGAGACCTCGAATTTTGAAGTTTTTGCATGCCTAGCAGTGCATATGTATACCGTCTTGCCGCTCCTTGGGCCTTGGGAGCTGGTAACCTTGTAGTTTCTCAGTGTTTAGTAAATTATAAGGGGGAAATTGGATGGCGTACATTCACTGCTGAGAGTGCAGGTGGGCCTTGTTCCTCCGTTTTAAATTTCTTTTGGGCTACCGCTGAATGCGTGGGAAATTTTTACCAAGGCCTTGGAGGTGCCCTTGACTCAAGGCCTTGGGCTTAACAAGGCCTTGGTATCCGCCAGCCCCGACCCCAAGGCCTTGAGGACGATCACTGGAACGGACACTTGAGGCACTAAGCAGAGGAAAGTAACGATGACAGAAAAGGGAGGATCGAGCGCTGGAGTGATCAATACATACAACACTTCATTCGAAGTGGACACAATAATAAATGGAACATAGCTTGGATTTAGGTAGGTACGCATGAAGATGAAGCACGAATGAATGAGCGGGTTGGTTACGGAGTGACTGACTGAGCCTTGGGGAAAGAACAACTCCCATCACAACTCCCGACACAAGAACCTTGGACTTGAGCTTGCTTGCTACGAGACTAGTTAAAATTACAAAGGAGGAGCAAAGAGGTTCGAACAACCGACCATAGAAAACGAAACCTTAGGAGACGACGACAGAAAGACCATTTGGCCGCAGTGACATTTTTTAGACCCAAAACATAAAGGACTAGCCAGGTAACCAGATTTTCCTACAATTTAGCCCAAAATTTTGGCTTCTGAGCCTCAAATATCCAATTTGCGGACAAGGTTTTGAAATTTTGGCCCTCAAATATCCAATTTTCCGGGAGCGAGGTCCCCAATCCCTCCCTGCACTCACCTCCGCAGCAAGCATGGCCATGGTAGGAGGAGGGCAGACTCGAACACAGCCCCGCCTCAGCTATTGTTTGGCTGAGCTACATTTAGCTTCTGTTCACCGATGGCTGACCAACGTGGCAAGCGAGCCGTCCATTAGTTTTGGAGAGACCTTGACAGGCAAGAGTAATGCTGTTCTTCGGCTTCCTTGCCGAACTGCGGCGGCGGGCGGACCAAAAATCATTATCACGACAGGTGACTCCGCTATTCAGAACCTAATCTCACACGACGACGAGCATGCAAACAACTAATTATCTTCACACTCTGCCTGCAGAGATCTGGGTCGCGTGTTGGGCTCTATGCTCCCTTCAGCAACTGCGGCGAATCTCTTTGGTCTGCAGCCTCTTTCGATCTCTGGTTCTCCCGCATTTGTTTCGGGAGCAAACTTTGGATGTGGCAGCGCTGGGACGGGGACTCGACAAGGGAAACTGGATGGATCGTGTTCGCCACCTCCATCGTACAGCAGTTCGGTTGGACAGATTGGCAGAAGGTTCTTTCCCTCCATCGGTTCACACCTGGAAGGTCACTTTCAGCCGAGGGATGGTGTTGAGTCGCTCCCATCCCGATATCGAAAATATTCACCTCTTCGACACCCTGAGTGACAGGGTCCTCAGGACGTTTTTTGCCACGCTCAAGAATTATCAGAACCTAGCGTCCCTGCATATTGGGTTCACAACGATCGACCTTTTTTCCCGCGAGACCCTAATATCTCTACCGAGCCTGAAGGACCTCCATCTCCGCAATTGCGACATAGTTGCAGCGGACGGCCTTCTGACTGTAGATGATCTGGAGATGTTCGAGTGTTCTCCCACTGAATCAATCCGGCTTGTGTGTCCAGACACTTTACGCACTCTGGACGTTGTTCCACACATATCACCCCTAATCGCCGGATTTGGATCAGACACACTCCGCAGCCTGGTAAATCTATCAGTGCAAAGAGTGGGCGACGCCAAGGAACTGTTTCGCTTCCTGTCTCAGTGTCCCCAGCTCCAGTCCCTAGCTATCCAAACCCTCACAGATCCACTTCCTGCGGTTCCACGCAGCACTATTCCACTTTTGCGAAGTCTCGCCGCCCCGTCGGACATTGTCCGAGAATTGGCTCCCGGTCGTCCTGTTGGCAATGTAGCAATATTCGATGGGCTCACGGCAAATTCCCTCATGCCCACGTGCGTTGACATTTCCCGCGGGACTGTGGCCCTGCACACCCTCCGCTTGCCCTGCATGTCACCGACATGGGACATCCTTGCTGCCATCCTATCCCTGTTCCCGGAATTGAAGGAGTTGTCCTTGAAACTCCTCCCATTTGGCCGCGGCTACCCCGGACAGAACGGAGCTTCGGGAGCTTCATACAGTCCCGTCGACCGGCGGACCCTGGTGCTGAACGACGACGAGGCATTCCTTGATAGCCCACCTGCAGCCGATATCTCGGATGTGGAATCGGAAGATCCGCCTCCATTTATTGTTACCGAGCACATGCGGGTGAAGAAATTGCACGCGGTCCAGGAGCAGTCAAACCCGTTTTTGGGTACGGGTTTAAACATGCAGGTAAGCATCTTACCTGCAGCACATTCTCGTTTATTGCTGAGAGCCAATATCAGGATGTTTTGGGGTGGCTCATGGATGGTTTCATTTTGTTCCCCCCCAACATCGAGGTCTTTCGGGTTGAGGAGCACGCCTTTCTGCTTGGGGACCCCGACTTTCAGTTACCTGTTGCAGATCAACACCAGGTCATTGCTGTCCTCAGTCGGCTGTATATGCATCTTTGTGAAGTCCAATTCGGCTCCGAGTTGCTTGGTAGCAGCTGGACACGAACTGGAGACTCATGGGCCAGAGAAGTATCGGGCTGTCGCGAGGTGGTCCAGGTCATCGTCCGGCGCGAGTCAAATATTTGAAATACTTGTACTTCCGTGAAATTGCATTTATGTTAGGATTCTTGTATCTGAATTGTATACCAATATCTGAATGCATGAAGTTTCGCTTTCATCTCGCAGTCACCGCCAAAATTCCTCCATTATACCCATCACAGACTGCCTGGCTCCAAGCTACCAGAGCTACCTTTCTTCTAGCCAAAGATACCCAGGTTACTAAAGCTTTGCTAAAGCTACCAGACGACACACCGTGTCACTTGTCCACGTTTCTGCGACCATCTATGTAATATGTGTGAGTTGTAGACTCGTAACCAGTCTGCGCTACAACAAAAGAGAGGGTGAGGTTGTTTGTCGTAGGCAGGCAAACAACCTCATCACCTTCCTTTGCCGTAGCGCAGACTGGTAATGAGTCTACGTGAGTTGTGTCAAGCGCGGGACAGATACTTGAAGGCTACATACTGGACTGTCGGGACATTACACTTCGTCTTCCCCTTTGCCCCATTCCTCTGACCTCCGCGCGTCTCGACGACTTGTTTTTCCTTCTGAGACTCGCAACCAGTCTACGCTACAGCAAAAGAGAGGGTGAGGTTGTTTGCCATAGGCAGACTGGTACTACTCGGGCTTGATCAAAGGGCTGCGACCGGAGTTTGAAAAAATCTCCCCGAGGCTGAATTTTGCTGAATTTATGGGGTCTCTCCAAACCTTTTCAAAAATCGGTAATCTAACACCTTCGAACTTGAGTCCTGTCTTGGTCCTGTCTCTTCAGAATAATTTTTTATCGCCCAGAGGCTGAGCTGTGAAAAAGTTGATTTTGGCGGGGAATTGATGGCTCGACACAGCCACCCGATCGGCACCCACGGCCCCGCCAAAAATTCAAACTCCGGGCGCAGTTTGGCGTGGCCCGAGTTGTACCAGTCTGCCTACGGCAAACAACCTTCCTTTGCCGCAGCGCAGACTGGTAACGAGTCTATTTCCTTCTGGTCATCGGCTTTGATTTTCTTTTGCTTAGGTTTCTTTGTGCCGGCTCTCGCCAAGACCGGGGGGGCCTACCTAGTGATGCTAGGGGCCTGGCTTCAAGCCCGAAGCCCGCCAGGCCCGGCCCGATGAAGCCCAAGCCCGGCCAGGCCCGACAGCGGGCTTGAGTGGGCTTCGGGCTCGGGTCTCAGGAATTTCAAGCCCAAGCCCAGGGCCTAGGCCCGGGCTTGAACACCCCCCCCCCAGAGTTGAGGTTTACCAAGTGGTTCAGAGTCCAGACTTGGAAATTGGTTTCATTAGGATTTTGACTTCCACAAATTGCTCGAGCGGCTCATCAGGTGTTGAACAACGTCGAATTTGGCTTGGATGCTCAGTCGGAACTCACAAAAAATTATGCAAGTATCTTCCAATTTCGGCAATTTTGCCAGAAATGTTGCGGTCAGTTCCAAAAGATAGCTTTCATGTGTATTTGCACTCACTTCTATGGTAAATTGCATAGTTCGGAGGTTTATGGTGTCTTTCCCACGCCCTGTTTCAGGCCCAGGCTTGAGCCCGGGCTTGGGCTTGGCTTGGGCCTGAGCGGGCTTGGGCTTGGGCCTCAGAAATCCCAAGCCTGAGCCCGCTCAAGCCCGGCCCAAGCCTGGGCTTCCAGGCCAAGCCCGGCCCGTAACATCACTAGGCCTACCTTCTTCGCCCCTACGAACAAAGTAGTGGACACCTTCGCAAAGCCGGTCCTCGTCGGGGAGTACCTCGCCCTCAAAATCCTCCGTGGCGATGGTTCCGTCGACCGCCAAGATGCAATATAGCCTAAGGCCAGGAATCGCAGGTATTTTAATTTTTACGGGATAAAGGGGCAGAGAGAAGGGACATTATCGACAGAGACGTCTAGGTACAAGCCATCCAGCTCGGGCCAAGTGAAGGCGGAACGCTGGCTGGCTGCGCGTCGACCATGTTGGTGGTGCGGACTGAACTTGGAAAGCTGAAGCCGTGGACTTTGATGGCCGTCACGGTGATGCTGATTTGAAACACAACCTCAAGCTCAACCTTTCACAGTGGGCGGGACCGGTCTCTGCGGCCTAATTGGAGGAGATGCTGGATGGAAGTAACACGAGGGGCAAAAACCCAGGCACATGATAATCGTGTGCCTTAAATGCACATCCGGCGCACATGGCCCGGATTTAAGTGTGACACCCCACTAAGCGCTTTGTCCGCCGTCTCAAAGATCTTTTTGAGCTTTGTGTCGTCGGTTGACCGGATACTAATTATAACGTACCTAGCTAGCAGACTCGGAAATCCATAGTTTATTACAGATTCCTTTCAGCTTTGAGTACAAGGAAATGAAGGTTAGGCTAAGGGTTTCTTTGGCTGAGCCGCGACTCGGCCACCGATGCCGTCGCGGCTTTGCGGAGTGACGGATCAATGGGAGTGTGGCCGACCCGCGTGCGCTGCCAAGCGAGAGTCACCCATCATGCCGTCTTTGTCGGTGCACAAACCTATCTTGGATGTTGCCTTTGTCAATACTGAAGCACGTCCACATGTTACCTTCCGCGCATCAAGGCGCTCCGCCTAACCGGTGTGTTGATCTCCATCAATCCTCCTTTGCCTTCCTTGTCGTTCCACCAACCCACCGTGGCCTCACTGGAATGGTATTGCTCTGGGTTTTTATAGTGTCCTCTCCTAGTGGTATTCTACCCATCTATGATCTCAGACATGGATGCTCAAGGGTCCCTACATGTATTGATCAGTGGGATTTGAGCCTGCGACCCGACAGGTATGCAGTGAGTGGATCAAACCCCGACCCTGACCCAATTTGGGTGATGGCGCATCAGGTGCGCAAAGGGAACACGTCCGATGGAAATAATACACAGACACCGTCGAAGCCCGATAAAGACGATGTGCGGGCACACTCCAGTGCCGACAATGGCGATGTTGAGAGGAACTCCAGCACTGACAAGGGCAACATAAAGATGAGTTCGTACGTCGACAAAGGCTATGCGCGGGATGGTGAGCGCGTGAACAAAGACGACGTACAGACGCAATCATGCAGCGAAAAAGACACCGGGCATCACGCACGACGGGGTCACGGCTAACAGTACTGTGGGTTTTATGCTGGGCGGCCTCCCGCCATAAGCGGCCGGGGGTCAACGTGGCTCCGGTATCGCTGTCTCGCATTTGTCTGCCGCACCCACGTCGTTTGGTTGCTTCGCCGAGTTGCGACGGCATCTGCGGCCGAGGTGCGGCTTAGACAAACACACCCTTATCTTGACGCACAATTAACAAGACAAAGCTCATAAAACTCTTTGAGACGGCCAACAAAGCCCTTGGTGGGGTGTCACACTTAAATCCGGGCCATGTGCGCCGGATGTGCATTTAAGGCACACGGCTATCATGTGCCTGGGTTTTTGCCCCTCGTGTAATACACGTACGAACGAGCTCGATAAAGGCCGTCTCGCCGGTTTAACCGCCACTATTATGTACAAATTATGTATCTTCCGGCATTGAATTGAATTCGCGCACCCTGGGAGAACTGCCAACGGCACAGGCCTGCCTGCGCAGGCGCTTAATTTCTTGCTTCTTTCCCCCGCCGCCCGTGAGCCCATGGCGGGCAAACTCCTCTTGTACCTTCCTCGATTTCACTCGCGGTGGGCCACGCTTTGTTCCTGTGGCGTTGTTGCTCTCCTTCTGTTGTGGTTTATCATCCCTCGCCATGAGCGGGCGTTTATCTTTCCACCAATGATTCTAGACTCGGTAGCGCAACAGCTGGGCCACCCAACGTTCCCGGATATTCGGTTTTACGAACGGGCTCTCCCTCAACATGTAGCGCCAAGCGCCTTCTCTAAAGGGACAGAGCGCCCCAGGTATGAGGTTTCGATGGCTGCCCAGACACCAAGGTCTCACACGGCCTAGATATCTGTTTTTTCCTCAAGCCTCTTGGGGATCGGGATGGAATAATGTTTTCCAGGGTGCGTGGTTTGTTGGAATGCTCTGCGTTCGCTCACCTTTCTTTAGAGCAGTAAGTACACCTCCGAAACGACGCGATTTTCGTTCAAATTCTCCAGATTATTAAACACTCACCTGGCGTATCTCGCGAAACGAGCCTACGTCTTTCCCGGATATATTCCGCGCGACCACCCACCGTTCCCCGACTCGCTCAACGGGACTCGACATTGGCTCCATATCCCTATGAACGCGTTCGTATCCGGTCCCACGGGTGGTGGACCGCTGTCAGCAGACGGTGAAAGCGACAGTCTCATGCGGCGAGCGGTGTCCGAGGAATGGTGGAACGTGGTCTGCCCCCGAAGGGACGTTGTAGTCGTGAAGATGTATGACGCGATGCGCCAGATGCGACTCGACGATACGAGTGACGGCGAGGAGATGCTTTCCAAGTGGGCAAATAAGCTCTTGAAAATGTCTGCGCCGTGCGTTAGTGTTGAAGGCGGACCACCCTTTGACTATCTGTAAGTTTCACCAAGCGATGAATTTATCTGGGCTAATATCTCCAGATTCATCGGCTCTAGGCGCGTTGTCAGTCTTTGGCCTAGCTACGGTGAATCGCCAACACTCAAGTATTTTGCGTGGTCTCCTCTCATCACAGCAACTCTACTCCACAACTTTCAACTTTTCAGTCCACACGGTGCTCCGGATTTCCTCACCCCCATCGGCGCACGACCTTACAGATTCCAGTCATATCCCCCGTACCGTCCTTCTTCACGACCATTTACTGGTCTCTTGGGTATCCACGTCCGCCGAGGCGATTACGACGGGCACTGCATTAACCTCGCCAACGGCGGGGCAGACTTCAATGCCTGGAATCTGCTTGGAACACCTGGAATAACTCGCCGTCCTTCCCGCCCGGGCTTTCAAAGCTCGACGCCACCTGGGTACGTGTGGCCTGCGCTGCCCGACTACCTCGATGTGCCCGCGGGTAAGTCACGGCACGACGCCGCATTTGACCACTGTTGGCCATCGCCTGAAGCGATCGCTGCACGGGTCCATGAAGTTCGAGAAGCGGCTGCGTCAGGAGTGGCATATCCACACCAGGACCTTCGCAAGGTGTACATTGCGTCCAATGGCGACATGAATTTCATTGGTCCCCTCGCGGCGCTGTTGCGAGCGGATGGATGGGACGTTTCGAGCTCGTTGGACATGGAGCTAACCCTAGAGGGGCATGCGGTGTCGCAGGCCGTGGATATGGCCGTACTGACCGGCGCAGAGTCATTTGTAGGCGTGGGGGTGACTTTCTGGCGCTTTATCTGCCCTCCCATCGTCTGATTTGTTCAAATTTTAGTTCTCCTCAGTGACGAGTAATGTGGTTCAAATCCGACTCGCTGCGGGGCGTGCCCCGCAAACGATTCATTTTTGGTGAAATGCAGACGAGACTCATGAAAAGTAGATGCTGGTGAGTATTACGGGATGCGGGATGTAATGGGCGCCGACTATACTATAACTAAGTACGAGGGCTTGGATTAGTGTTGACGGGTCATCATATTATACTCCCAATGAACGATGTGAAGTTTCTATATGAATCTCGTATTCGATGAAATCAGCGGCTCTTGTGCCACTACGAAACGTCTCGTGTACTTATTTACTAGGAACCACAAGCTTTATTCGTTTAACTGATCAACAAGCGAGCCGAGCGTGATCGCTGAATCTAAGGCTCCAACCGTTTTCATTTATAAAACATTTTAAACGAATAAAACCATGTATGCTTTCGTTTAATCTACCAGGCCTCTAAACAATAAACAAATGGTTTATAAACGGTTAAACGGTTACGTATAGTACTTACTTCAACCGTGGGAAAGCCCATCACTTGATCACATGTCGGGGGAACTGCTCGTCTTCGGTCAGTCTGGGGTCCATATTTGAAGGGATGAGGCAACTTGAGTGATGAAAGTACTGCTAGCAGAAGCTGAATCTCTTGTGTATCAAATCCTCCACCCGAGCTGCGAATATTTGTTCCCCCCAAAAAAGAACCCTTCATACAATGTTTAAACACGTTCAAGTTTATAAACGTTACTTACCGTTTCCGTTCAATTTAGGGGCCAGCTCAAACGAAAACTAAATAGTTGGAGCCTTAGCTGAATCGATCAACTCGTCACGCTGATCTTTGTCTTTCTCCTGCTCGCTCACGGACTACTTATCTCCGATGTCCTCTGCCGGACCTCAGTCGTTGGCTGACCTTCCCAAAGAACTTTAACTGGAAATCACATCCTATCACAAATATTCCTTCGATTTCCATTGTCCCCTCATACACCAGGAGGATCATGCGGAACGACAAACTCTCCGAACAGTTTCTGCGTCCCATCTCACAAAGTTGCTCTAACCTACGCCGGCTTTCACTACCAAGTCATGGTCATGGTCACGAACTCAAGTCGTGAGCGATAACTTAAGTCGTGGGCCAAACTTAAGAATTAGAAATCATAAACAACGAGTATTGCACGCAAACCCAGCCCTACTGCAGAAATGATGACCGAAGAGAAAAACATCGAAGTATCAGGTGAGTGGTACTGGGGCCTTGACAAAAATTGGTACGGAACCACACAGGGATCAGCCGGCTCACGGTCGTTTATTACCCGCCTTCATTGAAGTCCAGACCCACTCTGGCTGCGCCAATTAGCATCCTAACGGGGGCAAATTGCAGAGACAAGAATGGCCTTCAACCCCTCTTCCTTCTTCTTCCTCGCGCACTTTCAAAGCGGCTGGGCCCCTGGGCTCCACGATGATACGGCAACTTGGCAAGTTTGCGGGTCTCGCCGTTACTGTTGAGAAGAAGACTGATTTGTTCGACGTCAGAGCATGCATAGACATGGTACTACTTCACGCCTCTGAAGATGTCAGGAGCCATGAGCTTGTGTAGAAGGGAAGAAGAGAACGAGCGCCACTGTTTGCCTGTGTTATCATCACACGGCTACGATCTCCAGCATTTGCCTTATTGGGACGGTAGGAGGCGAAATAGACGAAATCGGCAAAGAGGCCAGGGAACAGTGGACATAATATCGAGTGTGCTATATGAGAGCAAATGATAGACAAAGGAAATTGAAATCTACTGATGCAACTCCGCCCGCCCCCTGCATCACCCTGCGTCCTTGCCGAGTGGGAAGATTACATAGCAAGGTGAGTGGGAGGGCGATGACAAGGACACGGACGAGGTGCGCCGGAGGGAGGAAGAGAAACGGGGGAGGGGAAGATGGAAGAGAAGGGGAAGGATCGCGCGAGGCGCCGGCGGCGGGGGAAATACAAGGCAATCCTAGCTCGCCCACCCGTTTCCGTGCACGACAGCGACTCTTTAGCCCTCTGATTTCCTGCCACCCGCTTCCATTGCCGCGGGGAGACGAAGCGTCACTTCCTGCTTACGCCCGCGCCGGTCGTTTCGGGAGTAGATAGAATGAGCGACATGGAACAGGGAGCGGGAGGAAGCAGGGAGCATCCCTCGGCCGGGTCCCATCCTATCTTCCCCCACCGGACCCCCCACTCTCAATTGCACTCGCACACGCACTCCTCAATCCCCGATCCCAAATACACCCGATCCCTGCCTTTCAAGCCCAGTTTGGGCTCGGCGGGCCTGGGAATCGAGAGCGGCGCTCTACGCGGGTCGGGAAACAGTACCCGGCGTTCTATGTGGCGCAGGAAATCCAGTGCCCGTGAGCCAGCGGAGCAGATGAGGGAACGAGCGTAGCGGAAGCCATGGCTTGGCAACCCCAATACCCGGGTCACGAAGTCCTGCGAGCGGGGCGATGTTGAGTGTGCGACGTCCGGGATGCATCTGGTGCGTGCTGTATAGAGAGACGGGACGGAACAACGGTGGACAGGCAGAACGAGCGGAAGTCACGGGCGGTACGTGGGTCGTGCGCGCAAAGTGGACGGCTATCTCCCCTCCCTTTTCGCTCCATGTCCCGCAGAATTTTCGAGTCGTGATGTTACGAAGTACATCCCTAAAAGGAAGCGAAGCGCGTCAGTCTTCGCCGACCGACATAAGGGTACACACACCTCATATGTGAGTAGGCAAATCCACGACGGCATCATAAGACTGTGTCCGAGGTGAGATGGGTCCTTGCGCCCTCGGCCGCACAAGCGCATATGGAGAAGACGTGCACGCCCGGAAAAGGTATGCGCAAGAGGCTTCGACGAGAGCTGGATGCGGTGCGCATGCCTGTAGGCATCGATATGCAACGAGCATCTCCGTGTCTGCAAGCGCCGTAAAACACCCTCTCACCGTCGGCGTGTGCCGAAGTAAGCAGCACAAGCGGGATGTGCGCAAGCTTGGGCGGGCGCACACGATATGCGTTGGAGAACGAGGAGGAACGGGGCTCGTGCGCGTGTGGATCAGTCGGTGGTGGGTGTAGCGCGCGCCAAGGGGAGCCCATCATCCCCTCCTGCTCCCCTCCTCCGCTCGCCTGTGTCAGCGGCGGAGGAACGGATACTCCTCGGCTCCCCCTTCTCTTGCTTCTCCTTAGATCGTCGTCCGCGCATCTGCCCCCATCCGCACCCGCACGCGCACCCTGCTCGATTCTGTTCTGCGCCACCCTTCATATCCGTATCCACATCCATTTCCATCTCGAGCCCCATCTTCGTCCCCGTGTACTGGGATAATAAAGACCGCAGCACCCCAGCAAGCCTCATCGACCCATTTACCCCAATATTGAGGGAGGCGCGCATGCGAAGATGGAGCGCGATCGTGGCGATGTCGCGGGCGGTTGGGTGTGGAGACAAGCAAGTACCGGCGAACGAGCGGAAGCCACGGAGGACACGGGGTAGGGTGAAGGGAGAAGGGAGAAGGGAGGAAAGCGTGTCGTTGGCACGCAGTCGAATCCGGCGCGAGGTCGGCTC
Organism: Mycena alexandri; assembly: GCA_029233265.1. Lineage (NCBI taxonomy): Eukaryota > Fungi > Basidiomycota > Agaricomycetes > Agaricales > Mycenaceae > Mycena > Mycena alexandri. Next base: position 68,522 of record JARJCM010000024.1, read on the forward strand.
GCGTTCAATAGCAGAAGCTCCAAGAACGAAACGCGGGGTGCGGTCCCGGTCAGTGAGAAGCAGCGCGCAGTGCGCACGGGTCGGGCTACCACCATTCGTACCATTGGCATCAGCTCGCGGATTGAGGGCTTCCGCCCCAAAGACTCGACGTCCAAATAAATCCCCGTTTTGCACAAGGCAGGCGAGTGGGCGAACAGCCCGACGTGAGAGTCAGCCCGCAGCCGGCTGGGTGGTTTATGACGGACGGAGGCCGCGGCCGGACGCACAGACTTGCGTCCGGGGAGTCGATACTCGGCGCGCGAAGAGTTAGAGCATGCGCCGGTGGGCGTAGCGTCGGAGGATACATGTGTGTGGACCGGGCTCGTATCGCACGTGGTGTGCGTCAGGGTGGGCCCGTACGTCGTCTGGTCAAGCTCCGCAACTTGGCTTGAAACTGCAGCGTGGCTCAGCTTTACTCCTCGTGAGACTTCAGCTTCATAGTCCGCGCTTTCCAGGGCTTGAGCTCAAATAGCAGGCTCCATCCATCGCGCGGCGTCGATTTTGAGTCATCGCGAATCCTTCGCAGCACAAAAATTCTCAGCACAAAGAAGACTCCAAAAGACCAGAACCGGACCTTGGCAGTTATTCTGCTGCGGACGCCTATAGCACCATCGCGCAACAATGTGGTGCGCGTCGCGCGGAGATTCCGGCGCCCGACGCCTGAGTAACTCTCGAGCTGAGTTTCGCCGCGAGCCAGGAGTGGAAGCGATTTGAGTCGGTTACCCGTAAGACTTTCCGCGATGGATCGATACACAGGGACGAGGACATGTAGAGTCTTTGGAGCGTCGCGCGTCACTGAGTCTCACCTTTTTGCAGCTGGCGGATTTGATTCAAAGTGCGCCCGGGCCGGTTCTTTGAGCGCCCAACAAACAAACAAATCGACACACCGAGCGGGCCGGACCGCCTTCCTTACCCGAACCACAACCTGTCGGATTCATTTTGTGTCACCGAGATCTATCTCGACTCGGACTGCGGTCCGAGCAATGCTATTTAACGTGAAATACGAACCCAACTGGCACTGTGAGCATTTGGTACAAGTGCGTAGGAGATGGAATACACACTCCACAAGGTCACGGTGCGTCGTGCGAGTCTGCGAATCTTTGTTACTTTACCTTCCAGCACTGTCAGAACGGACGTGGTGCACGGTGCACAGACTCAGTCTAAGTTCAGGTAGAGTGCATTATCATGAACTCGCAGGACGGGGTTCGACTCCCCGCGTCCGAGTTGTTGGCTGGAGTACTCAATTTTTTTTTTTCAAAATTTCAATTGCAGTTAGGCTCACCATGCAGCATGGTCCATGCTGCAGACCACTGGCTGATGGTATAGATTTCAGTCCAACTTACACTTTGCGGCACCGTCAGGCAAAATCAAGATTCGAGTTACTGTCAGTGCATGCGTCGTCCGTGTAATAAATAAATCAAGCTCGTTTATCCAGCGCTGAAGGAGAAGTATACATCGGACGTGGTGTATGGCACACCGCGAGGCTTCCTGAGCGGCAGCCTTTGTCATGACTTACAGCTCTCAGAACGCGGTTCGACTCCCCCGCGTCCAAATGTGACAGGTGGGTCCTGATCTTGTTGAACTTTACTTACCTCGAGTACTTCAAGGCCACTTGCGCATTCGAAACTTACACAGCCTACAAGCTGTATTTGCCGCCAGTGGAAAAATCACCAAATCTATAGGTATTCTATCTATGTACATCTACAAAATCGAGCTCATTTATCCAGCCTGAGCGAAGAAATGTGTAACATCGGACGTGGTGTACGGCACATGGCGGGGCGTTGTACACTCACTGGGACGAAAATCCACAGCTCGCGGCACGGGGTTCTACTCCCCGCGTCTGAATTAAGATTGAGAATAACGCGACTTTTTTATTCGGCTTCTTTGCGTCTAATATTCTGTCTGTAGTTCACTATCACCACACCACAATGGAAACTCGAATAAAAATCGATCGCACTCGCGAATTCGATATTTCAAACACGAGAGTTTTAAGGCGTGTATGTTCGATTTAATTTCTGGCCTTCAAATGTTTTTTCTGCCACGAACCCGGTGCATCTAAACTGTAGGTTGCTGCAGGGTAGAACGAAGCAAAGAACTCGGACGTGGTGTGCGGTACATCGCGAGGCTCTCTGTCAATCTTCGGCGACCTACAGCTCGCAGAACGGGGTTCGACTCCCCGCGTTCAAATATTTCCGGAATAACTGGTGGCCCAGATTTTTTCCCCCCATTCTTTCGGGCTTTTGCCCACCCTAACTCAATAGACTCAGGCAATAAGAATACTGGCCACCTGACCTCTCACAGAACTTCTCCCCACTTCAGCTGTCGATCTCAACGCGATGCTCGTAATCTCACTCGTTTTCCCCCACCTAAAATCAACCTCACTCACCAGGTGTATGAATACTGGAAGAAATCGGATGTGGTGTACGGCACACCGCGAGCCTCTCTAGGAAGTTCTAGAGTGTTCATCTACAGCTCGCAGAACGGGGTTCGATTCCCCGCGTTCGAATAACTCCTCCCTCCTGCACGAAGTTTTTTTAACTTATTCCCTCAGGAGGACCAACGTCCTCCTATCTGATCTCACCGCTCAGATCTAGTGCTATATAGTTCAAAGCTACCAATGGTGATGCTCTCCCTACTGCGCAAAGAAAATATCGGGATGCCTGGCTTACAGTGCGAGATGTCAGTGTGCAATTTTACGACTGCAAAATTAACTCACTTTAGTCAGCCCCCGAGTAGGAATTAATATGTCGGACATGGTGTGCTTCACACAGCGAATGCCTGGTTTGGAGTACTCTGACACACCCTTGTAACTCGCAGAACGAGGTTCGACTCCCCGCGTCCGAATAAGGTTTGAAACCGACAGCGTTTTTGAGGGGCCGTTCAGCGTGCGATTTATGTGTACTGTTTTTTTGCTTCTTACAGTGACATCCATCGACCACCACGCCCCCGACAAACGGGAAAAACGTGGGTGTTTGGGACGCCGGTCGTGCTTTTGTTGTCCGTCGATCTGAATATCTGTTGAACTTAACGAATGAATTGCGGAAACGATGTTGAAAACCGCTTTTAATTGAGTTCATGCGCACCCGCAGCACAGTTTGTTGGCCACCCGCGGTGTATCGCAAACTTGAAATCGATGTTGCCACATCATCCAATTTTACTTTGTGTTTGAGGGCCATTGCTGGCGCATGGTGGTACGAGTCTGGCCTTCGGCCTTTGGATTCACGGTTTAAGATGCCCGCAGTATTATGATTTTAATAACTGTCAACGCGGTGCCCATTCTGTAGTTTACATATCAACCCAAATGTTCAAATTAATACGCAGTAATAAAATTTGAACAAGAGAAGAGTATACCTCACCTTCGTCACTTCGTTACTTTGCTTACCATTGTGAAACTTCGTGACTTTGGGAATTCATCAAAGTTCGTGAGTTTGATAGCTTTCTATGAAAGTTCGTGAGTTCAACGCTGTATGTTCAAGAACCCGGAATCTCGGCCATCACATCAGGAAAACCCAAATTTGTCCCATAGACCCACAGAGACTCCCATAGACATCATATATACGGCATAGAAAACCACCCTCCCCTATAGACCCCTATAGACAGGTGGGGGGGGGGGGGGGGGGTCAACTTCCATAGACACCCATAACTCCCTTGTTTCTATGAGGGAGGCTAGATTCTATAGGAGTTCGTGGGACGACGGGTACGGTATCACGGATCACGGGTACGGTGTGACGTCGTGGCACCCGCGGTATCACCCGTGCCTTTCCCTACTCAGTTCCAACGGGTTAGAATTCTCCCAATGGGTTAGAATTTACATTATTTCCCCCTACTACGGAAGCGGCGCCGAGTCGGTTGATGATCACTGTGATGTGGGCGGGGATTGAATATGTCATGCCTCTGATGACTGCTCTCAAACCCCTTCAATTGCAGTTGAATCTGCCACTGGTTGACGATTTCAAGTTTCTCGGTAAAGAAAAATGTTTTGAAGTTCACACCAATCTTTCCAGCAAAAATCAAGTGAAAAACTTAGAACTTGTGCGTGAATTTTTTGAACTCCAAAACAAATTCACCACTTTTTCAAAATGAATCCACAAGATTCAAAAAACCACTTTTTTTCCTGGAAAGAATGGTGTAAACTTCAAAACATTTTTCACATGTTTCTTCACCGAAAAACTACGGGTCCCGCCCAACGGCACCGTGCGCTTTCGGATTTCGACAAAATATAGAGTCTGAATTTGTTCTTCCTTTGTTTACACCGGAGGCAAAGACCCAGGCACATGATTTTCATGTGCCTTAAATGCACATCTGTGGCATATGCACCGCAGAGGGGCGCACAAAGGAAAACAAAGGGGACCAACGCTCGGGACCCTGCGGGTCCCGCCTCCCAGCACCATGCTCCCTCAGATTTCGAAAAAATTATGAGAGTCTTGAATGTGTCAGTGTCCTCTGTTAATCACAGGATTGGAATTGCCTGCAAAGCTGTAGAGCTCTCGTTAGTTCCAACGGAGCACCCACGGTTAATTATGCCTACGTTATTTGATCCGTCCGGGATCTACGGGCTTCTTGATACGCGGCGGCATTTCCACAAATGTACGCGAATGATCATACCGGTAAAATTCTGGCGTTGCTAGCGCCATAATACTCAGATGACATCGTGAAAAACAGAGCGGTGTGGCCGAACGTTGAGTCCCTTACAGGATTCCGTGAAACCGCTGAAACGGCACGTTTATAATGTGCTGCCATCTAGCTACATTTTGCGTTTTTTAGTGCTAGCGCATGACAAAGTCTGCTAGCTTCTATTGGACACATTACTAGCTTCTCAGGGCTACAAACTAGCAATGGGAACTCTGTTCGGTAGTACAAAGGAGAGTCAGAGTGAGCTCCGGCTACTGGCTGTAGTACGAGTTATAGTGCTAGGCGCGGTTTACAAGCGTTACACTAGGCGAGTACACGCATCAAGGAGATAAACATACAGGTCTAGTACCTCAGAGTGTCAAGGATTCTATGAATGAGGACCAACGACTGCACAGACGGAGCTTTGGTCGGAGCTAGCGCAGAGTAGGAACGAGCGCGAGCGAGCTAGCGGGTGTAGGAAGGCGGCTAGTACCATAGCAGCTGGACAGACCCTGCTGAAGTCGATACAGTAGTGACCGAAGTGGCGCTAGCTGAGACAAAGCGAAGGGACCGACTATAGGGGTATAGGAGTATACCCACCAGCAGGTCAGGTGATGGACGCGACGCGATCCAAAGAGCCTAACGAAGACAAATAGCGGAAACAGTGAATTCATGTTGAGATGGAGCAGTGGATGAACGCTAGGATGTTCAGTCCGTAAGATAGCGGAGTGGAGTGGCGTGATTATGAGCAAGCTGCACCGGGAATAGTAGTTCCGGAGTGGAGTTGCACATGGAGAGTTGCTCGGGTGCAGACTAGCACGCTGAGATAGGCAATTATACCCGGTTTACTGTCGAGATGGTCAGATAGTTGGCCAGCTAGGCAAGCCTAGACCACGAATGGACCCGGCTCGTCTTCCGGAGGCGGTCGCATGACCAGAACATCGGCCCGTTTTACTCATTTCTCTTTATCTCATCATTTTCTCTCTGAACAGTATATAAAGCCTCATAAAATACCGCTAGAGACCAGTTCATGCCCCGCTCATCGCACTGTCAATAAGGGTGTGCTCAGGCCAGTCGAAGCGGAGATAAAGTACCTTCTCTGTTGTAAACCAGTCTATAGAAATCGCAGCGTTGTTTGTTGGATCCAGAAGTAACTGTGTGAACCAATAAGTCGAAGCTTCGCGTTGGGAGGTTGTGAGCGGCGCCACTCTCCACGTATAAATCAGGACCGAGAGCACGAGAGTTTAAGTTTGAGAGTTGCGGCTAGCTTTGTGGTGGACTTCAGTGGTAGCTACGCATTGGGTGACCAGGAAACGCCTCCCGTAAAACGGACGACGCCCGGCACAGCACTTTGGTAGAACTGCCAGTCAATTCATTGACCGACTAGTTGAGCTAAGAGAACACTCCGGGTCCTTAATAAGCCCAAGTGTAACAGAAAAGAGCTTGGATTCAGAGGAGTCTAAGTCGGCCGTTAGCTGCTAGCTAGCCAAGCCATAGAGGAAGTGCAGAAGAAGCAGCATAGCCCGTTATTGGGAGTTTTCAGATAGACACTTCATTTACCTCACCTAGGACGACTGCACTTTGTGCGTCCGCCTAGTAAACATCCTTATCACCCCCCAACCTGTACATCCCAACCTTGGGAAGTCTTGTTTCGGAACGTCAAGGGTAGCTAGCGAAGAGTGTGGTGTTTGTTTAGTTGGGATAATTGAGGCCATAATTCAATTCTCGTTGTGCTAGGAATCCAAACAAGTAGTCGCATACTACGGCTCGGACCCGAACTCACTGAGGAAGACGCGCTTAGTCTTAGTGAAGTATAAGTAGGGGATTTGGTGTTGTGTTAGGTTTTGTGTGTGGTGTGTTAGTGTTCAGCTAGCCCGCATTCAGAGCTTAGTTAGCCCATTTTCGCTGTTAGCACATCTTGCCCGTTTCACCGCATCGGCGCGCTCAATTCATTTCGGTTTCTCGCAAACTGATCCGAGAACATTGACCGTATTATAAAAAGGGATTATGCCACCTGATGAGTCCTTTGACGAAACATTTCCCAAACGTTGTGGCACCCGTCTCTCCCTCGACTCTCTCTAGCTTCAACTAGACCCTCCCCCAGCTCGGTCACGCTATCGCGCTCCCTCGCCTCCGCTTTACTCTTTGTTTTCGCACCCTGCGCTCTCGAGCAATCCCATCAACGACTTTTTCTTTGTTCTCTACCGACGACACCGAAACTCACCCACCACCACCACCTACCACCAAACCACTTATGTCGGACTTCCTATGCCCCCTGCTGATCTAGGCAACAACAAACGTCCGCGCGAAGGGGACGATGCCAGCGCCACTGGCCCCGCGGCGAAACGTATGACTCTCAATCTACGTATCCCCGGCCCGAACGGCGCTATGTTTTTGGGAAAGTTCGTCATTTAACTCGGCACGTTCAAGAACCTGGAAGCATCGGCCATCATTGTTCCTTCAGCACAAGGCCGGGCGGGTTTTTCATATATATACCTGACCCTAACACTAACTTTTAACCATAACTCTAACCTCTAACCTCTAACCACCCTAACCACCTAACCCAAACCTCTAACCACCCACCTAACCCAAACCCCTAACCACCTAACCCGAACCTAGCCGGCCATACTCGGCACCGCTGATACCCATCACGAAGTGATGCGCAGAGCAGTTGCCGTGTAACAAACAACTCACGAGCTTTCCCAAAAATATGCCAATGTCACGAACATTCACAGGTTCTCATCAAAGTCACGAAGATCCATCAACTCAAGTGAAGTAACGAAGTGACGAAGATGGTGTGGACACCAGCCGGGGCCATGAGAGTGAATAGAACGGGCCGCAACCAAGCCGCAACGCGAGGTGCGAGAGAAAAAAAGAGACATGTCAAGTCACACAAGTCACAAAGATCAGATTTTTTCGGATGTACTATGTATAAAAGGAAATCTTGATTTATTGCAGAATCAGATTCTGGTATCCGAAGAGGCTCTAAACTTTTTATTTTTCCACAATCAAGATGGACATTATTTTTGCAATGAGCATACAGGCGATTCAGAGCTGACCATCTCAACAATCGGGTGGAGATTTCAGAAGAACTGAGCAAACTTCCGTGTAAATTAATTAGTAAGAATAAATGTACTCATTTTTGTTAGATGTTCAATGTAGACTCATTCCAATTGAAGTAAATGAAATATGGTATAACTGCTACGAGACATGGTGTGATTGACTATTCTTAGTCAGTAGTATCCTTACTATTATTTTGAAGTAGCCCTTCGAGCTCTTTCACTTCTTTCATCTTCCTCAGAGAGTGGTATGTTCTCGCGAGATTCTTGATGTTGCGCACAAGATGTCGATGACTGTGGCCTACAATAACTCTTTGCCTCTCTACAAGCTCAATTTGAAGCTTTTCTGCCTCTTCAAATCGATTGAGCTTGTAGTATGTCACACCAAGATTGTTCATAGCTGAGAGAGTGTGCAGATGGTCTGCACCAAGATTAGTTCTTAGCTTTTCCACCAACACAACAGCAAGCCTTTCCGCCATCTTGAACTGGCCAAGTCTCCCATATGTGGTTGCCAGGTTGTACATGGCATCCAAGGTATCTGGATGATCATCACCAAGAATTGCTTTTCGCTTCCGCAGTACCACAACTTCGAGTTTTTCAGCTCTCTGGAATTGGCCCAGTTTCCTGCATGTGCTTGCTAGGTTGTGCATAGCTTTCAAGGTCTCTGGATGAGTGCCACCCAGAAGTGCCTTTTGCTTCTCGAACAAGAACCCATAGAGCCTCTCTGTCTCCTCGAAGGACTTGAGCTGGTAGTATGTAAAAGCAAGGTTTTTGATGGCTGAGAGTGTGTCCAGATGGTCTTCACCCAGGATTGCTCTTCGCTTCTCCACAACTACAACTCCAAGTTCCTCTGCTTTGTGTAACAGACCACGAGTTCTGTATGTTTGTGTGAGGTTGTACATGGCATTCAAGGTGTCCAGATGGTCTTCACCCAGAGTGGCTCTTCGCCTCTTCAGCACCACAACTCCGAGCTTCTCTGCCTCCTCAAATCGGCTGAGCTCTGAGTATGTTACAGCTAAATTGTCCATGGCATCTAAGGTGTCTGGATGGTTGTTGCCTAGAAGAGCTCTACGCTTCTCCAACACTACAATGTCAAGCTTCTCAGCCTTCTGGAACTGGCCAAGTTCTCGATATGTGATTGCCAGATTGTACATGGCATCTAGGGTGTCCACATGATCATAACCTAGACAAGCTCTCCGCTTCTCTACTACTACAACTTCAAATTCCTGTGCCATCTGGAATTGGCCAAGTTTGCCGTATGTGCTTGCAAGATTGCCCATAGCTGCAAGGGTGTCTGGATGATCTTCACCTAGAATTTCTCGTCGCTTTTTGAGCACCACAACCTCAAGTTCCTCTGCTTTCTGGCAGTGGTTAAGGGCCTTATATGTGTTTGCTAAGTTACCCATGGCAAACAAGGTACTTGGATGGTTGTCCCCCAGTATTGCTCGTCGTTTCTTCAGTACTGCAAGCTGAAGTTTTTCTGCCTCCTTAAACTGACCCAAATCAGTGTATGTTGCTGCCAGGAGGTGCATCACCTGCAGAGTGGACAGATGGTCATCCCCACGAACCCTTATTTGCCTTTCAAGTACAGCAATAAGGAGTCCTTTGGCCTCTTCATGTCTTCCTGCCCAAGAATATAGAATTCCATAGTGTGCCCTGAAGTCTGGAGCCATAAATTTATTGACTCGGAACTGCATTATTGCATCAACATGGGGCAGCAGTCTTAGACTTGTGAGTCGTAACTCTTCTTCTGGAATCCCTTTAATGGACATCCCAATCACACTGTGAATGATGTGATATGCTGACTCTGGATCACCTAGGATATCACGACTCCATTGATGGACGAGAGGATGTATTGAAAAAGTTCTCTTCTGTAGATTGAAGGTAGCCAGTGAGTATGATGTGATCTCATTGGTGACTTCCAGAAATAGATGTGAGTCCCATCGACCGTCATGCCTCTGAAAGTGTGATAAGAATTCCAAGGGCTGCTGGAGCTCCTCTTCACCCGGACCATAAGTGGGGAACCTATAGTCTATTGCTCTGCTAAAAATATCTTCTGAAATCCCTTCTCGGTGGAGAAATGAGCAGAGCTGCAAGAACATTGCTGCGAGTGGAGTGAGACGATCAAAGCTCATTTGCCACGTGGTGTATATGGTCCAGGCATAGTCGCTGTGGGTCTGTATGGGTTTCTCTCTCAGTAGCTTGTCATGATTATGGGCATACAATTCCAAATATTGGTCAAGGGCACCAAATTTGGCAATGAAGGCTCCGGCTTGAACAATTGCAAGAGGCAAATACCAGAGGGCCTGCAAATCATCATAATTGAGTGTGAAGCTTCACAAACATAGAAAGGCCACTGCCCACCTTGACAATCCTTGCTGCTATGTTCTTATTGTGAGGTGTCATTTCTTTGACTGCACCACTTCTGAGCAACAATGTAACAGCATCTTCCCCTTCCATATCAGACACCTGTGAATCAGCCCCATAAACCCGAAGCCCTGGATTGCGAGTTGTAATAATGATGTTTCCATGCTTGCACTGTGGCAAAAACTTGTGCAAGTTAAGATTGGGATCATCTGCATTGTCCAACAATAGCAACCACTCTTCATGCTTTGTGACCAGCCACTTGTCTCCATCCTGAGAGGAGTTACCAGCACTGCACAGAGTTGCAATATTCTTGAAGCCTGCCTCAATAGTTTCAATTCTGCTTGCATCAACGAAAAAAGTGCTTGTGAAGCTGCAAGGAAAGTGAGACTATTGTGCTCAAGGTGGTGTGACTCAACTTACTGATTTGAGTTCTCAATATATTTGAGCGCAATTTGTGTCTTTCCAGCACCACCTAGTCCGTGGAGGACATAAATATGTTGTTTTTCACAATCCTCCGCAAAATACTGGTGCATTTTGTCCAGTATCTTCAGTCTGCCGCAGAAGATACGGGATGGAGTCAGGCAGTTATTGATATTCACGGAGCCTCGGAGTTGATCCATATCTATGAGCAGTGAGATCAGAGGATGAATTGAAGGAATCCCTCTCTTACTGGGTGCCAGCATTGCATGGATATCATGCACCTTCGACCTCACATCAGTTGTGGTGGCGCTCATATGCATCATAGTCATATTTGTACTGAAACCCGTGATAAGCTAAACTGTCTGTTAGAAAATGCCTGTCCACCACCAGTGTGAGCGAACTTACCTGAACCAGTGACAGTAGTCCTTGGATTCTTCTCTCATATCCAGCAATTTCCCCAGCAACATTGCTGGCCTTAAAGAGTTCTTTGAGTTGATTCCGCTTCTGCATTTTCTCCACCATCTGGAGCATCTCTCGTAGAATCCTAGATTTCATAAGCCCTGGCTGAGGATAGAAGACAGCAAAGAACCACCTCTCAAACTCTTCACATTGTGCTTTCAGCTTCATCGCAGCAGTGTCTCCTTGAAGTGATATCTGATCCTGAAGAACAACAACAATTTCATTGATATTCTCGCACAGCTCTTTGAGGTCTTCTCGGTTCTTATTCAGTTTCTGTGAGAAAGGTCAGTCTGTTGTTCCCTGCCCTGAGCCATATCGGATTCGCACCTCAACCGCCTCCAGCAGACCTACAACCATTCCAAAAACACCCTTGACATACGGGAACGGGGCAAGTTCGCCAGCCACTTTCGCTGTTTTGGCGATTACGATTGATGCTGTCAACCAATCTGATTTGGCACTAGAGCTCGAGGAAATAGCTTTGAATGTCTGGAAAGCTCCTGTTTGCTGAGAAAGTGTTGGTGCCCCACTTGTGGGTGGGCCGCTGGAGGACATGGTGGTCGGAAGAGAGATTGGTGTCGCCCCAAAAGCTGTTGCACTGCCCTCTTGATGGTTGTCCTCCACAGCTTTCAGAAATAGCTCTCGCAAGTTCAAACCTCAGCTGTTTGCAGCGGTTAGGTAAATCATCTGAGCAAGCTCTGAGCTGCTATTATCAAAACTGAGTATTACGGGGTTATTTCGCGTTGACATGGCTCACTGGCAGGCCGCATCCGGAACAGCTCGGCACCCGGACTTCATCGGAGTCCCGTGGCGATCAATAATGTCCGAAGTGCCATCCGCTAGTGATACACGCGGCGGTGGCAACCGACTGATAGGTACTGGCCAGCATTGTCTGTTGCCGTGATCCAGTGTTCGGCCACTGTTGGACTTCAACGGAAACCACTGGCAGCCAGTGGTCCACAGTGGTCTCATCGTGGTCGTGAACCCAGCGGAATATTAAAAGCACTGTAATCCATTGGTTTCCAGTGAGTTGTTTAAGAGGGGAAATCTCCACTGTTTTACTATGTTGAGTTCAATTTTACAATTCACACTTGTCTTGGTCCAAACAAGGAGCTCCCAAGATAATAAATTTCCATATATAGTGGGTGGGTGGGGGGGGGGGGGGTACCCTTGCCCAGCTGAAAAAATAATTTTTGGGGGTTTTATATATTTCAATCTGGGAACTTTAAGACACACCAGGTTTTCAGATACTCAGTTCTGCCCTCTAGACCCTTTGTAAGGTGTTCTGGACTTGCCTTGGCTGTTAGCGAGTGAGAGTGATCTAAATTTCCATTTTGGTCCATGGCATTTGCCCGTTATCATTCAAGGGGTACCCGTTGGAGACTGCCGAGACACCGGCTAGGTGTGTGGGTGCATCGACAACATCTTATTTCACTTTTTGGAAAAGTTGTGCAACTCTTCAAAAAGGTGTTTGGGAAGGTTAGAACAAAATGAGTTTTTTAGGGGTGAAAACTTGGTTGAGGGATGGATTTTGGAACCTCAAAAGGCTCGTGGTTAGATCAGACCGGCGTCCAAAGAACTCTTGGTTGAAACTTACTTACTCAAATTGGGGCTGGACCTCACCAAAACCAGGGAAGGTCAGTAAATAGTCCATTTTTGAACACTTTCCTAGGCAAAATTACCATATTTGGGCATACACGTGACCATTACGACAGTCTGTCTGTCTCCCCCGAGTCATTAGTTCACTTTTTCGACCCAGCTTCAAGAATTTCTTTAGTGGGTACCCCTTGGCACCGCCACAATCTCCGGATTGGGCGACTCAACACCGGTTTCCTTTTATAGGTATCAAGCTGCTCTCTGCTGTCTAAATACTACCGACGTTGCACCAATCGCCCTGTCGTGCACTTTTGGCAAAGCTCACCCGAATGTATCAAGAGTGCTGAAACGGGGTGATTTTTCACTGGGAAGATTGCATAGGATCCAAAATTGAGTGCGGAGTCGAACCCTGTTTCACGAGCTTAAATCCGTAAACATCACCCTCAGGCGTGATCACAGTGTACCGTACACCGTACCTGATTCATGATCCTATTTGTTGGGTCAATTGACCAGGTCAATCTCAAAAGGAAACAATGTATTATCACCGAGCACAGGTGGCGGAAATTTGTGGCTGCAGTGACCAGTCAGATACGTAGTATCAAACCCGAACAAAGAGCTAATATTAACATTAGAGATCTGGGAAGTTGGAAGACGGTTTAAAAAAGTATAACTTCCTTCCCTCCCCGCACCCGAATCATTGAAGTTCAATGATTCGGGTGCAGGTAGTCAAACCCCGTCCTGCGAGGTTCAACTGCACTACAACCACCATTCAGGAAAGCTCGCGGTGCACCATCCACCACACCGGATTACTTATGGCGTTGGTGTGTTGGATTAACCCGGATGACTTTGAGTCATATAATTCAAGGCTACCAAAGGGGGTTGAAGTTGGGGGAATTCTGTAAATTGAGGAATGGCGGCAAGTAGCTTTGCAGGTAGATGAGCAAAAAAGCTGGACTTGCCTTCTAACAGGCTGGAAGGGAGAGAGAGAAATGTTGATATTGAGTCTCTCCATTCGGGCACCCTTGTCTGCGAGGGTCAGGACAGATTGATGGGGGGCACCAATAGCAACACTCGTGATGTTACCTTACCCCACACCCGATTCCCAGTTCTATTTGTACATCGGTTAAATGAGCTTGATTTTAAAACTTTGAAGGACTTTTGATGCTTGCCGGTTTGAGTTTGGGAGAAAGTGAGGGGAGGAAATGAGGAGGTGAGGGTTGAGTGATAAGTAGTGTTGCCTTTGAGCGAAGGAGAAGCGGACTTCGATTCTGGAGGGGGATACTTACGAAAAAAAAGATTGACCTTGAATCTAACATCAACTCTCAGAAGTTGGAGGACAGGAAAAAAGAATCCCACACACCCACTTATTCGCGAGTATAATAAATCCCCCCCCCTTATTCGGGTGCGGGGAGTTGAACCCTGTCCAGCGAGTTTTATTCGAACAATACTCTTGCGCGTACCACTGGTTGGGAAATTCAAGTTTTTCAGTAGAATTTTTGGTGAAAAATGTTGTTTGTTTTTCAGACATTTTTCACTGAAAAAGTAGCTGAAAAACTTAAAATATTTTCACCATTTTTTGAGCCCAAGGTGAAAAATTTGAAAGAAAGTTTGAAAGTGGTGAAAAAAGTTTAAATTTTTCACCACTATTTTCAGTGAAAAATGTCTGAAAAACAAACAACATTTTTCACCAAAAATTCTACTGAAAAACTTGAATTTCCCAACCAGTGTACAGGAAGTACACGGCATATCATACACCACACCCGATTATTAGCGCTGTTGTGAGTTAATTAGGTGGGATGATTGTAAACGAGTGAACGGAAATTTCACACGGAGGAGGATGCAATTCGGGTGCACGGAGTCCGAGTGGGAACCTACTGTCTTGGCGAGGTTCAATGTGAGGGCATGCTCTGTACGCGTGTTGCGTGTTGGATTATAAAGCCAGAGCGATTCTGAACTGAACTAGCAATCCACGTTGAAGTTCATGGCTTGTCGCTTGTGGTTGGGCGAGTCGAAGGGCGCTGTAAGTAGCGCAATTTGAATCTGAAGACCGAAAAGGAAAAGCGAACTCGATTCTGAAGTTTGAAAGAAATCTGAAAACCACCACCAATGAACGGACGAACGAAAGCCTATGTAGGTGACTTTAACGAGAGGAGAAATTGCATCCATATTAGAGAGGTTGTGCCCAACCGGCATGAGCGGCATGCCGCTTTGAGCATTGTGCAAAGCGGCACGAGGAAAAGACATCCCAGGGCACCCAAAACTAAAAACTAACACATCATTCATGTATCCGGGGCTGCAGGAGGAATGTTGTTGATGTGGCTGTGCTAGGGATTAAACAGCTGTCATTTGACGTCATCATCAGTCTCTCGATTGTGTTCTCCACCTGCATCTTGTTCCAGATTCGGCTGGCATTGAAGACAGGTCAAGCGACGGGTGCCTGCACGAGAGGGAGTAGATTTACCGTGTCCTTTCTTGCAAGCCATGAGAGACAGTGAAAAGTGGTGCGAGGGACAAGAAGAGCAAGAAATGATGCCGTCAAATTCAGGGTACTCAAGCTTACTCTACTAACAATTCATGAAATACACAAAGTCAGGTATAAAACACCAGTAACGACATGGTATTTAACTCAGAAAAAAATCCCGCTGTGCCGCTTTGCACAAGTGCCAAAAGTGGCATGCTGCTTGGTCACAACCTCTCTAATGCCGAGGGCAGGATTTGTTTTGAGTCAGCAACTTGAACAAAGTTAGCAACACATTCAAGTTATTCAGGTGCGGCGAATCAAACCCCATCCTGCGAGTTTGTCAAGAGGGAAGCGGAACTCATTAAGGAAGACTCGCAGTGCCCCGTACACCACACCTGAGTACTGGTACTAGTTTATTGGTGGCTACGTTGGGTCGATCTTGAATGCGACGCGCTGTAAGTGAGAACTGAATTCTGTTTTAACTTTTCTATTTGCATCTCTTCTAAGTAAGTTCCAACTTGAAGTCAGTCGACTTTGATGCATCCCCATGGTGGACATTTGTGGAAGGTAGCCAGATCCCCACATGCAAGCCGCTACCGACGAGCGTGGGGCCAAGGGGAGATCGGGATTCGAAAGTCGGATGGGGGGTCGATAAAAAAAAATTGACCTTAACTTGTCCCCCCCCCCCTCCCCCTATATCGGGAAGGAGTTTCCCACCCCTAGCGCTGGGCCGCTTTCTCCGGAGTTCCCACCACCTACTAACTTAAGAAGTTTTTTTCGGTCCCGCTCAGACCCCCCCCCCCCCCCGTCCGGAATTTTAATCCCGATCCCCCCTTGGCGTGGGCCATCGGTGTTGGAGGTTAAGGAGTGGGCGGGCTGGGAGGACCGCCCGACTCAAAGGTTGATCGCGCATCAACACTGCCTTGATGCTTCTTTCTTTCCTCCGCTATCGAAACACGTTATCGCGAGGGCTGCCGTCTGCACCATCACCACGCTCCTGCTGGGTTCTTTCTCTGAATGACTTGCTCCTTTGTTGTCTTTCTTCGGTTGTTGATTCACTGTAACTTGAATGTTCTCTTGGCTGCGCAGTGCGTGGATAAGGAAGATGTATGCCGGCAAGCTTTCTTCTGCTGAGGCGGGCACGGGCGTCGGTTATTTCGGTGGCAGTGGATGTCCTCTGCCATCCTCGCTGCGGCATATCTGGTCCCATCTGGCTCTCATTCGAGTCGCAAAGGCGTGCATTTCTGCGCCCCTAGATGCGGCGCATCGATGTCTGCTTCAAGTTTTGGTTTTTTCGGGTGCCTCGGCTCCCTGCTCCTCTCGTATTCTTCAAATGCCAGGAGCGCCCCTTTTTGCCACTGTGCATGCCGGCGCATGCATCGAGCCCGCAGATGTCCTTGCCCTGCTTACAGGCGTGTCTTACCGCGCATATGCGCATGAACCCAGTGGCGCATGGGGGGCCACTCTGCTACATCTTTCCATGCAGTGCATCGTGCACGCTGCATCCGTCTCGCTCGTGCTCCTTCTCCTTCCGACTCTTTCTCTCGTCTTTCTTAGCGCTCTCTGTGGCTCGCTACTCATCGAATTAGATAGACAGGACTAGGACGAATGAAGACCACCCGATACCAATGGAAAAAGCAGAGTATATATTCAAGTTCTCAGCTTCACCATCACCTCGCCCACTGCCCGCGCTCGCCCTTCCCCCATCTATTTCCTCCGTTCATTCCCGCTCAATCCTTCTGACCTGACGAACCAGCAGCAGGCCTATGTGTACTCGCCCTCGAGCACGTCAAAAAGACGCCCGTTGGCATGACGGTGATAAGCCGTGAACTGGTCCACGCTGAAATATGCGATTTTGAGCATATTATGTGTATACTGTGAACTACGGTTATGCAGCTGTCAGTGGTTCAGGTTTTGCTCTCCCAACCCAATAAGCATCTGTGGAGTCCGAGTCCATCTGCAGCACATTAACCAGAACCTCACATACTGGTCAAGGCGAGACAGTGGATAGCACAATCATGCCAAGTCCATTCCATGGATAAGGCAGCCACAAGATGTACCAAGTCCTTGAAAGGCCCTGTAACCACTCTGGGGATTTTACCACCCAACCAACAGCCAGACTATTGCAAGTCAATACACCACACACCTTGTATTGGTCGCTTTGTACACATGCAAGCGACGTGCCAGATTACCTGACAATAATAAAGTCGATCTTATTTGAAGCCTGATCATGGTTGAATAACCTTAATCTGGGTTTGACTTCTGAACTATGGAGTTCTGGCTACCTACAGAAAGCTAGAGACCACGAGTTGCTTAATCTGAGGTCTCTACAGCGAGGACTATGACCTACAGAGCTCCGGCTCTCAGCCGAGGTGCTCAGGCTGCCAAGTCGATCTCATCCGAGGTCCGATCATGGTTATCAAACCTAATTCGGACTTGACTGTTTAACCAAGCAGTGAACTATAGGGCTTCTTGGTATCTACTGGAGGCTAGAGACCTTGAATTCGATAATCTAGGGCCTGTCCATTGGGGAGGTCAACGCTTAGAGCCTTGGACCCTCAGGGCACTCATGCCGATCACACCCGAGGTCCGATCACAAGTGTTACACCTAATTCGGACTTGACTGTTGAACCAAGCAGTGAACTATAGGGGTTTCTTGGTATCTACTGGAAGCTAGAACCCAGAACTTCGAAGCTATCATGCTAATGCATTGGGAGCAGCAGCGTTCAAGGCTTCTGCTTCGAATCAAACTCACCAAGACTGAGGCATTATTGCCTGGCATAAAGGAGCAGGAATGAACATTGTGATCGTATACAGTTTGCTGAGTAAAGAGCGATCATATAGAGTAGGCTGAATAAGGTCGTTGTAATCAGTGTAGTGTAAGCTCAATTGTAGTAGTATAAAAGCAGAGTAGTTTGGTAGGTAGGGACACAGAATCCCCCCGGGTTGAGAGGGAGTTGCCTCAGGCAGCTCTCTGAGTGGGAGCTGCCTTAGGCAGCTCTCTCATCACTCAGGGTGGAGTCGAGTCTGACTTCAACTGGTGTAAGCACTATGTTGAGGGTGAATATGGGAGTTGGAACTTAGAAGTTCAGCTCGACTTGATAGCAAAACCAATAACACAATCTTCTTGAGACTGAGACAAAGAGAGTTACCAGACAAAGTGTTACTAGACAAAGCGAGTTCCAGACAAAGCATTGACTCATAGCTGTGAGGCTTTAAAATCTACCCAAGCTTGGCCAGCTATAAAGCCAACACAACCCTACAGCTTGGAAAGCTATAAATTCAATACAGCCAAAGTCATTCTGAACTTGGGATAAAACCACACATGGTGCTTAGGCACGAAACACCTGGTGCTTAGGCACAAGTGCACATTGCACGAAACTACATACTCAAAACATGGTCTTCGAATCTGGCTCCCTGTCCTTGGAAGTACATTCGTGTAATCTTGGACAAGCAATCACAACTCGTTGTCGTACTTAGATCAGTAAAATAAAGCACAAATGTTGGATTAGGTTGGTAGTTGTTTAGTTGGGTGTAGCCATTCTTCGGATTAGGCTTATCCCAGCGAGGCATCCTGCCAGTCGAGTTTGGCATTCATTGTGTTTTGGTCTAGTTCACGAGCACACCTTTCAACGGTCCTCGTACACAGGACGGTGTAGGCGGATGGTACAGCGACGTACAGACATCGAGTGACGTCGAGGGCGGCAAGGAGAGCAATGCGCGGGGGAGCACGAGCGCAGAAGGATGATGAGGGGAGGGCGGTTTGTGGGGTAGGTGGCGAGAATGGAAACTCCCCGAGAATTCACGCCGTGTATATCGAGACAAGCAGGCGATGAAGGCGTCAAATGACACACAACTGCGGCAGCAGCGCACCCAGGGGGAGGAGGGAACGGGATGGGAACGGGACCAATACTAAACTCCTCGCAGAATTCAGTATTGTCCGCAGCAACGACTCTACGTGGACAGCGACGCAACGCGTGGTGGACATGGAATGGGACGAGAATGGGTATGGGAGAAGCAGGGAAGGGTGATGGACGGGACAAAGGATGGGGGGAGGGTGGGGAAAGCGGCTGAGACGCGTTGAGGTATGTGCGCACCGGGTATTTCTGCCCTTCCAGTTTTCTTTTTCCATTGACTTCTATTCCCCGCATCGCGCAACGTCGGCGGGCAAAAGGGGGTGGGCGGAGGGGCGCACTCAAGCGGGGTGCCGGGACGGAGGCTGCAGGCGGGGCGGAGAGACTGGCGGTGTGGACACAAGGCGGAGGCTGCGGGGGAGCGGGCTGGGGAGCAGGGACGTCAGAGGCTGCCGGCAGCGGCAGCGAGCGGGGGAGGCAGCGTGCAGGAGGAAAGTTGCTGAATGTGTCTTGACATCAGCTGGTGGCGGAGGGCGTGGGAACCGGGAGCGGCGGGGCATGGGGAGCAGAGGTAGGTGGCGAGGGCAGAAAGGCGGGTTAGGGTGCGTCAAAAGGCAGGGTGGGTCGTCGAGGGAGGTGGGTGAACGGATTAGGAAGGAGGTGGTGTCAGGTGGGGTCGGGCCGTGGTGGGGTAGGGTGTTGGGGCAGCGCTGGGATGAGGGGGGTGGTTACCGTTGACGACGGGATGGGGTCGGGTGGGGTGCGCTGGGTCGTGGCGGTTGTTTGTGAAGAGCGACGTGGTTAGTGATGGCGGTGTTGATGTGTCGGCTTTGTTCGGCGGTATTCACACCGAGTGCGGCGCCGGGTGGGGAGCTGGGTGGGGTGGGTGCGAAGGGGGGGGGGGGGGGGGGGGGGACGTGGTCGAAAGAAAGGAGAGGAGCGCAGCCGAATTCCGCTGCGGCCTTCCAATCAAAACCGGTCAAAGTGCAAAATATTCAGCCATCATTTCTTACCCGCGCCCTTCCAGCCCCGGAAAAGATTGCGAGATGGAAGCTGGGGTAAACAAGCTTGAACTTGAATGCGCATCGCCTGGGAGCCGGGCGCGAGTATGTACCAGCGGGTGTTTCGAGGGAGCAAAGGGGAGAAGGGCGGGGACACCGTGGCGAGCAAGCACGTGAGGACGGCGTGTGAGGGCACATGCACGAGAAAGTACGCCCAAGCCAAGGGAGGGAGCACGACGGGTGGGAGAGGCTCCGCGCCCTCGCCCTCGCCAACCCATTCCCATACCCATCCCATCCCACGTAAAGCGCAGACGCAGTCTCGCCGTCTTCGAAGCAGGCTGTATGCGGGTCAAGGGAGCAGCGTGGGAAGACCACAATGGTGCTTGAGATATGCGGCCGGGAGGGTGTCGGTGTGTCGGTGGGGAGGCGAAGAAGGACTCATGAGCGCGCGGCGTAAACAGAGGAGGCAAGGGAAGCAATGTGATGTGATGCGAAGAGGGAAAGGAAGTGTGTCGTCATCGGCACGCAAGGGGACATTGCCATCTCCACTGAACAGCTTAAAGGACGAGAACGAGGGAGCGCGGCCGTGCATGGATGGATTGGTATCGAGTAATTTCAATGAAGGCTCCGTACTCAGCGCTTAGCGTGCGGGGTGCAGCTGATTCGCTGTAGCCCACCGCGTAGACTGCAACTCGTTGACATTCGGGCGAGGAGTACTCGAGTGCGGTTGCCGTGATGTGCCAGAGTTGAGAGGGACTAGTCACAGGCGCCGGGCAACACTGAGGCTTGTTCTGCTATCAATCTACTGCAGCAAAGTCGCATGGGCGAAGCCTTTGTGCGATAGCGAACAATGCGTCAGAATATACCTTATGCGAAAAAAAAACCACTGACCTTTCCCTCACTGGCTGGCGAAGCAGTCGAGGTTCGCAAGTATAACCATCGCCTCGCAAATGTCCAGTCGAGCCTTGTTCAGGGGCGAATTTGAACGTGCATGGAACTCCAAGGCGAGTAGGTTGGGACGAAAGTGCCCGGGCCAAAACCTGAAGCGCCCGACAAACAGGTCGACACACGAGCGGGCCGGACAGCCGCCTTCCTTACCCGAACCACATTGTTCACCGAGCTCTATCATTTTGTCTCGACGACTGTGGTCTTAGCACTGCATTTCAGTGTGAAATATGAAATAGAAACCCAACTGGCAGGAGTATTCCGTAGGAAATGGAATATTCAAGGTGCATGCAACTTTTTCCAAGACTTTTTCTCACCTCAAATTTCTGCCGTTTCCAGCACTTTCAGAACGGACGTGATGCACGGAGCACATGCGAGACATCACAACACTTCAGGCGAATTGTCATGAATTCGGAGGACGGTGTTCGACTCCCTGCGTCCGAATAGCCGTTCTAAGTTGCATCCATTTTTTGTTCAAAATTTGAATGTAAATTTGGCTCACCATACTGCAGCTACATCCCTTCCCAGACCACTTGTTGATGGTATACATTTTAGTGTGACGTTCAATTTGTGAAACCTACCGTGTAAAATCAAGACTTACGTTGCTGTCAGCGCATCCACATTACAATTTAAGTAAGACTATGGAAGAAATAAAATCAAGCTCGTTTATCCGGTCCTGAAGAACAAGTGTACATCGGACGTAGTGTATGGTATACCGCGAGGTTCTCTCGCCTCTGTCATGATCTACTCCTCGCAGAACCGACTCCCCACATCCGAATGTGGCGACAGACTCATCTACTCCAAGGCCACTTGCACATTCAAATATTAGGTTACGAAGCGCACAAGCCTTGAAGCCATGTTTGCCGTGAGTGTGAAAAGCATCAAACCTATTACAGGAACTCGGTTCGAAATCAACCTACTAATTTACCCAGCCCTTTAGCAGGGATAAATGCATCGGACGTGGTGTACGGAACACCATGACACCGCGAGGACCTCTCATCTGTGGCATCCCTACATAGA
The DNA here is from genome assembly GCA_029233265.1 of Mycena alexandri. Classification (NCBI taxonomy): domain Eukaryota; kingdom Fungi; phylum Basidiomycota; class Agaricomycetes; order Agaricales; family Mycenaceae; genus Mycena; species Mycena alexandri. The sequence continues at coordinate 90,351 of JARJCM010000024.1, forward strand.
GCTCGCATGACGCGGCTCGACTCCCCGGCTCCAACGGAATAGGCTGGGCGACAATTCTTCGGTATTTTTGAACTTTACATACTTACCTCATCGACTCCAAGGCCACTTGCACATTCGAATCTTAGATTACAAAGCACACAAGCCTTGAAGCAATGCTTGCCGTGAGTGTGAAAATCATCAAACCTGTTACAGGAACTCGGTTCGAAATCAACCTACTAATTTACCCAGCCCTTTAGCAGGGATGAATCCATCAGACGTGGTGTACGGAACACCACGAGTTCTTGTGTGGTGTACTCCACAGCTCGCAGCACGGGGTTCGATTCCCCGCGGCTACAGCGTGCAAGTTTTTCTTTGTTCGGCTTCCTTCCATTAATCTCTACAGTTCATTGTCACCATGCCAGAATGGAACAACGTAAAATTGATAGCACTCGAGAAATCGACATTTCAAGCCCGACGAGTTTGAAGGTGGGTTCGGTTTAAATTCTGGCCTTCGAGCTTTGTTTTTTTATCCTTTCAAGTGCAGTTTCCTCCTGCGTAGAATAATTCAGACGTGGTGTACGGAGCACCGTGAGCTCTGTTGGGTCTCTTTGATTGCAATCAAGCTCGGTGAACAAGGTTCGGAATTCGACTCCCCACGTCTGAATAGGTGATGCCGTGATTCAGATTACTATTGTGTCATAACTTTTTTCTCCAGCTAGCCCTAGGAAGTCAGTCTAAACTCCGAGTCGCAAAGAGTTTTAAGGCTGCAGATAAGTTATAGAACCCCCGCCCAATCTGCGTCCATGTCATCAGCCGTTAATATCCGCCAATGACAAAATTGAGCCAAAGTTTGGGTTGTATAATTAAGGGGAAAATCCACTGAAATTGCCACAACAAAGACACAGGGCCGAGATATGTCTGGATGTACCATAAATTGAGTTCCTCCTCCTCCCAACCCTCGCCCTCCACGCAATCCCTCATTTTTTCCTCGGGGAATGACTTTTCCCAGTCCAACAATCCACTCCAAGCTATCATTTCTACACCCAGCTGTAATGCATGTCCACATCACAGAAAATGGTTGAAACTGACATCAGGTCTGTGTCTTTTTCACTCAGAACACCCCGCAACGCTGCACAATCATTTTCTGGCTTCAGTGATGGGCCATCATTCTCCCTTAACATGCCCTTAAGTAAGCCTGTTATATCCATGCAACCACACCCCTGGACATTGGTCTTCGTCACCCAAGACCACTCCGGTCCTCTTCGGGTACTCCGGTTCACTCCGGTGTTTCCGGAGTCAACCGGAAACCCGGAGCCAACCGGAAACTGGGTATTAGTATTGGAATGACTTCTCGCGGTCTGTCGTGGCTGGTATCAAGTGGTAACAACCTCTCCACATGTTCCCTCTTGCCTTCCATCGCCTCATGGCAGATTTCATCACCTCATGTTTCATTTCCCAAGATCAATACTGATACAGGTCGAACTTCTCTTACCGCTTATGGACTTCCTATTCTTTCAACCATATGCTCGTTCCACATGTTACTCCTTATCTCCTTTACACTAAATTAGGATCCTACACTATTTAATCAGCTAGCATACTCCCTGTTCTTCAGTAGTTTAATAAACGTCACTTCCCCCCTTTCGGAGTGGTGCCAGTCGCTCCTCTCTTCCCCCAAAACCCTTCCTCTTCCTCTAGACGATACCTGGCAGTACACGCTCACCCTGCACCTCAGTGGTGTTGTGTCAAGCAGCTCCGCCGATCCCCTCTGTCGACTCCGGTTACTCCGGCCTACTCTCCGGCACCCCGGTTATTCCGGAGTACCTTGTACGACTCCGGCCGACTGTTCCACTATCCCTTACCCCGCGGCTTGGCTCTTAACAGTATTAAACTACTCACCTGTTCAGGTCTCGTAGTTCTGCATCAGCATGTCAACAAATTACCTCTTGCGCTCTTGGCCATCCCCTCGTTCTGCTAGTCGGGGAACTCTTGCCTCATACGTCGTTATGTTGCATGATTCTTCTGCTCCACCGACACCCCAGCACGAGGCTGCGACTAAAACTTCCCTATCCGGTGAAGCTTCGGTAACGCATCGTGGGTTGTTTCCCATGACGGCGGCATCAATTCCCATGGGGACCTTCCATGTGGGACCGCCTCAGGATGACATCGCGGTGTATCCCGGCACTCCTTCTCCACCGGTATCCGCGACGCCTCCCAGTTCGGGGTCGTCTCCGGATTATTTGTTCATGGACGCTGTTGAAGAAGCTGTCGAGATTGACGATCAACATCTCCAGCAATCCCTTCAGCAGTTGGAGGAACTCAATCAAGATCTTATTCTCGAGTATCCGCCTTCTCCGGTCGTAGCGCCGGCTCCTGCCGCGCTCCCGGAGGAGTACGTCCCTGACATTGACGAGTCGCACATGCCTCCTCACGAACTTCCTTATCCATCCAACTATCCCACATCTGCCCAGAATTCTCCCGCCAATCCTCCATCTCCCGCGCTATCTCCTGCTCCGATTCCGGACTCCGAAAACTCGGAGCTCCAATATCCGATGTTGTTTGACGGCAAGAAAGAGGACGTTATGCTCTTTCTTTCCCAGTGCTACGCACATCTGGCTGCTCATCCCCGCGAGCACCGGACGGATGACGATAAAATCAGTTTTATACTGACTCGTTTCCGGGGAATTGCCGCAACTATCTACGGGCGTCCAGTTTCTGCCAGCCTCACTTGGCATGGGAACTTTTCCGCCTTCATCTCGGAGTTCTTGGAGATCTTTGATGGACCGGACTCGTACGGCAATGCGGAAGATCAACTCCGCTTGCTCCGGATGAGTTCCATGGAGGAGATTGGGCCGTTCCTTCGCGAATTCGAAGACTTGCTCAACCATCTCGGTTGGAGCGAGTCCGCGAAGTGCCATGCTCTTCACCACGCGCTTCCGCTGCGTTTGAGTATGGAGTTGGATGAATGTGTCTGCTACCCTAGCACCTATCCTGGGCTCCGGGCAATGTTAACACGCCTGGATACCAAGTATTGGGCCACACAGCCTGCTGCAGCACTCGCCGAAGCTCGGAGGAACGCACGCGAATTCTGGGGCGATCATGGCCCTGGACGCGGATCTCCGGGTTCCGAGGACAACCACGGAACGCCTTCCGGAAACGATCTTCTTGATCGCGGTGGTTCCGGTCCTCGCGAAGCATCTCCTGCTCTCTCGGACATCTCTCCGGGTATGCCTTCCCTAACCTCCATCCCTGTTTACAACATCTCCTCGAGCTCTGGAACACCTGTTCGTCTGACGACGGGTGCATCGGGCTCTGGAGATGCCGGTCCTTCCTCTGGCTATGCCAGGAAGGCGGTCGATCCCTCGCGCAAGCGCTCTGCCGAGGCGGCCGGTTTGCTGAACAACAAAGGCAAACTCCGGAAGGAGGAAGCGGAACGCCGGAGACGTCTAGGCTTGTGCATGTATTGTGGCAGTGGTGGACATCACATCGGAACGTGTCAGCACATTACGCGCGTTGTTCACGACAAGCGCCAGCGCACCGGAGAATCACGCTCCACGGGTAATGATAGCTAAAAGACCATGCAGAGCTCGAAAACTCCACCCGGAACGTCTGCGTCGTTCCCGGGGAGTTATACCACAATCCATCACGTTTACATTCGCTCAAAATTTACGACCGCTCGCTCTCCGGAGTCGAGTTTTACGATTTCAACAATCATATCTCTCCGAGATTGCCTCGGGATTCAACTCCCGCATACGAACATTTCCTCGACATCCTATATCGCTGTAACTATATAAATATTGGAATTCACTCGGTTTTGGCTTCGCATGCGAGATTTCCGGCAAAATCCCACCGGACAAGCTTTCCCTTGGCAACTCTCTCCATTAATCGACAGTCCATCTGTCTCCTCTTTTGGTGTTGTTCGTACTCCGAAATCGCGTCAACGTTCTTGATTTCCTTCTTCGTTCTGGATAACGGAACCAGAAAACCTCTCAACCGCATTCCGTTGAATGCAAGATGATGGTTTCCACCAATCCGAATCCTTAATCCTTGGGGTTATTAGTGTGCACACGACCGGCAATTATGCCGGATATTGTTTCGGTTGCTCCCATGAGGGACCGGCGTTAATCGCCGACACCGACAGTTCTGACGCCTTCACCATATCTGAAACCTCCGGGCTCCGCGCCTACGGTTTCATTGGCTACTCGCCATTCCCGTTCTTTCGAACAATTCTGGATCGGGACTCGACCCTCCGGAAAATTCCGGAGCCTCGACGTCTGGTCAGGTGTCCAAATGGCCATCAAATGGTTTTCGTAAATGGGTCATGGCTTCGAGCCTTTCCCTTCGATCACCTTTCCGGTATAGCTACACGCACGCAAAGTGCTCCGCTCCGCTACCGGAATCCTTTGTGAAGCTTGTATGCTTCCGATCCCTTGGCAAATTCGACACCTTGTTCCTATACGCCATGGATCGCTTCTTTGAGATGCTTGACTCAGTTCAGCATACTCACTCCTTTTATCCTTTGCTCCCTTCGTTCATCCAGCCTTGGTATTGTGGGGCTGAGACAATAATTGGGTTTCAAACCTTGGACGAAAGCGGAAACGCTCATCTGGGACGTCTAATAACCGTACTCAACCGAGCCCGCTTAGTTCCTGGCATGGAACTCTCCTTTTCCGCACTCCGGTCAAGACTTGCGTATCCGGAACCTATGCTCCGTCGAGATATCGGGTAAGAGCTCACCGGAGGACACTTCGCAGTGTTTCCTCCAACGTGCCTCCGACCTCGACTTACGCTTGCACCTCCGGAATCACGTCTCGTCTTGTCCGGTCGCCGGAAAAGCCTCAAAATCAATACCTCGGCTTCCCCCCGAGGAAACCTCTGTGTCCGCTTGCAGCGCCCTGTTGCAGCTACGTCAGGGACCTCATCACTCCTTCTCCAGTAAAACGGAGCTGGACTCTGTGGTCGTGTTCCGTTCTCCGGTCGCTCGGACCTCCGGAACTCCACTACTGCAGGTGTTTTAATATCAAGAAGGGCCAGCCGAGCGTCACCTCGGTGACCTCACTCGTCAGCTTGGTAAACTCGCACGCCGCAGTACGACCACTAGACTTGGGAAAATCTGGAAGAAGCGCTCTTCGACCGGAATAAATTCCTTGTCTCCGAGCATTTTCTGCCTTCAAGGCAAAATCCCTGGCTTCTCGCCAAATTTCGACTCTATCCCAAACGATTCGCGGTAGCCTGTGGGAAGTCTACCCTAAGAGGGGGATACGCCCATGAAACTCCGCACATGGATCAAAAATTCCTCGCACAATCCGATCGCTGTCTGGAAATTCAGCGTTGAAGCAGGAATTACTGGAGTCGTTCCTGTCTTTCCGGAACTTGCTGTCTTACGCTCGTGACAAGCAGGCTTCGAACTGACACCCGCATAGGGATCGTTCACCGAAAGTCAAGACTAGTGTTGACTGATTCAAGGATTCACTCAAGTATAACTCAGGAAGATCATAATCCTGATTCCGAATGCCGGAATGTGTTAAGTCCACTCACCGTTCTACTCCAGCAACCTCCGGTCGTACTCCGGAATATCGGAGACCTCTCGTTGAGGCCAGTGAGTAGCCGGAGTTGGCGCATTCAACATTCGGAGAATCCTCTGTCTCATCAGCACATCGGTGTTCAAGTTCCAATTGCAGTTCCCACAAGGTCTTGGCAGATTTCCCTCCATGAATCACCAATCGACCTAATCCACATGCCACGCACTCTCTACTTCTATTCTTGGCATACTTCCCTCTACTTGGCTGACATTGGGATCGTAATCCTGTTCGATCTCCGAACTCCGGATACCATTACTGGGACCGGAACTCTGGACGGTCGTCTAGGAAAACCTTTTCCGAAGTCACCATCTTCAAAACCCTTACTTCATTTCTATCCATTACTTTCACCTTCTATTCCGGGATCACTACGCTCATTCATGGTCACCTATGGGCATTCCGGTAGTGTCCGGAATCCGGAGTATTCACCGGAGTCCTTAACTCTGGTTGGTCTTGTCCGGACCTCACTCCTCATCACTCTGGTTTGTTTCAAACGAATCATTGTGTATTTACATTTTTTATAGCCCAATGGGCTCCAAGAAAATCAGCAAAATACAAGTACAAAAAAATCTACATGTTCAATCGCTGTCGCTCAGCACAATTATCTCCGCGTATCTCTTCACCACGTCACCTTCACCTTCCTCCCCTGCCTTTCGCTTCCGCCTTACCTCCAAGCGCTCGACGCGGTATTGTCGGGATGGGCCCGGAACCGGAACTGGATGTTCTGGTTGCTCAACCTTTATTTGGGCCGTCGGGCCTCCATTCCCACTCGTTCCGCTCCCGTTTCCCGATGCCTCCATGAATCCCGGTACGTCGACATCCATCGCGGAGTCGAGGATGCTTCTGAGATCCGACGGGATCTCGTCCTCGACGGCGCTGTCGACACCGCCAACCAATTCAAGCTCCTCTGCTGCATCCCGCTCCATCAACTCCCGCTCCTCCGTCGACCATCTCCCCTCGTTCTCCATCGTTTCCACTCCGGGAGTCGCCGGAGTATCCGGAATAACCGGCTCGATGGGTTCTACCTTCGGGAGAACCTCGACAGCTGGTAGACGGTGCGGGTGGTCGAAGTCTTCGACACTCTCGAAGAAGATGGGGGTTCCGGGGACCGGGGTGGGGGAGCCAGAGCTCCGGTTGGTCGCGATCTGGCCAATTGCCAGGGTAATCTCTCGACCCAAGCGCGGCGTCCCGCGCTGGGCCAGGGAACCACCATCCCAATCAGCATCCTCCAGCTGAGGTGGCATCGTTGCGTCTTCCGATACCGACGACTCGCGCGTTCGCCCTCCGGCTCCGATTTCCATTACCGAGCCGGAGTCGACAGGCGAGCCGAGATCCATGTCGACGTCTTCGTCGACGGGGTGGTCGTCGTTAGGAAGGGGCGATGGGGAATTGGACTCCTGCGTTCGGGGAGCCAGCGAACCGAAGTCGAACTCCGGTTCCGGAGTCAGCAAAACGTTGCGGAATGTGTGCAACGGAAGATTTACCTGCTTCTGGTAAATCTCCAACTCACTCCGGAGTTGGGCGATCACATCCTGGCTATCCCGCAGCTCCTTCTCCACGCTCTGCTCCGCATCCTGAGCCTCTTCCATCAACCTCTTCGCCTTCTCATACCCCTCGTGGAGCCTCAAGACTTTAGTCTGCTCAACAGCGAGCTCGCTGTTGAGGGACTCGTTCTCCTCCTCCAGACCTTCGATCTGCTCCTCCAGTTCATCCACGAAATCGTAGAACTGGCGGACCAGATTGTCGAAGGGACGCTTGGAGGTGGAGGGGGTTGGGACGCGTGAGGTGGTCCGGGGTTTCTTGGCCGGACGGGACTTGGTGCCGGTGTACCACTTGGATTCCAGTCCGGTGAAGCCGTCACCCCGGAAACCCGTCTTGAAGAACGGTTTCCGGTCTCCGTCGCTGGAATCGGCGACGGAGTGGCGACGCTTCGTTCCCCGCTGCGAACGCGAGCTTCCGGGACGTTTGGAACGCCCGGAGTCACCGGAAGCTCGGTGAGAGGGGCCGGCTTGGCGTGAAACGGATCTCTTGTTGATCCTGGTGGTGGGTGGGTTGAACGAACATTTGGTTCGTTTGCGACGGCAAGACGCGCAGGTCTTCTTGCGGGTTTCGCGCAACCGGAGACACGCGTGGTCTTTATTTTGGCAATTGCCACACCCTAAAATTCATAACTTTCAGCAAACAGAAAAAATCAAAATAAAACAGAAAATAAAAGGCGTACGTTCATCACCCTCGAAACGAATGTAGTCGGGGTTGGGCCATTCGACCTCCGTGTCGTTGGCCTCCAACCCGTCGTCGGGGTCGGACTCCGCACTCCGGTCGTCACCGGAATCCGGGGCCTCACCCTCGTCCTCCTTCTCCTTCTCATCCTCCTCCCTCTCCGTCTCTCCCTCGTCCTCGTCGTCTGTGTCGTCCTCTGCACCCGTAGCACTACCGGGAGCGACCTTGGAGTCGTCCGGCTGCGCCACGGGTCCCGGAGTGTCACGACGGGGTTTGGTGAGCGACTTCACCAAATCCACGACGCTGACGTGGGGACCGAGCGCATCAAGCTCTTCTCGTATAACAAGAAGACGTTGTGCGCTCGCGTCCGCCTCCGACCGCGATTCCGCCCTCGGCGCCCGGAGCAGAGCTCTGAGCTGACGCTGCAGCTCAGACCTCCGCTCGTTCAACCGCTGCTGCTCCATAGCTGCCTCCTGCGCCTCGTCGTCTTGGATCTGGCGCGCGGTCGCCTTTCCCTTCCCCTTGCCTCCTCCGACGTTTTCGCCACCATTTCGCCCCGCTCCCTGCCCAGCACCATCTCCTGCACTCCCTGCACCTCCGTTCGTGTTGCTGTTGGTTGCGGACATGTTGCTGGTGTTGCGGTAGGGTTCCGGGTGGTGGAGGAAAGCAAAAGAGTTGTTGACGTGTCAACTTACGGCACCGAAAACGTGACTCGGCGCACGGGCCGGGCACGTGATCAGCTTGGACTTTTCCGTCCTCAACAAAAAATTTCAAAATCTTCATCAAAAAATTCGTTGACGAATTTCCCCAACTTTCAAATCATTCGGCCTTGGTTATTAACTCATACCGGTATCCCTTTGGATTTCTCTTGCTAACCATTTCCGACTCCGGTTGGAATGTTTGGCATGGGAGCCAAACCCAAGAGGGGGATACTGTTATATCCATGCAACCACACCCCTGGACATTGGTCTTCGTCACCCAAGACCACTCCGGTCCTCTTCGGGTACTCCGGTTCACTCCGGTGTTTCCGGAGTCAACCGGAAACCCGGAGCCAACCGGAAACTGGGTATTAGTATTGGAATGACTTCTCGCGGTCTGTCGTGGCTGGTATCAAGTGGTAACAACCTCTCCACATGTTCCCTCTTGCCTTCCATCGCCTCATGGCAGATTTCATCACCTCATGTTTCATTTCCCAAGATCAATACTGATACAGGTCGAACTTCTCTTACCGCTTATGGACTTCCTATTCTTTCAACCATATGCTCGTTCCACATGTTACTCCTTATCTCCTTTACACTAAATTAGGATCCTACACTATTTAATCAGCTAGCATACTCCCTGTTCTTCAGTAGTTTAATAAACGTCACTTCCCCCCTTTCGGAGTGGTGCCAGTCGCTCCTCTCTTCCCCCAAAACCCTTCCTCTTCCTCTAGACGATACCTGGCAGTACACGCTCACCCTGCACCTCAGTGGTGTTGTGTCAAGCAGCTCCGCCGATCCCCTCTGTCGACTCCGGTTACTCCGGCCTACTCTCCGGCACCCCGGTTATTCCGGAGTACCTTGTACGACTCCGGCCGACTGTTCCACTATCCCTTACCCCGCGGCTTGGCTCTTAACAAAGCCTTAACATGTTTTCGGGCTGAAATTAAGGGTTAACATTAAGGCCTTATTAAGGCCTACCCTTAATTACGCCTTAACCCTTAACCGCAACACTGGTCAGTCAGTCCTTGTTCTTTCACCTCCACCTCTATTGCACTGCAGACACAAGATCCACACTCTACCTGGAATCACTACCAATCGTTGCTCACTGACCTTGCAATGTCTCACTGGGCTAGTGAATTCCACACAGTTAATCAGACCATCCATGGTGCGTGGCAAAATTGATTAAGCCAATGTTATTGCTTATCTTTTCTAGGGGGCGCAGGGGGCGCAGGTGGGAGAGGTGGCATCCAGGGTGGAGATGGGGGTCTTGGGGAGGGTCCCAGGATGTCTTATGCCATCGAGACTGAACACCTTCGATTCACCGTGAATAATATGTATGTCAATTCATCCTCTCCCAAATACCGTTTCTCAATAACAGTAGTGGCACACAAATGAATTGTAAGTGTTGCACACCACAGTTCAGGGGATTGACAGAAAACTGATAGTATTGCCACCACAGTCCAAGGGAGAGGCAATACCACTGGCAGAGAGATTCTAGCAAATCTCAAATCAGTGGCAGCACATTATAATGCTGTCAACACACCTGAGAAATGCATGGATGGTACACGAGTTGCAGTAATCCACGACCTCATTGCATCCTTGACCAGCACTCCTGATTCATTCCACGTGGTCATGCTCAGTGGCTGTTATATCGCTGAGCCAAGAGGGAAGGAATATCCGATCATATGACCGGAGCCGGCTAAGCCGCGAACCGGAGATGAACGGATGTCTAGATCAGCCACTTCTCGGAACACCACAACTCAGCTAGGGTGACCGACTGACTGGCCTCGGGCTGCGAGATGGGGAAGTGTCCTATGCCAAGGTCCGAGTCGTACGAGCTCGAAGATGGCGACGGGACAAGGATAGCCTGGACCGGAGACACAAGAGCATAACCGGTGTTTGTTGGGTAGTCGTCCAGCGCAGTTCCGGTGTGAACCAGAATAGTTGACATGAAGATGGAGCAAAGGCAGTGCGCTGGAGCGGACTAGAGGCATATCCAAGACACGGGAGACAACCCGGAGTTGAACCGCAGTTGTTGGTATGGCCGAGCGAGGACTCCGGAGTTGTGACCGGAAACCGGAGTGACCGGAGTGACCGGAGTCACAAGAGGGAACCAGAGGGAGACGGGAGCAAGGCCATAGAGAGGGAGACGTCGAGAGGCAATGACCAGAACCTCAAGAGACGATTGGCAACAGTCCATGAGAAGGAAGCATGGATAACTTTTATTTTTCGGATACTGTACAAGATGTAAAGTACCGGTATTTATACTAAGGACAAGTAATTTGTACAAAAGGGAATAAGTAACATGAGGCAATGTGAAGCAACATGAAATGAAGTGAACCACATGGAAGAAGACACTACCATGCGGCAGAAGATATAAAGTGAGAGAAATGAATAAATGGGAAGTAAAGAAAGGGGAAAGGTAGAGCATATGGTTTGATAGATGAACGGATGGATAGAAGAGTGATAAGATGTAAGTGCTATGACATCTGCCTTGAGGCAGATGAAGAAGCGATGGGGAATGATGGGAATGTGATGGAAGCGTGAAGCATATGGAAAGATAACAAGGGGAAGTGATGAGAGCGTTGAAACAATAGATGAGAAGTGATAAGGGATGCATAAATGGAAGAGGAGTTGATAAGGCATAATAGCGAACGTTCCGGGGAGAGTCTGATGACTCCGGTGACTCCGGGTATCTCCGGATTCCGGAGATATGTCCGGAGCGACTGGAACGAGAGCAGGAGTGATGGGGCATAGATGAATAGTGCATAATTGTACCAGATGTTGGACTGGCATGTTTGGTAGTCGAGATGAACGAGTTCCAAGGTACTGGTGTTAAGTGTTGGTGGTTTTGGGAGCTCCGGGTCGCCGGAGTGGACACAGTTGCAAGGAATCATTTCGGAGGACGTTGGCAGTCCTTTAGGAGAGTTCCAATGCATAGGGGCAGAGGTCCGAGACGACGTGGGTGAAGTGGAGCTGAACCAAGGAACGTGGAGGACCGGAGTTCGGAGTGATTACATAATCACAGTCCGGAATGTACCAAGGAGTGCGGAGGTGCCACAGCCTGTATCACAGCGAAGGACCAGTGCGAAGTACAGGTGGAATGTTCAGGTAGAATGTTCCGGGGCGATATGGATGAACCGCAGAGAACCGGTCAGGGCTGGATGACTAGTCCAGAGGTTCCGGGATTAACCAGGATGACCGGAGGGTGAACGGGGTGAGGAGTGAGGCCGGAGGTGACAAAGATAAGATGAGGTAATGAAGGTGAAGTGGATAATAAGGAGGAAGTACTCAGCAATCCATGATTGGACGAGAGCTGTGTATTCCGGGATAGGTCCGGGAACAGGTGAACCGTTAATTGACCGGAATGAGCTGGAGTGGTGCTGGAGTATTACCGGAGTGGTGCAGGGTCTGATGTAGTGCGTGATTGTGTGTCCGGAGGTGACGGGAGCACGATCAGAGTTGGATTGAGTGCGACCAGAACCGATAATGGGGAAAAAATGAAAGACTGATTTGCACAGACATAACAGTATCCCCCCTTTACGTTCCTTGCCCTCAAGGGACTGAAGGACAGGGTAAGTAGAGGGATCCGTGGGTGTGGGAAGCCATAATCAAGATTCCGGAGTTGATGTGCAGCGACCGGAAACATTAAGGCCTCGACGGATGGAGAGGGAACAGCAGGGAGTGCACAGAAAAGGCCGGAAAGATACCGGAGGTGAATTGAAATAAGCCGGAGGGCGTGGGAATCCGGAGAGATAACCGGAATGTTGGAAGTTGAGTTGGAGAAATGAAGGAATAGCAGCATCGCTGCAAGCCGAGTTGAAAGATGGTAAAGAAGGAATGGGATGTGGAAGGGAAGTAGATGAGGATGGTGGATAGAAGGAGTGGAAGTTTGAAATTGAAGGGAGAAGTCCAAAAGCGTCTGGAGAGCCGCTGAAAGGACTGAGGAAACCCGGAGTAACTTGATGTTTGACCGGACATGTCTGGGAATGAGACCGGCCAAGGTCCGGGCAAGTTTGGCGACACGAGAAGCGTCCGGAATTCCGGAGCGACAGGATGAAGCCGGAGGGGGAAGCAATCCATTTCAAGGATTACAGTGCCTTCAACGAAGAAGGTCTTGGAAACCACAGAGGTCATCCGTCAAGGATGAAAAGGTGAATCAACTATGGGTGCATCCGACTCTGGTTTTCAAAGATAGAAGACCAATCCAGTCAAAGACATGGATGATTACGTCGACGCGCAGTGTCAAAGAACTGGCACTGATGGCACATGGTCAAGCAAGTAGTCCAGGTGATGCCGGAATGCATTCCGGTCAATACCGGAGTACTTAGAGGAGCCGGAACCCCGAAAGGAACCGGACCAATGAGGGGAGCGATTTGGAAGGGACTGGAGGGAGAGAGGCGGAGGGAAGGGAGTGCAAGACCACATGTAAGAAAACTCGCTAAGAAGAGTTTTTGTTGAAGGGCTCCAAAGAAGTACAGAGGATCGAAGACCACCGGAGGAAATGTCGAAGTTGAAAATAATTTAAACCAAGTTGTCCGGATCAACCGGAGTTGGGCCAAAGGCATTTTGCATGACCGGAGGCAAGAAGCATAAAATCCGATGGGGGAAGAATGTCAATAGAATGACCAGAGTGTCCAGCCAAGGACGGGATTGTCCAGGATGGGCACGACAGCGCAATAAAGAGCTGTCACCATGGAGACCAGCCATCAAGGCCGGAAGGGTGAAATCTCCATGGGCACCAACTGTGGCATCAAGGAGACCACTCAGGGGAGGATAGAACGTTGGTGGGCAGGCCAAAGTGGCACTGATGCATGCGGGTGCTTGATCCTAGGGAGTCCGGAGTTGACCGGAGCTCGGAGAGCCCGGAGAACCGGAGACCGTGGGAAAATTCGACGGAGAAGAATTCAAGTAAGTCCACATGGAAGAAAACCCGCAGGAAGGGTTTTGTAAGGACTCCAAAAAATACAGAGGGGCGAAAGCCATCGGGGAAAATTGAAAAATGTTTGAAGTTGTCGGATGGAGGAGGGAGGAGGAGGACATTGAAGCGGAGTGTTGGAGCGATGCCAGAGGACCAGATGGGCGACCGGAAACGCACCGGGAAGGAGAATAAAAGCTGCAGATAAAATTCGAGAGCGAAAAATAAAGAACCGATGGAGGGGTGAAGATTCCAAGAACAAGAGGACAGAATTGCTGGAGGGATTCACAGCAAAGAAGTCCAGAGGACATCTAGAACATGGAGCTGATGTCCAGAGATCAAATTGAGAGTTCCGGAATTTTCGGAGTTAGATCACACAGCGCAAGTGCGACCGGAGGGAAGCAAACAGCAGCTGATGGTGCTGAATGAAACCTGGAGATCAACCTGAGGGACTCCGAAGCACCGGAATTGACTCCGGAAATGGAACAAGGACCGGAGTAGACTCCGGGCAAGGGTCAAGACCCGGAGACTGTTACGGGCAACGGAACAGGTCGAAGGGAGAGGATGAAAATTTTCTGAACACAAAACAGCATTGCCAAAGTGTTGGCAAAGGCAAATGAAGAGTTTGGAGGCAATGTGAAGCACACATCACCAGCTGTAGTCACCAGATACCGGATATGGCCGATGCAAAGCGATAACGCAACCTAGAGCTGTGATGATGATGTCCAAATTGATCTGAACTCTAACTGATAGAGGTCCGAAATTTTCGGAGGTGCTCAAAGGATAACAGCGAGCACATTGAAGCTCCCAGCTGAAACCTGAGCGTTCCGGAGCTACTGCGGGGAGTGCAGCAAGCGACCGGAGGGAAGAGTGGTTGAGTTCCAGAGGTCCGGGATTGAAGGACCGGAAAACAACCGGAGTTCAGCTCCGGAAAAACCGGAGTTTGAACGAGGAGGTGGAGTATGAGCAATCCAGCTCCAAGGGGTGCCAATGAGTCGAAAAAGAAAGGTGTAGAAAAACCGGAGTGGTGGCGAGAACTCTCTGAAGGCAAGGCAAAAATTGAGAATGCGGGCTCGGTGGAAGTAATCTGGTTAGGATTCCCCGGTGAGCTCTTATACATTTTGTTCAACGTAGCTGTTGCTGCAAGAGAGATTCAAGTCGATAACCGGAATTTAAAACCAACCAATCGACTGGGCGGGATGAACAGGAGGAAGATGAAAGGGGATAAGAACGTGGACCAGAGGTCAGACGTTCCGGAAGAAACCAATCCGAAGAGCAACAAAGACAAGGTGTCGAGTTGTCGAAGGATGGTGAAGCGGGGATGCTTCTGGGTATATCCGGAGGCATTAGCCAAACCGGAGTGGTGCCCGAGAGGAACAAGGCTTGTAGCCGAGATTCCGGGAACGAGCGGAGTGACGACCGGAAGAATTGCGAAAGTCCGGAACAGAGGCGCGGTGGAAAGCTATCGATGAAGATGCTTCCGGTGTGCTCTTATCTGTTCAGGTCAAGCGCCGTGGCAACCAGAATGTCGTCCGGAGCGAGGACAAGGCCTGACAAGCCCTAGAACCGGAAAGAACGCCCGAGGACAAAGTCCGGGATTTGGGCGCTGGCATCAAAGCCACAAGATATCCATAGAAGGATCGGGGACTGGTGGTTGTCGCAAGACATGGCGAAGACAGCAGCCGGAGTGGAACCGGGGCCAACCGGTAAGAGTCCGGAGTGTCCTTCCGTAACCGGAAAGGCCATAACAGGATTCAAGCTTTATGCTTGAGGTGTGCGCGCACAGGGTCAAAGAAGATGTGGGGTAGCGGATTATGTTGCTTTTCAACCTTGCAGCTCAACGGAGCGCGGGCGGTGACATAGCAAGATCCGGGTTTTCCTGCAAGTTCGGAGACGTCGCAGGGGTGACAAGGGATGCAAGTCCTGTAACTTTTAGTCAACAGGAAATGATCACCACCAGGGTATAGAGTCCGGATAGACCGGAGATGGGTGGGATGTGAACCAGCGGCAAGCTGGTAATATTCCCGTGGTCGTGAGGGTCGTGGGAAAATGGGCCAGACAATAGTCCGGAAACCATCTGGGGCTGCACAGCAGCTACCAGAATGGGTAGAAGTCGTTAGGAATGGATAAATGGAGCAAACAGAGTCTGCAACCACCCGGAACCTCAGAGAGGCGACCGGAGTGGGTAGAAGTCGTGGGAGAAGACTCCGGAATACACCGGAGTTCACTCCGGGCCGGAGAGGCAACCGGAATGGATGAAAGTCGTGATAGGAAGTCCGGAATTCAACCGGAATACACCCGGGGCCACAAGGGCAGCCGGAGTGCAGCGAAGTCGTAAGGGGTCATGAGGGAATGAGTGGAAGTGCAAGGATCAATGGATGTTGATCACCGGAGTTGTTGTCCGGAATCCAGATACACAAGCACAGCGGTGAGAGGACTATCTGCATGCATGATGACACAGCAAGCAGATGAGGCCAGACAGAGGATCCGAAAAATACTGTTATATCGCTGAGCCAAGAGGGAAGGAATATCCGATCATATGACCGGAGCCGGCTAAGCCGCGAACCGGAGATGAACGGATGTCTAGATCAGCCACTTCTCGGAACACCACAACTCAGCTAGGGTGACCGACTGACTGGCCTCGGGCTGCGAGATGGGGAAGTGTCCTATGCCAAGGTCCGAGTCGTACGAGCTCGAAGATGGCGACGGGACAAGGATAGCCTGGACCGGAGACACAAGAGCATAACCGGTGTTTGTTGGGTAGTCGTCCAGCGCAGTTCCGGTGTGAACCAGAATAGTTGACATGAAGATGGAGCAAAGGCAGTGCGCTGGAGCGGACTAGAGGCATATCCAAGACACGGGAGACAACCCGGAGTTGAACCGCAGTTGTTGGTATGGCCGAGCGAGGACTCCGGAGTTGTGACCGGAAACCGGAGTGACCGGAGTGACCGGAGTCACAAGAGGGAACCAGAGGGAGACGGGAGCAAGGCCATAGAGAGGGAGACGTCGAGAGGCAATGACCAGAACCTCAAGAGACGATTGGCAACAGTCCATGAGAAGGAAGCATGGATAACTTTTATTTTTCGGATACTGTACAAGATGTAAAGTACCGGTATTTATACTAAGGACAAGTAATTTGTACAAAAGGGAATAAGTAACATGAGGCAATGTGAAGCAACATGAAATGAAGTGAACCACATGGAAGAAGACACTACCATGCGGCAGAAGATATAAAGTGAGAGAAATGAATAAATGGGAAGTAAAGAAAGGGGAAAGGTAGAGCATATGGTTTGATAGATGAACGGATGGATAGAAGAGTGATAAGATGTAAGTGCTATGACATCTGCCTTGAGGCAGATGAAGAAGCGATGGGGAATGATGGGAATGTGATGGAAGCGTGAAGCATATGGAAAGATAACAAGGGGAAGTGATGAGAGCGTTGAAACAATAGATGAGAAGTGATAAGGGATGCATAAATGGAAGAGGAGTTGATAAGGCATAATAGCGAACGTTCCGGGGAGAGTCTGATGACTCCGGTGACTCCGGGTATCTCCGGATTCCGGAGATATGTCCGGAGCGACTGGAACGAGAGCAGGAGTGATGGGGCATAGATGAATAGTGCATAATTGTACCAGATGTTGGACTGGCATGTTTGGTAGTCGAGATGAACGAGTTCCAAGGTACTGGTGTTAAGTGTTGGTGGTTTTGGGAGCTCCGGGTCGCCGGAGTGGACACAGTTGCAAGGAATCATTTCGGAGGACGTTGGCAGTCCTTTAGGAGAGTTCCAATGCATAGGGGCAGAGGTCCGAGACGACGTGGGTGAAGTGGAGCTGAACCAAGGAACGTGGAGGACCGGAGTTCGGAGTGATTACATAATCACAGTCCGGAATGTACCAAGGAGTGCGGAGGTGCCACAGCCTGTATCACAGCGAAGGACCAGTGCGAAGTACAGGTGGAATGTTCAGGTAGAATGTTCCGGGGCGATATGGATGAACCGCAGAGAACCGGTCAGGGCTGGATGACTAGTCCAGAGGTTCCGGGATTAACCAGGATGACCGGAGGGTGAACGGGGTGAGGAGTGAGGCCGGAGGTGACAAAGATAAGATGAGGTAATGAAGGTGAAGTGGATAATAAGGAGGAAGTACTCAGCAATCCATGATTGGACGAGAGCTGTGTATTCCGGGATAGGTCCGGGAACAGGTGAACCGTTAATTGACCGGAATGAGCTGGAGTGGTGCTGGAGTATTACCGGAGTGGTGCAGGGTCTGATGTAGTGCGTGATTGTGTGTCCGGAGGTGACGGGAGCACGATCAGAGTTGGATTGAGTGCGACCAGAACCGATAATGGGGAAAAAATGAAAGACTGATTTGCACAGACATAACAGTGGCGTTGCAGGATCGGGCAAATCCACTATTGCAAAAACAGTCTTGGCCGAGAAGGAAAATATGCTTGCAGCATCTTTTTTCTTTTCCCGTGACCACACAGACCGCAGGGAGATAAATCACCTTGCTATGACACTTGCCGTGCAGCTTGCAGATTATGATCCTGGCTTTTGGGTTCATCTCAGGGAGCTACTGGAGACAGATTGTACTCACATTTGCGACACAGAACCACGCCTGCAGTTCCACATCAGGAAAACCCAAAATTGTCCCATAGACCCACAGAGACTCCCATAGACATCATAGACGTCATAGAAAACCCCCCTCCCCTATAGAGCCCCATAGACAGGTGGTAGGGGGGGGGTCAACTTCCATAGACCACCATAGACACCCATAAATCCCTTGTTTCTATGAGGGAGGCTATATTCTATCGGAGTTATTGACCTCAAATTCATTCACAGTGGCTTAAAACACGCGCAAAGATGAGGGTAAAAACATATATTGAAGAGACTTCGGGTTTCTGCATAGTCTGGGCCCACCTTAGAGAAGTCTTAACACCACCACTAATTGTACTCGCGCCCTTAGTATCATCCGAATATCAAATTCGGTTACTTCTAGGTAAGGGACTGTACATTCAACTTAGTACAGATAGTATAATCTAATTAAATTATTCGCTTTAATGAAGTTGCTTTCTAACAGGATCGAACGCGCGACCTCACGCATTCGGACAAAAGCGGGCAGTAGGTGCACTACCAACTAGACTAAGAGACCATATAGGTACATGGACACCACTCCAATAGGTGTGTACCCTTTGATCTCTAGGTCAGTTTACTTCTCCCAGTGGTTCTTCAAGTTCTCCTGTTGTATCTCCTCTGCTGAAAGTGTCTGAGCATAAATTTCTCAATGGCATGTATTTGCAGATCCAAAAATAGGCCCAAAACGAAAGTTGTAGAGCTCGAAAAGAGCTACAAGAGTTGTCCAGCACAAAACTTCCTTAAACAGCTTAGTTGAAGCACAAAATGTGAAATAATTTCCCAGACGCAACACTTTTAAAAGCCGGAACAATTTAAAACAAAGACTTTCAGTGACTGAAAGGAAAAACTGCACCTCATTTAATATACCACTCATTCATAATGAATTTTGACAGGTTAGAACAACCACATTCAGTTGCCAGAATTCACCTGAACTACATTGCACCACACAATACCCCATCCAACTACACAGAACTATGCAGAACTATGTAGAGTCCCCCCGAACTACAGAGTGCTACATAGTTGAGCCCAAACTATGGCCAACTATGGCCAGCTACAGGAACTACAGGAACTACAGGAACTACAGAGAGTCACCTATAGACACTCATAGACACTGAGAAAAAGGGTGGTCGACACATAGACATTCATAGACCATCAGAGACCTCCATAAAAGGCCGTGTTCTATCATAGCATTTTGGCTTTTCCTGATGCAGAAACTGGTTGTGGAAATTCTGGGGAAGCTACCTTTTTGTTCAAAACCATGGGTCATCTGTCTTGATGCTCTGGATGAATGTGGAAAAGACCGTGGCCAGATTTTCTTGCGGTGGCTATCCGATAGCATTGGTCACATCCCGGCCCATATCCGATTCTTTCTGACTGGACGCCCTGATGTCCCTTCCTATCTGAAATTTGATACACTTCTTTCTCTGACACATAGCGTTGTCCTCATTCATTCATTCATTCATCATTCTATTAAAGTGCGCGCGGGCCCCTTGGGGCCCATGTGGCACTATCCGGAATACAATGTGGTACGCTAAGCTGGCCGTAAGGGCGGGCGATGAGTAGGTAGGTAATACGCGAGGGAGTGTGTATCGTATGTGTGTGCTTTTATGGTGGGCAAGACGGTATTTGTTTCTATGTAGATATAGAGTCATTTCGTATCAGAGTGCAAGAGAGTCGAGATTTATGAGAGTGGAGAGAGAAAAGAAAGAAGTAAAGTGAGGGTACGAGTACGTAGCTGAGGGACCTCGGCCTAGAGGGAGTATTTGGGGAAACGGCTGGTGTCGCGCACGAAGCGGAGGACGGGTTTGTGCTCGGCCTTGGCGGACAGGAGGCGGCGGAGGGAAAGGCGGGCGGTCCCAAGATCGAGGATGAGGGAGAGGCGTTGACGGCGGAAGCGGGGGCAGGCGAGCAGGTAGTGAGAGACTGTCTCAGGAACGAGGCAGAGGTCGCAGTCGGGGGAGGGAGCAAGGTGGAAGCGGTAGAGGTACGAGTTGAGGGGGATGTGAGAGGTCCGCAGTTGCGTTAAGATGCTGCACTGCGGACGGCTCAGATCCTCGTACATACGGCTGACCACGTTGCTGGGCTCAGGGTGGTTGAAGAGGGCAAGGCGACGGAAGCGGGGGGAGTCACGCCACTCAGTCAGCCAACGCGCTTTGAAACGCTTCGCTCCCGCTTCCAATGCCGCGGCCTTGCTGGTGGGGAGGTCAGATTCAAAGAGCCTGATCCGGGACGCGAGCGCAGAGGAGGCGCCAAGGGCTGCCTCCTTCGCGTGCGTGTTGACGGCCTCGTTCCCGTCAATCCCGACATGCGCTGGTACCCAATGAAGGCAGATCTTGAGGGAGGGGTGCGAGCGGAGAAGGCGGCGGTGGAGCGTGTGGAAGAGGGCCAGGAGGTACTGACCGGGTTGGGGGCGAGGGGAGGATATTGCGGTGATAGCTGGCTGGCAGTCGGTGAAAATGTCGATGTTGGTCAGCCTGGGGGTACCCTTGATGATGTCAAGCACTAGGATCGCACCGACGACCTCGGACTCAAAAACTGTGTGTTTGCCTTCCGATTCCAAGTGCTTCGTCCTCTGCTCTCCCTCTCCATCCGCTCCCCATACCACCGCCGCTGCTCCTACTCCGCCCTAGTAGCCCGACCCGTCCGTGTACACGCACACTCCGGCCCGCCTCGTCGCCTGCTCCATCTCCTCCCTCGCCTGCTCCTTGTTTGGCGCAATCCGCGTTGTGAGCGATCCCGGCGGTGGCGGCGTGATGACGAGGTGCGGGTCTATTACCTCGAAGGTGTCGCTGAGATGAAGGTGTTGGACAGGCAACTGAAATTCAACATCTGTGAACTACCAACCTCATACCTACAAAACGCAGACGTGCCAGATTTGCGGTGGCGACTTGTCAACTACATTCCCCCGCATCTTCGATATGCTGCTCAATTTTGGGTGGATCATCTAGTGGTAACAGCCTATGATTTATGCAGTGGCCAAGGAGTGCAGAAGTTGTTGTTCAAAAACTTTCTGTTTTGGCTGGAGGTGTTGAGTTTACTTGGGATTGTGGGATGTGGACAGGAGGCCCTGTCTCAATTGGTAGCTTGGAGAAATGAGGTATGTGTAGGAATGATGGTATGAGATGTTATGAGGACTAAAGCTTCTTAGAGCACACCTCTTCTCCAATTTCTGATTAATGCCAAAAGATTTGTTTCCTTCTTTTTGGAAGCAATCAATCAAAGTGCTCCCCACAGTTATCTATCAGCACTGGCCTTGGCACCAGAGGAGTCTAAAATCACAGAAATATTCTCACACCACTTCCCACAACTACTAACAATTACAAGAGGGAGGATGAAAATGTGGTCAAATACAATTGCTGTACTGGAGGGGCACACCCATGGGGTCACCTCAGTTGCCTTCTCACCCGATGGCAAGAAAATTGTCTCTGGCTCTTATGATGAGACTGTGCGCATTTGGGATGCAGAGACTGGAGCTGCACTCAGGGAGCCGCTGGAGGGGCACACCAATTGGGTCGCCTCAGTTGCCTTCTCCCCCGATGGCAAGAGAATTGACTCTGGCTCTCATGACAAGACTGTGCGCATTTGGCATGCAGAGACTGGAGCTGCACTCAGGGAGCCGCTGGAGGGGCACACTAGCTCGGTCACCTCAGTTGCTTTCTCACCCGATGGCAAGAGGATTGTGTCTGGCTCTTATGACGAGACTCTGCGCATTTGGGATGCAGAGACTGAAGCTGCATTCACAGAGCCGCTGGAGGGCACACCAATTTGGTCACCTTTTCCCAATCTGTGAGTGGATGGAGTTTATTTAATGTAGGTTCCGCTTCTATGGATACCTTTAGTATAAACTCATTTTCTATCCTAGTCTCCTCACCTAAAGTCCTCTTCTGCCCCTCTGCATTGGCAAATCCCCAATGGTTGGGTCTCTTGTCTCCCCTCAGAACTTCTATTTTGGCTTCCTATGCCTCTTAGGCCCGGACTGTGGTCTCCACACAACACACTTGTCGTTGGCCAACAACAGACCTTGCTCTCATATGACAAGTTTGTATATGGTCCAGACTGGGCAACATGTTATACCCAGGTGGAGAGCCCTCAATGAATAATATACATTTCAAACATTATATCTTGGTTGCCCTGTCCCCCGGGCTTAATTCTTTGTTTTATGCATGGAAACAGATCCTTCAACCACTTGTGTGATCCCCCTCATCCCGGGCCAGGAGAAAATGCCGCGACTGCCGCACCAATCCCAGCTTTTGACTGAAGAACAAAACCAGAATTTTGCTCGTGTGCAGATGACCCCTGGAGACTTTACTTACTTTAGTAGTGCATCTATTGACTGAAAGACACTATTTTCTATGTGGTTTCAGTACCAAGTCCCCTGCACAAAGGTTTACCTGACTTCAAACTTACATCTTGTCGTGTTAGAACATCAAATGAAGGCATTGGATGCAAATTGGAGGTCTCAGGAATCATTCATCCTGATAGTGTTGGTCGCGTTAATGTGCGGCAATGCCGTGTGAGGCGCAGCATCCCTGCAAATACAACTAATGTTATTTTCTGACAGGGAACATTGATAAAGGGCAAGAATTACCAAAATACAATGACTTGTTCTTGAAGTGAGGTTCAATTCGACCACTTGCTCCTGCACCATTCAACTCCAGAACTCTTTAGTAAGGATATCCAGACTGTGTGCTATGAGATATCTTCGACGGTGAATGGTCAAGGGCTGAACATTCAATGTTCAAACTGTCAAATTGACAGTGCTCTGGAACCTGCAACCGTCGAGATCACCTATATTTCAGTGTGGGAGCCGTATGACTCAACACGCGCTATGTAGCGGCGCATGTCTTCGGATTTCAAAAAAAGTTATAGAGTCTTTAAATTAATTCCTTTGCTCAAACCGAGAATATAAGTTACCTGGTCTGTTCGTTGAGCACAAGATGCCGTGAACTTCCTTGAATGGAAAGGGCACCCATAAACACTTACCGTACCCATTTTCCAAGCCCCTGACCGGCCACAGGACTACACGGTGTGAATTGGGGCGTACACTTTGTGTACGGTACTCCTTCTGCTCGATGAAATTTTGTGAACATAATACCAGTGTTGCGTAAAATTAGAGCTTTCGGAGAAGGCGGAGCAGTACATGGAAATCGCGTTGAGTTCCCAACATGGTTGAATTCGGTGACTCCGTACTGGCACTGGGTATGCAGACAGTTGCTACGGTTGAGGAAAGCACATTGAGTTCCCTGGCTGAATTCCGCATTACTGATCCAAGGTAAAGGTGTAAACAAACAATTCCGTGTACATATATTGGGAACACAGCCACCTGATAAGTCTTTACGACGAAACATTGCGCCCAAACGTAGTGGGTCCCCGCTTCGCCTTTCTCTCTGGTATATCAGCATCTGGGAGTCGTTGTTGTCCTCGCTCACTCCTCCTCCTCCTCTGACCCGCACATTCGGTACTGAAATTTGTGGACACAAAGCCGACGTGCATTATCATGGCCGTGACACATTACCGTCACCTCTGAGATGTCCTCCGACACTTGCAGAGCCGATGTGGGCCGGCTTAATATTATTTCACACCAGTTGGCCCCACCCATAACATGGTATTCATAGTTCTGCACTCACACACCCTAACAGGTGTCTTGAATCGTTCCAAAGATGAATGCACTGTTTTTCACTGCAAGGAATTAAGACTCCGACGGTTTTGGTTTATAAACGGTTTTAAACTGTTACACCTTATACTGGGTGGTTGATATATCACCGTCGGTTATTCTCCGCTGGGCCGTGATGTATAGAATCCCCTAGCTTAGAGGCCTTTTTGATACATCACTTCAGGATGCCCTTTTATTTTCGTAGCAGCCATCAGGCCGTCGATTTGCGTCCTCGCCATCGTGCAGTACAACGAGCAGAATTATCCGCATGCGGACAACAACGATCAAATTGCTTCGACGTCGTCGGCGACGGCGACCACAAAAAATATGATAAAAATGGCCGCGCCGCGGACGCAGCGTGAAATAAGCGGTGTGGCCGGGCAGCCAGATACGGCCACCATGCCTCCGATGAGCGAACAGGCCATGTACACAACGGGGGCGATGTGGGAGGTGTGGTGGGCGTACGCGACAGCCGGTCGCACGCAAACCGGCATCGAGTAGCAGGTGCGCTCCGCCACCGCGGCTGTACCGCGCGTGCACAAAGCAAGTGACCGCAGCAGCCCGGGGGATGCGAGAGAAATGGCGACTGCGTGGGCTCTGGATGAGGCGACGGGAGCGGCGAGGGGAATGCCCAAAAGTCGCCGCCTGCGGATGGCATCGCGCAATCGGCGGTCGTTACTGGCCCCATGGCGACCGCTGCGCGCGCGGGAAAGGGTGAGCACGACGATGCTGCATATAAGAGGCCACGATTGTCGACATTGTTGTCTTGAAACCGCGGAGGAGGTCGGGTGATTTTTGACGATATTTGGTGAACAGCACCGAGCAGCCACAGAGAAAGACATCTGAGAGGGTCGTAAACATAAAATAGAGTCACGAAAGTACAGCGGACGCACCGGAGAAGTTTAATTTACCCTCCTTCTAGCTTGAATTTTGTCCAGTGATGTTCGGGTGAATTTCAACGCTTAGTGCAATTCCGTGCATCCCCAAGAAGGCCAGTCGAGTAACGTGATGTTTTTCGAGTTCCAGGCAGACAGTAGAGACCAAGCTGGTGCGTCAGAGTGGCAAAAAGTCGAGTTTGGGGTGGAGGTTAAGCCATGGCGGTAGCGGAGCATCGGCTGGATGAAACGAGCTAGAACTCCAGGATAGGGCTCCAGGAGGGTTAGAAATTGAAGATTTGCTGTGTACTTGAGTGGATGCGCCCTAGGCAACGCGTTTCGGACATTTCTTGTCGACGATGGTGGGAGGAAAGGGCGATCGTCACGCCTTTGTCACACCGTTCCGAACTTCCGGACACCGTTCCGAGCTTCCCGCTCTCGCATCAAAACCAGTTCGAACCGTAAGTTCAACCTCGTTTTACCCTTCAGGGCAGTTTGGAAAGATTTTGAAGAGACAGAAATGTCGGTAAACACATCACAGTCTGTTATTGCTGAGGATAAACGACCATGCTGCATTTCAGCACCCTCTTTACTCGCCGTCAACGTTGCAACTCACTTCATGGCGCGCTTCTGCTCAATCTGTGCAAAAGGACACAGCTATCCCGCTGAGCCTCACCGACAAGTAAAATAACGCTGTCGTCCTCGCCCAGTCATCGTCGGAGGAATAATTGGCCGCGTCGAATATTCGCCGTTAGAGTAAGTACATGTTTTACTTCTATGCATCAACTTTATGGCCGGTCGGAGGTAACATAACACTGTGTAATGACAATTAATACCTCCAGCTGAAAGGCCAAGCTGAATTTCGCTGTTTTGTGAAATGACCAAAAAAAAGTCCTAACCCAAACATTAACGTCGATGACGACTAATGACCTCTTAAACCTCTGTCCCAGGGTACCAAAAGTGGTCCATGGAGCCAACCAACTTCTGTGGCCTCCAGGCTTTGCAGAAGCTCAAAGTAAATCAAGAGTTGGAGAAAAAATGTGCTCGCAGAGAAACGAACCGCAATCTCACTGTAGACCTACCCGACCTTCCCACTCAAAACCATGTTCAAATTTCAAGTCAGAAACATTTGTGTAAATCCTGCACGGGAAGGTAAATACACGTTAATTATACCTTTCCCTTGCCTCAGAACTCCCTGGAAGTCCCTGGATGACACAGAAAGTCAGTTGTTTGGGGCCATCAAACACACCAATATCACCCATTTCGTGGCATCCGAGCTCGTGTCGAATTGTTGGATCCTGGATTTTTGTCAGTATGTTCTTACGACCTCTTATATGCCCCAAAAAATCCTTACTGCATTGGCGTCGAGGTGTGGGACGAGCAAGATGGCTAAGAGTTTTATGCTGAATTGGCATAGTTTTCCATGTTCGGTGTTTACCATCTTACCTGCTAGGATATTTCCTTCGGAATTCACTCCCTACAATTTGGTTGAGTCCTAGGACGTTGTGAATAGTCAGCTTAAGCCACACTGAATGGTGGTGGTTCCGAACCAATTTTGTTTTGTGTTAGAACTTCGGCGGCTCCTCGGGCCGAGAGCGCACTTAAACCGGCGCTTAATCAATTTCTGTGAATTCAGTGCTGTTAGCGTTTATGTCGCGGGCGGTCAATACACAATGTCGTGTCCAGGAAAGTCTTCGCCTCAACGGATTCTGGGGCACTCTCGCAAGGGAATTCTCGAAGGAAAATAAATTTAAACCGGGAACGGGTGATCTACAGTACTGAGGTAATTCATACAACCCGGAGGTGTTTCAAGCGGAACAGTAAGTACAACGGGGGGGATGACGAAAAATGTTGCCAACAGAAAGCTTTTTGTTCGGCGCGGGAGGGGCGGCGGTAGGGAGGGAGGGGATTGGAAGGAAAGGCGTGGGTGATGAGCGGTGATCAATGGGGCGGGGTTGAGGCGTTGAGCGTGTAGGGAGGAGTGTAATAAAGAGGTGTGGGGGGTAGGGAACAGAGAGAGGGGGGGCAACAGCGCGCGCGAAACGAGAGGGGGCGGAGGGTGTGAAACAGTTTGGACCTGCTGGAGCCCGCAGGGGGCCTACAGCACAATAGAAAGTGAGTTTATGGACATAGTAAGGTGAGTGACACGCACTCGTTCGATAGTATTCAATATCTGCAGTGGAATATTATTTTCTGGCGCGGTGCCGGCTTGGATCCGAGCTAGGATGTGAAGGGAAGGGTTAGAGAGCGCAGCGTTGCCTGGGCCGACACAGTATGGTCTTGCTGAAGGGGAAAAGGACCCGAACGCAAGCGCCGCGCGCTGCGCAAGCCCCAAAACTGCAAAATCACGCAAATTTGAGATCTAGCGATCCAACACCCTATGGAGCTGAATAGCGGCGGGAGACGATGGGTACCATATATATGATGGTTGAGCTGTCGTATGGGGTTCAGCCGAGCACCAAAGGGAGCGCAAAGGGTGGAACAAGGGTGAGGAACGGGGATGACGACTGCGAGTCAGATAAGGACTTTTTAGGTTCCATCTTCGGGGTAGAGGGTAATGACACGTAGGAGAGGGTGCCAATAGAAATTTAGAACGATCGGCCGGCAGGATAATTTTTAATACATTTTGTAGCCCGCCAGGTAGCCAAATGCGCGACGCCGACGCCACGTTATCGACGAGGATTCAGGTTGAGGGGTGGTTCCAGAACGGTGGATGGAACCCATAAGTGGATCCCACGAAGACCCAAGAAGCCAGCGGAGCAACGAGCGGGAGGGGCAGCCAACGCGGTGGAGGGGAGCGGAGAGGAAGAGACGTGATGTGATGCGATCAAATCCTCAATGGATAACCCAATTTGGACGAGGCGGAGCGCGTTGATGCGCAAGCCATCAAACGCGCTAAGGTGCGCCAACGGTGGGCGCGAATATGCGCGGGCGGATGGCACTGCTGCATCTGAGAAGCTGCGCTGATGTATCAAATCCTCCGCTAGTTAGGGGATTTCATACATCACGCATCTCTGCTGATTAGCGGTCCTCTGATATAACAAAGTGCCGTATACGCCTGATTGTTTAAAACTGTTTTTATTTAGGTTTGGTTTGTGGTTCTGGGCAAACAGTTAACAAATAGTTTTATAAATGCTTTAAATGAACTGTTATGATTTGCCTCGCACCTCATACCTGCAGCTGGTTTGCTGCCTGCAACTAGGTAATTCACCCTTTTTATAAGATTAAGCCTTTCTGCCTGTCCGAAGCCATAGCTCCATGATCGACAGGTTGAACTCGTCAACGAAAACACTGTATGGGCTCAGAATTGCACGGCCTATACACACTGCTGGATCGGAGAGGATGGCGGGCGGGAATATGAAGTCAATGAGCTCCTGCCAACTGCACCGATCTTGTATGAGTAAAATTAGCTGATCTGACGAAGTGACGAAGGTGGCGCGGACTCATCTTGTATGGGGCAATCACTGCGTTCCGGGGTTACCTACGCACATCCACGAATAGCTGCGCATAATATGCGCAGCTATTTGCGGAGCTGTGTAGGTAAGCGTGGGTCACTACACAGACCTACAAAGCCTCTGTTTAGCTCTGTGTAGCTAAGCACAGATGTCTAAACAGAGCTAAACAGAGGCTGTGTAGCTCTGTGTAGTGACCTACGCTTACCTACACAGCTCCACGAATAGCTGCACATTGTTATGTTTAGGCGACCCCGGAACGCAGTGAATCATCCGACATCAACCGAATCGTGCTCATAATCATCCCCCAATGCTGTCCAGAAATGCTGAAAATGCTGGGGTCGTTCTGTTGACGGATAGAAGCTTCAAGCCTCAAATCTCGAAATGTCGAAATACTGCTTGTGTACGTACGGAGGCTTTGCAGATTGCAGTGTGCCCTCCAAACCTTACTATGGGAGCAACCTGGGAACTTTGTCAACGATTGTTCAACACATATAACAATACTGACAAACCTGTCAAAAATCACCGACAGTTATCAACATTCGGCCGCCCCATATGCGATCAGTACAGCCTGTTAGCGATCTGTTATATCCATGCAACCACACCCCTGGACAATGGTCTTCGTCACCCAAGACCACTCCGGTCCTCTATGGGCACTCCGGTCCACTCCGGTGTTTCCGGAGTCAACCGGAAACCCGGAGCCAACCGGAAACTGGGTATTAGTATTGGAATGACTTCTCGCGGTCAGTCGTGGCTGGTATCAAGTGGTAACAACCTCTCCACATGTTCCCTCTTGCCTTCCATCGCCTCATGGCAGATTTCATCACCTCATGTTTCATTTCCCAAGATCAATACTGATACAGGTCGAACTTCTCTTACCGCTTATGGACTTTCTATTCTTTCAACCATATGCTCGTCCACATGTTACTCCTTATCTCCTTTACACTAAATTAGGATCCTACACTATTTAATCAGCTAGCATACTCCCTGTTCTTCAGTAGTTTAATAAATGTCGCTTCCCCCCTTCCGGAGTGGTGCCAGTCGCTCCTCTCCTCCCCCAGACCCTTCCTCTTCCTCCAGACGATACCTGGCAGTACACGCTCACCCTGTGCCTCAGTGGTGTTGTGTCAAGCAGCTCCGCCGTTCCCCTTTGTCGACTCCGGTTACTCCGGAAACATCTCTCCGGCACCCCGGTTATTCCGGAGTACCTTGTACGACTCCGGCCGACTGTTCCACTATCCCTTAACCCCGCAGCTTGGCCTATAACACGATCGCATTAGGCGGTCAGCGCAATCAAACACCTTGAAATGAAGGTGTCCACGCCATTTTCGTCACTTTGTTACTTCGCTTAAGTTAGCGGATCTTCGTGAATTTGATGAGAACCTGTGAATGTTCGAGAACCTGTGAATAGGGTGTTTCAGAATTGGAATTTGCACCCAATTTCTGCCTCAACTTGACCCCAATTTGTCAAGTTGGGGCACAAGTTGAGGCACAAATTGGGGCATCAATTGTGAACACCCTCAGTGGTAGATTACACCAAGCTGAGGCGTCGCATATCAATCAAGACCGAGAAGGCAGCTAGCCGAAAGTGGGGGCATCAAATTGAGGCAAGTTGAGGCACAAGTTGAGGCAAATTGGATGTCAGATGGTGCCCTACCTCACCATTTGACATCCAATTTGCCTCAACTCTGCCTCAACTTGTGCCTCAACTTCTGGCAAGTTGAGGCACAAGTTGAGGCAGAAATCGGGCACAAATTCTAATTCTGAAACACCCTAATGTCTTTGTCAATACTACACTCAATAATGAAATGCATACCATCCTTCCCCAAAAAAATCGGACAGAGCAGGACACCGTGAACAATGTGCTTTAGCACAATAAAATGGCAGCTCCTCAATGGCAATTTTTCGCGTATTGAGTGCGTTGGGGTGAGGGTACCGGTGAATCGGGCGGCATTGAGTTTGGGGCTTCATCACGACGGCGAGCTTCGCGCTCAGGTCAAGAGGTACCCGCCGGAGAATGCCGAGACACCGGCTAAGTTGTGGGTGCCTCGGTAATGTTTTATTTCACTTTTTGGAAAAGTTGTGCAACCCTTCAAAAACACGTTTGGAAGGGTCAGAAAAAATTCGAGTTTTTTTAGTGGTGGGAACTCAGTTAGGGGAGAGATTTTGGGGCTTCAAAATAGTAGCAGTTAGCTCACACCAGTCTCAAAACAACCCTCGGTTGAAATTCACCTACCTTAAATCGGCACTAAACCTCACTAAATCCAGGGAAAGGTCAGCCGAAAATACATTTTTGGACAACTTCCCAGGCAAACTTACCATATTTGGGAGTGCACGTGACCATTACAACAGTTTGTTTCAAGGGGGTTCGGGCCAGTCAAGCCGGGACCGGAGGCTGGGAGGGTGGGTCGGCTGCCAGGCCGGAAAAAAAAGTTTGCACCTCTCATTAAATGGTCTCAACATGAGCCAGACAGTGTGCAGAGAGTACCATAACAAGCAGAAAATGGTTACTCTACCTCTTATTAGCTTCAGTTGAGGTCTCAAGTACTGCAGTGGCCTTCAAAGGGACTTCAAAGTTCAAGGACTTGGATTTAGGGTCCTATGGGTATAAAATGACCAATTGCCATGAGGAAAATTAACAGGCCATTAGGACTGTTTGAGCCCAGGAACTGTAGATTCTCTGTTCTAAAACAAACTGGTTCAAAGGTCGATGTTTTACTTAGTCCAGTTACCTAGCAGCCAGCTTTTGCGGAGCGGATCTTGATGTGACCGGTGGAAAATCATTACCCGATCAGGAAGGAGGAGGGAGGGTGGGTCCGCTGGCTGGTCAGTTTGAAGAAATACAGCCTAAGTGGATTTTTTCACAGACTCAAACCCCCTTGGTCTGTCTCCCCGGAGTCCTTAATTCACTTTTTTGACCCAGTGTAGGGAATTTCTTCAGTGGCTCAGGTTCAGAATCAAAGACATGGTCGTATCAGATGAAGTGCGGCGAGGAGAGGCACTACAGGTTGCGACAGTGGGTTGCGGACGCGCAAGGCGGGCGGGCGGCTAGGGTACGCGGGATGGGCACGGTTCGATTTTTGATTTTCTGTGCACAGGTTCGAATCCTGGGCTTGACATTCATTTCGGATGATTTGGTCATTCTAACGGCACTGAGGAGGAGGACAAGGAGGGTAGCTATGTACTCATCTACGCTTTTTGAGCCCTTGTATGGCTTTAAATATTAAGCATGGATCACGGAGACACCAGGTGGGAGCAAGGTGGGAGTCCCGAACCCAACATTTTACTGGTTATTGTACCGTTGTGTATTTTGCTAGCCCTCTCAGGCTAGGTGACTACCACAATGTATCAATACTAACAGTGCACAGTCTGATTTTCTCCACGGGACGCCCTATGTTATCTTGTACACCGCGTCAAGAGGTCTGACACGATCACGTGATGTGCGATCAAATATATTTCGATGTTATCCCTCGTGTATAACTTCTTAGGGAATGTTTTTTATTGCCTTTGAGAGGTAAGTGTCTATATCAGAACGAGTCAATGTATTCAGATTACCTCAGCTGGATGATCCCAAGGTGTTCGGCTTGATAGTCGGAACATACTGACAATAGTAGGCTCACCGCACAACATCGGGTTACAAAAAAAATGGATTAAAAGGCATGCTAAATACTCATGGACAAAAGATTGTGGGTAAGATTAGCACAAGGCTGATTATTCAGTATTTTTGGTTGGATTCTCGGTGGACTGAGTTGGCTCCGATTGGCTTCCAATATCAATAAGATCCTGTATGATAGAATCCTCCTCGCCATCAGAGCCCTCAGCTGGGAGAGGGACCGCGTCGTCGAGAGTGAGAGGTACAGATTTCTCGAGATCAAGGGATCGGCAAACGTCCCCGCATTTGTGGTCGCAAATGAAAGTTTGGATGCCTGGCTTGCCAAAATCCCCAAATCCCAGAGTCAATGCAAATCATGTTAGTTCATCATACTGTGAGCGGAGAATATGAATACGAACCCTGATGCAGTGTGGGTCATTGGATCGAACAGAACCATCATGTCCTGTCCATTTATGTGGGCAGGGGGTTCCTTGAATAAAAGTGTTGTGAGACATGACAAAAGGGTAAGAATGTGGGTAAGAATATTGTACCTTGGATGTCAGCAATGACAATGTGCTTGTTACTATGCTGTTTACATGGTGCTGAAAAGTGTCCACAACACCGTAATTGAGGGATTCTGGCGTTGGCTGAGGGTGAAAATGGGCCTGAATTTGAAACTGATTATTTTGCGGGGTAAGGAGAACCACATATTCGATTCAAATGTTGCATTCCATGTGTGAGAGCATTCCAACTCCTCCAATTCATGATCTCACCTTCAACAGGCCATTGTTTTATTGGATCTTTGTCCCTGTCATCCAGCACGAGCTCAATGAGTTCCGGCATTGGTGGAATACCCATCGCATTCGAGTCCAGCCAGACAAGTGCCATCAGGCCATGTCCCTGCTCACATACTCGAGCACCCATCACACATGGGAGGAATTGATTGTCGTATTCAGATTCCAAGGGAGGCTGTGGATGAACTTCGTGAATATTTAACAGAGGAGGTGGGGTCCCGGGACAGTCATTTCAGGTGGCCAGGTGTGACAGTGGAGTTTGAAAGGATGGCTGAGGAAGTTTGGATGGGAATTGGTAGCCCGAGGTTGTTACTAGAGTCCGCATGGGATGTGTTTGCAGAGATGTCCGCTGTTATCGAGAACTACTAGCCGGCCAATCAAACTTTCTGTGTCACTGTTTAGTTACTCCAAAGAATCACTGAAGTGACTGAACAATGAATAGCCCTGTTTTATGCGATTTATGCGTGTGGTAAACACGCAAATTGCGACTTCATCAACTTGACACCATATCACGTGATCGTGTCAGACCTCTCGACGCGGCGTACAGGATAACATGGGGCGTCCTACCGAAACAAATCGAACTTTGCACTGTTATTGACACCTCAAAGGGCTGTTAAATACAATAACTAGCTAAATGAAACAAAACACTGAGCCTAGGATTTGAACCTACGCACAGAAAATCAAAAATCGAAGCGTGCCCATCCCGCGTACCCTAGGGCGGCATTGAGTAAAGTGGGACGTGGAGCGTGGAGCAAGTGCCGTAACCGAACACCATGGGTATATTAACTGGCAGCCAGTGACGCGGTAACTCCACACACCCAATAAGGCAAAATCTCCCCATATGGGAAAAGTGTATCCAAATGTATATAATTCAGAACAACAAAAAAATAAATGAATTTGAAGTCTTTTGGCTGTGGCGGAAAGAGGCAACTGAGGTACTGTAAATCCAAGGCACTTTTCAATGGTTGTGAGTTTGTTGTAAATCTGCACGAGCTGAAATGGTGCGTGGAATAATCACTTTCAGTTGTGCTTTCACCTGCATTGTCTTTCTTTTCTTTCAGCGGAAGTCAGCTGAAAGAAAGGAAACAAACAACAGACTTCCTTTCTTTTCAGCTGACTTCCGGTGAAACAAAAGAAATCCAATGCAGGTGAAAGCATCACTGAAAAAGATTCTTTCAGCCACCCATTCAGCTCAGGTCGATTTACAACAAATTCAAAGCCACTGAAAGTGCTTCTGATTTACAGTACTTCAGTTGGCTCTTTCTGCTTTAGCTAAAAGACTTTGATTTCTTTTTGTAATTTTTGCTACTGATTTATTTAGATTTGGATACCTTTTCCCCATATGGGAAGATTTTGCCTTATTGGGTGTGCCACCTTGCTTGCTCTCCTCCACGACTAGGGTACGCGGGATGGGCACGGTTCAATTTCTGATTTCTGTGCGTAGGTTCGAATCCTGGGCTTGACGTTCATTACGGTGTGTGATTTGGTCATTCTAACGGCACTGAGGAGGAGGACAAGGAGGGTAGCTATGTACTTATCTACACTTTTTGGGACTTGGATGGCTTTAAATATTAGGCATGGTTCACGGAGACGCCAGGTCGGAGTCCCGAACACAACATTTAGCTGGTTATTGTGCCGTTGTGTAGTTTGCTCACTCTTTCAGGCTAGGTAACTATTACAATGTATCAATACTAACAGTGCAAGGTTTGATTTTTTCCATGGGACCCCCCCATGTTATCTTACACACCGTGTCGAGAGGTCTGACGTGATCACGTGAGGTGCGATCAAACATCGTTCGATGTTATCCCTCGTTCATAACTCCTCAGGGGATGTTTTTTACTACTTCTGAGAAGTAAATGTCTATGTCAGAAGGAGTTATAGCCGTTTGCATAAGTCCGTGAAAACGCGTTTTTTTTTTTTTTTGCTCACGTGCTTTGGGCCGAGATGCCCGGGCTCTTAAAATCCTTCATTTTCAGTCCCTCCCACAACTAGAGTCCCCTCAGAGGTTATCTGGATGGAATAACTTAGGTATAGTACCTTGACTTTGCCTTGGGACTCTTTTCTGTCCGGCCTGTAATGTGCAACTGTTGAGTAGGCCCGCCTCGCCATCTCCCGCAGTTATAATTTTCTCCAGACATGAACATTTCATTTTGAAGCACACACAAACTTTTACCGCGCTGCCCCTGATGTGATTTACTCCAGGGTCGTACATGCCGTTGTCATCAAGGGTGTACATAGGACAACAACTCCTTTCAAAATGTTGTGGACATGGCCGAAAAGGTAGTGCTGTCATATGTCCTCTAGGATCCATTTGTAAATTGTGTCTAGTAAAAACATACCGGCAGATTCGGCATCCGGCGTACACTCGGCATGGCCCAGCATCGGCAGCAAACCACCCAACACCTGCACACCTGCAACTGCCTGGGCCAGAACACCAACAGACATGGTTGCTGCATATTAATTTCATGAATACCTTGTGGTCGGCAGGCATTAGGAAGAGGAAGATCAATGTTTTAGATTAGCCGCATTCGGCAAAATCCCACCATCTATGATCACCGTGCACCGGACATTTGAAAATGTTGTTTGGGCATAGTCAAGGCATAAGGGACTTCAGAGGAACTGCAAATGAAGGATTTCAAAACCCCCGGGCATCTCGGCCCAAAGCACGTGAGCAAAAAAAAAAAAAAAAACGCGTTTTCACGGACTTATGCAAACGGCTGTACTGTACTCAGAATACCTTAGCTGGATGATCCCAAGGTGTTCCGCTTGATAGTAGGAACATACTGACTATATTAACTACCATTGACGAAGGATTGTGGGTAAGATTAGCACAAGGCTTATCATTCAATATTTATGGTTGGATTGTCGGTGGACTGAGTTGGCTGTGACTGGCTTCCAATATTAATAAGATCCCGTATGAGAGAATCCTCATCGTCATCAGAGCCCTCAGCCGGGAGAGGGACCGTGTCGTCCAGAGTGAGAGGTACAGATTTCTCAAGATCAAGGGATCGGCAAACATCCCCACACTTGTGGTCACGAATGAAAGTTTGGATGCCTGGCTTGCCAAAATCACCAATCCCAGAGTCACTGCAAAGCATGTTAGTTCATCATACTGTGAGCGGAGAATATGAATATGAACCCTGATGCAATGTGGGTCATTGGATCGAACAGAACCATCATGTCCTATCCATTTATGTGGGCAGGGGTCCCTCTCATACCATCATCCTACTCTTCCAAGTCTCGAACTCGCTCCGGGAACTGGGTCTTACGAGTCGATCCGTGTCGGTGAAGATCACGATTACACGCCGCGGCCGCCGAGCCGGCGCCACACCTGCCCAACACCTGCCTCAGTGGCAACTCGTCTTCGGTGGTAAGTGAAACTCTTATTTCTGCCACTATCATGATGCTAGTCCTAATAAATTGAATTTTAGCAGTGAATAGAGTATCTGCAGTCTGGTGGATTAGCCAAGGTATGGTTTTCATTTATTTTGTGCTACGAAACTGAAGACGTTTCAACTGCAGAACTTGAGTAGTATAGTCAACTGACGGAACTTGAGCCTCTCCGTGACTCAAGTTCTTTCTGCACTTGAGTTCCACGCAGAACTCAAGTTTCACGTACAATGGGTTAGATATGTTAATTTTGACTCCGCCTTTACTTTCGCCATCTCAAGTCTGATTTTCATACATCTTAAGTTCTGTTAGGCTGTGCAGTCTTAAGTTGGCGTCTTGCGCAACTCAAGTTCGACGACTGCATCTCAAGTTGTGCACAAAGTCTTAAGTTTTGCTTACAACTGACAACAAACTGACAACTTAAGTTCTAGCAATGGTAGCCATACATGGGCTATTCTATGCTCTAAATCATGAAACTTAAGTAGTGTGGGGACTTAAGTACCGCTGGCGATAAAATCACCTTAGAACTTACGAAGACGAAAAAAAGTGGCTTTTCGAGGCTGATTTTGAAAAAAAATCCGGAAAGACCTTGGCGGGAGCTTCCCAGGAGCCACCAAAACGCATGTCGACGACATCTCACGCTCCCACGCTGCCACGCATCGCACCGCGCACGTCGAGGGGCCGACGCGGGGAACTTGTGGATACACAACATGAGGAAGAGGGGATGGGAGGTCAATGGGAGGTCAATGTGCGCAGGTCGGTGGCCACGACGGGCGACGAGCAGGTTTTATAAAGCGCCCGAAGGGCGATTTAATCTTCCTCTTCGGCATTGTCTCCTCCGCCGCGTTGTCTTCGCATCATGTTCTGCATTCCTTTCGCTTGCGTCCGCGCCCTCACAATCGGGCAGTCGTTGGGACTCAAAAAATCAATATCCAAGCCGACAAAAAGTTTCAAGGTGTGTTGGGTTTATATGACGTTATAGACGTTGCAAAAATCAAACGCGCGCGCCGATTCAGTTGCAAAGTATATTTTTGGGAAGTCTTTGTAATGTGTGCATTGTGGTTGCACACTGACTCAAACCCGGCTCTTGAAGGTCTGCAATGGGCACGGCTAAAGGTTGCGCGTAAATTGACGTGCAAACGCGAAGATACGCGCGATCACGTGTAAGATCTCGATCAAACGCCTAACACTGTAACGTCATACGCGCGCACGGATTAGTTTGCGAGTATTTTTTAGTGAAAAATGGAAATCCTGCGGGAGGGTCTCTTGGAACAACAGACACGTCAGACGTCCCGGTAACCAAAAGAACGCGGCCACGGGAGCAACAGAAAGTATTTGATGGCTGTTTGCGATCAGGGTGATGGCAATGTTGGTGTCAATGGATGCAGGTGTACATGTACAAAGCGACAGTACTGCCTGGTGTACCCTGTGCGGGAACGAAGGGTTAACATATTGACATCGTGAGCTGCAGAGGGCGGGTAGCTGGGAACACAATCACGTCATCGTTGATTGAGATCTTACACGTGATCGCGCGTATCTTCGCGTTTGCACAGGACCCATGATTATCATGATTGGTAGAGGCCGGCAAGCGGCGGGGCAAAAACAGAACACATTATGAGGATGGAGAATTGCGGCTCATGCCTCAAGCTCAAGTGCCGCGAGTTTTTCTTATGATGAAAAAGGGAACGGTTGCGTTCGGCACACCCGGTATCGCGGCCACTAACGGAAGACATCAGGGAAATATCCTCCTAGTGTGTCCTTTTCAGACTCTCCCACAAGGTCAGTGACTCCATATCCCCAGGATTTGTTGTGAAGGGTAGAAAGGTCGCCAAAAACTCATTTTCAATCCACTTGCCGCTGATGCCGAGCGTGCCGAAAGCCCTCGCAATCATTTCTTGTTGAAACAAGGGAGAAAATGGGGAGAAGCCTTTACCTTTGGAATTCAGGACTCTCGCACGACCTCGTACCTCAGTCGGCTCGAGTCCCCCTTGTGGGTTTCTTTGGAGAATATTGTTGCGAGTCGTCAGCGTGAATGACTGCCAAAATGATGGAATCAGTCACGTGAAAGCGGACATTCTTGGAGGTCTAGAGCAAAAACTAGAACTACATTCTGTTTTTGAACTTGATAGGCTGGATACCGAGTTCGGATAAATTTTTGGACCTGGGCTTCCAAGGTCGAATGAAAGTTCGGATAAAAGTCGCAGCTGGTAGGTCAAAGGCAAGTTCGGATGAATATTTTTTGGGTGGTACAATATCAGACACAGACCATTAACAATTGGTTAATCTCTGAGCTGCGTAAGGAACAGAGGTCCCAAATGGGGCCTCCGAAAAAAGGAAGGAATGGAGAGAAATTATTTACTCTACTTACTCATCCACTCGTTACAGACATTTTTCCTTCCACCTACGTACACCAACGTGACGCGCCAGACCCGAGTCGTCGGCCTTCTCGGACTACGCCGGGGATCGAGCCGACAGTGGCTTGGGACCCCACTTGTCAACATCTTGCGGGGGATGTGCTCTCCCTATTCCGTCTCTGCGTAGCTCCCGGTTGGTTCGTTTGCCGGAGGTTTGCACTAGCTGAGGTTTTCACCACGGACTCTTTACATATATTTGCTCCGATCGTAGTATTTATTTGGCTACCGCTGTCATGTAAAGCGGTTCGCTCCTTGCCTCCCACCACCACGATCCTTTATCCGAGTTATTTTATTGAGCATTTGCGATCCCTCTGAGCTGAGTTTACCTTATTCTGAGACTATATTTCCATCTACCTTTACTCCAGATCTCTCCCATCGGGCTCTCGGCATTTCATTGCACTCTTACATTCACCTACCCGGCACGACCAGGCACCTCACGTTTCCTTGGAGGAACAAACCATACTTCTACAGCGGCACATGGACTTCCTCTGAAAGGGGCTCCAAAGACAGCCGCCTCTTTCAAGGGTACATGGACTGGGATGAAAAAGTGCATGACGCACTCCTGCTTGTCATTCAGGTTATGCAATGCCACAAGCACCGATGGAATTTTGACTGTGTCTGCATGTCGTACTGAGGAGCACGAACAAGGATTGTCCACCGATGTTTGAGCACTCCGAAAATGTGCTCAACAACATTGCGCGCGGATGCGTGGCGGAGGTTGTAAGGTTCCTTGAAGTTTTGTGGGCTACAAAGATGTTCAGACTTTCATCTAGGAGGATGAATGAAATATAGACTTGCCGTCGACCCCACCGTGCCCATTCTGCCAGATGGTAGCGGACACTTCGATGGGGAATGAGGAGAGCATCACAAATGCCAAAACCAGCATCAGCGAGGTAACATTACGAGTCCTAAAATATCCTTTTTAGGAATCGTTCTCATAATCGATTTCTCCCCCAGAATTTTTGGCAAATTCAGTATGCGTGACTTTGACTTTGTTTATATTACTTTTAGATGTTGTTTGCTCCATCATCCTCGTGACTTCATAGTTTCTCCACTTCTGATAGATCTTATCTTGTCTTATCTTAATCTCTCTAATCGACATGGCT
This sequence comes from Mycena alexandri, assembly GCA_029233265.1. Lineage (NCBI taxonomy): Eukaryota > Fungi > Basidiomycota > Agaricomycetes > Agaricales > Mycenaceae > Mycena > Mycena alexandri. The sequence goes on from JARJCM010000024.1 coordinate 129,654, forward strand.
TTTTTTATTATTATAGAAAACTCAAATTTCGAAGTTTGCTCTTACACCTCTCAGCTTACTCTGCCTTGCCATATATGCCGCAGTAAGTAGTCCTGAGAGTAAATAACGAGCTTTTCTAATCGAGACTGATGTTTGAAAAAAATTAAAAATTAAAAATCCATCTTAGTTGTCGAGCATCCAGCTCATTTTTGTCTCCTGAGCTCCATTCTACTGGTCACGGGGCTTCTATGTTCCTCTCTTTTATTTGAGAAACCCTGGACTCTGTCTTTTGACTTCTCCGTCATCGCCGTCGCTGTCCGCGTTCTTGGCTACAAATCCTCACTACCGACGGATCACTTCCCACCAGGCTCTCGTCCGTAATGGTAATGTTAGTGATGTAATATACCCGGAGCGGCAACGCCGGTCGGAGACACCGCAATCCAGCGAACTTCCACTGGATTCCGCCGTATTTCAGTGTACATACTACCCCAGGCCGGAATCTAGTGGAAGGAAATGATAGATACAGTGAATTCTGCCGAATTTCAGTGAACTTACGACTAAGGAATTTTACTTATAGTGCAAAGAAGGAAAAAATATCTAAGACCTTGTTTCAAGTTAATTGACTTACATAAACTAAGCCCACAGAAAGTAGGCAAGATGAGCTAGCAGTTAGTTCAAGAAATTCTACCCCGAATCTGGTGGAGTCCGCTGGATTCCGCCGAATTTGAGCCAATTCGCAACGAAACTTGACAGAGGTTGATATCATATCACTTTTCTTGTGAGGGTTATGAGGGTGCTTCGTAAATGGTAAACATACCTTGAAAAAATTGAAAGCACTCAGGGACAGGTATAGAATGCCCTAAAATTGACCGCCTGAAATGCCACACATTTTAACATGGTGGAGTGCGGCTTTGGGATCAAAAGATCTAATTTTTACATCATTTTCTTCGCGAGGGTCATGGGGGCGCCTCGGCAATGGTAGACATGCCTCCAAAATTTTTAAGAGAGCTTAGGGAAAGGTATAGATCACCCTAAAACTGGTGGCATGAAGTGCCACACTTTTAACGTGATATGTCAGCACAGAGCCTTAACTAGCAGGGTTACTGCGACGTAGGCGACTGGCGATACAGAAGGAGATAGGTTTAAGATAATCCGATTAAGCTCTGGAGAATAGAGTAGAATAGTGTAAAGAATACAGAGCTGTAAGTAGGGGTTTTATAGTAAAATACCTAGTAACTGGTAACAAAGTAATTAGAATATATGTGAAATATGTCAGAGGCGTTGCCAGCGACGGTCGGCGTCGCAGCGTGCAACAAGGCAGAGAGGGGTGATCGTTGGAAAAGCAATCAGAGGGAAGTTGAAATAAAAGGATCAATGCGGCACCTGATGGGATTCCTGATCCGTGGTCGGCATTGATCTCGGCATTCGGGTTATTCTGATCGAGGTTGAATAACCCGGGGTGGGTGTTAGGCGAATAACGCGGAGAGTTTAGGATGGGAATATGGAAAAAGTGGGAATCATGACATTACCCCCCCCTTAAGGATGCTTCGTCTCTGAAGCATGTCGGTTTAAGCCCTAGGGGGGTTGTATATCTTCCAGCCGCCTTTCCCTTTCGGAATTTCCCTTGGTGCCGCCGGGTTCCTGTTGTAGAATCCGCCCCTGCCAGGTGTCATCGGGGTTCCCAGGTATATTCCTCTTTCAGATACCCCTCCCAGTGTATATAATACCGCAAGGAGTTCTTTGCCTTCTTAATCCGCAGGACTTCCCCCACCTCGTATACGTCCACTCCGTCCCGTACGTCTGGGGGAGGGGGTGGCACCGTTTTCTGATGTTCGGCCACAGGGGGCTTCCAAGGACGCAGGAATACTGTGTTAAACACAGGGTGAACTTTCCATGTGTCTGGAAGTTTCAATTCGTAGGACAACGTGCCGACCTTTCGAAGCACTTTGAAGGGTCCATGGTGTTTATCGTCCAGTTTTTTCATGGGCCTGTGTGTTACGAGGTTCTTGCCTGATAGGTAAACCTCATCTCCCGGGTTGTACCCGGGATCTTCCCCCCGCTTCCGATCATAGAAGTGTTTCATCGTCTCTTGGGCCGCCCTCATTGAAGCGGCCGCTTCCTCTCGCACTAAGTGCATTCGCTTTGCGAAGTCGTCCGCCGCTTCCGTGGGCACCTCGAGCCGAGGCTCGGTCCCTTTCCGCGGGTGAAATCTGAGCATGGCGAAGAACGGGCTAACACCTGTCGTTGTGTGAACTTTGTCGTTGTAGCTGAACTCCGCCAGCAATAGCCAGTCCGCCCAGTCGTCTGGCAAGAAGTTTGTGAACACCCGAAGGTACTGTTCGACTTCCTGATTGACGTGTTCCGTCTGTCCATCCGTCTGTGGGTGATAAGCCGTCGAGGCGTTCGATTTAATGCCCAGAAGTTTCAGGAGATCTCGCATGAAGTGGCCGACAAATATCTGCCCCCGGTCGCTGATCACGATTTCCGGTAATCTGTAGTCCTTCCATACGTGGTCGCGGTACAACCGCGCAATCCCTTCTCCGCTGATGTGTTCTGTGCATGGTAGAACCCGGATTGCCTTTGTGAGGCGGTCTACAATCCCCGCAATAGAGTCAAAGCCGTTGCTCTCCGGTAGTTTGACGATGAGGTCAATGGAGATGTTCTGCCATGGTTTTTCGGGTACTGCGTTCGGGTGTAGCGCTCCCCTCGGCTTTACAGGGAAAACCTTCGTTCGCTGGCAAGTCGGGCATGCCACCACATATTTTTTCGTGTCCCGGAGTACCGTCAGCCAATAGTAGTTTCGGGTGATAAGTTTGGTCGTTCAATACTGGCCGGGATGTCCTGCCAGGAAGTCGTCGTGGTGCGCTCGAAGAATCCGGTGACGGAGAGTTTCATTTTCCAGCACGTAAACCAGCCCGTCTTTGGTGAGAAACCCCTCCGGGTTTTCCCCCCAACCGCTGCCCGACTTCTTCAACCCTTTCTTCGCCGCGTCCTCCCATTTGTCCTTCAACGCCTTTATGTCGGCCATGAATCGATCCCCGGGTGTGTCGTCGAGAACCGCGGGCATAGCCCGCAAGAACTCCGCCCCACTCACCGGGGATTCCGGGTTATTGGAAAATAGTTTGTTCGGCAACAACACGATGTTGGAATTATCCAACTCGCAGTGTTCGTGCCCCCCCACGACGGGACAGCGTGTCGGTTTTCGTGTGTTGTTATGAATCAGGGTGAAGTCGTATTCACTGAGTTCCAGCGACCAGCGTGCCTGTCTACGATTAAACTTCTTGGTCGTGGTGAAGTATTCCAGATTTTTGTGGTCCGTCCAGATTTCGAACCGTGTGTCGCTGCCTTGCAAGAAATGGCGCCACTCGTATAGCACACGCATCACGGCGAGCATTTCTTTGCCGTGTATATCGTAGTTCCTTTCCGTATTGTTGAGTCCTTTGGACAGAAATGCGATGGGCACCCAGACTCCGTTCTGGCATTGAGTTAAGCAGGCCCCTGTAGCGAAGTCGGAGGAGTCTGCCTCCACGTGCCATTCTCCGTCGTCCGTGGGGAAGTGGAGGACCGGTTCAGAGGTTACAGCATCAATAAGTCGCTGGAACGCCCCGTGTTCTTCTTGTCCCCAACGCCACCGCAGGTTCTTTCGGGTTAGCCGGGTTAATGGCTTAGCCAGGTCGCCGAATCCTTGGATAAACCGTCGGTAGAAATTCAGGAATCCGAGGAAACTCTGAATGTCCTTCACCGTCTTCGGGATAGCCCATTCTCGGACTCCGGCCACCTTCACAGGGTCCATTCGAATTTTGCCGTCTCCGATAATCACTCCGAGGTATTCGACCTCCCGTTTTTCGAATTCACATTTCTCGTGTTTGAGGAACAAATCGTTTTCCTTGAGTACTTGGAGTACTTCGAGCACCATGGCCCGATGGTCTTGCAGGTTATCCGAGTAGATGAGAATGTCGTCGAGATATACGATAACCCGGCCTTTGGCGATTTGTTGTTCGAAGATTTTGTTCATCATAGACTGGAATGTGGCTGATGAATTCGTGAGTCCGAAGAACATAACGAGGGGTTCCCACAAGCCACGGTTGGTCATGAAGGCGGCCTTCTCCTCGTCTCCCTCCTTGATGCGAATATTGTTGTATCCCCATCGAACGTCCAATTTAGTGAACCAAGTTGCCTTACAGAGTATGTGCATGATCTCGGAGATCAACGGAATGGGGTAACAATTCTTTATGGTAAGTTCGTTCAATTTCCGATAATCTTGCACTGGCCGTAATTTCCCATCCTTTTTCTTGACGAAGAAGAACGGCGAAGCCCAGGGCAACTTGGAGGGTCGGATTCTTCCGGTTTCCAAATGTTCTTTGATGAACGTGTCCAGCTCGCATTGTTCTGTCGGATTGAGCAGAATATTCCGCCCCTTCACGGGTTCTGCCCCGGGTTTGAGTTCGATCGTGTGGTCCCATTTCTTCCGAGCGGGGAGTTTATCGAACTGGTCTTTCTCGAACACACTGCGATAGTCTCGCAGATAGTGTTCTGGTATGTTGTCTTCTATGCGTTGTTCGCCTTTCGCCTCGTTGGCCGCTGCGGCTAGTTTGGTGGCCACACTGCCCATGGCTCGTAGTTGAGCCGCGTTCCTCTGTGGCAACGCGGTGTCGGGATATATCCGGGTTATAAAAATCCGGTCCCCTTCTTGTATGTCCTCCTGATCTTCTTCCGCCCAGACGTCTTGTAGGCGCTCGCATTTACAACTGGCGGGGCATCGCGTGAACTTTAGCTCTCCCTTCTCCCAGTCAATTTCCGGGTTGTGTTTCCGGAGCCAGTCAAAGCCGATGATAACGTCGCTTTTGCCGGTGTCGGTTATCGCAAGGGCACAGACTTTGGTGTGGTCTTGTACCTGTAGGCGCATGCGCACAACATGGGTAATCTGTCCTCCTCGATTGGGTGTTCCGTCGGCGTTATAAACCGGCACTGGCAAAGGCAGGGGTTCTCGCTCGAATCCCCTTTCCTCTACTAGCCTTTCATTGATGAATCCTCCCGTGGCGCCGCTGTCCACCAACCCGGTGACTAAGCATCCTTGAAGATTATTGAGTTCTTGGATGGTGACCGGGATCATCATTGAATTGCTGTTCATGGTCCGCATGAAGGCTGGGGGTTCTCTCAAACTGTCCAGCGCGTCCAGGGCGTCGGGTCGATAGGCGTGGGTAACCCGGTCGACCAACTCCTCCGTCACCTCCCCTTGTCGGTGTGGGTGTGCCCACCGGGTTATGACTTCTTTTCCTTCAAAGGGCCGGGCAATTGCTCGGGCCAGTGTTCGTTCGGCACTTCCAGCGGGGAGTCTGCGCCATTCCGCTTTCTCCGTCCGCTCGCGTTTCGACTTTCGACTTCTGGAGCTACGAGAGGGAGTGGCCTCTCGACTCCATTTCACTTCTTCTTCGGTTTCACTTGCATTCACCGTCTCATCGGTATCCGGAATAGATAGAAGCTCAAATCGATTCTGGGATGTAACCGGTACAGGTGAGTCGGGTATAGGGTCAGGTCGCGAGTTCGCAAACTTTACTCATGACCTTCGGGAAAATCCTCTGCTGCCTGTTCTTCTTTCAACAGGTCCGAATATATCACACGGAACTGTGGGTCCTTGACTAGACGGCGCGGGCAGTTTCGAGCCAAGTGTCCTTCTTGCCCACAGTTGTAACAAGTGGGGCGGGAGGTGTTGGCGTTGCCTCTGCTGACTGTTCGGTCAATGTCCATGGGAGCGGCTCCGCTGCCGGTAGTAGTAGAGTTTGCGGTTGAACCGCCCGAATTCGAAGTAACCGGGTTATTCCCAAAATGGGTTACCGGGTTATTCAATGGACCCTTCCAATCTGATTTGCGGGAGTATCCATGGTGGTTCCCCTGGTAGTTCCCTCCTGAACTCTGAGCGGTGTGCATCTTCGGGGTAGGCACCTGGGTATTGCCATCTCGCAGGCTTCCGTCCATGACTAGGAACGCGCGGTGCACTCTGTCCATCTTGATAACCTGGGTCTTCCACTCTGAATAGGTGGCGGGCAAGATTCCCTGTCCGTAGACGGCTCAGATTACTTTCTCGTCGATTCCCCGCTTAAGTAGGCGGATGAGGGTGACCTCATCATACGCTGCGGTCTTGTTGAGGGCGTCTAACACGGTGAAGTATTCCGTGGCCGTGCTCTTCTTCTGACGCAGGCGCTCCATCTTGGCCTGCGCAATTTCGACTTGCGCTCCTCCCTTGAAGGCCTCGATAACGGCGAGGCGGAATGTCTCCCAGGTGGAGTACGAACCGGTCGCATCCTTGGTCTGCATGGCCAACACAATGTTCTTGGCCCACTGACAGGCAGATCAGTCTTTCATGTAGGATAGGGCGAAGGTAATCTTGCTGCTATCCTGGCTGTAGGCGGTGTTGCCATGGAAGTTCAGCCAGCAGTCGGCCAGAAACTGGTCGACCTGTTCGGAGTCTCCTCCGAACATGCGAGGCGCGGCAACCCGGGGTTGCTTCGTGTTGAGTTTGACCTCCCCACCCGTAGTGTGGAGAGTTCCTTGTCCGATGACGGTATGAGCCGAGGTCAATGCCGCCATGGCTTCCGCTAGCAGAGTATTCTGCACGATTCGTTCGTGGTTAAGTGCGTCCAGCTTGCCGTGGGCCGAGTTAAGCAACTCTTGAACGGTGGCGATCTGACCGTGGAGTTCCCTGATCTCGGTGTGGCTCTGGTGAGCTTGGCGATAGAGCAACCCAGTGCGGCTGTCAACAGTCTCGCTCTCGAACGCCTCCGGCTGAGGCATAGTAAATTTGGTGGGGTCGCTCATCGTATCGTCCAGTCGAGTCGTCGGTAGAGGAGACACTATTCTTTTGTCAGCACAGAGCCTTAACTAGCAGGGTTACTGCGACGTAGGCAACTGGCGATACAGAAAGAGATAGGTTTAAGATAATCTGATTAAGCTCTGGAGAATAGAGTAGAATAGTGTAAAGAATACAGAGCTGTAAGTAGGGGTTTTATAGTAAAATACCTAGTAACTGGTAACAAAGTAATTAGAATATATGTGAAATATGTCAGAGGCGTTGCCAGCGACGGTCAACGTCGCAGCGTGCAACAAGGCAGAGAGGGGTGATCGTTTGGAAAAGCAATCAGAGGGAAGTTGAAATAAAAGGATCAATGCGGCACCTGATGGGATTCCTGATCCGTGGTCGGCATTGATCTCGGCATTCGGGTTATTCTGATCGAGGTTGAATAACCCGGGGTGGGTGTTAGGCGAATAACGCGGAGAGTTTAGGATGGGAATATGGAAAAAGTGGGAATCATGACATGATAGAGCGCGGCTTTGAAGTTCAGAGACAACCACCCTCAAACTTTGATCTCTGTAACAATGAAAGAAATTCATGCATCTATCCATGCTTCCCGTATTCTTAGGCGGAATTCATTGTGCTAGTGCCAAACTCAAGTTCTTTGATCCTAAGATGACCGAAATTGAACAGCTTTCCCATGGTTCAAAAAGTTTGATCTTTGATTTGATTTCATCTAAACCCTCCGCAGGCCGATTGGTGTGTTGAGAATACTTCCGGTGTATTACTCACGCCAGGCTACATCTTATCTCACCACAGAATTCTGTCTTTGGATACTTCAGGGCTCGTGGGACCCCCCATCTACCTCCTATAACTGTTGGAAGATACAGTAATAGGGGTTTTCGTCCATAGAAAACCCGCGCACCGTGTTTGTACAAATTTTCATGCTTGGCAAATCCGCGCAAACCTCCACCAATTGTCCACAGAATTTTGTCTCTGGATACTTTTGAGCTCACAGGACCCCTATCTACCTCATATAACTGTTTGAAGATACAGTAATAGGGGTTTTTGTTCACAGAAAACCCGTGCACCATGTTTGCGTGCTTGGCAAATCCGCACAAACCTCCACCAATTGTCCACAGAATTCTGTGTGTGAATGCTTTAATTAGGCTACCTACGACACCAGATACTAAAGGTCAATTTCAAGAAATCTCGATTGAGCTTCATGAGTGAGTGGCAGGCGCCTCCAGTTCCACACGATGTGATACGGACTGTGGTTCCGTGAGTTGTCTGACCAGGTGTGGTATAGTCAGTGTTGTAATTTGTAATATGCAGCTCGGCCTTCGGGCATTGGATTAGTAACGGACAGTCCAAGTAGATGCAAGTAAAATATTCTAGATACAATTCCTGTAGTAAATAAGCTCATGGTAGTATCCTGCTAGAGCATCTGATTACTCTAAAGCAGCCTTCTAACCAACAGTGCTATTGCAATCCTACTTCTCATATTACAGTCGCGCCCTCCTCCGCTTATATTCACAACAGTCAGGCAAAAGCACGGTTAATTCATCCTCTAGGGGGGAATTTCTCTGTCACAGAGATTTGTCTGCTACGGTGGTGGTGGTACAGCTCCTTCCATACGGAATGAACAGTTTCACCAGGTTCCTCGTCGGGGGCTAGCCTTCCAGGAAAGCTACGATCAGAGGGTTTTCTACACTTGCGCGAAGGGCGAGGCTCCGCAAAATGAACGCTGTTCCGCACCGAGATGCCTGGGCTATATGGTCCTTTTCCTTATCTCCTTGCCTCAGATAGGTCAGGCAAGCAGTGTCTCCAGAACTGTTGAACACAACACATACAGGTTATAGTGTGGTCCTTTGTAACCTGGGTTTTTCTCTACGCTGTGCTGGTACGCCTGGGGCTTTTTAATTCCATGGACGTTGTGATATGGACTGCGGTTCCGTGAGTTGTCTGACCGGGTGTGGTATAGTCAGGCAAAAAGCACGAAGTTAGTTCGTCCTCTAGAGGGAAATTTCTCTGTCGCGGAGATTCATCTGCTACAGTAGTACACGAGGTGTTATGTATTTGAATATGGTGGTGGTGGTGGTACAGCTCCTTCCGTACGGAATGAACTGTTTCGCTCGGTTCTCGAGGATTTATTTCCTCGTTGGGGGCTAGCCTTCCAGGAAAGCTTTGATCGGAGGGTTTTCTACACTTGCGCGAAGGGCGATTCTCCGCAAGATGAACGCCATTCCGTGTCGAGATGCCTGGGCTATATGGTCCTTTTCCTTATCTCCTTGCCTCGTATAGGTTGGGCGAGCAGTGTCTTCAGAACTGTTTGAACACAACGCGTACGGGTTATAGTGTGGTCCTTCATAACCCGAGTTATTCTCTACGCTGTGGTGGTACGGCCAAGGAGTTTTAATTCTGTGGGCGTGTGTGGGGCGAAATGGTGATAATGAATTGTGGAGTGGTTATAATCGAATCGGATAAGCCTTCCATGACGATGGGGGGTGGTACTCCACGCACGGATCTGCGTTCGAGGCCCAAGCCAACGGTTACACGCGGCTAAGTTGGGCTGCTGGCCGTTTAGAAGTTTCGCCGCGTGTTCTACAACCACGCGAGCTATCAACGCTGATGTTTTCTACAATTCCCTCTGGCTCGTTCTATTGAACCAGAAGTACTACGGACAAGCCTCCTTGTTTGAAGCTTCGGCCCAAATTGACCTTGGTTGGTCCCACGGAGGGCGGCGCAACCTGAGCGTGTATGTATTTGACTAGATTCTCACCCCGTACGATCGAGGGGGAGTAGCTTAGGTATGAGCAGAGGGAGGTAATAAGATGTATTCTTCTACGAACGTCCCTGCTTTTATACTATTTCTTTTCCGACCGCCGCGCGCGACCTTATCCCTTATTTGTCCACGGACCCCTTCAACACTGCCCTCCTCGCCTCGCGGCGGGGATCTCCGTGCTTTCCCGTGTGCTGAAGGGGATACCTAACTCACAGACTGTAGCGTTGCTGCCCGTAGTGCCCAATTCCCGTACTCTGTACGCTCGTCCCCCCTTCCGTAGCTTCAATATGCGTGTCCTTCATCCGTGGCAGTGATTTCCGTACCCCGTGCTTGCAATGTTCTCCCGTTCCTGGTGCGTAGTCCGTTAGAGTTGAAATCGAACCGTGTTCTTCCGTATGCGTCGTGTCGATTGTTAGTTTTCGTGAGGGCCATGGCGATTTGGGGAAATTTGCAGTGGTAGACCTGGTGGCGTAACTGGTAACGCACGCATTTACTGTACGATGGCAACACATAATCAGTTAAATGCGAGACCCTCGTTTGATTCGAGGTCAGGCCGTGTTTGCAAGTCCAGGTGGCTTTTTCCCACGCTCCGTAGTGTGTATTTTTGTCGTGGAGAGAGTCAACCGTGGGTTGATTGTCGATTCATGGGTGTTTGTAGTGTAGACCTGGTGGTGTAACTGGTAATGCGTGCATTTACTGTGAAAGGTGACAGTGACCCATAATCCACAAATGCGAGACCTTCGTTCGATTCGAGGTCAGGTCGTATTGGTGATTTTGCTTCCTTTTTCCGTGCGTGTTCCGTAGTGTATGGAGGGGTATGATAGTGAACCGGAGTATTATGATAGGCAGGGATGATTCCAGAGTATATTTCATAGCTTAGGAGTCCTTTTAGATACAGTAATAGGCCAATAATCGAAAGCGAAGGCAGATTGCCCAACATTTGCCATCAAATTGTCGGCAATTGGCTTAGTCATCCAACGATTTAAAATCCACGGTTGCCGGTAGCCAGTTATATCGCTGAGCCAAGAGGGAAGGAATATCCGATCATGTGGCTGGAGCCGGGCTAAGCCGCGAACTGGAGATGAAAGGATGTCTAGATCAGCCACTTCTCGGAACACCACAACTCAGCAAGGGTGACCGACTGACTGGCCTCGGGCTGCGAGATGGGGAAGTGTCCTATGCCAAGGTCCGAGTTGTACGAGCTCGAAGATGGCGACGGGACAGGGATAGCCTGGACTGGAGACACAAGAGCATCACCAGTGTTGTTGGGTAGTTGTCCAGCACAGTTCCGGTGCGAACCAGAACGGTCGACATGAAGAAGGAGCAAAGGCAGTGTGCTGGAGTGGACTAGAGGCATATCCAAGACGAGGGAGACAACCCGGAGTTGAACCGCAGTTGTTGGTATGGCCGAGCGAGGACTCCGGAGTCGTGACCGGAAACCGGGGTGACCGGAGTCACCGGAGTCACAGGAGGGAACCAGAGGGGGACGGGAGCAAGGCCATAAAGAGGGAGACGTCGAGAGGCAATGGACCAGAACCTCAAGAGACGATTGGCAACAGTCCATGAGAAGGAAGCATGGATAACATTTATTTTTCGGATACTGTACAAGATGTAAAGTACCGGTATTTATACTAGGGACAAGTAATTAGTACAAAAGGGAATAAGTAACATGAGGCAAAGTGAAGCAACATGAAACAAGTGAACCGCATGGAAGAAGACACTACCATGCGGCAAAAGGGATGAAGTGGGAGTAAGGAATAATAGGAAGTAGCAAATGGGAAAGGTAGAGCATATGGTTTGATAGATGGATAGATAGATAGAAGAGTGATAAGATGTAAGTGCTACGACATCTGCCTTGAGGCAGATGAAGAAGTGATGGGGAATGATGGGATTGTGATAGAAGCATGAAGCATGTGGAAAGACAACAAGGAGAAGTGATGAGAGCGTTGAAACAATAGATGAGAAGTGATAAGGGATGTATAAATGGAAGAGGAGTTGATAAGGCATAATAGCGAACGTTCCGGGGAAGAGTTGATGACTCCGGTAACTCCGGTTAACTCCGGTTTCCAGAGATATGTCCGGAGCGACTGGAACGAGAGCAGGAGTGATGGGGCATAGATGGAATAGCGCATAATTGTATCAGATGTTGAACTGATATGTTGGTAGTCGAGATGAACGAGTTCCAAGGTATTGTTGGTGGTTTTGGGAGCTCCGGGTCGCCGGAGTGAACACAGTTGCAAGGAATCATTCCGGAGGACGTTGGCAGTCCTTTAGGAAGGTTCCAATGCATAGGGGCAGAGGTCCGAGACGACGTGGGTGAAGTGGAGCTGAACCAAGGAATGTGGAGGACCGGAGTTCGGAGTGATTACATAATCACAGTCCGGAATGTACCAAGGAGTGTGGAGGTGCCACAGCCTGTATCACAGTGAAGGACCAGTGTGAAGTACAGGTAGAATGTTCAGGTAGAATGTTCCTGGGCGATATGGGTGAACCGCAGAGAACCGGTCAGGGCTGGATGACTAGTCCAGAGGTTCCGGGATTAACCAGGATGACCGGAGGGTGAACGGGGTGAGGAGTGAGGCCGGAGGTGGCCAAGATAAGGTGAAGTAATGAATGTGAAGTGGCTATTAAGGAAGGAGTACTCAGCATTCCATGATTGGACGAGAGCTATGTATTCCGGGATAGGTCCGGGAACAGGTGAACCGTTAATCGACTGGAGTGAGCTGGAGTGGTGCTGGAGTATTACCGGAGTGGTGCAGGGTCTGATGTAGTGCGTGATTGTGTGTCCAGAGGTGACAGGAGCACGATCAGAGTTGGATTGAGTGCGACCAGAACCGATAGTGGGAAAAAAGGAAAGATTGATTTGCACGGACATAACACCGGGGAAGTAGATGCTGCCCCCAGAAGTCGAAGTTTGTGTGAACCCACCGGCACGTCTCGCTCGGCGTCGGCGCGCTCAATGGCCCCAGATTCAGCTGATGGACCGTGTCCATGATGGAGGTGGGTGTCGGGCCTGCCGTCACAAGCACGAGCGACTCTGATCCACCGCGCGCCCGAGCCATGCTCACCAACGCTTCCGCGGCCAACTGCTCGTCCTCGTCTTGAGAACGCGCTGGTATCTCTGAGGTGTCAGCCGCTGGCTTGGGCAGCACATCCACCAACTCAGCAGACGTGCTGGCTCCCCGGGAGTCAAAAAAGTCGATTGGACCGCTCGCTAAATCAGACAGCAGCCTGCCGTCGACGGGGGTAGGCGCGCGCACCCGCCGGGGGATGTCTTGAATGGCCTTGATTGGCTTGGGTGGGTCCCAACGTCTCTTGAGGGCCTTTTCCGCAGCTCTGGTGGGTGTCAGTAGATGTACGCAAACAATTTTTTTTTTTTGGGTAAGCACCTGCGTCTTTGCATATTCATACAGTTTTTTTCCCGTACGTAGTCATGCCTCCAAGTGAATATAAGACTTTCCGAGCGTACACCAGCCAAAGATAGTGCTCACCGTGCGTAGTAGGCTGCCTGTGCCCTGCAATGGCTCACTGCCTTTTCAGAGTCTGTGGGACTACATTCCGCAGAAATTAAATATTGTCGCAGCTAACAGGACAACTTGCCCACCCAGGTTTGTATTCTGATGTGTCCACCCGCCTCTTGCGGCGGGGTTTGAGGTTGGCCATGGGGGTCAAGAGATCAAGTCACCAGTAACCGGAAATCGCGAGTTGCAAAACCCTTACCAGACGACATGAACTTTTTGTATCGTCACCTCACACAAGTCGTATATATCCAAGTATACGGTTAGGACGTATGAACTCGTCTGTAATTTTTTTGTAGCAGAAATCTACAGTTGTCCGCCCCTGCCGTTCGCATCTGTTAATGATTTTTGCACCCTGCGGTTTTGCTCCCTTTTGAAGGCAGTACTGTGGGGTTTAAGGCTTGTATCCCGACGGTGCGAGCCATCAGGCTGAGAAGTGCCTGAAGCTGCCTCAAAAGCGCGAGTTCTTGGTGTATGATACAAAGTCCCAAAGCGGAAATCGACGTACGTCATTTTGGATAGGTCATCTTTCCGACACTCACTGTCTTTCCTTCTCTCGTCCACCAACACAAAATGGTTCATCTGGACAAACCTGAAGATTCTGAGGTGCGTTCCCAAGTAGTCCCTCGTTTGCGAGTCTTACAACCCTATCACTACAGGCCTTGTTGCCACCAGCCGCCATTTTCTATCGAGCTCTCGCCGCCGAGCGTGAGGTCTCACAGCTTCACCGCCGTCGCGAATATGAGCGGCGGCTTGGATCTACTGAAGCTGGTGTGGTACTGCTGAAGCACAGACAGCAACGACTGCGCAACTTGGACCAACAACTCGTGGATGCCCAGCGTCGCCTCCATGCTGTGCGGCTCGACTACCGACGGAGCCGCTGTGTGCTCCTCGACTTCGTGGAGCGCACCGTTGCATAGCGCGCCGCCGCCGCTGCAGACTCCGCGTGCGTAAGCCTTCGCTGCTAACTTGTTACACACCTGATCCGTCTCGTTTCAGGCGCATCAGTGACTTCTGATGAAGACGACAGCGACATGCCCGCTCTTGCGCCCACGATTCCAACGACGACGGAGTACTGGTTAGCCACTAGGTAGTAATCCTCCTGGTAGCACGTTCATGTCCTCAAATCCTGTCTCAAATCCTGTCGATAATGTCTTCGCGGTGCCCTGTGATTCGACTTTGCAATAGCCCAGGTGCTCACATGCTCCGGATTTTTCTCCTTGTGGTCATCTTGGCTTACACTTAAACGGGGTAGTCTTTTGTCCACGTTGTCGTCTGCAAAATGCCGCCCCGCGCTATCCTCAACACCTCGGAATTTGAGCTCGTCTACAGGGTACGTTCCTCAACTTGACTGACTATCGCTACGTGCTCAGTTGTCATTGAACAGAGCATCAATAAAATGCTTGATGGCAGGGGCTGGATCGACCGCGGTCGCACTACCTGCGACTGTGGTCGGACTGCACAATTCAATTGCACTGTGTGTCTGGGCCCCAACGTCTGCAGCGACTGCCTGATTGAAGCTCATCTCGCGAAGCCGTTTCATGACGTCAAGGTGGGTTTTATTGTTTCTCAGCGTGCAAGAGAAACGGGTGCTGAGCAGCTATAGGAATGGAGCGACGTCGCATCATACTTCACGCGCACCACCCTCCGTGACGTCGGCTTGCGGATCGCTTTCGAGCATCAGGACGCAGGTTGCCCTGTCGGCCAGGCGGAGAGACTGGAGGCTGTCACGGTGTATGGGGTCAGAAGCGTCGCTGTACTTTTCTGTGGCTGCTCCAATGCGCTCTCGCGCGCGGAGCAGCTCAGGAACCACGGCTGGGAGCCCATGCGCTCGAACTTCGTTTGCACGATTCCCGTCACCATGCCCAGCACGTGATAGCCTAGTGTTTTGATTGAAATTTGATGCGAATTGTTTTCCGCCTTTGATTGTGTTTCACCTTGAGACTTGAAGATCGTGTTCTCGTTGACCATGTTCCTGAGCAGGTCGCACGCCGGTGACAACAGAGACCAACCCCTCGAGGTGGACGAAAACGGCAACCTCGTCGAACATGGTAAGTGGTCGCATCTCGCAGAGAGTAACTGACTGACCATCTCACAGCCCCATCACGCTCGCGGCGTCGCCGCCCTCGGATCTTTGACAGCCCGCCGTTGCGCGTCCCGGCCACGACAACAATCCGCGCTGCTCAGGAGACTACTAACGCTGTAGCGGGGCCCTCAACGAGACCTTCGGCTGCGTGTATGGTGGCCGACCGCCGGATGTACCAGGAAGACCGGGCTGAAGAGCGCCAGGAGGGGCGTGAGCGTGCCCAGGAGCGTGCGATGGTCGCCCTCCAGGCCCAGGACGATGTGTTGACTCTGCTCAAGGTTCCGACTGTCGATATCAACAGCCGGCGCCTCAGTAGACGCGACCGTTTGGCGCACACATCCCAGACGATTATGGGTGTCGCCCCACCTGTCCAGCTTCCGGCTCCCTTCGTGCTTTCGGCAGAGCGCGTCGGCTTGCGCATCCGCCATGTTCCTGCTCTCATGCCGGATGTCCTCTACAAATCAGACGCGCAGCTGGCCGACTACGAAAACCCCAAGGATCATCATCTATGCGGCATTTGCAAGGGCGTCAAGGACCACCCGGTATCATAAGTCAGCTGCCTTGATGCTTGGAAGTTCTCTGAATTGACAATGTTTTTTTCTTTAAAAGATACGTTTGCGGGCATAGCCATTGCTATGCGTGCATCCGCGTTTGGCTCGAAAAGAGCTGGAAATGCCCGGAATGCCAGACGGTCATGAACTTCCCCCCCTTCCGGCATTACGGGGAGGAGAGTGGTCTCGCTGACACGTACCCCGGATGGGCGGATGCATCGGAAGTCGACATTTCGTGGGCTGGACTCCATTTCCCCAAACCCGCCGCGTGGCGTGCGTAATTTTTTTTTTTTTTTTGCCACTTAGCACATATTGGACACGTCGATAGTTTGAATGTGATTTATTGGCACAAAGAGATAGATTAAGTGAGAGCGCAAGTTTGGGAGAAGATGATCGTAAAAGGAAATTGCGAGCACCGCCACCTTTGCATCTTACCTCTCACACGCCACCCCCTAGAAGATGTCCCAGCGGCGGGGCGGCGGCCGTTGGCGCGGTGGTGTGCCGACGATGTACGAACATCGCCCTGATACTGCGGCGGTGGTTCGCATATCGAGGGATGGTCGTAGGGCGCGCGAAGAGGTGGCCACCGTCAACCCTGGGGCCTCCTCTTCTGTGTCCTCCACTCCAGCGCACTTCCACAAAGACATCGCTACAAACGCGGCGTTGGAAAGCACGGAGTGGGACTACACGATGGGCGACGACAGTCTACTAGCAGAGTCTGGCGAGCCCGACGACGACAGAATCCGTGTCAAGGTCAAAGCGAAGAGCTGTGAAACCGCGATGGAAAATATTGAACTAACAACTGTATGCGGACCTTTTTGTTTAGGACCTCCCATTCCTGACCTGGGTGGATTTCTGTGACGAATATCTGGATGAGATGCTGCGTCTCGAAGGAAGGGGAGACGCAAATGTCTATTCAACCTGTGGCCTTTGCGGCAAGGCGGATCCAAGATACCGCTGCGAGCATCAGTCCTGTTATGGGGCGCAGATGTTCTGCCGCGAATGCGTCGTCCACCGTCACCAGGTTTTGCCGACGCATTGGATCCAGGTTGGTGTCGGTATCTGGTGAATATTACTTAGTTTAACCAGAAAAAATAGGAATGGAACGGCTCTTTTTTCGAACGCGTGGCCCTCAAAGATCTGGGTCTGGTCTTGCAGCTTGGGCATACCCCAGGTGCAGCGTGCGAGTCGATGCGGCCGGCCAAGAAAAAATTTACGGTAATTGACGTCAACGGAATCCACAATGTTGCGGTGCAGTTTTGCGAGTGCAACAGCAATATTACACATCGGCAACAGCTCATGCGGGTCTGCTGGTGGCCGGCGACTGTGCGGGATCCTTCTACTTGCACAACGTTTGGCGTCCTTTGGCTGTTCCAGAACATGAGCTCGTTGGGGAAGGTCTCGGGCTTCCACTTTTTGCGCTCACTGGAGCTGTTAACGAACAGCGATGGGCTAAATCCTCCAGCGGTGAGCACTTCCGGATTTCTTTCTTGTGTCGCGTGACGCTGATGATTAGGACACAGAATCGGCGGCGCGCTTTCATGCACATCGCGCGCCAGTACCGCATGATGCAGCCGATGAAGCGAGCGGCCGCGGTCACGCAAACTCCGGGTCACCGGGACGGCTCAAGGCGAGCTGGCACTGACATGCCGGGCTTGTCCCCAGCCGGGCAAGAACATCCCCCACGACTGGGACCGAATCAACTGGGCTGAAATGCCGGAGGACTTACGGTAAGTCGTCGAGAAGAATGGGTGGCAGATGCTGATTGTTCTTATGAAGGTACAAATACTTCCTGCCGCTGGCCCAAGACTGCAATTTCCGCCTGATTAATCGCGACGTTTCCACGGAAGCTCGGGAACCGGTCATTGACGATGGATTGGGCTACTTCTGCAATCGCAAGGAGTATAAAAAATATATCGCGACTCACGTGGGCGAGGACGAGATTTTGACGTGTTCGGGCTTCCAAGCAATGTTCTTGGCGAACGCAAAGCGCGTGAAGGGTTTGAGGACGACAGGTGTGGGTGGGGTGACGTGCACTCATCACAACATGTGGCGTCCAAATGGGATCGGGGATCTGCAGAACGGAGAGCGGTACGTCGTTAATTTTGTTCCAAAACTCAATTTAAATGCTCACGACGACGTAGGTATTGCAATATGGACTTCATCCTGTTGTCGGCGTTGCTCAACACAATTCTATTATATCTGATTCTGTCATACGACATTGCGTGTCAGTACAGCAAGAATTTCTGGGCACGAATGGCGGGATTGCCGGAGGCGATGCATATCAACAAGTCGAGGTCTCCGTCTGGTTTAAAGTCCCCAAATTCCACATCCTGGGCCACAAGTTCCCCTGCCACTCGCCGTTCTCTTTCCATTGGATGTGGGGTGCAGGAATGACCGACGGCGAGGACGTTGAACAAAACTGGGACTTCACGAACAGCGCTGCAGGCTCGACGAAGATGATGGGGTTGGGAGCGCGGCACGCATTTCTGGAAGGACTGTTCGGCTTTCATAACTGGATGCGAACGGTTTCTTACCAGAAGGTGTTCACGCAGCGGTTGGCGTGGGATTTGAAGGAGGGGAGGAAGCACAAGGAGGCCTTTGACTCGTTTACAGCGCTGATAGAGGGCGAGCGGCCGGAGTTGATCGTGTCGTGGAAGAAGTGGGTGTGGGAGTGGGAGTCGGAGCAGCACACGGAAGGGGTGGATTCGCCGTTCGAGATGACGAAGCCGGGTATGTGTCGTCGTTCATTGCGAGGAAATTTTGATTAACTTGAGCGCGTAGTGCACACAATGAAGGAGATACGATTGCGACTTGGACCAGGAGGAGTTAATGCGGACGGGGGCGGGGGTTGAAGTCGAACGCAGCCACACGTCCAGCACGTTTATAACGATGGGGCTCGAAATCGAGCAGAGCCAGTGAGTGTAATGTCTGCTGGGCGGTAACCAATATTGACCGAAAGGGATTACAGACGAATCTTGACGATTGACATTAAAGCGACCGCTGATCCTACGACGCTGCAAGAGCTGGACTTCGTGAAACGCAGGACCGCACTCTTGAAGAAAATAAATCGGTTCCGAAAGCTACAGCGGACGTACATGCCGCACGTGGTGAAATTCATGACGCCGACCCAGCGGCAAGTATGGAACGACAAGACGCGGGGAGCTGAGGCTATGAAGCTCTTCATGCCGTCGGAGCTGGGGGACGAGGCGCGGCGCAAAGCGTGTGAGAAGGGGCTGGCAGGTATTGAGGAGGAGATGCGGGAGGGCGAGCTGGTGGAGGCGCTGGAGGAGCTGCGGCAGGCCCTGCGTATACGGACGATAAGCCGCTTTCGTCACCGCAACTCGACAGGCCAGCGGGCACTTACGCGGGGGCAAGGTGTATTGCGGCAGATCAATGTTCGTATCCACAAGGCTAAACTGTGGTATCGCTACGCTCGGAACGCGTTGATGAGGCTGCGAGGGCATGGAGAGTGGGAGAAGACGTACTGGGCGTTGGAGGAAGCGGATGTTCGTGGGGTGAATGAGCGGACGGTGGGCGAGGAGGAGAAGGCAGAGCGGGAGCGCCTGCGGGATCTAGGGGCTATCGTGGAGGGCGGTGTGGCGGCGGCGGGGGTCGTGGCGGCGGGGGAGGGCACGCACAAGATGTCTTGGATCTGGTATCAGACAGACCTGGGCAAAAACGAAGTGGATCTGGTCGAGGGTAAGTGTCACACACCTGACGTTTACGAGGACAAGAATCTGACGTTTACGACGTTATTTTGACAGCGCTAAGGGTGGAGTGGTGCAAGGCGTACGCGAGAACGCAGCGGTGGCATGAGGATGTTGTGCTGGTAGACGAGGAGATGCGGCGGACGATCGAGTACGATGAATGGATGGTGAAGCAGTGGCGGGAGCGCGCAAACACGAGAATGAGGGCCGTAACACCGGAACTAGCGGAAGGCCTGCGAGCTTATGCGATGGAGCACGCGAAGCGGGAGGAGGTTACTTGCGCAAAGCTGGTGGGGCAATGGAGCGGGCTGCGGGAGAGGGCCAGAGCGTACTTGGCAGGCGTGCGAGATGACATGAGAGGTCTTGCAGAGGTGGTGGTGGACATGGATGGTGACGAGGAGGACCCAGATGATGAAGGCGATGTGGAGGGTGACAAGAACATCAATGGAGAAGGGGAGGATGATGCGGAGGAGGAGGACGATGATGAGTGAGGCAGCTGGGTGTTGATCACGGAGTTCGGTGAATGTCGCAGAGGCGGCGGCGCGACACGGGCGCTGTTTGTTTTTGGGTTCAAGACAGGCAGTAACCAATTCTTTTTGTGCGACGAGATGCTGAATTCTTGGGACCGAGACGGGCAGTAGCCTGTTCTTTTTGCAAGCAATTCGACGGAAGAGTTCACAAGTCCCAATTAGGACACGATGGGCATCGGTATTGATCGGCATCCTCTAATATCCCAGATTGGGCGAGATTCGGGTTTTGGATGGGGCAGCAATGGCCGAGAACAGCTGATTTGCACCGATTTGAGTTTTGGGTGCTGAAAGGGGTATGATTTGACATGGAGCGCGGGCCGAGGACCTCCGGTAGCAGAGTATTGAACATTTTGCCGAATATTGATTGATCGACAGCGGCATTGCATTGTGCCCCTCCGTTACTGACCAGTAGTTACTGTGAAAAATGCAATGTGCATTGCATTAGTTAGTGTGTACATTGCAATACCACCACAACTCTTGGTGGCTGCAAGTGAAGCCGGCAGGTTTCTTGTTGGTGGGGATTGATATTCAGGAGCAACAGTCGGTGATACAAATTGCCGGGATGCGACAGCGCTAACGACTTGACAGGTTGGTGGTTGTGCTCGAGGCGAAACATCGATCCAGGACGACAATCCAAGCCACCGAGTTGCAGCGCAAGCGCACACTGCTCCTATCAAAGGTGGCTGCTCTTCAAGATGTTCAAAATATGTATATGCCGGGCTTGCGTCAATGGATAGCACAACAGGACCCGCCACCCAGTCCAGCCAACAACTCAAAACCAGAAACCATCAAGATCTTCATGCCATCATCGCTACCGCCTGCCAATCGCGACACTGTATGCCTTCCGACGCTAAGCCAAAATGAGGAAGATTTTCGCCAAGCGCAGGCCGGTGACGCCTTGCGCGAGCTGCGCAGTAATCTCCGAATTCGGACGTTCGCACATCAATTCAAGCACAAGCAGATGGGCGGCCAGGGAATGTACACTAAAAGTCAAAGTCTACAGGACGGGATTGAAGACCGCATTCGTAGCGCGGTAACACGCTATCGGGCCGCTTGGACAGGACTTGTTGCGCTCCGAGGACCGGGAGAATGGCAGACAGTTTTGCAGGAGTTGCGCAAGGAGGATGTCAGGGGGATCAATGAGCGTGCGATGAACGATGAGGAAAAGGCGGAGAACAAGAAGGCGCGCTTGTTGGCTGGGCTGCCAGGTGATGGGTCGCAAGACGTAGATGAGTATGGAGAGCCGATCCCGCTCACCGTCCTATTCAATTTGGAAACCGGCGAAGGTCGACACCTTACATTTTGGCTTTGGTATTCAGTGACGGGAGTGGGGGAGGTGGATGCCGCGGGAAAATTGCACACTGGTAAGGCAAACTTCATTTTCATTGTAAGAGGTGCATCCCACGCTAATAATGTGCGACAGATATACGTGTTGAGTGGTCGAAAGCACGAGCGCACGCCGATCGTTGGAGGGAGGAATTGCTTTTGTTGGAGGAGGAAATGCGGTGAACGGTGGAATTTTGCGTGTGGAAGGCAAAATGGTGGAAGGAGCAACTTGAATTACGGTGGGATGTTGGGGCCGAGCTTGGGCAAGGCCTGCGAGCATACGGCCTCGAGCAGATAGCACGGGAGCGGCAGTGGGCGGCGACTTGGAGTGCTAAGTGGCTGCCTGTGCGAACACAGGCGGCAGTGGTGTTGAGGGACCATGTGGGAGATGTGGATGAAGAGGTACTCACTCCATTGGAGGTTGAATTGGAGGAGGATGAACAAGAGGAGTATGAGTACGATGACTTCAATGAAGAGGAGGAATAATATTAATATTTCCACTTCATTTCTTCGCATTGCAATGCAACTTTTGCCTACACATATTGCAATGTGCACCCACACAATTAAAATTAGCGTGTGGCGCACATTATAACGTGCACCATTCAATGCTTTTTACGAAGTATTAATCCGGTGGTGCACGTTGTAATGTGCACCATTCGATTTTCTGTTCACTAGGATGATGGTGCACATTACAACCTGCACCATTTAATTTTCTTTTTTGATTGTTTTTTGACGAAGTATTTATGCGGTGGTGCACATTACAACGTGCACCATTCAATTTTCTTTTTTGACAAAGTATTTATGTGATGGTGCACATTACAACGCGCACCACCCAATTTTTCTTTTTTCACAAAGTATTTGTGCGGTGGTGCACATTACAACGTGCACCATTCAATTTTCTTTTTTCATGAAATATTGATGTGATGGTGTGCATTAGAATGTGAACTGAGGGGAAAATAATAGCCAGGTAGCCGAGTGATCTGATTGTGAGACTGCCGAGCCTGCCGGATCACCGGGTACAATTATTGATTGTTGCTTGATGGTATTCAGGCTTTTCGATCAAACACTGATTGCCCTCGGATGCCGAAGAAGCCGGGTATCCTGATTGGGAAGCCAAAAGTGCCGCTGTGCGGCGCCAGGGTGCACATTGCAATGCAGCCCATGCATGGCAACGTAGTAGGTACATTGGAACGTGCACTTGTGGAAATTCCACATTACATTGTAATGTGTCTACCAGGAGAGCTCCGAGGGCGCCGTCTTTGTGGGCGTCCACCCGTGGGTAGAAATTGCCTTCCCGCACCGCGATTCTGGCATTGGGCCGGAAAACGGGTCATTCTCCCGGTGCCACTGAGCCTTGTCGTAGGTGTTGGCCGCCGCCCCGGATTCCCCCTTCGCCCCACACCCCGCCACGACCTCCGGACTGTCGAGTTTTCGCCCTTTCCCCTTGTTATGGGTACTCGGAACCGTCCCCTCGCTCGCCTCCCGCTCGGATTCCCCATCACCATCATCGTCCCTGCGCCCCTCGTTGCCCTCCTGCTCCAAAGACGCGCCCCCACTCGACTCGTCGGCGATCTGGTCGTCAACAAACGAGGAGCGGGAGCGGGAGGAAGATGCAACGGGCGCCGCCAAACCTGCAGACTTGGAGGCGGCGGTCGAGGCGCCCGCCGCGCGATCTTGAACAGGAGAGGAGGCGGGATGGGTGGCGGAAGTTCGGTGCCCAGCAGATCTGGAGGGGATGACAGAGTTGACAAAGAAGTGGGCGTACTCGCCGATCGAATTGAGCAGCCGGATAAGGTTGGCATCGGCGTTGCGGCGGGCGGTGTTGTACTCCGAAATCTGTCGCTGCCGGTCCTTCCATACCAGCGGGACGTTGGTGCGGTATCGCGCCTGCTTCTCCTTGTACTCCCTCAGCTCGGCCTGGTATTTCGACGTCCACTCCGCGCGCAGCTTCACCTCGGCCTTGTCGTGCAACTCCCGTACCCCCGCGTGCACCTTGTACACCTCTTCGATTTTCGCGGACGTGTGCGAATTTTCGAAGGCAGACTCGGGAATAGTGGGAGCAGGCGCTGGGACGTACGGGCGCTGGACCGGCGGCTTGAGACTCGCCATGGTATAAACAGGATGCTTGGGATCGTCAGGGAGAGGAGTGAGTGGGATGAGGTACAGGCGCTGGTAGCGAAGGACGTGGAGGGCGAGGTAGGCCTCCGAGTATTCGTCGACCATCTGTTGGGGATGCTCGTCAAACCCCGCGCACCAGGCAGCGGCGGCGCTGGACCGCCAGGCCTAGGTAGGGAATAACGCGGGGTCGGCGTTGTCCAGGCGGGGCCGGTTCTCCAACGGCGTGTATTTCTGCTCCAGCACAGCAAGGTCGACTCGCGGGACGACGAGCCAGCGACTAACAGAGGGCTTACTGAAACGGGCGCCCGGTGGGAGTTGGTCAATGAGCCCCAAGTAATCTGGCAGCTCGTATTCGGCAAGGTCGATGGCGCCCTCGGGAACGGGCATCCCCTCGTCAGCATCCCCGTGGTCAGAGGCTTCGCTCCGAACAGGGGGAGAGCTACGGGTGGGCTTGGCGGACACCAATGACCTTGTCCCAAGTGGTGCGTCGTCGTCCGACGACTCGGACCCGGAGTCTGCGAGAACTTCCACAGGCGTGTCAAGCTTGATGCGTTTCGGCGCTGGGGCGGAGACACTGGCACTAAGGGAACACCGACGACGCTGCGCCTGCGACGAGCTGGCAGGGATACCGGGTGGGTTCTTGGAACACTCAGCATACGACCGAACAACGATGAAGAAACACTTACAGAGTTTTTCTTGCCCTTGGGACGAGCCTTGGGCACCAAAGCCTTCTTGTTGGGAAGTTGGGACAAAGTGTTGGGGTCTGGCATGTCGTCCTCGGGCGATGACTCCACGGCAGCGAAGCCACGCTTCTTGGGTGTCGGGTCGCCCCGCTCGTAATCGTTGTCGTCGCAACGATTACGGACTTTGGGCGGAGGAACATCGCTGTCCGAGGAAAAATGGATGACAGCGAACGAAGACGCGGCGGCACTACGAGACGACGGCGGTTAGCTCTCGCACCGAACCTAGCCTGCTGGCCGCTGTTCGTGCCACTCACGATTTCCGGGGCTTGGGCTTGTTCTGGGGCTTCGACGGGGCCCCCGTCGAACTCTTGGTCGCGGCCGTTCGCCGAGTGACGTGTTTGTTCTCAGACATGGAAAAGAAGGAGAGTGAGGGAGGTCGACGAGAGAGCAAAACGAAGAGAGACGAGAGGGAGGAGACGAGAGAGAGAGGAGAAGGGAAGGTGGTGGAAGGACGAAGAAAATTAGAAGTCAAGAAACTGGCGCCCAAAAATGCAGTCAAACTCACCAATTGGGACATGTTTTGATGCCAACAGCTGGAACCCTGCACGCCTCGTGCCTGGGTTCTTCTCCCACGCTGCGGAATGCCCGGAGACGTTGAAAAACGCGTCGAGTGGAGGAGAACGAAGGGGGGGGAGAAGAAACGCGAAAGTATTGCCAAAAAAGGGGTTCTAATCAGGACTGTCAGAAACTTGATCGCCAGGTCACGTGACCAGCTCGCCAAGGGAATCCCCCCGCTTGGACGTCCCGTAACTACTCAGAAAACACCGAAAAAGGAAATGGTCCACTTGGGACCGCCTAAAAACAGCTTAACGGGGATAAAAGTATTGCATGGAAAAGAATCACACACGAGTTTCCAACCGCTCAGAATTTTGGAACCTCGACAACCCAGAACCGCCATCGAATATTGAAATCGTTATCGGATATTGCAATCAGAAGTCCGGCGCCGGCTCCACGTTTATCAACACAAGTTTATCGACGAAGCCAGCGACTACAGGGACTCACAGGCCTATATTGTTCAAAAAACACCGGAAAATTGCGCGCAAGAAAACCCGACTGGATATCGACGGACTGATCACCCGACGAGGAAAGTCTTGCATCAGGAGAATTGTCCTGCTACAAAAATCTCGAAAATCATACTAATTAGGAAACGACGGCCAAACTTACGAAAACATTATTTCACGAAACGGGAGAGAGGGGGACGTGTGGAGACCTTCACGCGTCATGTCGAGGAACGAAGAAAACTTACTCGCGAAATATCGAAATGAAACACCTTTACACGGCACAGGGGTGGCCAAGTACGAATTTACGAGCACTCGGGAACAACATACTACGACTACGTGGTGCTTTCCAAGTTCTCGGAAACGTCCGTTTCCTCCCTCGCTCTGCCCAAAACCGAAATCCCCAGCGACGCCACGGCTCCCTGTCGCCGCAGAGCGTTTTCCTTCCCTTCCAATGACGCGTACACCACGGTCGGCGTGCCCAGACGAGTTGGTGAAGACAAATCCCAAAGGTCAATATAGCTCCTATCGTAGAGGGGGACTGGTCCCGTCTGGTACCGGAGCAGGTGATACCCAAACGGATGGAAAACTTCGGGCCTGCCATCGGAAAGGCGCGCGCGCTGTTGGCCTTTGACGAATTCCGGGATCCCATACCACCGAAGCACGTCGTTGGAAAATTCGAATCCCGGAAAATCCACACCATACGAGGCGTATTTCGCGTCGCCGACCATGGACCGTTGAAGGGAGGAGAGGTTTTCGAACAACATTGCTTGGTCCAGGAGCTTTGTATTGTTGTGGTACCCGTATAGGTCCACAAAGCGCTCCGCCATGCCCAACAGCGTTGTGCCTTCGCGTGGGACGAAGAAGTCCAGGTTCCCTGTGCCCACGTTCTTGCTATATGTGACACTAGCTTTGCCAAGGGCCACTATGTTGTGGAGGAGAACCGAGATGGCGTCTCGGAGGAGTGCGGTGACATCGGGAGGTGTGAGTTCCTCGGTGGTAATATGGACGGAGTGATGAAGTTGTTGGGTGAGATGGCGGGCGTGATTAATCCACAGGACAACCAACTCCGGTTTGGACAGGTACCTGGATGAGTGGTGAATGGGCCGAGGACGGCGAAGCATGCGGGGAATTTCAGACTCGCTTATACGAGCGACTCTTCCACCGCGGTCTTTTATACGAAACCTCAACCGTGGGAAACGATTCCCAACGACCACGTGGCAACATTCGAAACGCGCCGACTTGTGCTCCACGCGACTTTCCGGGTACTCGGAATCACCAGCTACTTCATTATCCGAAATCCGATAACTTGCAACGACACATGGACGACTTTGTACTCTACCACGAGTTCCCTTACCCTCTCTGCGCGCCGTTATACGTGCCTCTGACCACTGGGATTCGGAGAATGTCCCACGTCGTGCGAACGCGCGGACTTCATGAGCGCCTTTTCGAAGTTCTGTACCATTTCGAGGTGGTCGGAAAGCAACACACTCTCACCCGCCCACGGATCCTTGGCTTCCGCAGCCCGGATTTCTGCGATGCGAGCCCGGTTCCAGGAAGGGACGCGCAGAAACAAGGTCACCACATCGGAAAGGGGAATGTCCAAGGGATCTCCCTCCAAGCGATTGGCGTCCGCGATGGTCATCGCAGCATGGATCCGACCCAGGAGCCGTTCACGGGAATCCGCGGCATAGCCACCAGAGGGCCGGCCTATCATATAACCGAAGGTTGTTGCAAGGCTCAACAACCAGTGGACGCTGGTGATCAGAAACGGGCGCTGGTCGTGCACAGACGCGTACTCCGTTGCGATGCTGTACAACAAGGCCTATGTGTCGAGGTCCTGTATCAGAAACGCGTGAAGGACTCGAAAAACCCAGCACACACCGTGCGTTCAATATACTTGATCACATACGGCGTCAGGAATTCGACACGTCCTTCCGGGAGCTCGTCGGGAGACAGAGACGACGACGGCACGCAACATACAATCAGTTCTGCCAGCGGACGAAGGTGCTTTGACAATACTTTGTATGCCCCAGAACGGTGTCGAGGTAGTCGTAAATTTCCGGGCGCATCGAGCACAGTCGGTTCAGCTCAGCAACCACCATATGCAGAACGGCCGCCCCCACCGAGACCGTGCGTAGCATCTGTTGCGGGTAGAGCTGGGAATCCATGCGATACGAGGACGCGTACACGGGGAAAAAGTTTGGCTACGGAAACAAACGCGAAACCATCACTATTTATACCTCCGCCGATCCTACGTCCACATCAGCCGCTTCTCTCGATGCACCCGATTCCTCCGTGGAACTGTTGTCCAAGGCAAAATCCGATAGTGGTCCGGGGTTCTGGCCGCGTTTGGAGTTCCCCAAAATTGTTAACTGGTCAATCACCGTCCAACAAAGGGATGCCGAGTACTGGTAAAGTGACGCCAGCTTGCCTCAAAGAATTGCCTTCTGGATATTATCCTCGTCACCCACGAAACCGAATTTCCCCTCAGCCCGGATAACCGCCACCAGCCACGTCGCTCGAGGCACGGGCATCCGTTTGGTGTTAACCAGTGCACCGTGGAACACGAGTTGGTCGGCTAATGAGGCCTAGACACCCTCGCACGAGTACTCAGAAATGACCGAAATCAGCTGCCAAGACACTTACGGCTAGGTCCAAGTACTCGCAAACGAGGCCACGCATGCGTTGATGCTGGAGAGAATTCTCGGCCTCTGGCGCCGACGTCCACTCCTCACAAATGAGCAAGAAAAGTTGGTACAACGGCTCGAAGTGCGTCTGGTTCAGCTCCACCATTTCCGGGTGCAGCACGAAGTCGACGAGCTGCCCGGTCGAGCGGAACTGCAAGTTCAGGTACTCATCGCGTAACAAGACACGCGAGGTGCGCGGCAGGGCCATTGCACTGTGTGAAATTGCAGGCGGACGAAACTGCGAGGTTTTGGCCTGCGTAATTCGCTTTCGCTTCTTTTATAGGGCCCAGGACGTACAAAAACGACTACCGACTATCCGCCCGAAGTCCTTCCTAAAGAGGATACTATAGCCGCCATCATCAATCTCGACCCCAAAACGGATTCGATCATCACGCATCGCCTAATAAATCCGGCTAAAATTAGAAATCAGAGTACTCGTAACGAGGAAAAGAGGACTCGCCAGGGCGCTCGACATCTCTGATGAAATATATCTCGTCCTCGCTGACGCCTGGCTTCAGCTTACCAGTTTTCTGGTACTCCGGGTACTCCGAACAACACGACTCGCGCGAAATCACAATGCTGGCCGACTCCAGGAACTCGAGCAGGATGGGCTGCATAAGCTCATAAGCCTGGCGATCGCGGCCGTCGATTTCTAGCAGCTTCATGGTCTCCATCATAATGAGACTGATCATGTTGGCGCATTGACCGGGGACGGAATACATTTCGGCGCGGGTACGGTTCCCCCGGATTCAACATAGTGAAGATGTGATAGAATGCGGTAGAGAGTGAGCACCGTGACAACTTGAATGTTTTTCTCGAGTTCAACTCGTGTGGATAATACCAAGTTCACAGTTGGCTCCCACGATATACAGAGTACTTGGGCTTTGGGGCCATTGCGTGCGCATGGCAACGAGTCCTCGGGCCGCTTCGCGGCTTGATGTTGGACTCTGTTGAATTTTGATTTACCTCATTATTACTGCCGGCTCGATCTGCACTAACGAGGATTCTTTAACGTTGGGC
Organism: Mycena alexandri; assembly: GCA_029233265.1. Taxonomy (NCBI): domain Eukaryota; kingdom Fungi; phylum Basidiomycota; class Agaricomycetes; order Agaricales; family Mycenaceae; genus Mycena; species Mycena alexandri. Next base: position 158,498 of record JARJCM010000024.1, read on the forward strand.
AACCCCTCACCTCCCCACCTCTGATGTCTATGCGCTCCACCGCCATTTTTCCTCAGCCGTCCATGTTTATTGATATATTTGTTGCGATCGACTTCGCATCAGGCCTCATTTTTTTACTTTGATCGCTGTGCATACAACTTACGGATTTTCTAGGCGGGGATTGTGAGAGGGTGGCAGAGAAGAAAAGGACAAAACATGTGAAGGATGAGTCGGAGCGCTAGAGGTTGGGACATTGGAAGGGCGGTCGCCAAATTTTGATATCCGAGTAACTGAGTACTAATCGTATCACTATCTTATCTTGACTGCGCGGATCACTACATTATTCTGACAGTTTCTGTCAAGAGTGCGCCGTGAGCGCGGATCTAAACATTTCAGCGGCAGAGTGGATTTTTTTTTAAATGTGCTGTTGCAGCGGTACGAGGGCATTCCGACATCAGCAATATCACCGGCATTTTGGCACGGCCATTTAAACGGCATCTCAAGGCAAGATTGGATCAAAACATCTCAAAAATCAACCACCACCATCGTCGAAAACAAACTACAATATCCTCAATCGTAAATATTAACCACGATGTAAGTTCTATTATATATTTCCCGTCATAATGAAGACTTATGGAGGCCATAGATCCACACTATGGTTCTCATGACCGACAAAGGTCCATACAAAAAGGACCTATTGAAATTTGTCCGGGACTTCAGGACGTCGACTGGGGTTCGCATCGGTGCGGGGGGGACGAAACAGGAGATCGCGTGGCGCATCTCTGCCAAGATGACTGAATACCAAGATGCCGGCGACACCGTAATGTGGGAGGCCGCGTACACCGTTTGGATGGATATGAAATACGCGCTGTTCCCTGACTTATGAATGAAAATTTTGGTACGTGTTCTGCTTGGTTTTTTTATCGAATTCGTCACTTATTAGGGGCAGGCTTCGTTCGGAATATTCAAGATATATCAGTGGTTTTAGTCTATTCGCCTTGTAGTCCTTGAGACGTTGAATATTGGTCATTGGACTTGTAATTCGTCGTGTGGAACGTGTGATTAGAAGTTGAAAAGCGGACAGTCTATATAGGTTAGGCAATGGTCGGAACATTGGTTCATGTTCGGGGTTCAATAGATGTTTGTACGTGTTCAATCCCGGACAAATTCGGGCTTCTCGGGGATTGATAGAATAGTTCAAAATACCACATACGGGCTATTTAAGTGTACTCACTCAGCCAAGGGATTATACATACATTTTCTAATAGTTATAAGCGGACCACAACAACGGCAAGGTCGGTTGAGAAATTCAACACCCATGAACTCTGCAATATTCAAATACAAGGAGCGTCAAAGTTGTGCCCATAGCTTACTAGGTTTCAGCAATTGGAACGCGATATCAACATATACCTTCAAGCCAACGCGTATAACACAGCTAATGCTCTATTATCTCCGCAAGAACTAAGAACACTCATGTCGTTCACGTGAGTAATATTACCCTCCAATCTGCACTGTCTGCCTGTTGTAATACCATCATGATACCAGATGGCACCGTTATGCGATACGTATCGACTCGTGAAGTGTCCGTGTCCACCGTATATGACACCCCTGAGTTTGAGACAATTAAGTACACCCTCTTTGTCGAAATGAAGCATGGGGTCTATCACCAGCCGCGGATCGTCGAGAGAAACCACAAGAAGGCTAGGAATGTCTGTGAACGAAACCGTCATCTGCATTCTAACTATTCTTCCTGCCTGCCTACATGCAGGACAATTTCCACGACTGTAAGACATATGGTTTTTTATCCATTGGCTGACTTTCGTACCTAATAGAGTAGGGTTCCGTGAGTTTGCGGTTGCACACATGAACACATCAAAAAGACCATACTCAGAGGGATCTGTAAAACCGCATGTACCGCAAGATTGCCGGCCAGATGCGTAGTCTTTTTCCGGTAATATAGCTCTGGCTATTCTGTCTATCGAAGTCTGGTTAGGACCATATGGGAAATGCTCAGGGGTAAGTGCATACATCCCCCTGCGAACTGTATTACGAGTAGACTCGAGACTAATAACCCTACCAGCAACAAGCTTGAGCTGGTTGGTCCACGAACTCATCAAATCACCAAATTCAACGAACCGATCTTCCCACACGTCTGGTTGTTCAGCCCACAGGTTGGCGAGAATTGTGAAGGTGGCGTCATAGCCACAACTGTGATCGCGCGGATCCCATATAATCCCAACCGGTACTACCCCAGCTACCAACGCAGAAGCATTGGTACCTAAGTTTGCACTCTTTCTCGGTATTTGCCGCGGCTCGGCAACACCTGCTATAGGAGTGTCCATTTTTTTTTGCGCTTATTAGCCTTCAACGCTTCTGGAGTAGGCATCCACACACCGTAATCAACATCTTCTGGAACCCTGGGTCCCATGCTTGCGTTCCATTTCATTGCTGGATGAAAGTGCGCGGGATCGGCTGGGTTTTTCTTCCACGCATAGTAAGATCTGAGCAGCCTGCGGCTATAAACACCCGTCACACTCATAGGAAGTTTTCCTTTGTACATAAGCTTTGTTATTTCATCTAGCAACTCTATTTCCCTCAACTCCTGTCTCAAATATCCGGACATGCCTGATGTAATTTTTTTCGAATCGAACCCTTGCAGGATGACCGTGCCTTCTGCGGTGAAACCCCTGGACAATGCCACATAATATGATTTGTGGTCTCTGCAGTGAGTTAAATCCACTGGGTTTTTAAGCCTCGAATTGCCTTGCGAGGTATAGTCGGTCATTCCAAAGTTGAGGAGTACCAATACCTGGTCTCTTGCAATGGCCAACAGCGTATCATCTTCCAGCAAGACTGTGGTGTACGATAATGTCCTCGAAATAGGTACCACATTCAAAGGAAGATCGGCTATTTGTATATCCCTAGGAGGTTTGACTAGTTCCACAAATAGGGTATCGAGAATTAGTTGTCCGGATGGTCCATTAGAAGATGTCCACCCCACAACTATGGCCTCCTGGCCCTTTGTGATACAAAGCTCCATCGCGTCGTTGGATCTGATCATGACAGGCATCCCCAAACAAAGAGAAAGTTTTCCAGCCACCTGCTCTGTATTGGTCGATGGAGATGCTTCCCACAATTGCTTCATCATTCGCTTGGAAAGTGATTTAACCGACGATTGTTCACATCCCTTCCATTTTGATCTGTCTATAGCACGAGGGCTGACGCGATCCGCTGAGCAGATTCCACAAGAGTTTGATTTGTATCCGCTGCAAAATGTTCGGCACCCAAACTATTCATGGTATCTTTCTGAACATTCCTGGCAGTGATTACTGACACGTTCCTGAAAGCAGCGGTGTTCAAGTGTACATCGGTATCGCGGAATCCTGTGATGCGAGACTTCAAGAAACCTATGTCGTCTGGAGTACATGCACCAAATTTCATGTTGATTAAAGCTGTTCTAAGCTTGCTGTCTGCAGGTGTCATTTCTTTTTGCCGCATGTTATTTCTAAGGATTACTACAGTGTTGAACTGGTGCCACAGCATTTTTCCTAACACGGTGTCTTGGGTTCTTTGATCCATTGCGTCTGATACACGCATGGTTATTGCGCCGCTGTACAAAGACGCCCCTGTCATTGGAGGTAATTGGGTAAAATTCCCTGCGACCAAAACGCTCAGCCCTCTGAAGGATTCGTCATGAACATTGCGGGCCTTTGCAGCCTGCGTTGCTAGCATCTGGAAATCATTGCAAGAAACCATTGAGACCTCGTCGAGAAATATATAATCGACACCGTGTAGTCTTTGTGTCACATTGGACAACGATTTGGCGTCGTTTCGCACTCCATCTAAGTCTTCTTGATTTTTACTCTTCGTTCCTCGCGGTACCTTGAACACAGAGTGGTAAGTTGAGCCATTCAATAAGGCAGCGGTAGATCCGGTAGGTCCCAACATGAGATAACGGTAACCTTCCTTGTGATCGTTGAAGAAGCTCTTTACGGCATTCAAAACCTGAATTTTACCGGTACCTCCCATCCCTCCTAAGTACATGTGCAATGGTAGGACCTTAGGAGAAGATGCGTGATCCGCGATCAATTTGAACGCTCTAGTCTGTTCCTCGTTCAACTTAAAATTAAGCAGAATTTTTTCCACTATGGAAATGTTGGCCTCCTTCGTTATAGAGAGATTCCCTGTAAATGATGCGGCAGACAGTATTTTTGACACCTGTATTGAGTACCTTTGTAATATTGTTGTCGATTTCCCGTTGTGGAATATCCAATTTATTCGCCGTGAGCTCCTGCTTTTGAATCTTGACTAGCTTGTTCCAATCCGCTCTGCTCCGTGTAGGAGACATATATCTACTCACTTTGAGAGTTGGTAGTTCGTCTTTGCACGCATTCAACCAACCGCTCGATTGGAGAATCTGTCTGGTCTCTCTTTCCTCTGCTATGAGTTTTAAAGTCCTAGGACCTATTCTCTCATCAAAAGAGTCAGTATCATATTCGTCTTCGAGTTCAGAATCATAGCCAATATCAACAATATCATCTGCAAATTCGTCTTTATTATCGACTGGAGGGTAGGACGATCCACTTCCATTTGCCTGGGCTTCGGCCATTTTTTTCTTCAAAGTCCGAAAATGGTCATCTCTTGCGTCGTTGCATTCATACCTAACGTTGAAATTATTTATCAGCTCCAGTTGTCTCTGCGTGAAAGTATGCTCCTCAAATGTTTGTTCCCAGGTTGACAAAGCGTCCTTGAGGTCAGCCGGTGACCTCCAACATTTGAAAAGGGTAAGAATGGTTAAACAGTAATATGATCGATCACCTTTGTCAGATCTCGGAATAGCACCACCGATAAAATCAGGGATAACTTTGGTCAGATTATTAAAATCACACGAAACAGAATGAGACAAGTACAACGGGTGGCCAACAGCAAAAGGATGCCTAACTGGCTTATTTCTTTTAGATTTTGCATGTTGTTTCTCAATAATAACACTGTCGGATTCGTCGGAGTGCCAGTCGGAATCATCGGAGTCAGATTTCAGAGGGGAAGATGCTCCCTGGGAACCACCAATCTTTGGAGTATTTGAGACGTAGTCTTCATCCTCCGACTGATCGAAATAGTCATCAGCTTGAGCAATACCAGTACGCTTTCTAATGTTCTCTCTAGATCTTGCCTCTCTGATATCATCTTCAAAATCCGATCTTTCTTGACGAATGCGTGCCCGCTTGTCATGACACTGAATCCATTCATAAAGAGTAACGTTGCTGTACACGATCGGTCGGAACCTATAGTCGTCAACCTCAGATGTTGCTACGAAGTTGCCGTCCTGGCGTCCAATTGGTACACGGTCATCGTCTGGATCAGACTCGCTGTCGTCAAAATTTGCTTGATGAAGCCAAAAACTTCTTACAAATTTGACATAAGAACGCCATGGAAAGGTTGCGTAGGTATGGCTTGTATAGTGGTCTTTGTGGCCCAGAACATACATTGCAGCCATGGGGCTTCCGATCTCCATCTTTGCTGCCATGGAGTTTACCATTTTTCGCATGAGGTGTTGAGCCACTTGTTGCTCCTTAATGTCTCCGCCAATAGACTCTGAAGCCTTGTCAAATACATGAAAAACAGAAGCAAACATTTGATATCTTTTGAGCCCAAATTTGGCGATGTAATCGGTTACATAGGACACCAAAGCGGTTCCAGACAGTAGACTGTTAGCGTCGGTATTGCAACGAGATAGGTGAACCATAACGGGGTTGACCGTGTTCATCATAGGTTCTTTGTGCTTGACGTTTATATGTCCATTCGGATCGATTACTGAATCGACATAGATTTCCCGGGGGAAGCGGGCCCTGCATACCCCTTCTTTTGTTTGGCATCCTTTCTTCTCCATTACCAACTTTCCAGCGGGCTTCCCCTTATTGTGGTTACGGTTCAGTCCTTTCCAATCCTTCTTTCTAGACTTTGCTTCCTTGTCCTCAACCGAATGATAGTGGCTATGGATGTTAGAGCGACGCAGAAGATCGTCAACCTCGAACCTATACTTGATTTGCCAGACTGCGATGGCCTTGCATTGAGTGCAGTCACCATTACAATGAGGGATGTCGCATTCTTGAGGAGGAGGCGTTGGAAGGGTCAGAGGCGGAGACCGATAGGGATCGCCAGGCATGGAAGCAGCAGATGCCGCTCGCATTGCTTCAGATACTTCGTCTTTTGACCCGTTAAAGAATTCAGCCTGATGACTGCCCTCGAGATAATGGATCAGACGCTGACGACATTTTGAATCCCTAGCCATGATTTTATCTCTTATTTCTTGAGGTGAAAGTGCATTGACAACCCAGATCACGGAATGCAGATGAAGTGTAAGCCTCCCTTGTTGTTCAACCGTGGCGTAAAATGCCCTAGGATGACCGAAAACGCCTCTTTGTTCGCTGTTCCACCCCAGTACATCACTCAAGAAAGCCTCCACCATAAATTTGAAGAACCTTGCGGCTGCCACCGGGTTTTTTGACATTAGAAGGGTTCGTTGCTCGGACGACTGAATCTCCGGTCGATGATGATGATAATCATTATTTACGCTGTATGTGGGCCGGGTACGGCTACGACAGCAGTTCTACGTACTGAGTAGGTAGGTATCTAAATACGGTGTTGTATGCTATCAGTTTTCTAACAGAGAGACGAGGAGGGTAAATAAATAGTACGGTATTGCGGGAAATCGTTTGTCTGTGGTGGTCCATGTATCGGTGAGGTATCATATCTAAAAGGGTATCCAAGGTATCGCATAAACAGGTATTGGTGGGGGTTCATCGAATGATAGGAATTATGGTATGTAGTATTATATGTAGAGAAGAAAGAGAGAAATTAAGAGAAAAGAAAACACGCATCTGGTTCACTGCTCAAAGAATCTCCGGTCGGTATAAGGTATCCGTCTGAGCATAGTAGATTGCTAGTGGATGTTGAGCATTGGCGAACAAGGCTGTTACAAACCAAGTAGGTGCGTTCATGAAAGCAATGGTGGACCAAATTTCGTTCCGCTGGTACTTTTTAGCGGTGATTGAACCCATAACGTGTCCGCCCACGCTGTCTAAATCGCGCACAACATCAAAACATGTTTTCTCAGCGTCTGTTTTCGGTATTACATGCTCTCCACTAACCATCCGGTTCGCAATGTTTTCCGCGACGGCCGGGTCGACAGATTGAAGCTTTCTTGCTGTTGCTTGGAAACCAGAACGCTTGGCAACCAACTGACTGCCTTTGGAAGAACCCTTCATCTGCTCATGGTTAAACACTATCATCGGGAAATAGGTATCCGTTTGAAACCGTTTGTCATGGTACATTAGGAGACTTTGTTTCCTGATTAAATTAGCTTGCTTTTTACTGTGAGCGGGATGGCCGATTCCTCCTTTTCCATACGGGAAAAGCCAAGGAAACATCCCAGGGTAAGATCCAGGCTCATTGGACATGCTGACCACGGCTTCCGATCTTCCTATTCCCAGTATTTTACCGTCTCTCATGAGGTGTTGCAGTGTGATGTGTTTCACAGTATCCATGGACGCTGCAGCGAATTCCTCACTGGTGAGTCCATAAACTGCAAAGGTACATTGTCCTGATGAAGTGCCCTGCTCTTCTATGTTTTCGTTCACAGCAGTGGCACCGGCAGGCACAGAGTCATAGACTTTGTTCTTGGATCATCTATAGTCCACAATAACGGGAACACCACACTCTGGGTAAGATATCAAGTTCTCTTGCGATATCTCCAGTTCCTTGTACCCCTCATGATTTAGTTTAAGCCATTCCAATGCATCAGCCACTTTTTGACGACGGACCAGCATAGGAGTTCGATCAAAATCAGCCGGCGTGGGAGGTTCCGATCCAGTATATATGAAGGCCAAGATGTCATTCAACTCATCTCTGCTTGGTGGAAGCTTAAGATATACTTTTAGAATGGGCTGTGAATACATAACGGCGTTCGCGTTCATTTTTACTCTCCCTGAATTAACTCTGACTACAGTTCTATTGTGGCGGATTTTTTCTATCATCATGCACTCGGTATACGTTAAGTCTTTTAAGACGTCAGGTACTTCGCCGATCCAATTGTGCATTGCGAGCGCCAACTTAGGTACTTTACCCGCATCCAGACCAGTCTGACATTCAACACATATGTCATTGCATCCAAACGCTAGAATAGGACCAGATAGCTCCTGGATCGGATCGCTCGAGGACAACCGCTCCTTTCTGGTAACCCCCTCTTTAACTAACAAGGATAGATCACCGTTATACTCGCTAAGCGGTGTAAGCTGCTTGAGCGGAGTCAAGCACCCGCATACAGCACATTCTGCTTCCGCAAAATTTTCAGGATTAAACCTATCGCAATATTTGGTAACCACGGCCCTGACTTCCCGGTCAGTTAAAGGTGTAGGTGGAAATGAGGTGTTTATCAGTCTGGACGTCTCATACTTCCTCTGATGCTTCAACTCCTGCACACATAACCTAATTCGACGTTTATCGTGGGCCATCCGGACAGCGGATTTCATTACCATAACCTTCCGTCCCCATCGCGTGTTACCTGAAGAAGGGTCCAATGTAGAAACGCGCAGGAAGATGCACACGAACTCGGAACATCGAGAACAGGTATGACCTTCCGCTATGGCTCTTGTTTCTGCGGCTGAGAGGCGCGCAGGACACCAAACCTCGTGCATTCGGGCGAATTGTGATATCTCCGCTTTTGCCAGTCGATCACTGATTACAGGAACAGGAATGTTGCAGGATATACAGTTTGGATGCCTGTTAAGGACAGCCCCAACGTCTGATTTGAGGCTTTGAAATTCATAACTGAAAATGGATACTAGCATCGTATCTTTATCCATACCGTCAACAGGATACCACCTGCTAGTCCCAACTACAAGGTCTAATTAGACCATAGTTGTCCCCCCTAAATGTGGTCTAATTAGACCTCTCCTGGGCCAATGTCGCACTATGGAGACCCTACGGGGATTGGGGGGGACCTGGGGGACACCCGTCTCCCATAATACAGGCGGAGGGGGGGGACGTGTGACCCACAGCACGTAGTGTGGGGACAAAAGAGACGAGATACCCACTGTGAGGGGACAGGTGACCCACAGCATGTAGTGCGGGGACAAAAGAGACGAGATACCCGCTGTGAGGGGACGGGTGACCCACAGCATGTAGTGCGGGGACAAAAAAGACTAGATACCAGCTGTAGGGGATGGGTGACCCACAGCATGTAGTGCGGGGACAAGAGGGACTAGATACCCGCAGTTTTAAGCCAAAAGGCTGGCCAACACATGATGTAAAAGTCGAAAATGAAAAATAACATATTTTGCTTATTTCAGATATAGGGCACCAAGGAGACCATATTGAGGAGAATAAACAGTGGGAATGAAATCAGACAGTATAATTACTTCAGATTATGCTTTACTTCAACCATTTTGGTGAAGTTTTGGCTGAACTCTGTTTCCGAGTAATTGAGTTCAAATGCAAACTTTTGGGCAAACCCTTGATCCCTATACCCATCTTGTAGAGCTCATTGAGGGCTACAAGAGTCATTAATATCATTTTTCAACCAGTGCCCCCACTGGGCCGCAAAAAGCAAAAAACTTTCCCAGAGCCGGCTCTTTTCAACCAATATTGGTATTTAAAGCAACCAGGCATCAATTACAGTCCAATAGGGGCAGCTATAGCACCCAAATACAGGCAGCCATCAATATTCAGGCAATGACCAAAATCAACCCAATATGGACAACCATTATCAACATGCAACACTTCCTCTTCTTTTGCTTTCATTTATACACCTTATAATACACAATGGACTGTACTGCAAACACGTGCCATGGACACCCCCCTACGATGTGATATGTGCCATGGACACAACCTCTTGGATACTAAGTGTTGTAGGCTGTTTCTGACACCACCAATATCGAGGGCAAATGTCCCCCTTTCGCCTCATTGTCCCCCCACCACCAATGTCTCGTGCAAATGTCCCCCCCAAGCGGTATCTGTCCCCCACACCACCGATATCGAGTGCAAGTGTCCCCCTCGAGCCCTATTTGTCCCCCTCACCACCGATATCGAGTGCAAGTGTCCCCCTCAAGCGGTATCCGTCCCCCCACAGCGGGTATCTAGTCCCTCTTGTCCCCGCACTACATGCTGTGGGTCACCATCCCCTCACAGCTGGTATCCAGTCTTTTTTGTCCCCGCACTACATGCTGTGGGTCACCTGTCCCCTCACAGCGGGTATCTAGTCCCTTTTGTCCCCGCACTACATGCTGTGGGTCACCCGTCCCCTCACAGCGGGTATCTCGTCTCTTTTGTCCCCGCACTACATGCTGTGGGTCACCCGTCCCCTCACAGCGGGTATCTCGTCTCTTTTGTCCCCACACTACGTGCTGTGGGTCACACGTCCCCCCCCTCCGCCTGTATTATGGGAGACGGGTGTCCCCCAGGTCCCCCCCAATCCCCGTAGGGTCTCCATAGTGCGACATTGGCCCAGGAGAGGTCTAATTAGACCACATTTAGGGGGGACAACTATGGTCTAATTAGACCTTGTAGTTGGGACTAGCAGGTGCAGGATACTTGCACAGCTCTTTACCAGTAAAATGGTTTTTTGGACCACCACCAAACCTCCCAAGGTTGTGGAACGGTTCGTTATTGACTGAAGGCAAATATTCGCTGTCCACATTTGAGTTAACACCACCCAGGACGAGTATATAACTGGAAAAGATCAAGATGCAGACTAGACGGACGCGGCTGATGTGTTTAGTCGCCGATTCTGGCTTAAATGAATAGGCTTGTTCAGCCAGACCACGTTCGGTCAAAATATAGCCGATCAAGGCAGCTGTCACTACGGACAACAAGACAGTAAACAAACGGGTAAATCCTGTGCAACGATCAGAAATCATTTATTGATACCAAATGCAGTGCACACCGATAAGAAAGGGTACAGACCTCGACAACGTTGGCGGACGCCTCCGCACGATAGGGGCGATTTGAACAACATGCTGTCACAGTAAAAGTGAGTTTCACTTGAGTTGATTGGAAAGTAGGTCGCTGATTTTGTGGGGAGGCATTTCTTTTTCTTTTTTTCAACCGACGAGGGAAAAAGTGCGGAAGACTTGCTCGAGAGGATCCTTATATACCAGGTTAGTTGCCGTTGATCCGAATAATTTAAAACTCACACGATTGTGTATCAAATCGTGATGCGACATCAATACACGACTCTGCCCTGCACCACGACCTGTGCCAGTACATATCCTGAATTGCGGATAAACTGGCCGTGAAATCCCTCACTACACCGGACGCATCAAGTGAGTTGGCATATAAACATCCAATGTATCTCGTGCTCAAATGGTGGCGTCTCTCAGGAGAGAACAATTATTCATTGTCCGCATGGCATGGCTGTCAGCCGGCTCACACCAGTATCGCGAAGATACAAGGGGGCGAGGAGAATCAGCTAATAAGCCAATTTGTGGTCCCTTACGATCATTGACCGGAGGGCCTCTCGACTCAGCTCTGGCTGACGAATTCTGGAAAAAAGTCGCAGAAGTCACTACCAGATATAGGGACTCTGACAACAAATGGGTCGCCGGTCAAGAAATTCAGCAATGGCACAACGCAAACAGACAGGGAAGCCCTTTCAATAATGTTCTTACCGACTTACTGACTAGTCGCTTGCAGGCATGCAACAAATGCGCAAATTCCAGATCAAACAGGGTATGTGTCATAGACCAAGATCATCCCAGCTGCAGAACCTGTCGTTCTGTCAAAATTGGCTGCGACCGCAAGACTTTATTCCTATTCGACGTAACAAAGAACCTTTTCGACTCGAACTACACAATGTTCCTCAAATATTATGGGGCCCGAGCACCTCTTCAAATGAAACGGTACAAGCAGGTCGAAAACGCCATAAGGAAAGGAAACCGAAATACAGAATCGGTAAACGCCTTTGGTATATCCACACTTAATTATGCCCGTACATACAAGCTGAATTGACACGCAACAATTGTTGCGATAGGGTCGGATTCGGGGACAGCAGGTTCAGACGATTCCAGCAGGGAACAATACTTTAAAGAAGCCCCCACTTCGATTATGTTGGAGCTCGGATTACGCATGGAATTGTTAGAAAGTCAATTGCGCGAGAGTCGAGCAAGAGAAGCGGCAGCTGTTCAGAGGGAATTGGATGAGAAGTCCCAACACGGAGGTAAATGGTATCCAACGAAGTTTGCGGGACTCCTTTAATCTCACATTATTGCAGAGTCGACGAGAAGAAACAACATTTTAATCGGATCAGTGTATGCGCACGTTACGCACACGCGTACCATTGCCAAGGAGTTACAGACTCGACTGCAAACAGTAACCGCCGTGTGCGAGCAAGTGGGACCAATTGCGACGTCGGCATTATTCGTGGTCTCCAGGCTATGTGAAGAAACATCTAGAATGGAACGAAGCATACCTGTGGTTCCACCTATGTAGAGGGTTACGCGTATAAAACTTCAACCATATGGCGTGGACCAATTTATATATAAATATGCATATACCCGATAATAATTAGGAACGTGTAAATACGGTTACAAGACAAGCGTGCAGACGGCTGGTCTACTTTCTAGGAGGAGTACCACAGACAACGACCCAAAGAATATTGCATCCGAGGTGGGGTACCCGTTCGTTAGATCCACTCAAGGTTGCCAAGTAAGTGGAGCAGGTGTATCCCACCACGATGAAGGACCCGAAAGGGACTTCCCCTGCAAACATTGGCAACTTTTTATCCAGAGCGTCAATGTCTAAATCAAAATCGATGACTTTCTTCCGTGCATCGTAGACGGGCACTGATAATTGTAATGTTAGTAAAACGTACAAGACCATAATCATAATATTAACGTACCGAAATCGTTATAGGCCAGAAGGGTCTTCGATCGAGCGGGAACGGAGCTCGTAGAGAAGCGGGTAGACTTGGAGGGGGACGGGGAAGAGGTCAAAATTATCGGTTTGAACATATCCATAGGCGCAGAACTTTCGAACAACGAATCATTATCTACAAACTGTGATTAGCAACGAACAATAATATGCCGCAGCACATACTCTGCTCTGAACCGCCGTCGACAGGGCTCATCATAGTCTGGAATGAGAGTGATTTTTTGGGCATCAACTGAGCACGGAGTACGCGTTCACCAAAAACAAGGCAGATTAGAGATTCAAAACGTTCCCGCCCTTGATTGTGAAAGATGCCAGTTATCCATTTTCTCATGCGCTCAACTTTTGCGCCGACCTTGGCAGGTGAAACCAGCCTGGATTCGGTGCAAAACAAGGCAGAGACGCAAACAGCGACGCGGCCGTCAATCTGGAGACGCTGAGTTCTGGAAGTTCCCGGAATCGATTGCCTAGATAGAATCATGGGCGACACTCTAGAAGGATTGATGTAGCAAGGCTCTGAGCGTTCGAAGACGACGGCTCCAAGAGAATTGCTAGAAAATTGATCAATATTTAAATAATAGAGAGCAAACGAGTGTGTGCACCCTGCCAGCATTTTCCGAATGTGTTTAGACCAAGAACTGAACTTCACTCTGCCCCCTTTGACAACGGAGGATAGCGAATATTCAACAGAGCGGCTGGTGGGATCATATACAGGAATAATTTCCCGCCCAGAACTGAATTTAATTAAACTCAATTTATAGAATAAAAGCAGACAAGAAATACATACGGCAAAAGAGGGAGGCCCTGATAAGTATCAGCCAGCATAGGATCTTGCAACTCGGGATCGCTGACACCGCAAGTAGCTTTCGGGTTGCTAGGTATTTATAAGCAAAATAGGTCTGGCATAAGGTCGTTGGCTTACTACTGGGTCTTGTACGTCTCCAAGTCTTCCAAAAACACAGCCGGAGCATTCGAGGATTCATCATCAGATGATCCGACGGATTCGTTGGCATCCTCGACGTCCGAACCTCCGAAATATTGACTTAGAGTCAAAGGTGCACCTTTGGCACTTTTACCGATACCGGTGAGGATAGATTTGGGAGTCTTCTTCGAAGACGAAGACGATTTTCCGCCGGAAGCAGAGATGTTTCCAGGTGACGATTTAGAGCCCTGCGATCTTTGAAACATTTTTCAAGGCATCAGAGACGAGTTGAAAGATGTAGAGAACATACTTCGACGTAGGATAAACCGCCTTGGACTTGCCCTTGTCAACTTTTTTAGATTGGACAACTACGAGGTCGTCTTTGGCAGAATCCACATCAGAGCCATCGTAAGGAGGATCCCAGTCCGGTGAAGACTGCTTCGCCTTGCCCTTGGACCTGAGAGAAGGTAAGAAGTCAAATGAATAATTGGGGGCACATACTTAAGTGAATCAGGAGCTTCAGAGATATTAGCATTGTTGGTCCGGGAATTGGAAGATTTAGCGGCCAATCTAGCAGACTCAGCCAAGCCCGTCTGAAGTTCTACATCATCAAAATCGACCCTGGAAGCTTCTGCAGGTTTCGAAGCAGGTCGGACGGGCAAATGCTCTTTCATGTATTTCGAGATGAAATCACCCATAAACCTGGAAGATGTCAAACAACCGTCTTAGACAGGAAGGACGCACACTTACTGTTCCATATCAGATAACCTGCAGAATGGGGGAATCGGCAATTAGGAAAATCTAGCAGGATATGGTGAACACCTTACTTCGGAGCGGCGGGTTCTTCTTCATCAGATGGAGCTTTGATCCGGACCTTCTTAGCTGGCGTAGAGACGGGTGAGAAGTCTTGAATAGATTGAGAAGGTCTCTTGGCACCGCTTGGTGTTTAAGTATTTCAACGATGAGTATAGAAAATACAGAGAAATGCAAGAATAAATGCATGACAAACCTTCTAGAGACAAGAGAAGGAGGAAGGGCGCTTAGATATGGGTCAGCTATTTGATTCCACCGGCAGCTCGAAGATAAGTACCTAGACTTAACGCCGGTAGGTTTTCGAAACATACTGGGGAAAGTGGTTGAGTAATCGCAAGGTGGGTGAAAACATCTAAGCTACCGGTTGTCGTTGTCCATGGCAGTCAAATATCTAAACAGGGAATCACAATTCGTTTCAGGAAATTATATTTCTGACTCACTCGTTGGACGAGTCGAGCTCGATGATGGCCTCGGACGCAGCACTGACAATATCAATAATGGATCAATAAGTTAAAATGAATGCAATTACACCAGTTTATTCTTCGAGGACCTAGTTTGTAAAGACCGACCGAGCTGGCGAGGAGGAGGAGGCCTATTGCGGTTAAGAAAAACACCAATTTATTTTTGTTTAGATACCAGCAGAGTTTGCTAACGTTATTTCAGGCCCATCACTAGCATCTTCGAACGGATCGCTGGATACGAAGAAATCAAGTAAATAACGGTTGAACACAAGTGTTCCAATTACCCGTCGTTGATAAAATCATCCTCGTATCTGAATACGTCAAAACAATGAAGGGATAATACCACAATATGCAGTCCACAATTCCCTAGAGTCTAGGTCCCCTACGTATGATTAATCCCTAGAGCTTCCGGGGGGGCCCCGGATTCCACCGGATTCTGGGCCGAATCCTGAGGGGTTGGGCAATAATAATATTATGATAATATTTTGTAGGTGAGGAGTTTAGCATTGAGCCCAAGCTCACCTATTCCCTCAGAATAGCATTATCAGGGTTTGGGTGGTGCTCTAGTAATATTTTGACACCCACATAATAGGACCCAGCTGAACAGCATTTCAAGAGCCCACAATATTTTGCTACCTAGGAACCTAAGACTCAGCCGATCAGCAACAATAATATTCCTGAGCTTGGGCACCAGTGTTGAGCTGATATGTCTGATAATATTTTGAGCCCAAAGGGGTGAGGTCTGGCTCATCCATGTTTTCATGGACCATAATATTCTTTTACCTAGTGACCCTGGGGTGGGCTGACCACTGGGAATAATAATATTCTATTGGGCACCAGGATTGGGCTGATGTGTCTAATAATATTTTGACCTCACAATTGTGAGTGTCGGCTCATCAGTATTTTCATGCCTCACAACATTATTATACCCAGTAACCTTGGGATCAGCCGACCAGGAGTAACAATATTATTTCACCTGAGCACCAGGATTCAGCTGATGTAAGGAGACCAGAGTATCATTATGTACCGTAGCTAGCTCCAGACTGTAATATTATTTCATCTAGGTGACAATGTTTGGCCGTCCAGCACAGCCACTGATTGGATCAACTATACTCACCTCCACAATCCCAAAAGGAAATTATCAGTATCAATATCTCTGCTGAACTCAATTTAGGGGAAAATCATGTTCTTTTAGACTGGAAACTCCAGCTACAGTATACCCCTGGAGCCATTGTATGCTGTAAATGTACCCGGACACCTTGCTTAATAAACACTAGTGCTCCCACAAATAACATGGTCCAACCACACACTATCAATTGTTGATGACATCCATAGACCACTCAAGGCCACAGAATACTATAAAGCCCCTAAGTGTAATGTTTCTGACCATTACACCGTGATATAAGGTGTGAAATAGCAATGTTATCTGTGTATTATGTTGATTTGCCTCACTAGACATGGTGCTCAAGCCACAAAGTAAGCTAAATCTTAATGTGTACTAAACAGTGGCATATCAGTACCAAGACATTCCTCAACAAAGACCGGAAACCATACAGCAAAATCATTTAATGCAGCGGAATCCTCCGGGCCCCGCCGGGCCGGGGTTCCATGAATTCTAAAAACCACTGTACTGCACATGGGCCCTTAGAGGTGAGGGGGCCCTGCATTTTTGTTCAAGTGACTACATGATCCCTTGACCTTTCTATGTCAAAATTCAATAAATCCTGTCCTTGACAATGTACAATTTCGGTTTTTGTCTATAATCAAGGTCAGCATTGAACAGTGAAATGAGGAGGGTGTGACAAGAAAAAACAAATTTTAACAGCATAGAAGGGTTACCAGAATGAATGTAAAGAGTTTACAGAAAGGCTGAATAAAATGTGGGCTCAGAGGCTAAGTTGGTGTTCAGTCTTTGTTAGAAAAGTTTGGGATTTGGCGGAATTGGGTTAAACAAAAAAATCTTGTGGTTTTCCAAGGATTTCACCTATGTTATACCGAGGTATATGCCTGATTTTTAGCGGGTGAAAGAAGGGCCAAATGTCCAAACCTCCATGTCCACTGAACCCATTGATCCAAGAATGAATATATTTGTGGATTCCCCAAAGTGATACCAGAGCAGAGTAGCGCTGGGAGGGCTTTGCTACCGCAAGATGTATGTATAACAATGTATAATACACCAAAAGGAAACAAATATTCCACCTCATCCTGAGGTCTGGTGCAGTCACTCATTTTGGTTCCCAACTGATAAATGAGCTCACTAATGGGCCAGACCATTGCATAAATGCCCCAATAGTGTACATACGACCTTTACCTTCCATAACCGGACCATCCGAGACAGCAGTGATCAATCAGACCGGAGGTACAGTGCAAACATTCTTCTCCTTTTTAGGAAGGTGTCACACTGATCTATTGGTCACACCACTGAAATCGGGGATGTGCCAAGGATGTGCCAAGTAAAATTTACCACAATACCCACATTCTTTTGTCCATAGTAGCCCAATCATTCTGCATAAGGTGGCCCAAACACAGGAAGTATGTGTATGTAGTTTTAATGAGTGTAGGGCAAAAAACAAGTTCAATATATTGAGATTGCTCACCTAAGCAGTTTCTGAATGAACTGAGAACACACTCTCTTACCTATTTCAGACAGTTACACAAGCCTTAAATTGTTTTTGGCTGGAGGATGTCTCAAACTGCCTTGGAGCCAGTATTACAGTTTTAATTGCCTTTTTGGGACTAAGGAGGTGAACCAAGCAGTGGCTATGCCCATCAGCTGGACACCATCTCCAGGGTGAATAATATTATTGCAGATGGCTAGCTGATCTGAAGGCTACTGGGTGTAATAATATTGTCATTCCAGAAAATCCTGGTCAGCCCAGTCCTGCGGTGTTAGGCTCAAAATATTATCACGCACACCAGCCTAGCACAGGTGCCTAGGTGGAATAATATTATTGCCTGTGGTCAGCCGATCTGAAGGCCGCTAGGTGTAATGATATTATGGTCTGTGAGAATATGGATGGGCTGAACCCCACTATCTAGGGCTCAAAATATTATCAAATCCATGAGCCAAATCCTGGTGCCCAGGTAGAATAATATTATTGCCTATGGTCAGCCGATCTGAAGGGTTCTAGATGTAATAATATTGTGGTTTGTGAGAATATGAATGGGCTGAATCCCACCACCTAGGTCTTAAAATATTATTAGACACCTAAGCCGAACACAGGTGCCTAGGTGGAACAATATTATTGCTGGTGGTCAGCTCATCTTGAGATTACTAGGTATAATAATATTATGATCCTTGAAAATATTGATGAGCCGACGCTCACAAGTATGGGCTCAAAATATTGTTAAACACATCAGCTGAATCCTGGTGCCCAGTAGAATATTATTATTCCCGGTGGTCAGCCCACCCCAGGGTTACTAGGTAAAATAATATTATGGTCTATGAAAACATGGATGAGCCAGGCCTCACCCCTTTGGGCTCAAAATATTATCAGACATATCAGCTCAACGCTGCTGCCCAAGCTCAATCATATTATTGTTGCTGATCGGCCGACTCTTAGGTTCCTAGGTAGCAAAATATTTTGGGCTCTTGAAATGCTGTTCAGCTGGGTCCTATTATGTGGGTGTCAAAATATTACTAGAGCACCACCCAAACCCTGATAATGCTATTCTGAGGGAATAGGTGAGCTTGGGCTCAATGCTAAACTCCTCACCTACAAAATATTATCATAATATTATTATTACCCAACCCCTCAGGATTCGGCCCAGAATCCGGTGGAATCCGGGGCCCACTAAGCTCTAGGGATTAATCATACGTAGGGGACCTAAACTCTAGGGATTATGGACTGCAGGCACTGATAATACAGACCGAGCTGATAATGATACGTACTTGTCAGTTTCCTCGGGATCCGCGTTTGGTTCCTGGTATGCGGCGGCAACCACTGACGCAACAGATCTGAAGAACACCAGCCGAGACATTAATACAAGTATGAAGGGGTATCGAGGTATACCGACGGAGATTCCACTAGCACACCATCGTCGCTGAAAAAAATCAATTTTTAAGACATGGAATCCACGACAATTTCACTGAAAAACACACGATTCGTCTGCTTCATCAGAAATGAATCGGCTAGATGCAGTCTTTTTCTTCGAGCTACGAGGAGACTTAGACTTGCCCCTTGTGGTATAATCAGGTCCATACACAAAGCGGACGGACAATCATGGACACTTACTTGGGAGGAGTTCTAAATCGAGTTCAGCAACTTCTAAAAGAAAAACGGACAATGTACTGACTTTGAAGCCTTGGGCATCTTGGAATAACACTGTGTCAGAAGACGGAACTGCCGGTGCGTCCTCGGCTGAGAATTGAGAACATAAACCGGCCTCTTTTAAACCCCTCTCTTCCCAAGGTACGAACCAGTTCATGAAACCACTTCTGTATTCGGCTAGACAGATGGAAATGAACCAGCTTGTGCTTCGCCATGCTGCATCAATGGTCAAATCATCCCGGACCTCAAAATTCCCGTTGTCATGCGAACCGGTGACGTAATGACACCCACTCCTAAGAAATGGGACCGAACCAGCTCGCGTCGAGGTCAAATTGGACAGAACTCTCTGCATAGACAAACCATTCAAGCTGTGAGTTCGAACAGACTATAAATAAGCTAAGTGTGATCAGTATCGACAACATACCTCTGAACCTAGATGGACAAGTTCTACCCCGCAGGGGCAGCGGGTACGTTTTGCTAGAATGTGTCCTAGTTGCTGAAGTCCACTTGCAACGCAAACTTACGCATTATTTTCGTATCTGTCGCTAGCCGCAAAATTGGGAAATCACCAACAAGTCAAAGGATGCTCTGAAGTCTAGAGCAGCAATGAACGTTCAGCATCTTGCCAACGCAGAGGTCAGCAACCCAGCGTGCATCATTACAGCTATATTGTGTTGACTCACATACTGTACTATTTCGCTCAATTCTCCGCGGCTGTGACCCGTGACACAAATTTTCGAACTTCAGTTTTCGAAAATCCGCTGGACCCACCGTGACCGGGGAAAAAATTCGAAAATGTCACCGAGACTGGCCTGTTGGCGTGGGGCTGAAACACTGCTGAAAACACACAATTCTGGCTTAATTTGCTAGGGTTGAACCAAAGGTTAAATCAGTGTTACTTACCGTTGCAAGACTAGCCCCGAAGGGCCGTAGACACCCAGAAAACAGGTAGCCTGCAGCAGATATTTGATGGTTGAGCAGCAGCAATTTCCAGTTTGGCATTTGAGTGAGCGGTGCAATTTTTTTCAACCTTAAGGCATTGTGGGGGAGAAAATTGGATTTTTCAACTCGTTTTCATTGATTTTGTGACTTCTTTTCAATGTTCGAAAATGCTCCCGATGACCCGTGACAGGTTCGAAAATTTTCTGAAATTTTGAGGCCCGTGACGCGTGACTTACGAATTGAGCGAAATAGTACAGTACATCCCTGTGCACAAAAAATTAGTTGGATAACGTAGTGGTTCGAGAAACAGGAACAGCCAACACGTCGTGGGTTATCTGCACCCCAGAGGTAGAGGACGGGACGGTGGACGAGGTGGTATTCAGGGTGCAAGAAGTGTTGATGAGGAACGATTTGGTGCCAAGGGGCATTCAGCAGTGCATATAATTTATCATATTTTTGTCCGAAGTTTCGAGCACTAACAACGGCTGTTAGGTGTTCAGACAGGAAATTCAAGAACACTCAATACGTTCAAATATGCGGTGTACACTCGGACAGCTTCCAAGAGTCTATGGCAAATATTTACATCATACATAAGAAATTTGCCCAGCATCTTTCCACTGCAGAGTTCAACCCCTATATCGAGGTTCAGGGCGCTGTCGGGACTCAGTTCGCTGCGAGCAATCGGCTTTTCACTTCTAAACGAGACGCACCAACAGAGCAGGACAACGAGTTCGAGTACGGGCTCGATCCGGTTGGAATTATTGGCTGACGAAATACGGATGATCTCATTCACGCGCCGGCCAATATCATGAAATACTTCAGATTGCAAGGAGGCGGAGAGGAAAAGTGAGGATACTATCCATTGATGCGAGAATGAGCACTCACATCCTTCGAAACCACAAGCAAAACCAAATATATCGAGACCGTACCCGGAATATTCGGTACTGGCGATATCATCGAACTTCAAATATCGTTCGTGGCCATTACACCAGCTTTCAAGAAAATTAAACTTCTATCAGACGAATTTACAAAGGTTAGAACCACAGGAATAAGATGTTAGCAGAGCTTACGTAGCAGCAGGAAGCGTCGGACATTCGGGCGTCAGCGGTATTCAAACCGCAGAGTGTAGCATTCAGACGGAAGGTTGGGTACTTTTATGAGGACAAAGAGGAAGTTAGAGCATTCAAGAGGCCGGTACTTGAATAGATTTTACGCACAAATGCTCATCTTTCGACGTATTCAAAGGCAGTATTATCTAATGGTTGCTGCAAGCCAATCGGTGGAAGTCAAAACAAGAGGAAACCGTGAATTGATCCTCAACCGATCTGTTACCATTAATTCTAGACATTTACAAACAAATGTAATTTTAACGCGGACGGCCGAAGACCCAAATAGGATCAAAAGCCATCCACGTCTGCGGGTCCACATCAAGTACGCCCACTTTCATCCAACGTAGGCTCTTCTCCGCGGTCGCCCAGGCTATGTACCCTCAAAATCTCCAACTTCGTTTGAGTCCAATCCCGACCTTCCATATACGCCACAACATCCGCCAAAGGCAACCGTGAAAGCGATAACGTCTGCATGATTGGTACAGTGTTTCCCCTGCAGGCTGCGAGGGCATCGAAGAGAACTCTGTCCGAATGAGAAATATCAACATATCAGACAGAAAACATGCTCTAAAAGAGCTCCATTGAAGATGAAGAATCGCACACCGTCCCCTGCGCCGCAAATGAGTCCACAGACAACAGTAACTGTGTACATCTGCAAAGATACACCACGTCTTGTGCGGAATCGAAGGTGACCGATAGTTTTGTAACCGGCATAACCAGACACTGCACCACGAAAGCAAGGCCCGCGTTCGAGTCGAAACGAACATCAAAGTTGGTGACACCAGGAAGATGGATGAAAGTGGGTGTATCGGCCTCGCCTGCCAGTATGCAATGAACATGCCGAAGGGATATGCTGCAAAGTATTGGTGATGCGCTGAGCACGGCGACCAGGACGGTGACAGCGGGGGCCATGGTCCCAAACAGATCATGTAGGACCAACACAGTCAGGGAACTGTAGGCTCCAAAATTTGTCCAAGAGAGAACAAAGGCTGTGAGGCGCAATATCCAAAGGGTAGGAAGGTGACCGGAAAACAGGTGGGGACTGTTGCTGAAGTCCGCAAGACTTCTGACAGATGCCGATGCCAGAACTCTGACGATAGTCAGGGACTCCAAGATGGTAGCGGACGGCACCCGGATAGGACGCGGTGGGGACGGTGGACGTGGTCTTCATCCGTGGCGGTACCAATCCGTTCGAAGTATTTCGTGGCGTCAGGCATGACCCAGTCCGGTCCAAAGGCCGAGTTCTGCGGAGAGATAAAAGGGAATTCTAAGAAGAAGAATAAAAACGAACCTCGAACTGTTTGTTTTTATTGATTAAAAGCCTCTGGAAACGTTCGTATTGCGGTTTGAGAGCAGGATCGATCTCGTCGTAAATATGGCGAAGGGGGGTAGTAGAGGTGAACCAGGTCGGGGTGCCAACCACGATCGAAAGGCCAAACCTCAACCTGCTTCTCCTGGAAAATGGTTAGAAAATCAAGTTAAAAAGGCCAAAAGAGAAAGATGAGGCGCACCAGCATGGGGAGGGCGTACTCGATGAGTTTCAAAACGCGGGAGGGCCTCTTGAGACACTTATTTAGCTCGTTGGGATCGGCCAGCAGTTGGATAAGTTGTTGGAGCTCGGGCGCGCGAAGATGAATGAAAGGATCCATTGAGAGGTGACGGTCGGAAGTGCGGTCCTGGTATACGACCCCGTCGATAATAGTCATGCACTCCGGGTTGAAGGGATGACACCACGACTTCGCCTTGGGTTTGGGACGAGGTGGTGGAGTCGGTTCACGGACAGATTCCTCGTCGGTAGAGGGATCATCGAGATTAGGCGGGGAGCAGAGACAGAAGAGCGAGGAGCCATAATAAAGAGAGGTCGGAAGTGAAGGGAACCAGAAAGAAAGAAAGTGGGTGAAATTGTAGATGAGATGGTAGTTAAGAGGAAGGAGCGAGTCAGCCAGGCACCGCAGCACGGAACCGCGATGTCGGCAGACACGAGAAAGTTTATTTTGCGGCGGTAACGCTTCGAGGCCTGTGCAAGAAGTTGAACCCTGGGAATATTCAGGGTCCTGGACCTACAAAACCACACAAACTCACGGATTAAACCTCGAGTAAGAGGCCGTTTGGGAAAATTTGGGTATCTTGAGAGAGCCCAGAGAGAGGAGAACACAGAGGAGTGAAGGGGCAGAAGTGGCTCACATGAGACAAACCAAAATCAGTGAAAAATGGAGTACGATCAGACATTGATCAAAGCCTTCGGCTAAGCTGGCACAGTGGGAATTGGTTCCGCCGCAGCAAACTCCGATGCGAGACAGGACGGAAGCAACTAAGCGAGCAACGAGAAGGGACTTAGTGGATTCTGAGAAGGGTGACGAAATAGTTGGCTCAACTAGTTCGTCCCGGACAAGGAGTTTAGCTTTAAAGATACCTATTTGGAGAGAACCGAGTCTAAATGAACTGTATAGTTGACCGGGGACGGTCAAAATTAAAGTGTTGGGGAGATGATAAGCCGTGAAAATGACTACGCATGAAAAGAGGCAAATCTTTTCATTTTAAACGTGAACTATTTCGCTGGCAAGCTATCATAGAGCGGTTTGTGACCTCGCACAAGTCCGACTAAATGGTCCAGATGGCTAGGCAGACCCTGTTATATGGGCAGGGAGTACCACTAATAGTTGAGTCGCTGAACACCAAGTACACGAACTAGACGGATATGTAATAAGATTCGGAAAGGCCAAAGTGTCAGCCAGACCACCTACTACGAGGGGGAGTGAAATGAACTATACCAGTGACAAGACTTCGAGTTCTAAACCAAACACGCCCAACTATTTGCTTGCGACTGTTTCAACTTGGGACGCGACACAAACTATCACGTGACACAGTGCAGTGCCGAGGCTTAAAGTGTTCCTCTGACTCGGAAAACCCACCGAGGCACGATGATGACATTTGGACGCATGTGATTAAACTCGGAAAGACAACCGAACCAAGGAACAGCTTGGCCTCCATCTCGGAAAGCTAACCAAGGCACGATGATAACATTTGGACGCATGTGATTAAACTCGGAAAGACAACCGAACCAAGGAACGGCTTGGCGTCCATCTCGGATAGCCAACCGAACTATTTGGGGAAGTCCGACCCTTCAAACAGTACAATCAAAAGAGATGCCGAGTGATCCGGAGAATTAAACCAAAGACCAAAGTACGACTATGTACAAGGGCACTACCAGAATATTGCCTAGTTCACGAACTAGAAGGGCTAACATGCTAGCGCGCGCTCCAGGTAGGCTGGAGGCAAACAGTTGAAGAAGACTGGAAAGCGGAAGGAATCTAAAACCACCCAACTCATCCAAACATTACAACAATTTCACGTGGACCTCGGAAGCCACCCGACCAACCAATTGGAAGAAGAACCAAAACAGTCGGAGCCGCAGAGCTCGGATAGATACCCGAATGGACTCATAATATTTCCTTAGTCATACGTTTCTGAACCATGTATAAAAGCACAGTAGAGTAGAGTAGTTAAGCAGCAGATTCCCCGGGAACATTGGCAAACCCGCCATTGGTTCTGGAGAGTCGTGTTTGAGCAGATTCCCCCGGGACATTGGCAAACCCGCCATTGGTTCTGGAGTTTCATGTTTACGGACGAACTAGTTGCTACCAAGCGCTTGTATTCCCGAATTGATTGATTGATAGACTCGATTTGACTTGAACGACTGGACTTGACCAGACTTGATTGACTTGACCTGACCTGACCGACCGACTTGACTTGACTGGACTTGACTTGACCGATTTGACCCACTTGCGCAAAAGACCGAAAGTCTACTGTTGCATCCAAGTTCTTCCGTAGAACAAACATACACACGCCGGTTTAACCAAGCCGTTATCATCCATAACTCCCCGCTTTCGAGCAAAACCCTAAAAAGTGCACAAACCAGTAGCCAACTAGACCGTCGAACTCCTTCGAACCAGAAGTCGAGTAGTCTAAACAACTTGCGCAATCTTGAACTATTTGAACAACTTGATCTATATAAGCCTAATACTTGGCTTCCACCCCCGAACAAACCTGTTCATCACGAAGTGACCAGTGGTTGAGAGTAGTTTGGTGTTAGTTGGAGATATATTTCCATCTATCTCACCTTAGCGAGCATTTTCCATCCCACCCGTGCACGTAGTGAAGACCTTTCACCGGCGGAGGGCGTCGGGAAGCAATGGACTACGCGGTTCATCTCGGATAACAACCGGCTGCACATGTACTGGTCGTGCGCCTTGGACCGGTTGCGCGCCCGCGCCGTGAATTCCACTACGAAGGCGGAATATTTCGACTTGCTGGAGCAGATTATTGAAGGCGACAGCGGCGATAATAGGATCCCGCCAGAGTTAATCTATGGAGCGGATGGGTCTGGCTTTCAGAAGGGGATCGGACAGCGTGAGCGGGTCATTGGGGGGGCAGGGAAGAAAACACAGCACCAACAGCGGAGCGGCGATCGAGAGAATATCACCGTTCTCATCACAATCTGCGCCGATGGCACCGTTCACCCACCTGCCGTCATCTTCAAGGGGGAGGGATTCCAAGTGAAGTGGAGACAGGATAACCCTACAGACGCTTCGTGAGTGGTCTAGTTAATTAGCGGGTGGTTTACTCACTCACCTCGTTCCACAGATTGGGCTATTCCAAGAAGGGCTACATTGACGGTGAAATCAGTGTCAAATGGCTCAGAGATTTCGACCAGAAAACGCGTGCAAAGGCCGCTGGTCGGCGCCGTCTTCTCCTTCTGGATGGCCACGCATCGCACTACACGACTGTGTTCCTCGTCTACGCCAAGGCCAACCGCATCGAGGTCCTTGGGTACCCGTCGCACAGCATACACGTCTATCAGGGTCTCGACGTCGCCATCTTCGGGGCATTCAAGCACAATTGGAGCGACGTCCGAGACCGTTGGGAGCGGGAGGGGAAGGTGGTTGATAAGACGACGTTCCTCGCAGTGTATGCTGAGGCACACTTCAAAACGCTGACCGCGGCAAATATCAAGTCAGCATTCAAAAAAAACGGGTGTTGTTCCGCTCAACAGAGATGTTATCACGGAGGCCATGATGGCCCCGAGCCTCGAATCATCCTCGCGCGGCGTACTTCCGGTGCAACAGTCCAGCCCTGTCAAATTCATGTCGAGCATGATTGTCGATTACTTGGATTATCAAAAATTACACACCGCTATCGACCGCGAGCCCGCATCCGACGACAACGCGCCGGCTCCTATCCCACCGACCCCTCTCCCTCCAGTGACACCATTCTTCGCCCGTTCCGCGGTTGATAGCCTGTCGCGCACGTCAGCATCCTTTCTCACATCCACATCCCCATTGAAAGCCGCCTCGATGCCGCCTGTCTTCAAGCCTGTCACGATTTCCCCCCAACGAAAGACCTCGCGCTACACCGAATTGCTGGAGAGACCGGCTGGAGCGCCCAGGAGCAGGAGCTGCTCGATGCGCTGGCAGAAAGCAAGCAGCGTGACGAGGGGAGGAAGGCGTCCATGATTGGAATGCAGGCTGGAATTGTGCTTGCGGGGATGTACGTGAACCGTGTGCAGAGCCAGTTGCAGGAGGCGGAGGAGCGCAAGACGAAGAAGAAGGGCCGGAAGAAGATGGGCGATGGGAAGGCGAAGTGGTTCACGTCGGACGCGTTCATCCAGCTGTGCATCGAGGACGACCAGAGGAGAGAGGACGAGGAAAAGAGGAAGGAGGGGCGGGCGGTTGCGCGAGAGGCCCGCCTGGTGAGCTGGCGGAGTGGAAGAAAAGGAGCGACCTGATCCAAGGATGCAATGAGGCAAAGAAGAAGTGGTTCGAGGCTGACAAGGCGGCGTGGGAGGTCGAGAAGGCTGATGCTAAGGCCGCCAAACGCCGCCCGGCATGGACAAAGCCGCAGTGGAAGGAGTATGAGCCGGAGTTGCTTTTTCTGAGGCCGAAGAAGGTGGTGGACGAGGAGGAGGACGAAAGCGATGAAGGCGAGGGGTCTGGAGACGGCTCGGGGATGGACGAAGATTAGATTGCGGAAGCATTTAGCCGGCTGATGTGACGCGTCCCATTGGGCTATCAAGCGGGTGATAGAGACTTTTGGCCTGATTCCGCCTCGATATGTCTCTCATCTTGCGCGATAGGTCCGAAAACCTAATAGATACTAGATTATACCTAAAACTACCCCCGTGCCGACTTGGATTAATACAAAATCATTATTTCCTTGTTCCGCACGGCGAACAAAATTTGATTGTCCCATTCGGACGTGTAATACTGTACCTCACATATTACAGGCAGTATCCCGACCGACGAAAACGGCGCAGAAGAGTCGAACTTCTGGCCAACGGTTTCGCGGGGCAGATGGAT
Source organism: Mycena alexandri (assembly GCA_029233265.1). Lineage (NCBI taxonomy): Eukaryota > Fungi > Basidiomycota > Agaricomycetes > Agaricales > Mycenaceae > Mycena > Mycena alexandri. Next base: position 186,272 of record JARJCM010000024.1, read on the forward strand.
GCAATGACTGACTCCTACATCGAATGGGGCGCGGAGGTCAGAGGATCATTCAATAAGCGCCGGATCCACAAGAGGTGCAGAAAAACTTCTTTATCATCGTCGTGGATGTATTTTGTGCGTATGATGAGTTACCCTTCTTGTGATACCACTGATGTCCGATTTTGAAGGTACCTACACTGCTTGTGTTCCTATGCGTCATATGGACAAATTCACTACCTGTTCCTTAATCCGTCATGGCCTGATTCCTTGCACACCATGGAACCCCAAGCTCGCCTTCACTATAAAGCTCATGGAGCTTTTCCGCGTCGCGCACCTCCGAACCCCTACTCTGTCTATTCAGGCGTGGACAAAAACTATATCCGACCTCCACGGAGACGCCTTCAAGCCTTCCCGATCACAACAGTTCTCCGTCAGCTACGATGTCTTTCTCGGCCTTCTGGATAATATTGACAGGCGGGTGATGAGAGCATTGGCTCGAGACACACCTAATTGGTGTCTGATCAACTGCTGCTCGGGCTGCATGTACAAGCTGGAGGGGGAGGAAGAGCTGGAATTCTCCATACTGGTAACCATGGACGGCAATGACTCTCTGAAGTGTGTGCTTCGGAGAGAGGCAAAAGACTTTGATGACGAGGGTAATCTTATTCCTGGCGAATCAAAAGAGAGATTTGACCCCCTCGCAGCGCGCGCGGGGAAGGATTACTTCATACCTCGAGAGAAGGTCAACCTTTGGTCAAAGGATAGGGTGGATGAGTGGAGGAAGGACTGGGAGAAGCAAAAGAAGGAAGCGGGACAGGCGGGACAGGCGGGACAAGCGGGACAAGCGGGACAGACAGCGGTGAGACTGATCTTCAACCATGTCTGGGTTCACCTCCTTAACCTCGCCCCAGGACTCGTACCCCGAACCCGAGACAGCCATACCCGCAGCTGCGGAAAACCCGAGTCCACATGGAGCCGCACGTGGATGCGAAGAACGGTGGAAGAACCTTGCAGATGACGCCTCAAAGCGGATGTGGGGAGTGTACAATGAGACAGGAGTTTTCATCTGCCTGTGCCGGCACAGATTTATTCTGCTGGTTGCAGACATGGTGTGCAGTGGCGAGTCGTAAGTGTTTCCACCCAGCGGCATACCACCAGTTAACATCAGCCCCCAGATCCAAGTACCCCCTTGCGGTCGTCAACGAGCTAATGGAGGTCTTCGGGGCTGCCATTGGAGCGGGATATGACATAGGCTGCGGCTTGGCCTCCACCCTTTGGAACAGTCCCCTTGGTGCCAAAGCGCTCCTCAAGAAGTTCACCTTCCTCGTCAGTGCATTCCATGGCCATACCCACAACCGACTGTGTCAACTCTTGTACCTGGCCTCCTATGTGCTTGGCCTAGGTCTCGAGGACCTCGAGGGTTGTGAAAGATTCTTCTCGAGGTCCAATTCGATGGCGGGCTCTGTTCGCTATGCCAGCGTGTTCCATCGGCTGCAAACTCTAACCTCCTACTTCAAGCACTTCAATACCCATGAGACATACACTAACTTGAGTAAGTCAAACTTTGCATTCTTTGAATTTTGCTCAATTTGTCGGTCATCCAGGCAAGTTTTTGGTCAACAACTACTGGCAGGCCCTGGAGATTCTCGAGGGCGAGTCCGCCTTGCACTCGGCCATGCAGGCTGCCGGAATTGATGATGTATCTGAATTCCCAAAACGACTGGAGTCAGAATTCAAATTTTTGAAGAGTCTCATGGCTGACTCAGAGGAGGATACCTTGCAAATGGAATACTACCAGCGTCTTGTCAATTTGGCTGATCGACAGTCCGTGGTTCTCATCTCCTTTCCCATTTCATAGCTCATGTTTTGTTTGTCCCCCCTACACTAACCACGTCCCGTCCCATTTCCCCTACATCCCCACACCGCCGTCCCTGTACCGCCGTCCCCCTGTCGTCCCTATGTCCCCTTAAAAAGTCTGAAACTCGAGCTTGTTAAGGTGAAGGACTCGAACGCGTCGACCACAGTTCGTCGACATGCACAGGAAAACTTTGACAAGGCTTGGGCAGAGGTGCAGGAGACCGAGATCCGAATGGGTGTCAAGGACCGGTGGCTTGATACCTCACCAGAGTGGGCCGAAGCGGCTCACCTGGTGAGCACCAAGAGGTACCGTCTGGCGCTGCTGAAACTGGAGTGTTTGGTAGTCCAACGGATGTTTGAACTCACAAAGATGAACCTCTCGCAGACAGGTAGGCCATTTGACCTTGATTTAAAAGCATTGTATTGACTCCGAATAGGATACAAGCTTCGTAAACATATTGCAAAGGCCCTTCAAGTCCGCTCACAAGCAATCTGAAATGCCCTGAAAACTTACAATAACTCTGTGAAGTCCATTGTTCCTCCTGGACGTCAGCTCAGTTGGTCGGAGGTTATTGAATATGCCTTCCTAGCAGACTTTGATCTCCTCCGGAAGCCAGCTGAGCTGGGGGAAGTACGGCCATGGGCAACTCCGGTGGCTCGGCTCTTACTCGATAAGTACTTCAAGATTGAACGGGCTCGGGAGGAAATCAAAAGATGCAACATAGAAATTCATTGAGTTATCACACACACTCCGGGATGAGAAGGCCTTCCTCGCTTCAAAGGAGATTGAGCTCCAGGAGTCGGATCCAGGACTTGCTTGGTGCATTCGAAAATATTGTTTCCAGCGGGAAAGATATGATTCTGTGCACATGCAACATTTCGAAGGTCTGGCTAAGAAAGCGGGACCACTGTTCACTGGGACCCTTGAGCCTGGGATCCGACTCTCAAAGGCACCAGAACCTCAGCCGATGGAAGGAGTGGTGGAAAGTGGTAGGGAGGGGTCAGAGGTTCATGCACAGGCCTTGGCAAGAGAGATGGAGAGTTCGCCGGATTCTGATGAGGAGAATGATGATGATGTGGGTGAGCAGGCAGAAGATGAGGAGTTGGCGGAGGAGCTTCACACTATATACATGGTCTCTGAGGACTAGTTATCCCCCCACCACCGATAGCTAGTACAAATGTCCCCCCAAGCGGTATCTGTCCCCCTCACCACCAATGTGTAGTACAAATGTCCCCCCAAGCGGTATCTGTCCCCCTCACCACCAATGTGTAGTCTAAATGTCCCCTCAAGCCCTGGCTGTCCCCCCATCCCTGATGTGTAGTACTCCAAGTCCTAGCTGTCCCCACACCACCAATATTGAGGGCAAATGTCCCCCTTTCGCCTCATTGTCCCCCCACCACCAATGTCTCGTGCAAATGTCCCCCCAAGCGGTATCCATCCCCACACGGCAGGTATCTAGTCCCTCTTGTCCCCGCACTACATGCTGTGGGTCACCCGTCCCCTCACAGCGGGTATCTAGTCTCTTTTGTCCCCGCACTACATGCTGTGGGTCACACGTCCCCCCGTCCGCCTGTATTATGGTAGACGGGTGTCCCCCGGGTCTCCATAGTGAGGACATTGGCCCTGGAGGGGTCTAATTAGACCACATTTAGGGGGGACAACTATGGTCTAATTAGACCTTGTAGTTGGGACTAGCAGGTGGTCGCAGCGGTGCTCGGGACATTTTTTTTGATGCGAGTGATGTCGGGGACACTGTTGGGCATCGGTGTGATGGGCGGGAGGTGTTGTTGATGTGATTGAGGTGTTGTGATGGGTGACGGTGACACCAGTGATGACGGCGGCGGGGACAACAGGCGGTGATGGTGAAAAGGTGTCGGGAATGGTAGTGGGGCACTCAATAGAGTTGGTGGACGGTGTTGGGCACTTACCCTAAGTCCCTCAGATAAGGGATATAAGGGATTCCCGTGAAATCACATTAAACCCTCTAGTTAGAGGGGGAACCCTCCCCACGTTCCCTCTCTAACTAGAGGGGTTAGTGGGGCACATTAGGTGGGGGGGGCACCTGTGGCGGTGCCAAGAAGCTATATTCGGATAATACGTACATAGATATCACTACCACCTGCTTCCGTTTTCCATCTCCTGGCCCCGTTTCACGGTCCAGAGCTTCCTCGCGAGTTCTTTAGCCGAGTCAGACTCAGTTTAGCTACCAGAGACCCCGAGAGGTCTCCAACCTGCAAAGGGAGGTGTTCTCTCACGGACAACTTTACTCTGCAATGACCCACGTACCTGACTCCGATAATGTGCTGATTTGAAACACGTTGACGACCCCTCAACGAGTACAGCGAATATTGTATGGGAGGAGCTGCTTTTGTAACATACTGTAACAATGCAATCATCAGACTACAGTACGGCTTGAAAGTCGACCACTTGTTTTCTTTATAAAAGCATGCACAGGGCTCACCATATCGGAAAATATTGGCTCCATATCCCTCAGAACGAGGAGAGGGCGACATGCACATACTGCCCGGGGGTAATGGAAAGCCTTGATCATATCCTACTCAAATGCCAGAGCCCAGGGCAGACTGAAATTTAGAAATTGCTTGAAGACCTTTGGTCTAGGGAGCACCCAGTCTGACCGGGAGTCTCTATGGGCACAATCCTAGGCAGTGGCCTTGCGGTGTTCAAGGAGGATACAGGGAAACTGCAACCTGGCCTGTCCCATCTCTATAAGATTTTAATGACCCAGTCAACCCACCTAATTTGGAAACTTTGCTGTTAAAGCGTGATTGGCTGCAGTGGTGTGGCCCTGACAGTTGACGAGGTGCAAAATAGATGGGTGAAAAGAGAGACTTGAAAAGAGAGACTTGAAATTGATATGCAGTTGACAAACAAACTGAAATACGGGAGGATCCACACCCTCGACCCCTCCCTCGTTATCGCGACCTGGAAAGGTACGCTGAAACGATGCACTAAAGTGCAGCAGTGGAATCGAATACCAAAAGAGCTAGACAAAGTCTAAGCTCCAATATCCTCAATTCAACCACTAACAACTCAAATGCCGCGTGTGTGTTCGGGGAGGTAGGTCACGTATGGACCGTCAATCTCAAGAAGATGTACTTTTCCTTGCCAAAGCTCACACAAAATGTGCAAATGATAACCAATTATATTGAATGTCCCTGGCTACTACCACAGCTACCCGCTGTTGGACTTAGGCAGGGTTGGCACGACATCAGGAAACACCTCCTTTGCTAAAGAGGTCAGATTAGGCCAAATTCGCACTAATCTAGCTTTTTAAGTTCGATTAGTTCTCTTAGCTTTCTAGTAAGCTTGCCGATAAATTAGGGCTAACTTACCACCAAGACAGCTAATTTAGTGAGGGTTTTCCTCGCCTTGCCACGGTTTGTGCTACTGATATTGCTCGTTTGTTGGTTGATATTGGCCCAGAACCATTCAAATTGCAGTAAAACCATGTGTATTGACAATATGCAGAGTACAGTTGTAAGTATATAGTCAGTATAACTACGATACAATGGAAGCACTGTGGAATTGGTACGACTACCAGTCTGACAAGAAGCATAATCAGTGAGGAACACGGAATACGAAGGACATAACTTACATTGAAAGGCTGCGAAGCACTTCTTGCAAATGCAATCGGCTATAACTCATGCAGTGCTGCAGGGGCATTGTATGCGGGACATAACTTGCACTCTTGCCAAAGTATCATGACAGTCCGAGCGGTTTGGGTCTTGAATGCGGCTGTTTGATGAGAAAGAGGGCAAAAGGTTGCTGGATAGTAGCTTGAATCTGGCAAGATGAGTGCAGTGGCATTGATAAACTTGACGCGAAATGATTTGGCAGGACTAGATAGAAATCTTGCGGTACCGACAGCAAAGAAGGAAGCACCGCCGAGAAACTTGCGATAACTTGAGTTAGGGAAGCAGAGTAACATGGGGTTTGCAGTGATTTGAAGTTGAAGGGGTCATTAACAGCCAGACGAGGTGAAGTGAATCGAGGACGACTTGACTTGATGAATAGAAACCCAAGTCAATCACTAGACGGGGAGCGCTAGGAGGATGGGATACGGAGGAGTGAGGAGGTCAGATGGTGGAGGGAGCAGGTCAGTCAGTGTATAAAAAGAGAACCCAAGTGCACAGGACACACACCTCAAGCACTCTTTGCCGCTCATCTACCTCGGCATGGTTCGCCCTGCACGGACAGCGTGGACCAGATTGAGGTTACCGGTAAGCCTTGAGGCCATCTTGATAATAATTCGACGAGAAATAGGTTGTTTTGAGCAGTTAGGAGGCGCAGGCGCTGAGTGGGAGATGGGGGAAAAAGAAGAGAGTTGTTTGATGGTGTTGTGACAGGATCAAAACGAACCAACTTTCGCGGGCACGTGAGCTTTTGATCCGACGGACTTTGGACTTAGCGCGTTTTTCTCAAGTTTCTCATCCTCCGATTCCTCGCTTATGCTGAATATTGAATGAATTTGGGTGCCAGCTATTTCCACAACCTGTGTGGGAAGGTATGTGTAATAATTCCTTACCTACTAGGTCCTTGGCTGAGAAGATTTCCGAGGCGGATTCCTCCTGATGTGACTCCTCTGGTGCGGCGGTTGGCGGCAAGAGTCGAAAACCTAAAGGTCTGAAAGGAAACTCAATGATTTCACAAACAGATATTCTTATTTCAGAACAATACAGCTGAGTACTTCTTCTTCGAAGACGGAACTGGGAGGCTGTACTGAGTCACTGTAACCGTCAAAGAACTAAAGCTGGTTTGTTCGAAAATACGAACATGCTACCAAGAACACTAGACATACCTGAACGGCCGCTAGATCTGCGTTTCCGAGATCCCCGGTTGTTACATTATCCGTAATTACCTTCGCTTCGACAGATTAGTTTCTCTTACCCACTTTCACGCTAATTTATCCTAAAGTTTGGGCGAGGAACTAAATTAGTCCTAAATTAGGAAAGGAGGTTTTTTCCTGATGGAGGCCGCGCAGAGTGTAACCAAGTATCACACAAGGACAAAGTCCTGTAAATTGGTACAGCTCAAATGGTGACTTCAGACGTTAGCCAATGTCTGAGAGGTCGGGTGCCAACAAGGGAGTGGGACTCACTGTCCGTACATAATTTACATGCCTGGTTAAATACAATTCTGCCAAAGCTAAAAATATAGAAGATGTGAGAAAAAACCCGTCTTTCCGGGGGGAGAACTCCGTGTGAGACCGATAGAACAGCGCCCAAGAGTGATAAGTATCAGCCCCACCACTCTCCGATGCAATTTCCGAGGAAAAGACCCACTTTCCCAAAGGGAAATTCTGCTCTTTTCAATTGTTTCCAGGCACACCCTATTTCCGCAGCCATCTAGACCTGCTAAGTGTGCCCAAGGCTGTCGATACCCATTGCACATTGTCCCAGGCAATGTCCGGCATTCTCCATGTCCGATTTAAGTGGGAACAAGCTCCGGAACTACCCGGAAATCACTAAGTTCAACCACTAGACTCCTAATATGGTAACTATCATCAAAATGAATTTGCAAGGTCACCAATAGTCTATCCCTCAGTTCTATAGCCATTTATAAAGTTCTTCCAACGTCCCATGTGTTGGTAAATGGCCTAGCGCCCACAGAATTCCTCAAACTCGCTGCACAAAGTGTACAGTTTGCAGGAGTATTTCCATGACCGGTGTGATAAAAGTGGTGATGTCACCGGCGTTTCAAACGCATTTAGCAGCCTAGTACTCGATCCTGGGAGTAGACCAGTACTCTCCATTGCCTTATTGACTGGTTTCATCAGGTGTTTCCAACTGAAAGGTTGCAAAATCGAATATTTCAGGTGTGTCCAAATTCACACCTCATCAATGCTGCTTGATGAAGCAGGGCTACCGGAGAACTGGTTAAGAGAGCCCGGGGTTTTAGTGCGTATAACACCGAAGAGGTCGCCAAGACCAGTAGTAGTAGGTAGGCGAGGCCGCAACAGATGACACGGCGCCGAGTCCCACACTCTGAATGTGATCGCGCTCAAGGGGCTCCCACTAACCAAAATACATACCCCGACTCAATATATATTTTTCAGCCAGTTGAGCCCTCCCCCCCCCCCTCGTGGGAATTGCCTTATTTGGAAGCCCCCTATCCAGTCTTTGGGCCAGGAGCATCCAGAAAACCAGTATTGTGAGGTTTTGGAATGTTTTCAAATAATTGTGATTATCTCGGTCAGTTTTACACCGATCTGCATATAAACTAGATAGATATACTCAGTGAATTCATACGCAATTAGTGATAGAGAGGAACTTTCGAAAATATTATGTATTAGGTAATATGTGTTTTCAGGGTATTTTCACGCAAATCACCATTTTTATATGTCTAGAACATGTCCCAGGGGCACAATATTTTGTGCGGAACAACATATGTACTCAGGTGACTATGTGGCAGAGCCAAAACCGCATGGAATGCTCGGATAAGTGTGATTCTCACAGGATCTTCAGATGCAAGAAAATGCTGAATGCCTTCAATGCAGCTAGGAGAACTGGAATAAGATTATGTGTAGTTCTGGCTCTATCACATCCTTCCATCGGTATGAGTATCGGTCCTCGTGAAATTTTAGGCCCCTGTGACATGTTCTAGGCATACAAAAACGCTACTATCAATGGACCTGAAGTGCAAGATTTTTTTGATGGTGCTGCTACGGCCTCAAATTTCATTACATTTTGCCCGGGATTTGTCAGTAGCATCCTTAGGATGTAGAGAATTCGCGTATAAACGGGCTTTGCCTGGGTTGTCGAACTGAAGATGATGTGAACCTGCCGAGTGTCCCATCAAAAATACCTAGAAGTGCAAGAAAAGTTTCGGGTTTGTCATGATCTCAAATCGTGCCCATTTCCTCTGCCAATGACATCGGGGTACTCCTGGGAAGCAGGACATGGGGTCTGCATTTGAGTTTGAATAACTGAGGCCGGCGTTAGGGTGAAATATGACATTGCGCTTCTGGGTGATCTTGCACTTCTAGGCGATCGATAGTATTTTGCGTGAAAATACCCTGAAAACATAGATTACCTAATACATAATATTTTCGAACATTTCTCTCTGTCACTAATTGCGCATGAATTCGCTGAGTATATCTATCTAGTTTCTATGCAAATCGGTGCAAAACTGACTGAGATATTCACAATTATTTGAAAACATTCCAAAACAATAAATTTTCATCTGCGCCTTCGGTTCTGACTTTAGCTGTAAGGTGTTTCCTTCCTGTCTTTACTCCTCTCCGGGTCAACTTCTTTTTTCTTGTTGTCTCGGCAGACTTTGATGGAGTGATGGCGACTGCATTGGGTGTGGCTGTACGCTTACGTACACACGAGGGGCAAAGATTAAGGCACACGATTGTCGTGTGCCTTAAATGCACGTCCAGCGCACATTTCCTCGCATTTCCTCGCATATGGTCAGGGAGTGAACAAAGCGGTGTCACAGTTCAAGTAACATTCTTTGTTAGACAAAGGACAGATAAAGGATAGACAAAGTAAGGCTCCAACCGTTTGTTTCCGTTTGCGGTTTTCCCGCAAACTAAACGGAAACGGTATCAAACGTGTTTACAAACGGTTGTAAACGTTTGCAAACGGTAATTTTGGTGCAAATTTCTCCGAGTGATTACTCCTGCACACAGATGTTCAGAATTTGGTTCATGGATGTTCCTTGGCTCACTGAATCATTTGTGAAGTGGGCCATTGCACAACCAATGGACAGACCAAGTTAGAGACTGGTCAGGTTTATGGGACAGAAGACAACTGTTCAATTTCTTAGTTAAAGTTCTCCGGTGAAGAAATTGAGCCATTTACTGTAAATAAGAGATTTGATGTCTGACAATGGACTTGAAAACCAATCATCATAGGAAAATATGTTGAACTGCTGAACTTCAAATTCAAACTCCGCTTTGGGCGCCGGAGCCCGCCGGTCGAGGTCTTCTGCCCAAAACAAGTGAATCACCAGAGAGCAAGCAATAATTTGTCGAATTGAGGTGACTTCTGTGGTGTCGAGAACAGCAGTTGCCTTTGTTGATTTATTTGGGGCCGAATTTACCCCTCCCTAAACCTAACCGTTTGAACCGTTTGTTTACCGTTTGTTTACCGTTTGCCGACCTGTGCAAACTAAATGGTTTAAAAAACGGTTAAAACTGTTTGAAAACGGTAGAAAACGGAAACGGTTGGAGCCTTAAGACAAAGGGCAGAGCCGGATTCCCAGCATCGGGGAAATCTTGCCTGCCCTTTGTGTACCCTTTATCCATTCTTTGTGTAGCAAAGAAGCCTTGTTAACCTGTCACACTGTCTTTGTCCGGGGAATGAACATCTGTGAGCAATGTGCGACATAGATGCATTTAAGGCACATGATTATCATGTGCCTGGATATTTGCCCCTCGTGACATATTTCCATGCCCAAATATAGTAATAATATTTTGGGCTCTACCTCAAGAATGGCCTCAAATACCGCATGGGTGCCCTATACATTTGTGTTCAGAGGGCCAAACTGGACCATCCTGGAGGTACATTCAACTATTCTTGAAATGGGAGCCCCTTGATCGCGCTTCGCGTGCGTAAATGCATTTCCTCGGGGTGGGTTTCATAACTCTCGGAGATCCGCTTTTGGCCCTCCACCCTTACGCAGTGCAGCCGTGGGAGGCTAACCCATTCTTAGTTGTCTTCAGTTGACATCCACCGCGTTAAGGGTCTCCGTCGGCGCAGGTTGCCGACGTCCGACGGCATGTGACGACCTTTGCCGATCATGGGAAACAGGGTCTGCCGACGCCAGATCGGCACAGCTGTGCGGACCTCGGACGATCCTGTGCCGACCTGTGGCGACGTGCCGTCCACAGGGTCTGCCGACCCCCTCGGCCGTGATCAGCGCTTCTCACTGTCCTTCGCGCCCCGCTGTACCAGTGAACCAGTTGATGCAGTAGTTGACTGCTGCACTCCGCCGATGTGGCTAGTAGCCATCTTGATGAACCAAATTTAAAGCCGATTACTTGATATTATTGGTGCAGCAAGACGATGTAGGAGATTTCTCCAGTCTATGGGCCTGTCCCCACTGCTTCTCACTCTTCTCACTCCTTTTCTAAGCTGCAAAGTCTAAGCACGACACCTTGGTTGAAAACACGGTGTGTCAACGACTTTGGTCCATCTATGCCGCCATTGATGTGAAACGCTTCGGTGCGGACCGCCGGTAAACTCAGCCGATGTCAACCTCGGACGTTTCCCGATGTCTTTCAATGCACTTCGGGCTTCAGATGTGCGTCCAGGGCTGGTTGGGGCAGGTAAAAGTAAATTCCAGTGGGTCGACACAGGTCGGCACAGTGTGCCGACACCTAGGTCTGCCGACGTCCGCCGCCGGGGGTCAGCGCAGCCTGTGCCGACGGACCCCCTTAACGCAGTGATCGTACCACGAAAAAAAAAAAAAAAAAAAAAACCCCCAAAGCACGGTTGATCGGTAGTCAGTTCGCAGTCGAATTGAAACTTGTCTAATGATGGTTACTAAAGTTACATGGCGAAACTAGCTTAGCCTGTCAAAACTAACTTTACTTTACTTATGGCAAGTAAAGTAAAGTCAAAAGTAACTTACAAGTTAACTTAAGTACAAAAAAGTAACTTGCCTGTTACTTTTGTCGGGGTAACTTGAAGCTAACTTTGAGGTTTTTGAGCCATTTCAAAGGGAATCTCGAGGGTGTGTGTTGTTTATTTTGCAGCGCACTTTGTTGTCTTGTAGGTATCGTTGTGTATGCCATATAAAGCCCCGGGCTCGGACTCTACTCTACGCGACAAGATCACAGCTTTCGGATGTTCGTGCGCGAGTGCCAGGGCGTCGACGCCCCTCTTCTGCTGGCGGCTCGGTCCGCTTGCTCAAGTTCATTCTCTTCTTTTTCTTTTAACCGGATCAATGCTTTTCCTCTATTCCAGCTTTTTCCGAGTCGCGATCATAAATGGAAGTAGGCTTGAAGTACTACATACGTGCTATGACATTCCTGATTTGTTCACCCAGATCCGGCTCACTGTCCAATCCCACCGGGGCTCTGTGAGACCTCCACTTGCCGCCGCGAACAGAAGATCGTGCTATGACATTCCTGATCTCCGGATCCGGCTCACTGTCAAATCCCACTGGGGCTCCGTGGGACCTCCACTTGCCGCCGGGAACAGAAGATCGCGCCATGACATTCCTGATCTCCGGATCCGGCTCGCTGTCAAATCCCACTGGGGCTCTGTGGGGCCTCCCCTTGCCGCCGGGACCAGAAGATCGCGCCATGACATTCCTGTTCTCCGGATCCGGCTCACTGTCAAATCCCACCGGGGCTCTGTGGGGCCTCCACTTGCCGCCGCGAACAGAAGATCGCGCCATGACAATCCTGATCTCCGGATCCGGCTCACTGTCAAATCCCACTGGGGCTCTGTGGGGCCTCCACTTGCCGCCGCGAATGGAAGATCGCGGTATAACATTCCTGATCTGTTCACCTGGATCCGGCTCACTGTCTAATCCAACTGGAGCTCTGTGGGGCGTCTCTCCTGGCAGTACCGTGTGTGGCTCCGCCGCGGCCCCGCCACGTCCCGAAATTTGAGCTGAGAGGAACTCCCTTAGGTTCCTCTTCAACTCGGCAATATATGCGTCCTCGAATCCCGCTTCTCGCAGAGAGGTATCTAGTACCTTGAGAAGTGCTCCCAGAGTCACGGGTCGATCTGCAAGGAGAAGATCGCGGATGGTATCACTAAGGCGGTATTGTCGGCAGAATTCGGCCATCGTCAAGGTCGGCCCCGGTACACCTCCCCCGTTCATAGATGCAATTCTGCTGTCACTCGTTGTATCCCCCTCTCCACAGTCGCCCAAGTCAAACGACCACATCTGGCAAGAGACTTGGGAGTTCTCATGGGCAATGATCTGCATTGGGCCTTTGTCAGCCGAATCTCGCTTGCATTCCTAAGAAAATACTATACTGGAGTATAATTTGTTGACGCAGTGTTACTGAGAAGTTCGATGTCGGCGTGTAATGTGTACCGCAGGTTGACCGAGTCATAGATCCTAGTATCGTGTCAGCCTTGCTGTATCCATCGCAGGCTTTGAAGACAACGTACTGGTACACTGTCGATCCTTGGGCTGGCCGACTTGAAGCAGGATTAATCCACCAGTAATACGGCTTGACACCAGCTTGCAAAATTCGCCTGTCTTTGCCAACGGATTCAGGGGAAATTCCGAGATAAAGACCGGTCCCCAAGTTTCGGAAAGTATATCCAGATTTGGTTGCGGTAACGTGCCACTATCCAGGTGGTTAGTTCGAGAACGAATAGAGATGAGATACATCGCCTGTCTCACTCTCTCGTTATTCCCACAGGGTTTATTCATTCCCACAATAGACGATCCAGCGTCGCTGCCTTTGACATTTTGAATGGTAAGCATGACATTCTTCATAAAGGAATTGTGCATGGAGTAGGTTCCGTTGGGAATAATCTGGTATGGAGTAGGGGCGTGCAGGCCAGCGTTGAGCCCAGTGTTGAAAAGGTCGGCTTCAAGTAGACAGGCGATTCTGAAAACGGAGTTCCATCGATCTACACCACCCTTGGCCATGATATTCGCATTGATGAAGTCTATTCAATGATGATCAGAGAAGGAGTATGGGTTGATAGCAGAAGAGGAACGTACCGATATATTTGTCTGCGGATGAGCCATCATAATTGACCTCGATCCAAGCTGGGTGGTACACCGCACCTGATGAGAGATCGGTTATCGGAAGCCCAGGGAAAGAGATGGTGCTTACTCCGTACTGTCGATGGGTCTTTCATCAAACGCTCCGCGATCCTCCAGTAGGACTAAGTGAAATTAGTCAGAACAAACCGTCTCAATCCCAAAACAAGACATGCCGCACCAACACGCAAGGTAACAGAACAATGTAGTACCTTTAAAGTGAAGTGAGTCTCAAGTTGTTAGAAGCAGGCTGGGACAAACGCAAAAAAGGCGTCTTCCTTTTGAATGGAATCCCGGTAAAACTTTTCGCTCGCATCAAGGTTCTTGCTTCGAGGAGTTGTATCAATAATGTCCTCCGGAACACCCAGCATCGAAATAAGGATCTCCTTCGACTTCCTGACATACTCAAGTGACGACATATGGCGCGGAAGGAAATTCTTGATGTCCGTGAAGCTGTCGGACCAGGCAGCTGCAGCCATTTTCAAGCGGGCGCAAGTCTCCAGATACAATGTGTCTTGCTACTCGGTTGGCGTGTTAAAACCTGCTCTAGAGTGGAAAAAACAACGAGCTTGACTCACGATCATGTAGTATCTGAACCCATCTAAGGATGCAGTGCCGTCGCCGAGCATTTGAGGAAAAGGATGGTTGATCAGTCTGTCGAAGACGTCGTCGTTGCCTCGGAGCAGTTTTCCAACGGCGTCCTCCTCAGGTAAAGTTTCGAGTGAGGCCCTTGACACGGGTCCAGCTGAAGATGTGGGTCTAGCTGCCGCCAGAGGCGGACGAGAAGCGGTAGATGGTGTAGATGCAGACGCAGATTCAGGTGCAGATTCAGGTGCAGGTGCGGTTGTGCGGCTTGAAGAGGAGGAAGGGGGATTTTCCGTCTCAGAGCGACCCAGCTCTAACATATTAACAAAATCCGACCACTGCCAGCTGTGTGCACATGCGACATGAGGAGATACCCGAGTGTCGAGAATCATACGTACGCTGTGGACGGAGGCTGGGTTGTCGAGCTCCGAGTCCGCGGGGTAGGTTTCCATTCATCGCGAAAGATAAGCTGACCAGTCCTATTGAGTAGACGTGAGCAACTAAAGACTTTGAGGGGTTAAGAGGAATCCTGTTCACCTGGCTGCGTCTGTTTCGGCCGCCTGGAGAGCAGCCGTAGCGAGGGATATTATGACCTCTCTTAGATCATTTCCTGGCTGGGACATTGTGGAATGAATCTGACCGTCAGTAAGTGATGTGACTCCTGTTTATAAGGGTCCTTCCGAAGCCCTTTAGTCATGGATCCAAGATCATCGGCTACTCATTATTCATCGATGTCTCGTTTAGTTAGCCGATGAGAGTTGTTGCCACGCGGCTGACATGTAGAGCCTGACGCCCTAACTTGAATGGATGTCTTTCGGAGATGACATTCGTGCATCGCGTTTTTAACAATCTACGCGTGGGCTCGCGTGAGCTCTTGTACGCGCGCGTACGAGCGTGTACAAGACATCACAAGATCGCGCGACCACGCGGCTACGAGCTATGTCCGAAATATCACGCGAGCGCGGAATTTTCTTGGAAACTAAGCCCAGCCTGGAACATTGAGGCAGTAGGAAATGTAAAGGGGGTAAATTAGAGCTTATTGAAAGGGAAAAGTGCCCGTCAGGCAAGTATATGCACCCTGGAAAGCCCAAAGGAAAATCAAAATTTGGCGGGACGCGCATCACAAGATTAAAAGTACGCGCGTCAAATGTCATTTTGCTGATGTGGCGCATCATTATGACATGCCATACAGTAAATTTAAAACGCAGCGAGACCCCGGCTTATAACGGTCCGTCCGCCCAACCAAGATATCGTACATTGATGCCTCGCCGTCGAGTCCATTTTTGTCAATAAGTGGGCGTCCGATTCAGCGCCTGATTTGGCGTCAAGTCTGAAGCTGAATGTGAACAAAATGTCCGAAAGCGGACACTAAATAGCTTCGAACATGGATAATTATAAAGGGATACGTGAGTTAGAGTGCCTTTCCGTTGTCATCGTGGCAAAAGCATGTTGCCTGTGTCGGCACCAACGCAGACGCTCGAAAGTGGGATCAGATAGTTTGAGGCGATATGTCGCAGATTGACTCGGCGCCCTGGCACATGGTACCTAGCAGAGAATTCGGAAACATAGTTGATATTAGATCCAAGAAATTCGCTTGGAGCCACGAAAACTATTGTCTAACTTTTAACCAATGCGAAGAGCTTACCTTACTGGGGAGAGCGACAAGAGGAACTCTAGAAGGAGATAATATACTCACGGGGAACAGTACGTGGGGGATTCGGAGCCACACCATAGATCGATTTAACGGAACTAGTTCTCCCGGGCCCAACACATCGACGGCTTGCGGAGATTGGAGCACCCGAAGAGATGCTCGACGCATCGCGGAGAACAGCATGGTATTGTGAGCGGAAGGACGGCGAGGGGCATGAGAAAATTTAGCCCTGAAATCTGCCTCATTTTCTCCATGAGGCAACTCGTCCAATCATTCATCTGGAAAACCCCAATGTCTGTACGTATCTATTTGGTCTATATAGACTTCCCTTGTCTATAAAGACACCGGTAGACGCCGATAAACAGCAATTGACCCTAATAGAGGAGCGAAGCGTTTCCAGATGTTATCTGCCTCGCGCCAGTCCAAGGAGGATATATTACATTGATTCAGTCCCACAACTGTCCAAGTACCTCCTTCCTTCATCATCTCTCTGGGCCACTGTTTGGAGTCGAAAAGAGTTAGAGATGTAATCCAACTTTACATCTGCTTAATATGATCCTTCACCAGAAATTTCTTATGCTGGCCTTGCTCTGATCTGTTTTCGGAGAAAAAGAGCGCACTAAGGTCCATTGGTGGTCTCAAAAGGCGGTTTACTCGGCCGGTTCCGAGTCCGAGCTTCAGGTTGCGCCGCCGACAGAAACTGCAGATGAAAGGGTATCACAATGTCAAGTTCGCGGGAACGTGTATACTAACTAGTTTGCGGAACGTGTATACCACCATTTTACGGACTTGGAGTGCATCCCAATTTATAATAAGCACACACACCATGGCTGTTGGTTGGCTGGCTACTAAATTGTTCCAACATCCCCTATGCCTGAATGGTCCTGACATCCGTTATAATTCTAATGTTGTTCTGGAAGGTCTCTGAGATAGAAAATTTCGAATTTGACGGGCGTAGCTGACGAATCGTAATGTCCGCAAGAATGGTGATGATATCTCAACCCCTTTTTGGCGCCGGGTTTATTTAAAAGCGAGGTGTTGGCACCGCCGTCACAAACTGGGTGACGATCTCCAGTGACAGACCTCTTGGTAAAGGCATGGTGCGGCAACGTGTATACCTCACATTGTGGGGTATACGCCCCAACTTAGCGGCCACACACATCATTGGCTGGCTTAAATTGTCTTGACATCCGCTATGCCTGTCTTGTCTGAAAAAGATGGGTATACTGACAGTTCGCTTCCATTCCAAGCGTCACAGGTGACTAGTCGCACATTTGAATACGAAACTTCTCATCTTGCTGACCCGGCCGTTATCACATCCTTAGCACCTTTAAACTAAGGCGTCTGCCACCCTCCACACCAACCCCAAGTCAACCCTAAGTTGATTCGCTATGACACAGGTCCCAAACGACGCGGCTAAATTCCTGAAGGACTACTTTCCCGATGGAACACTTTGTAGATTCGTCAACCGACGCACTGGAACGTTGCTTGATGTTCGACCCAACTTGGACGTCGTCAACGATGAGATTCCTCAGGTCGTATGTAAGTTTGGACACCGTTTTCTGTCCCTTCCTCGCCTCACCATCAGAAAACAAGGTAATCAGGAGAGTGCGGGTGTACAGTACGTAAGTTCTGTAGCGTTCTGCGTCAACGTTAATTCTGATCACGTCTTAGTGGATCATCACGCCCTTTGGAGATGGGCAGGCCATTGTTCCAGTACCCAAGGACGGGTCATCCAAGATTCGATACCTGACACCCAGCAGTGTCTCAGACAACCTGGCAGTTACCATCTCTCCTTTTCCCGTATCGTGGATCATCTTCCCTACCACGGCCTGCCCCAAATTCAGTGGCAGTCCTCTTGTCGTCCCTACCGTCCCGCTGGGGCAGTACGCAGAATGGACTTGCCAAATCTGCTGGCCTCACTTCAAAAATACGGAACCCAAAGTGCTTGATTTGTTGAACCCAAACCTGGACCCAAACTCAAAGGTTGCCGTCTTTTCGTGCGTTGAAAGTTTCACTAACATCGGATTTCAGGTGACGATTTATACCCACGGCGCGGGTGCAAATCTGGATCGGCAGTTTTGGCGGGTCCAATTCATCCGTGGACCGGCTGCCTGACGATGAATCGGTGAGTTGTAACTTTGCATTTCAATCGATAAAATTTGTTACTAACGATAACTTCGAACTAGACAGACGGAACTGAGTCTGTTAAACAGACATTTGAGCATTTCTACACCCGCACCTTGTACTCTATTGATTTCCTCGCGCTTCCGAATCGCAAATACTATAAAGTTCATTCGAAATGTTAGCTCAATATAAGAGTCCCACTTTCTGCAGTAAACGAGATTTTCAAGTTTGTTTAAACACCGAGCGTCGCAACGTGAATCGGTGTTCAAGCACTGTTTCACTTATCAACCAAGTGTGTCACTGAGTCCCGCCAGAGACCATAAACACCCTCAGTTCAATCAGGGTTCTAAACACGATTACACCCGGTTTGAACACTACTCAAAGAAAGCGGGAGAGTCAGTGAAAGAGAACCCGGCCAGAGTCGAACTTGGTACCTATGAACAACGTCCCCTGTTGGGAGTGACGGACTGTCCAACTAGCCCAAAGTCCCATGTCTAAACCCTTGCCGAGGGTCGTCCTCAAACCAAGGTTGAAGGCAGTCTTTAGCGGTTTCAAAATCGGGTTTAAACCGCGTTGGTTCATCCCACAAACACCAAATCAAACTGAACTGGCTCAAGACGAACCCTGGAGTGTTCAAACACATCGACGAGAAGACGCAGCGGCGCTGAATTCATTGAACAAACAGCAAGTTAAACTGAACTGAACTGGGATTAATCGGAGCACAACCATGTTGAACTTGACACCGAATTCTTCCAAGCCTAGTGGCCACTCCCTAATCCTTCTCCTCAGACTCAGACTCACTGAGGACGGCCCACCCTCTGGAAAAGCGCGTCAACACTCGGCTTCCCAACATCAAGAATGAACGTACTTCCACTGGGATTTTCCGCTGATCTTGACAGGCTTCTCCGGCTTACTCGGTCCGCGTGTCCTGGAGGAACGCCTAACGTCCGTTGAACTCGAAGAAGAAGCAATAGGTTGCCTTCTGCAAGTACTGTAAATGAGTGTGATCATATCTCATATGAAGCAGGTCTTGAAAACGAACGTTACAGTAGATTTCCGTGATTTTTTCCCATTCGGTTCCTTCTGGAACACCTCCGAGCCTCTGGGAAAAATGTTGAATGATGGATAGGCGGATATGTAAACAGGGGTGGCTCACCGTTTCCGCTTCGCACCGCGTGCTGGTGAGGGAGGCAGTGTGGACGGAGGCGGTGTGAGACTGGAACGGACCGAGCGCGATGGAGTCGGTGCCGGTGACTTCGGCACATCGTAATTGATCGGCACATCCGGACCACTCGGTGCCGCTGGCTACGGCACAAAAGCAGGTGCCGGTGGTTGCGCCGCAATCGGATCACCGGGAGCCAGCTCAGCGCCTTCAGCCGGTGCGACCACTTGCGCCCGGAAGCGGAAGGGAGTAGGACTCGCATCGGAATTGAAGAAGTCGGCCAGCATCAGAGCCTCGATACTGCTCAGACTCTGGGGATCTTTGAATCATCTTTCAGTTTAGCTGGCAACTGAAACTCATGCTGATCATAGAAGTTCGATGGCTCCGCAAGAAATATCGGCCCAAGGAAGTGGAAGCTGGTCGATCTGCCCAGTAGTCTTATGAACTGCAAACATATCCATGAGGCTAATGTGATTTGAACAATAAGTAATGACGCACCCCAGCACTGCTCTAGATATTGTTCAAGGATGAATCGAACGTCGGTCAAAGACATGTTCTCGAGGTCTGATTTGGGAAAGTTTACAATCCCATCCTCGTTAACGGTGACCGTTGAGGAGGTGTGAACAACAGGCCCTAATTTTGGGAGTGAGAGTCAATTCATGGACGTTGAACTCGAAAACTCACGGGGGATCACGTTCTCAGCAAATTTGGACCATGGAACGCCATACGTGCCTTCCAATTCCTCGCCTCCAAAGTGGACCGTATTGTGTTTGGAGTGGCCATGGACACTTAATCACGTTGGTCTCACGGAATTCACGAATTGATGTGCACTCACGTTCCAGCCAGGAGGTCCCCATTTTCGACGTCCCGGAAGGCGTAGAAGAGCATAAGTTCCGCATCGCCCAGGAGACCACCCTTGCACAGGCTACTGAGAGCAAGGTGAATGTTGGTGCCGAATTCCGTTTGATTACTACAGATTTCCTCACTGTCCAGAAAATAGAACTCCAGTAAATAGAACACACATACATTCCAACATCTGAGTATTCATCCTCGGCCCTCCCATCCCACTCGGCCTGTTTCTCAGCGCTCAGGGAGTCCCACATCTCCTTCACCACCGACTGGTATGCGGCCGCTGTATTGACATTAGTATCAGCAGCACGCTGGCGGGATGCAGCCAGGATCACGGCGTCACGCTCGCGAGTGAACAGTTGGCGTCCAGTCAGGATCGAAGTGAACTTGAGCAAAGGATTCCCCTTGAGGAGAGTAGAAAAAGTCAGAAGGAACTGATGCCCCTGGTTGCAGACATGGTCGCCGCGCAGAGCCTCAACGCACCAGCCTTGCATGAAGAAAAGTTATTCTTGCCGTCGGATTTTAGCACAGACTCGGATGCAGAGCGGCAAGAACTGGATCTGGCGGGTTTGGCCGCGGAGGAGATTCATTGGCGGGAAGCTCACGTGTTCGACTCACTGCGCGCAATTCAGAACATCGTGAAAACGATTTCTGCGTTGCGGGGTCGCAAGATCAAGAACGACCGCCAGCAAAAGCAAACCACTCGGGCCGGTGACAATATTGAAGAGGCAACTAAACTTCGGAATCAGCACATGGATGTTTATGAGGCAGCTCGGCAGAAACTCATTGCCCTTAACGCCCCCTCGAGCTATCCTGTGTTATCCGAAAATGATTTGTATATGAAGCCTGTTTTGCAGAAGAGGCGAGTTGGGGACTCGAGGCATACCGATGGAGCGCTGTTTAGGTTGCAGGCTTCCACACCCCTTGAAGCAGGCGATGAGATGGAACCGGTGGCCGTACCTGGGGGTATGGGTAATTATCCGAATCCGCAAGGTTTTTACTCAACCTGGTTTTTTTAGGTGCAACGGGTTCTTTTGCCAGTGGTACTATCAATGACTAGGATCCTGGCCACACTAGGATCCTGGCCACTAGTCAAAAATATAGGACTCTAGGCTGTGCAATATCTTCCCTTTGCATTTCCACAATGGAATATGAACTATTGCGCACCTTGAGACCAAATTTCAACCCGAAGTGATAAGTTGATCCAAAGCTGTGCCCGGATTGATTGTGATCCGGAGGGTGAGAACGTCAATTTGATAACCCCGAGCGACCGTTCGCCTGTTTCTCAACCAATACGCCGGGGATCCGGGATTTTTGGGGCTCATTTTTCTGCTACAACCTAGTGCTTTCTTTTAAGCATGTCTTACCTGGCTGAAGACTTTCCCTCTGTGACCAAATTCACCAACACAATTGGAAGAGAAACTCAATGATCACACTCTTAAACTCAAGATACCGATGGCCTCCTCAAGACTATAATTCCAGTGCCTTGCAGTATCCACTATGATAGGTAAGACATGTATATCCTTTATCATACAATAGTTGAACGCTTCCCCTTCCCTCCTAATATGGATGCAAATAGAAAATCACCCATTTGATGCCAGAAAAAAGATTAAACGTCGGGTTCTCAACAGTACACCTCGCAAGTGGAGACATGCATTGATGTTGGTCCATTGGGTTCCAATGAACCTCACTATCACTTATTTTCGCCTACAATCCATTACCGCTGGCGCACCGACCCGATTTAGGTGAAAGTACGGATCCCGCCGCTGAGGGCCTTTGTAAAGTGTCTCCGCTACACTACTTTTGCAAGGTCCAATGTATGCTATAAGTGCCCAGAATACATTATATGGGTCCCACATACACTATAGCCAATGGTGTGGACCCTCATTCACCGCCAACAATGGGCTTTCGAGGGTGGCCAGGATCCCTGTCAATTACCTTTTCGGGAAATCCTTCAAAACTAAATTCGCTGGGCACTCAAAGCGGCACCAAAATTGTCATAAATATGCTCAATCTCTTCGGAGGATGCGCGCCTATCAAATAGGGCCCACGAACCTGCGAAAAATCCGCCTGGAATATCAAGATTGGGCCGAAACCCCTTAGGTGGCCAGGTTCCCAGCGCGATATAGTACTCAGATGGACAGACGAAAATCAGGTAAGTGAAACTTCCGTTGATTTCGGCTGAGCTCATTGATTGCCAGTGCCGCGGAAGAAGGTCAAGCCCGCTCAGACCAAGCACGTTGTGGATGAACGACCGGATGGATGGCTATGGCAGCTGGGTAGGCTCTCAAAAATGACGGATGCGGAGATGGTTGAGTGGTCCAATGAAGGTGCGTACAAACTCGATTGAATTTGGGGCTAGTTCAATGCTTAATCTTCTTAGGTGATCGCGTTCAGTGGTTCCGGGCCGAGGCAGAAATGCAGCGGTGGCAGGAACAGACTGAGCAGAAGTTGGCGGAGCTGTTGAGAACAAACCGAAGTTTTTTGAGGATGGAGACATCAGGAAAAGCCTCCTCAACAATTTTGTTACATTTTCACAAAAAATTGGTCAAAATTCCTTCAGTTGTTGGAATGTACGAAAATGTATCAAAATATGTTACCCCCTGAGAAAATGCTAAAAGTTGGTCAAAATTCCTTGGCCGTTGCGACGAATTGCGGCGAATTATAATCCAGTTTTCTGGGAATACAATACTCAAATTACACAGGTAGATGGAGAAGGAGACATTATTGCATTCAAAGCTATGTAAGAACATGGGTACAAACTAATAGACTAGCAACTCGCGCTCACTGGCACACGAAACTCATGCACGAATCGTCTGCGCCAAGTCCAACGGCCACGGTGGGACACCCAACACGCTCTAGATACAATGCGGCCCCTCTGGGTCCGCCTCCACGGACAACTCTGCCTACTTCCGCCACTGCCCGAATTGTCTTTTGAACGCCACGGCTGGCGAGAACTTGAATAATGGGGCATTGCAGAAGATGGCCGATGCAATAACACTTTGAAATACGCGGGGTCTTGGATCCCCTAGTCGCCAGGATAGGACTGTGGTGGATCTTGATGAGTATACAAAGGCTTTGAATTGTTGACATTGACTTGCGTCTTGCCGGCGACACCGACATGCGTGTGAAGGATTTTAGAAGGCGTGGGATGCAACGGCGAGTTCTGCCCGACGACACGGCGAAGAAGGTAGGGCCAGGAAAGGGAGTAGGGGAGTAGAAAAAGCTTGGAGGGCAGAAAGACTGTATACAATGTTACTTGAGGACCGTGAGATGCGATATGGGGCCAAGGAGAAAGAAGCTGGCAAAATAAGTCGTTGCCAATGGTGGGATCGGGGGCGGTTTGAGGAACAATGAGCGGGTGAGAGGCGGTCTGAGAGGGCAGGAGGCCGAGCGTGCTGTTTCAGTGTGTTGTTTGGGGCATTCTGTGGCGGCGAACTTGAGGGCGATGGTGGGGGAAGGAAGGAAGGGTTTGATGTTGTTGTGACAGGATCAAACCCAACCATCTTACACGCCCACGTGTGTTACGTTGCGTTACGTTCGGACTTTAGGGCGGGCCTCGGCAAGACTTAGGCCCTGTTCGGGATCCCGATTTAAAATCCCATTTGCTAAATTTCCCTGCCAAAACACTAGCTAGCAATTTTCTCGCTATTATCGGTGTAAATAGTGAGAAAAAGTGTTCGGTAGACGGTCCATCTATCAGCAACCGTTGTCACAGTTCCTAATTCCCCTTTCGTCCTCGGCGACGCGTCGCGTCTGTGACTCGTCCTCTTTCTTCTCTCCCCTCATGGCCAAAAAGGCGGAGAAGGAGAATGAAGCCCCAGCTGCCAGCGAGAAAAAGCGCTGCCGTTGGGACACACCTTCCGACGCCGCACTCGTTGGACAACTCCTCGCGGAAAAGGCGGCCGGAAATCAGACCGACAATGCAGGCTGGCACAGCGCGGCTTGGACTTCCTGTGCACGGGCTGTCAAAGGCACGGAGAAGAAGAGTGGAGGTGCACCGAAAACAGCAGAGGTGTGTCAGACGCGGTGGGGTAGTGTACGTGATCCCTCATTTTCGCTCTTTTTTCTTCCACTCACTCAATACCATATTCACAGCTGAAAGCGCAGTTCCAGCTGGTCAAGAGCCTTCGAAACAAGTCGGGCTGGGGCTGGGACGATGTCGAGAAGCACGTTGTTGTCTCTGACGACGTTTGGAACGCATATCTCGAGGTACGTGCTTTAAATGTTCACTGCGAGAATAATCCTCATTCTCCATCCAGATCAATGTAAAAATTCGTCCGTGGCGCAACAAGGGCTTCCCCTTGTACGACAAAATGTCCCAGCGCGTTGACGGCGCCGTCGCCACTGGGGAGGGTGCTTTTATCCCCGGTCAAGCGCCAAACTCGCCTGAGTGGGGTCCAATAGTATCCGAAGACGAGGACGACAACTCTATGATTGACCCCATCCTCTTGGGCCCTGCGGGACGTGTTGAGCCCTCTCCCCGAGCCACGCGCTCATGGTGGTCTCGGAATCCTTGCAGGGAATTGCCGCCGCGCTCAAGGCCGACAGTACCGGACCCACCACCCCTCAGCGTAAGACGGCCGCAATCAAGGCCATCATGACCCTTGGATTGACGGAGGACGAGGAGCCTTCGTCTGTCGCCTCATTCGCGCTGACATTGGAATTGCAGATGTATTCCTTGCGATTCCCGCGGAAGATACTCGCCGACGCTGAAACGGTGCACTGGGGTGCAGCCGTGAAATCACCAGATATGCAGCACTAACGAGCGTAGCGAGTATAACTCAAACCAACACTCTAACTCCAAAATCTAATCAAATCACTAACTCCAATCTCAATACTCCTGTGTGTGTGTTCGGGGAAGTAGGGTACGTATCACCCTTCAAGACAGTAGGTTCGCAGCGGTAAGGGTAGCGGTTGGCTTTGCTTTCACGGTAAGGCAGCGGTATCTCACGGAAGTTGTTCCCGTTGGGATTCGAGCTTCGACTTTATAGGCAACTCGTCTGAGTATAGTTCCAGAAGTAGACCGTGCAACGCTACGGTGAGTACTCCGGCCACAGAATAGTCAACCGTTAGACCGAAAGGTCGAGGTTATCCTTTATTCCCTAGCAGGGTTATTGTCAGAGCAAAGCTCAATGACGGCGGTAAAGAGCAAAGCTCGATCTACGGCTAACACTGCGGAACGACGGAGTTTCCAACGGGCAGTGGGACTGGCTAGGCTCCTGCACTTATGATGGTCTTAAACGGCGGTGCTCGCGGGACGTACACACCTCGAATCCAATCTTAATTGCAGTTTCTTAAATCTTTTCCTATCTCTTTCTGAGTGCACTATATTCCTCCTAAAATGGGGGGGGTAGTCTACTGAGGTACATTTGGTGAAACTATGTGATATTTATACAAACTGAGGGAGCAAGATGGAGATAATGAGAGCTGAGTCAGAATGGCGTGATAAGTCGTCGTTGATGGTTCCATGTGTACTGACGGTTTAGCGGTCCAATGGCGGTTAGAGCATTCCCAACCGCGGGCAGTTTTGACCGCGTACCGCTGGTCCGTGATATCTTTACCGTGACCTGGGCCGAGAAGCCCTGACGGCTAGCGGTTACTCGAGGAGTTGTTCAACCGCTGGCCGCTAGGAGTCCCTCCCGTAGGCCACTATCCCATATACCTTCCTCTTATCTTGTGAAGACCGCTTTATTGAACGGCTTACCACTACTATTGAGGCAGCGGTAGACCACTCTCAAGAGTTTTATCTCCGTTTTGATCTCCAGCCGTTTAGCCTTCCGTAGTTCCGGTTGCCAACGGTTAGTCGCGTGGTGATTTCCCGTCAACGGTTAGCTCGGCCATTGATTCTACAGCTGCTACCGCTGAAGGTAAGCCAGCCGTTGGAGGCTTTTCCCGTAGAGTATTATCTTGTATCTTGTCCCAATGTAATCCAACCGTCCGATGGTCCCAACCGTTGGAGGTTCTTCTGAGTTCCAACCGTGGGTAGGATCGTTACCGTTGGGCTGCACAGCCACCAATGTCCAGCCGTTGGATCAGTTTGTCAGGAACCCAACCGGCGGCCAATGCTCCGGTTAGTACCGTCCAAGTCAAACTCCAGCCGTTTGGAGGCTCCAGCCGTTGGAGGTTCCAGCCGTTGGAGCGTCCAACCGTAGTAGGCTCTTTGTCGAGGCCAACGGCTGGCCGAGTAAAAACTCGTTCAGCGGTTGGCCGTATCATTCTCTAACTCCCTTTGGTCTTACCGTTGGGGAGATTTGTATCAAGTCTCTGATGTTGCTCCTTTCGAGTTATAGGTCCAACCGTTCGGTCCGGATCCTAACCCTAAGGTAGGGTTGGTGGTTCAAAACCCGTATCTGAATGAGGCTACCGCTAGTAGCGCTCAGCCGCCAAGACTGTTGTAGTTCCTCTTGTTCACCTCGGTACTCCAGGAGTCTGGCGGTAAGCCAACTCTCAGAGCCCAGCGGTAGACCGTGAAGCTGAACCAAGCCACCCGTTAAGGCTCTCGGTTGGACTTCAAAGTACTTGTTAATTGCCGGCTTTCGACCGTGAGCGGTGTAGAATACCGTTCCGAGGAGAACGTATTCCCTCAGTTCTAGTCTCACTTCGCCTTAGTATAGGTCGATAATCGAAGAAAACTTGGTAGTTTTCATGCGTGTTTGGTTACACGCCCTATCAACGCATCAGGTATTTACGTTCCGAGTTAGAGGCCTGAAATAATATCCACCCTTCGCTATAATTCATGTATATTTGTTACGCCAAAGACTCTAAAATTAATCTACAGCCGTTTAATCTACATCCATTTCATCCTGACTATCCAATACATACTGGTCCCACATTTCCTTCGCAATTCGATCCCGGAACGCTTCAGCGCGTACCTTTTCCGCAGGAGAAACGAATCGACCAAGCTCTTCTTCTGGGAACTCCCGTCTATTGTCTCCATCCATTTCCCGCAAGGTGAATGTGGTGTTGCGCGGTCCCCCGTGTCCCGGGACCTCATCAGAGAGATCATCGGGGTCATAGAGGTGTATGAAGTTGTGCAGGGCGGCGAGGGCGCACGGGACCTTTGCCTGGACTTGCGGAGAGTATTCCGGTGCGACATTCATCAAACGAAAATGCCTCTTCGATACCCCGAATATTCGCTCGATCACGTTCCGAAGACGTGCATGTCGGAGGTTAAATAGCTCCTTCGCATTTGCAGGTCTGGAAGGAGAGAGATGAGACAGAGGGGGGGCGTAATAAACAGAATATACCGAAGATTTCCTGCCTTCCTCCATTCTTGCAAATGGTACCGCACACCGCGATATGGTACAAGAAGGCAATCACATACAGGAAAGCCTGCGTCACCCAAATAGTATGTCCCCGGCACAATAGCAAAGCCCTTGCGTCGAGCATCTTGAAAAACTCTACCATCTGCAGCACTGCCCTCCCACCCAGTGAGGAGATAGCAAAACATGAGATTGAATCGACAGGCAGCAAAAATGTTCTGTGCAATGCGGCCTTTCCGGCTACGGTATCGGGCCATGTCCGTCATAGACACAAAGCCATCGAGGAGGGATCCATCCACCGCCCCACGGCACCCTTTAAAAAACGGGTAATAATGGGGGTTATTGCGAATTTCCGGCGGAATTTCATTCGAGGCTGGAAGTTTGACATATGATGCATAGAACGAAGGGTTCACAAGCATATTGAGGACTCTATGGAAGCACCTGGACGAAAGAGGGAAGAATTAGGTCGATTACTCTCTCAATTCAAAGGATACACACTTTGAAATTGTGTCCCCGCTTCGTTGGAATCGTTCTTGTTGTTCGCGATTCCCAAGACCAGTAACGGCGATGCGAAGAAAGATCGCGACTTGCTCTTGACACGTAACATGTTTTGTTGGTCTTAATCCTGATTTGAGATGAAGGACTTGTATTAATTTCAGAAAGACGTGGCGCGACATCCCAAAGGCACGCCGAAATCGATCAGGATGTCCTTGAATAAAATGAGGGGAGGGAAAATAAGGATGTGGTTATTCACACACCATTCAAGAGCTCATTGATCCAACGTTGACCAGTCTGCCACGATGTATGCATGGGCTCCGTCTCCCCGGTGGCTGCGGTTATTACGACAGCTGTTGCGGCGGCGGCAGCACTGAGTACGACAGCATTTCTGATCTTCTCGTGATGGCGGATGTGGACCGGACGCGTTGTTTTCTGCACCGTTATGGGTGAGCAGGGACCATGGTAGTAGTCGGTACGAAGGAGTAATTCAAATCACATCGATAACACGTCGGAACAGCGTAGGCATCGCTAATTAGCGCGGCACAGCTTCCCGTCACGTCGTGACTACACGTGTAATTAGCCAAACGTCTGGGATACCCTTTTTGGCCGCCATCATTTCATAGCTAACTGGAGGTCTAGCTAACAACTCGGGATCCCGAACAGGGCCTTAGAACGTTGCCAAACATTATAGAGTACGTTCCAGTTCACTGTTTCCCTTCATGCCCGAAATTCTTATTGAACCACATTTCTTTCTAATACATCAAAAACATGATCCAAACATGTAATACTGAAATTATAATGCAAAGGTTGCTCTGGAGCTTAAGTACTAGTAAGTTACGTATTTAAGGTGAGGCCAGCTGGAGTCGGTGGCTGCTTTTGGTTCAGTCACCGGCACATGTGAAAGAAAAATGGGGTTGAGAAAGAGATCTTTTTTTTTTCGAGGAAAAATGTTGACCGTTTTCGTCAACAGTTGAATAAAGTTGTTGAAAAGTTTCTCAAAATTGCGAAAGTTGCCAAAAATTTCAGGGGCACAAGAAATTTTCACAAAAAATGTAACAGAATTGCCGGGGAGGTTTTTCCTGATGGAGCACGTGGGGTACAATGGCGGCCGGTGAACAAGCCGGAAGCGGGCATCGTGCTTATGCTCTGCAAAAGGCCGCTATGTACCGGAAGCGGGCGGGAGCAGCGCAAGAGCTCGTGACCGGGTTGGGTTACGGAGACCTGCTGGCTGCTGATGGGAATCTCATCCAACGGGTTCAGGCTGAGCGGGACACACAGGAAAGGTTTATAGATGAAGCCATATTTGGTAAAGGGAAATAGATTTTGGTGCCCTGTTGATGTTCAATCTTGATTTACACGTTTTGCAATGCCGAAAGACCACCTTGGAGTAGTTATGCGCGCAGGAGAACCGTTGAAATGAGATCTTACCGTTTACGTGATCACAGCGTATGCAGAAGATTCTCCCCACATTTTTTCGAACCTCATCGAGCTTTACGAGCACTCCACGCCTACACGGAATTTTCCCACATCACCACCGCATTTTTATTCTCCGCCTCGCCGACTTTTCTGGGACCTCCCCCTCATTTTCTTGCTTCACCAGTACACCCCGTATTCCGGATGACGACCCATCATTTCTGTCTACGAGACGACGGACCTGTGCTTCCACAACATATGTGGATATTTTGCTTTATTGGGTGTGTTTGAGTAAGTTCGATTTGGTCTAGGCCTTAGGTGATTCAGGATCATCGGGTAACACAAAAGTGGTGCCAATTATGAGGGTGGAGAGGCCTTGACAAGCAAGGTGATCTGTAGCTCTCCCTACCGAGTTGCCCGTTGTTTCAGCACATTTCTTCGATGTTTGCACAAAATGGTGTTTACACTTCTAACCACAGTGATTTATTGTACCACCTGAGCTAAATCAACAGATGGGAGGTGGGGAAATGAATGCCCTGTGCAAGAATCGAACTTGTGACATCTTGGTCTCTTGAAATCAAACCATATCGATCTCTTACTGCTGGCCCAAAATACCTATTCAAAATATCCAAAAAATATCCCGACCTGGGTCGACTTGGGTCGACTTCGCGTGACTCACCTGGCTCAGGCTGGAAGTCGAGTCGAGTCGAGTCGAATTGTGTTTGGAGTTGACTCACTGAGTTGGGACTCGACTTTTGGAGTCGCGGCAACATTCCAGCAACATAGGTGTGTGTGGTTAATTTCACCTCCCATGCAACTTCTGCTGCACTCAAACATCAGCAAACCCTGGGCCCACTATAGAGTACTACAGAGCACTCTATAGTGCTGTAGTGTCTGTAGTGTCTGTAGTGAAGGTCTATGTCTATAGAGTGCTCCATAGTAGACCTCAGGACTATAGAGTACTCCATAGTAGGCCCCAGGACTATAGAGTGCTCCATAGTAGGGCCCAGGACTATAGAGTGCTCTGTAGTACTGGAGTACTCTGTAGTGCAGGGCTCAAACCCAAGAAAAGTAACCTCACCTTCGCCATTCAAGCCCTTCTTTCAACCGGGTTTGAAGTTAACTGGAACGGAAGTGAGTCTAAAGCGAGGTATTTCGAATTGAACAGAGATATATAATGTAATTAAAGTGTTTCCTGACAGGATCGAACTCGCGACCGCGCGCATTCAGGCAAAATACAGGACTAGGTGCACTACCAACTGAGCTAAGAGACCATGTAGAATTGAAGTACCCACTGTGATAGGTGGGTACCCTCTGATCTCCAGGTCAGTTTACTTCCTGCCAAGTAACTCTTCAGGTTCTTGTCTACCGTCAACGTGTTCAACGGTCACTCCCATCTCCTTTGCTGAAAAATGCATATTCTGGAAATTTCTCGAAGGTATATGGGATAAAATATTTGCCAGACTAAAAATAGACCCTGAACGAAAGTTGTAGAGTTCGAAAAGAGCTATAAGTGTTGTCTAGCACAGATTTTCCTTAGACAGCTTCGTTGAGGCAAAAAAAGCGAAATACTTTCTCAGACGCGGCGGTTTTGAAAGCCAGAACAAAAAAAAAGGACTTTCAGCGACTTGAAGGACAAACAGTACTTTGTTCATACAATATGAACCATACCTACTCATTCAGAATGAATTTTGACAGATTATAAGCAGCCACAGTCATGTGAGCTCGAATCGAGTTGACCCCAACGTTCGGGAAGGTGGCAAATGTAAAGTTAAGAGGAAGAAAACATAAGTTGAATGTTCACTACAAAGTACTACAGAGCACTCTGTAGTAGGGGCCTTACTACAGAGTGCTCTGTAGTAGGGCCCCTCCTATGGAGTACTACAGAGTAAGGCCCATACTACAGAGTGCTCTGTAGTAAGGCCGCTACTACAGAGTACTCCGTAGTAGGGGCCCAACTACAGAGGACTCCATAGTAGGGAGCCCAACTACAGAGGACTCTGTAGTACGGGCGGCCGTAACGGGCCTTACTACAGAGTGCTCTGTAGTACTCCATAGGAGGGGCCCTACTATAGAGCACTCTGTAGTAAGGCCCCTACTACAGAGTGCTCTGTAGTATTCTGTAGTTGGGCCCCTACTACAGGCCACTACAGGCCACTACCGGCCACTACCGGGAAAATCAGGGTTTGCTGATGAACCCGAAGACCATTCCCACTGTGTGTGATACAGATCCTTGCAAGATGCAGCAACAAGCTACTCCACCACTGCAACTGCTTCCCCGGATCCAAGTCTTCACCCCTCCTCTCGCCCCCTGCATCTACAAATATGGCTCCACAAATTAGCCCGCCAAGCCTCCTTCGCAGTCTTCAGTTTCCTGTGCCCTGGGTATTCACTTTCATAATGTATCTAATTCTTTTAGTCCCGACTCAGTCAATGGAACTGCTCCTCAGCCATTACCCCGGAACTTGATTGCTGGAGTGCGGAGAGGTCGCCACAGGTAGTATTGCGGACTCGGATCTATTTGACGGGGGATTTGCGGGCCAACACGGAGGATTTGCGGGCCAACACGGGGAATTTCTCTGCGCTCGAGGCTGGAGGAATAAGGCACTTTGGTGGGGGTGGTGAAAGTGAGAAGGAAGATGTGGAGGTAGTGCTGGCCACAATACAATATGAATACAATTTTGCTGTATTGTATTCATCTCCATATTGTATTCACTGTATTCGTAAGGCCAAAACCTTTGAAAAAATAAAATTGTAGGTGACATCCTTTTTTCTAATCTTTGATTCCCCTTGGTTTGAATGTTGAAGTTTTGGAGGGGTCACGCAAAAATTCGGCACCTGTCTGAGGTCACGCGTCACCCCCCCCCCCCTGTCGATTTGAACAAAATAATACAGATACACCGCAGCCGTATCATATTATATCCATATTGTATTCGCCTTTGGTATATCATATCCACCCGTATTTGAATATATTCAAAATTTAATTTTTCGTATTGTATTTTTGGCCAGCACTAAGTATACGGAGGACACAACACATGCCTTTTGAACAGCTCTTGAGCGGTTGATCAGCCAGGTTGAAACTAGCGCAAAGGCATCAAATCATCAGCGCTAGAAGCTGTTTTTGAATCCAGGGGAATGGAGTGGGAACTGGCTTGCTACAATTGGATACTGAGGGTGAAAAACGAAGCTCCGGGAATTAATCTGGCATCTCAACTAGGTTCTGGGGGCCACTGCTCTGCCTG
Source organism: Mycena alexandri (assembly GCA_029233265.1). Classification (NCBI taxonomy): domain Eukaryota; kingdom Fungi; phylum Basidiomycota; class Agaricomycetes; order Agaricales; family Mycenaceae; genus Mycena; species Mycena alexandri. The sequence continues at coordinate 218,610 of JARJCM010000024.1, forward strand.
GCAATACAAGTCCTTGGAAGGCCGCGAAGCGGCCTTAAGCTAAGCTTTGAATTTTCTGGTGCATTGCCAATCGATAACGAAGACCTCAGTGGTTTTTGAGCAGAACGGCGAATGCTTGAGGTTGTGTTTGCATGAGGAGCGGAGGCCGGTCCCATTCCACGTGCAGATGCGTGCAGATGTATGGTAAACGTGGCCTGAGAGAGTTGGGAATTCAAACCGTTCAAGACCGACTCATTTTGCACAAGGGTGAAGAGAAGACGGCCGTTGCCGTGATCTACGCCCGCATCTTTGATGAGCTGTGACATCGTATTAGGTGTTCGCCGTGTTGAAGATGAGATACGATATGCGCTTTCCAGCAATTTTTGTAGAAGGTTTGATAAAATTTGGAGTCGACAGCGGACATCCGTTCATTTCGTATCTACAGGGAGGTCTGTACAGGATTGCGTAGTATTGCATATAAAGACTAGAAATTACAAACGTGCAAACGGACTGTTCTCAAGCTGTAGGGTCTTCGGCCGGAGTCCCCCACCACCGATCTTCATCCCAGATGCCGTCATAGTCGTCGATGGGGACGCTCGGGTTGCGGTGGACGGGGTGGATGCTGGGATCGACGTTCATATTCGGGAAGAAGACGTTGTATGCATTTTTCGACCTCTGCAGCGCCGGGCTCGCTCTTTTAAAAACGCTGGCCTTGACTAAGGCTTGAATCGCGCTTTCTAGGCCGTAGTTGGGAAGCGGAGCTTGAGTAATTGGCGCTCTGCACGTGGGGCAGATTCGAATGGAGGCTGGGGTGGACGCGATGGATTCATAGGTGGGTTTCGACTCTCAGCGGTACGTCTTACCTCGCAGAACCTGAAGGAGACATCCATGACAAAAGGAATGCCCGCAGCTGGTTACCCTAGACAATCTTCAGTCTATGAGCCGAGCAAACGACTGGTGCCACGCACACATCAGGTGCGTTGAAAAGCAGCCAGCAGACGCCACAACAAAAGTCGTCTTCTGCTGCAGCGAGACACTGACAGATGCTAGAGTTCCGTATATATTAAACAAAAGCTGTGACTACGTACCTGCGAGCTTTGACGTTGGAGAACAGCGTCACAAAGGAGGCGGGCATTCTCAAACTCGAGAACACTAACACGATCTTCGGCTCTCCGTAGATCGCCCTTGAACCGTGCGAGTTTTTCGCGGAGGCGGCGGAACTGGGTCTCGGAGAGGACCTCGTAGTCGCGCTTGGCACGCTGAGTGCTGTCGAGTGCACACGTCAGTGCTTCCACCACCGGATTCTTGAGATCCGCAACGGAAGGTTCGTATGGTTTTATTCCAGCGCCAGACATGACATCGACGGTAGACGTTGGGTAATTGCAGAGGCGGCCATGGAATCGAGCGAGATGGATATGTGGCGACTGAAAGAAATTGAAAGGCGCAGCCGCCGCAGCGATTCTGAAAGTAAAACACAAGTAAATTAAGGCGGGCCGACAAGCCGAATCTCGGTACATTGATGGGAATCGAACAAAGTGGAACGTTCACCAGCATAGAGGGGCGAGGATTAACGTAGAGTCAAAAATTAAGAACGAAACTGTATGGGTCACATGGGAAAAGCAGGTGGAACCTTTGTACACCATTGAAAAAATATAGCGTCAGAAATACAAGCTAATCCCGAATCGAACCCACGTTGTCGGGGTTATCGGAGAGCCTGTAGAAAGTCGTGGAACGATGGAGACTCTCCGAAGCTTAGACCTTACGACAAAACCACCATGTCTGGAGCCAAGTATCCGAATCCAGCGCATAACACCAGCTCTGCGCGTTGCACTGCGCAGTCATCGCAATCGTCGACGGGTCTCTCTACACATGATGGACCTTGGTACTTAACTAGCCAGGGAATATTGCTGCTAGAACCGTAAGTACGCAACCTACTGAGGAATGAGCAAGTCCAACCACAGGATGCAGTTGTAGAGCAGTGGAATTATCCGAGAACGAAGTTACCTTCGCCGATGCAGACAATATCGATTCACAGCGTTTCGTCGCCAGCACGCATCAGACTTCCTACAGATTTCTTGATCTCGCTTGAATGCACTTGTCAGGCCGATTCAAGCGAGATCAAGTGCTCAAGTGCCAAGCGATCAAGCCAGGTCCAAATTCCGCACAAGTGTGGAATTTTCGGCGACACAAGTGCTCAAGCCCTCAAGTGTTCAAGTGCTCAAGAGGTCAAGTAGTCAAGAACTCAAAGAGATCCAGGGATTATTAAACCAAATATTATTGTAGAAATAGCGCTGGGCGCCGGGCCGTGTACTAGGGATTATACATGAATGAATGGGTCATTAGCAGGATCGATTTTTTTGGGGGCTTGGGGAGGGGATGGGGAGGGGGGGAACTGGCGGAATTATGGGGGGGGAGAGTACAGTATGGTCAGAATGCAGAATGATACATCGAACGGACGCTGATGAGGAATAAATAAATGGATCATAAAAACAAAAAAAAGCACGCACACGTTGCCGGTTACACTTTACGGGCTGCTCGGCTCATAAAGACCCTCACGAGCACCGTCCAGTGACATGTTAGCGGCTTCGGGGGATGACGACACCTCGACGGCTTGAGCCGATACGGTGTTGCACGCGTCGATGATGCGACCCCACGCCCGCTCGCTGAGGTCCTGGGTGGAGATAAGGTAGCCAGCAACGGCATCGCCCGCAGTGGTCTTTGTGAAATTAGATTTGGTCTCGAGGACTCCCGTTCGGTGTTTAACGAGGCCACGCTCGACCTAAAAAAGCATCAGATGGGCGAACTTGGATAAATGAAAAGCGCACATACCGAACCCGCAGCCAACGCTATAGCACCATAAGGTAGCTTAGTACCACCAACTTTGAGAAGGGGGGCTGCGACAGCGATGATAAAGTCGGACTCGAAGAGCCCGGACGCCTTCTGGATGTCGTTAGAAAGAGTGCGAGGGGTGGATTCGGATGACTGAGGACTCACAACATATTTCGGATCCTCAGGGTTAGTGATGTGGATGCGCTTGAGGGGGGTGGGGTTCTTGAATAAGCCAGGGCCGCGCTTGTTGAGCGCGTAGCGCACGAAGTCCTGTATAGATTGCTGAGTGGGAAATTTGACGGTATCTGCGAGGAAGTCGGCGACGACATCCACACCGCCAGTGCCGGCGGCCGAACGGCGCTCCCCGAGTCTCGCGCACGCCTAGAAGAAGATGAGTAGGGGCTTTCATTGAAGAATGCAATAACGTACCCGAGAAACGAGCGGGTCATTCCATACCGGTTTGTAATTGTTGCCGGGACACGCGACATTGACGACCTCCTTGACAACGGTGAACGTCTGCATATTATTGTAGCCCAATTCCCAGGGGGCATCGGACTCGTTGAGAGCGCGGTGAAGGAGAGGCATGACGACGGGAGTCCATAGATGCGCCACAAAGGCGGGTAGTCCGCCAGGAACGGTGGGGATGGCGGGGGTGAAGGCGGGGATGGTCGGAGGAGGGGGAGCCACCTTTGTTTTATGAGCGGCCTTGGGTTTTGAGGCGGCAGCGGCTGGCTTCTTGGGTAAGCCAAAGTCGAGCGCCGGGATTTTCTTCTCCACCTTGACGGCCTTCGGAGGGCGTGGAGCTACGTCGTCATCGCTGCTATCGTCAATAACAACGAGCTGGGTTCCTGATTCAGCCAGGACGAAGGTAAAACAAAAGTAGACGTACCTCATTTTTACGAGCGGCCTTGGACGGCCCAGCGATCGTGGAGGCCATCGCGGAGTACACCTCCTTCTTGACAATCTGATTCACGGAGAGTAAGACCATGCCGTGCAAATGAGGCAGAACTTACCGCAGGTCCACCGCGTTTTTTCAAAAAGACCGGGCGGGTGGAAAAGGCATCCGCGTTGTTGAGGCCACCATTTCCGGAAGGGCTGGAGTCGGGACTCGAGTCGGTGACGTTGAGGGTAATGGCGCTCGTGGAGGCGATCCCAAACCTGGTGATGACTCCGGCCTTGGACGAAGCAGCGGCGGCGTTGCTGAGACAAGTTAGGCCCTGTTCGGGATCCCCAGGTAGATCCTGTGGCTTCCGTACAGGTAGGTAGTCACACACTGTCACGATCATGTGGTTCAGAGCCGATATGCCGATCATCTCCGATCACTCAGTCAATTTGACATTCGCCGTCGTCAACCGACACCGTCCTCGTCGTCGGCGACGATGGTGGCGATGGATCCTCCTCGTTGTTTGGATTTTGACATTGGGACTTTTTGCATGTCAAGTCTCCACTCTACTCAAGTCTATTTGCACACTTTTTGGTGTTACAACCATCACCTGGAATGTTGCTGCCAACGTGGCGCGGACGGGCGGGAAGAGGCGGCAGTGGCGGGACAATGGTCGCAGAGTGATGAGCTGGCACTTTCATGAAAGATCCGAGCGACCGGTTCAGGCCTGCGTGACTTCCTTTTACGGCCCTACTGGTCGTACACTGTAATTATTACCTTATAAGGTATCCTGTGGCCTCTACCAGTAGCTAGCTGGGGATCCCGAACAGGGCCTTAGATTTGTTTGGCAAGAACGTCAGGAGGTAAACACTTGCCTATTTTGGACGTGCTTCTTCTTCTGCTGGTACTTGTACTGATCTTCGATGGCCGCCTTGAGATCGCCTTTCTGGAGCTTCTTGACCTTGGGGACTTTCGCTGGTGCCTTACCCTTGCCCCTGGCTTTGCGCTGCTCCGAAGATGAATAAGAATTTATTCTAACACGAAAAAGATTGAAGACACATGCCTTGGCCGCCTGAGCGTCCTTCTGTTCCGCAACAGCTAGAGGAAACTCGCTGTCCGAGTCGGAGTCCTCAAGACGAGCAGTTCCTTGTCTTGGATAGTTGAGGAAGAACTCCAAGTCGGAGTTTGGCTCGTGACCGGCCAGGAATTCTGCGGCGTCGAAATCCGCGTCGTCCTCACCACCCGGCAGAAGGTCTGCAATGCTCATGATTGCATTGTTGTTCTCCAAGGCGGCAGCTTTGTCTTGTTCGACCTGGAGAGCAGCAACGGCCGCAACGGCCACATCACGGGTGAATTGTGCGTCGCGGCGGCGGTCGTCCTCCTCGATGTTCTCCTGCGCGACCTGAGCTGCAGTGCGCCTGGGGGCGGCATCCTCGGCGGCATCGGGTCGCGGTGGACGACGTCCGCGAGTGCTGCGGGTGGACGGCTCTCGCGCGGGAAGGGGGTCAATTTTCTTGGGTTTTTTGACTGCAGGCTTTTGTGCCTCAGAATACTCGTCGTCTGTGTCGACAACTGGGCGTTTGGTTTTTGCTGCCTGCTTCTTGCTGCCACGAGGACGAGGAGCCGGGGCGGATGTCATTGAGGATAAGTGAGTGTAAAGAGGCGGGTCGGGGTGAAAACGAAGGTAGGATGTGGCGGACGGGGTCGAAATGAAGGTGGGATTGTGGCGGGAGGAAGGATGAGTCGTAAGTTTTTTTCTCAAGTGTTTGGGTTTGTATCTGGTTTCAAAAACCCAAAGCGTCAAGTTCCGAGTTCTTTCCGTTCGCTAAATTCGCTCCACGTCGTCATCTATGTTAGCTCCCTCCTCGTATCCACTCTTGATTCTCACCCGCATCCGCTTTTCGTTCTCGCAGCCATGCCGCACGGGCAGTCGTACACTTGTCCCGACTGCCTCTTGGCCTGCAAATCTCGTGGTGGTCTTTCACAGCACCGAAATGCGCGGCACCGAAAATTTACACCTGCCAGCGAAGGCGATGACGAGAATACCTTTCAGTCTCAATATCATCCATATTTAAATGGTATGCACCTCCCTGTAAATTACTGGATGGTGCTAACAAGCCCTCAGCCCTCCCTTGTGATGACCGCGGCGTCTATTTAGCTGAATTCGTCGGCCCACCCCCTCCACCGCCTCCACCGCCCGATGGGCAAGATCCACAGGCATGGAAACCATTCAGAGACCGCGCGGAATTTGACTTCGCAAATTTCCACTTCGTTCGTGCCCAGAGTTCTGAAGGAAACATCAACATCGCTCTCGATATTTGGGCTGCTTCCATCCACAAGTACGGAGGAACCGCGCCGTGGAAGGATGCACAGGACCTCTACGCCACGATCGATTCAATCCAAGATGGTCAAGCGCCCTGGAAAACGTACACACTCCGTTATTCGGGCCCTCTTCCTCCCGGGCAACCGCCAAAATGGATGACCCAGTCGTACGAGCTCTGTACTCGCAACACGCGCGAATTATTATGCAATCAACTCGGTACGACCTCTTTTAAAGACCATGTGGATCTTGTACCCTACCGGCAATTTAACCATGGTGGCCGGCGTGTATGGTCTAACTTAATGTCCGGTGATTGGGCGTGGAACCAAGCAGTAAGTTCCTCTGTTTTTCCTTTCGTTCATGGTCAAGAATTAATTCTGACATAATTTGCCAAGGACATGATCGCCGTCGATCCACAAACACATGGAGCGACCTTCGTGCCCGTTGTTGCCGGCAGTGATAAGACGACCGTCTCCGTCGCAACAGGTCATCAACAGTATCATCCGGTATATATTTCTCCTGGCGTCCTCAGTGGGCCGGCGCGACGAGCCCACGGCAATGCTGTCCTCCCTGCAGCGTTCCTTCCGATTCCAAAGAGTAAGTTCTGCCATTTTGTAGCGCAACACCGAACTTACCCCTTTCTCTTATTAGCCAGCAAAAAACATCGGTCGAAACCTGCATATCAAAAATTTGTACGCCAGATGTATCACGCGTGCCTCGCGCAGGTTTTTAAACCGCTCAAGCCCGCGATGACCACTCCGGAGGTTGTGAGTTGCCCCGACGGCCACTTCCGTCGCGTGATTTATGGCCTCGGTCCATACATTGCGGACTATCCAGAACAAGTGTGGCTTACCGCGATAGTTCAGAATTGGTGTCCAAAGTGGGTCTCATTTTTACTCAGTTATTATTGTGGTCATTAATTGTACACAGATGCGATGCCCCCCCGGATAATCTCGACGGTGAAGGGGCTCGTCTTCGTACCCAGCCCACTACGGAGTTCCTCATCACCCAGTTTGACCCAGGCATTTTGTGGGATGATTTTGGAATACGCTCCGACGTTGTATTAAGTGCGTTCATTGAACAATTCATTCGATCTTGATGTCGTTACCCACAAGCCCTTCACGTCGTATTTCCCTCGAGCCGATATACACGAGCTGCTTTCTTGTGATCTCCTGCACCAGCTTATCAAGGGAACCTTCAAGGATCACCTGGTGGCCTGGGTAAACGACTACCTTCATCTCGAACACGGGGAGAAAAGGGCCTTGGAAATAATTGCAGATATTGACCGCCGGTGCGTCCGGTCCGGATCCGGAAACCGTTTTCCGTTCACGTTTTCTGACTTGTTTCTTCAGACTATCAGCCGTCCCCGAGTTCCCCGGTCTACGGCGGTTCCCTGATGGCCGGGACTTCAATCAGTGGACCGGGGACGATTCGAAAGCACTCATGAAAGTAAGTACACAAATGTTTAATATAGTATTATCATATTAACAAAGCAGATCTATCTCGGTGCTGTGGCGGGGGTACTTGCCCTCCGACATGGTTAAATGCCTGTCGGCTTTCATGGACATCTGCTACCTACTCCGCCGTAACAGTATCTCCACGGATGATCTCTTCACCATCCGCGATACTCTCAATGTATTTCATCACTACCGCCAGATATTTGTCGAAACTGGAGTCCGCATGGACATCTCTCTCCCACGACAACATTCTCTCTCCCATTACCCGCACGTCGTCCGCTTGTTTGGCTCCCCAAATGGTCTCTGCTCCTCCATCACCGAGTCAAAACATATCAAGGCCGTGAAAGAACCGTGGCGTCGTTCCAGCCGCTACAAAGCCCTGCCGCAAATGCTTACAACAATCTCCCGTCTCGACAAAATAGCAGCAGCCCGGGTCTCCTTCCGCGGGCGCGGTATGCCAAGGGGGTCCAAAGATAAGAATAGCCGACATCGGGTAGGGGGGGGGGGGGGGGTCTCGAGGGCCTGGAAAAAAACTTTTGTGGCACAAAAGTTTTAGTGCCTGGGAGACATCCCCCGGGAGTTTTGACGTGCTGAGGGAGTTAGGATGTGCCAGAAATAACATTTTGCACACTTTGGACCACTCACAGCGCTGGGCCCTCAATTTAATGGGGGTTTAAGTTGTCTGCGCTATTCAAAGAATTGTAATATACTTAAAGCGGCCGAAAACCCGATCTGATACTTCGGATTTAAGGCTCGGCGAAATCTAATCCCTAATCTAATCTACCATAATCCAAATAAAGCTGGACTAAACTTGAAGTATCGTTGCGCCTTTGGCGAGCTAGAAAATGCAATATGAAAGATAATGAATAACAGGTCTTGAAACGAGTTCCAAAACTTCAGGTTTAAAGCACATAGATATCGTCATCGATACTTCACATTTCGGGTTACGTTTAAAGCACGCTGAAATGGCAAAAAGAAAATCGCATTTAAAAGTGTTTGAAACTCGATACGAAACTTGAGGTTTAAACAACCTTAAACTCATCTGCAGATCATCTGCAGACCGTCGTTGTGGGCAAAGTATTACTGTATATTTGCAGACCTATACATACCCCCTACCGACGATGAATGATGACGGTCTGCAGATCATCTGCCGATGAGTTTAAAGCTGCTTGAAATTTGAAGTTTCGTATTCAGTTTCAAGCACTTTTAAATGAGATTTTCTTTTTGCCGTTTCAGTGTGCTTTAAACGTAACCCGAAATGTAAAGTATCTAGAACAATATCTACATGTTTTAAAACTGAAGTTTAGGACCTTGTTTCAAGGCCTTTTATTCCTTATCTTAAATGTTGCACTTAGTGGCTCGCCAAAGGCGCAACGATACTTCAAGTTTAGTCCAGCTTTATTTGGATTATGATAGATTAGATTAGGGATTAGATTTCGCCGAGCCTTAAATCCGAAGTATCAGATCGGGTTTTCGGCCGCTTTAAGTATATTACGATACTTTGAATAGCGCAGACAACTTAAACCCCCATTAAATTGAGGGCCCAGCGCTGTGACTGTCTTTCACCTCTTTCTCTAAAATCCCCCCGAATTTGGCCCGAATGCAGCTGATGGCAAGGAATTGTGACTTTTAACCGGGACAGAAAGGTCAGCAATCTCATTGGGGGACCTCATAAACTCTTTGCTGACTTATACAAAAGCTATTCAACAAAGTCCATTTTCACCTTGTAGTTTTTTGACTTGCAATTTCAGCGCGCATCAGGTCTGCGCGATCATTCCCAAAGCGGCAACTGTCATTGCCGTAAGCCTTGCGTGTGTTTAATATCTGGATACTCACTCTCAGCTCACTCTTGTGTGTCCCGAAGCCATGGGCTCATCGGCATCCTACTCCTTGGGTCTCCTGGTAGAAAAAATTACCGTCACGGGGCCGGTTTGGCGCGAAATGGAGCTTTTTCCCACGAGGGGGGGGGGGGGGGGGGGGGGGTCACCCAAGGTCCTGAAAAAAAACTTTTGTAGGTGATATCTTTTTATCTTATCTTTGGATCCCCTTGCGGTATGCTGGTGGGTACCACCTCCTCCTACACCGCCATGGTCTTCGCCGGTGATCAGCCTCAAATCGCTGCGGCTGCCGCTGTCAACGGGGATGATGAGGAGGAGGATATAAATCACGGCCCGAAGTCTTTGTCGTCGATGGACCTGCCGCTCCCTCAAAACTCAGGTGAGTCAGTAATGCTCTCATTTATGCGACCGTCTCATCCCATCCATCAGCCCGTGGATACCCAAAAGAGCTCGTTGCTTTGGCAGCGCACATTCAGCAGCCGCGGTTCCCCGCCCTCTTTCGACGTTTTCTGTACGATGAGCTACACGAACCTGTTGAAGATGTTGCGCTCGCGGACTGCCCCATCTTTCGAGGCCGTATCAGCGTGTACCACTCCGCGGTCGCCAGATTTTATGCTCCCAGTGACTTGGGCGGTGCCGGGGGGATGTACAGCGAGCGGATTCGGTCAAATCCGAATTGGCATGGCTACGCGCGCCGCGACACGGTACTCATCGACGTTAACGGCCCTATCATGCGAGGCCTTGTCATTGGGCGCGTCCTCCTCTTCTTTTCATTCACTTTTTCGGACCGAGATTACAAATGTGCGCTGGTGCGCTGGTTCGTGCCTGTCGGAGATGCTCCAGATCCTGACACCGGGATGTGGGTTGTAGAACCGGAGCTGCAGGGCCGAGAACCATCACTGGCGATTGTGAAAATCGACGCTGTGGCTCGTGCAGCACACTTGATTGGTGTTTACGGCCCAGCGCCTCTTCCCGAACATTTTCATTTCTCAAATACTTTGGACGCTTTCAATCAATATTTTGTGAATCCTTACGCAGACCACCACATGTATGAATTTTTAAAATAATTTATTCCACTGAGACCGCGAAAATGGTGAGGCGTACTTGAGCACTTGTGTGCTTGACCTCTTGCGCTCAAGTGATCAAGCGAGATCAAGCGAGATCAAGTGCCAAGAAATCTGTCGAAAGGCTGATGCGTTCACTAAGATTATCAAATATCTGCCCCTGGTTCCCGACCTCCGCAATAACTTTTGCCGTCGCCACGGCAAGATTGAGATTGTGGCTCCTGTCTTCTCCGTAGTCGAAGACCACGACGAGGTTTTCATCCACCCGTACGTGTTAAGCTTGTTGTTCAGTGGCAACTTTTTTAGTTTTAAAATCTATTCACCCAGGCTCAATGCCTACCAGTTCTTTGTTTCTAACGGTGACCCATACCTCGCCATCTACGTGTTCGCGACCCGCGAGGAAGCCGATGCGCTGGTCAACATCGACTCGTTGATTGAACACGCCGAGAAGGAGGCCGAGCGAATGTCCGGTTGATTTGAGGATGGTTTATCGATCGATTTTTTGGGCTGAATGTAGGAAAAGGTTGCTGTATTGATGCACACCAGCTCGAACAGGAAGAAAGAATAAAATCACTTGGCGTCGAGAGATACAGGGGGAAAACAAGTAAAGATTTTGAACACAAAGAAAGGATCCAACTACGACAACAAACTAGCAAGTTAACTTCCACGTCCGCTCCGGTCTATGTTGAGTGGGCCGCTGGACATACAGTAGAGCGTCCGAGCGCGGCACCGAATACAGTTGCGAAACGCAAGTACGCCTGTGGGTTGGGGGTTCTTCAACAAACTGCTAAAACTATACGGAAATTGCAGGTCATGAAGACCAGCATCAGGAAGAACGAACACAACACGGTTGCGCAATGTGTCGGAACGAGTATCGCAAAAGGAATTAATGCCAATCAACTCGGGTGAAGATACTACGCAGAAGCAAGAGCTAGAAACAAGTTAGCACAGTCGGATGTCGCCAATTAATTGCTCACCGTGGCGTAATCCCTTCTCACCTAGAGGGTTAGTGTCTTCAAAACTGTCGAGGCTGTCGAGGCGTTGCGAGTTGAGGTCACAACTCAGAGAAGTAGCGCCCGCTGCAGGGCTTTGTGGTAAATACTCGAACTCAATGCCTGCCCATAATTCACCCACGCGCATATTTTTTCTAGATTAGATCCCCGCCCAATGTAAACCCCAGATTTAAATGCTGTGTCAGAGATTTAAGAGTTTGGTCGGAGTCAGATTAAACTTCGAAGAAACAATCACATCAGAATCGCACCGTAAAACATTTATAGTCTACTTCCGATTGAAACTTGGGGTGCGGGTTGGCCTCAACCAGCTGTAAGGATGGAATCATGGCGCCCAAGCCACTAAACCACGCCTTGAAATTGACTCCAGTTAGAGCATCGCATTCAAAGTTAATCCCGACTCGCCGCGTTTATTGCCGTTAAGGCTCCAACCTTTTCCATCTGAAAACGGTTTCGAATGGGTATAACCGTTTTTATTTCCGTTTTATTTGATGGACCAAGCAAACAGCTTTTAAACTGTTTTCAAACTATTAAAACCATTAATTTCCCCGGCGTCTCCGGTGACCCTTTACCAGTGTCTATACCTCCTATGGTCATCAGCAGGCATGCAACCACTCATTTCAGACCTAAACTATTTGTGTTTTTGCTACTGATGCGTGAACAGACCTCGGGTTGGAAAAATCAACAACCGTGGGAATATTATCTTTGGGGGCTCGGAAATTCCCGAGCTCAAGCGCTCATGTGTTAAGTCGGACTGAGGACCAATGTAGCATTTGAGGAAGAATTTTCAAAAACCAGAAGCTCGGTTGGTATCCCAACCGGGCCGAAAAGAACGAGATTGAACAGTTGACACAAATGAAACCTATTCCCAGCGAAAAACTGTTTTAAAACGGTTTCAAACAGTTTCAAACGGTATCAAAACCGTTTCCATTTTAGGTTGCCTGGCCCTTCAAACCAAAATCAAATGGTTGGAGCCTTGACTGCCGTCCTGGGAGGACGAGCTAGCCACAACGGTTAGTGGCTGGCTCGGCTCTAGTAGACGGCACTGATGCTCGGCCCACTGTCACCCTTCCGATAAGCTTTCAACGTGGAAATACAGCAGTGTGGGAAATACAGCAACGTGAGGAAAACAGCAATGGGTTGGCGTTCAACCGAAGTGGTGGGGTGTCAAAAGTTTGCGCGTGATTTGCGTTTTTGCTGATGTGGGGTCGTATAATTAGGAAATGACACATGTTGGCCGCGCGCTGTCAGTCAGTGAGCGGTGAGCTGTCAGTCAGCCCTTGTTCTTTCACCTCCACCTCTATTGCACTGCAGACACAAGATCCACGCTCTACCTGGAATCACTACCAGTTCTTGCTCGCTAGCCTTGCAATGTCTCACCAGGCTAGTGAATTCCACACAGTTAATCAGACCATCTATGGTGTGTGGCAAAATTGGTTAAGCCAATGTTATTGCTTATCTTTCCCAGGGGGCGTAGGGGCCGCAGGCGGGGGAGGTGGCATCCAGGGTGGGGATGGGGGTCTTGGGGAGGGTCCCAGGATGTCTTATGCTGTCGAGACTGAACACTTCACTGTGAATAATATGTATGTCAACTCATCCTCTCCCAAATACTGTTTCTCAATAATAGTAGTGGCACACAAATGAACTGTAAGTGTTGGACACCACAGTTCAAGGGATTGGCAGAAAACTGATAGTATTGCCGCCACAGTCCAAGGGAGAGGCAACACCACTGGCAGAGAGATTCTAGCAAAGCTCAAACCGGTGGCGGCACATTATAATGCTGTCAACACACCTGAGAAATGCATGGATGGTACACGAGTTGCCGTAATACAGGACCTCATCGCATCCTTGACCAGCACTCCTGATTCATTCCGCGTGGTCATGCTTAGTGGCGTTGCAGGATCGGGCAAATCCACCATTGCAAAAACAGTTGCAACTATCTTGGCCGAGAAGGAAAATATGCTTGCAGCATCTTTTTTCTTTTCCCGTGACCACACAGATCGCAGGGAGATAAATCACCTTGCTATGACACTTGCCATGCAGCTTGCAGATTATGATCCTGGCTTTCGGTCTCATCTCATCGAGCTACTGGAGAAAGATCGGACTGGTATTTGCGACACAGAACCACGTCTGCAGTTCCAGAAACCGGTTCTAGAAATCCTTGGGAAGCTACCTCCTTGTTCAAAGTCATGGGTCATCTGTCTTGATGCTCTGGATGAATGTGGGGAAGACCGTGGCCAGAAATTCTTGCGGTGGCTATCCGATAGCATTGGTGACATCCCGGCCCATATCCGATTCTTTCTGACTGGACGCCCTGATGTCCCTTCTTATCTGGAATTTGACAAACTTCTGTCTCTGACGCATGGGGTGGTCCTCAACAAAATTGAACACAGTATAGTTCAGCATGACATACACCTTTATGTTGAGCAATCACTTGATGGGGCCAACTGGATTACACGTAATCCCTGGAAAATCCAGAAAAAGCAGGCAGAAGAAGTAACAATCCTTGCAAATGGACTTTTTATCTTTGCAGCTACAGCTGTTCGTTATGTTCTTGCAGGACTGCCACAGACACCCCCACAAAATCTATTGATTACCTCCTGGATGGTGAAGTTCTCACTGACCTGCATCATCTATACCTCCGAATTGTGAATTATGCCATCCCATCAGTGACCCGCAAAGACCGGCGTGCTCAGCACTCACATGACCAGACTATGAGAGTTCTGAGTACAATTTTACATCTCCTGGAACCTTTGGACTGCCAGAGCTTGTCAGACTTGCTTGAACTGGAGAAATCAGTTGTACTGGGGATACTACTCCCTCTGAGTGCTGTGATCCATGTTTCTGATACTCCAGGGGCAGCCATTCGAATTATACATCTCTCGTTCAGAGAGTTTATGACATCTCATGTTGAAGTGAACCGGCCAGACATCCTCTGTGGCACGGACAATCAGCAGCAAGCCCTGGTGTCTGCTCTTATGAAGGTGTTGGACAGACACCTAAAATTCAATACCTGTGAACCACCAACCTCATACCTACGAAACATGGACATGCCAGATCTGCGGTGGCGACTTGACAACTACCTTCCCCTTCATCTCCGATATGCTGCTCAATTTTGGGTGGATCATGTAGTGCAGATAGTGTATGACTCATGGAGGGGCTTAAAAGTGCAGAACTTGTTGTTCACAAACTTGCTGTTTTGGCTGGAGGTGTTGAGTTTACTGGGATTGTGCACTGTGGACAGGAGGCCTTGTCTAAATTGATAGCTTGGGGAAATGAGGTATGTTTAAGGATGCTCTTATGGGGTGTTATGAGGACTAAAGATCATTAGAGCACGCCCCTTCTCCAATTTTTGACCGATGCCAAAAGATTTGTTTACTTCTTTTTGGAAGCAATCAATCAAAGTGCTCCCCACATTTATCTATCGGCACTGGCCTTGGCACCAGAGGGGTCTAAAATCACAGAAGTATTCTCACAGAAATTCCCACAACTACTAACAATGATAAGGAGGAGGATGAAGATGTGGCCAAATACAATTGCTGTACTGGAGGGGCACACATTTGGGGTCACTTCAGTCGCCTTCTCACATGATGGCAAGAAAATTGCCTCTGGCTCTGGGGACAAGACTGTGCGCATTTGGGATGCAGAGACTGGAGCTGCACTGAGGGAGCCGCTGGAGGGGCACACCAGTTGGGTCACCTCAGTTGCTTTCTCACCCGATGGCAAGAGAATTGTCTCTGGCTCTTATGACAACACTGTGCGCATTTGGGATGCAGAGACTGGAGCTGCACTCAGGGAGCCGCTGGAAGGACACACCAATTGGGTCACCTCAGTTGCTTTCTCACCCGATGGCAAGATAATTGTCTCTGGCTCTTATGACAACACTGTGCGCATTTGGGATGCAGAGACTGGAGCTGCACTCAGGGAACCGCTGGAGGGGCACACCAATTGGGTGACCTCAGTTGCCTTCTCACCCGATGGCAAGAGAATTGTGTCTGGCTCTTATGACAACACTGTGCGCATTTGGGATGCAGAGACTGGAGCTGCACTCAGGGAGCCCTCCCGGCTGGAGGGGCACACACCATTTCAGCCACCTTTTCCCAATCTGTGAGTGGATGGAGTTTATTTAATGTGGGTTCCGCTTCTATGGAAACCTTTAGTATGGACTCATTTTCTATCCTAGTCTCCTCACCTGAAGTCCTCTTCTGCCCCTCTGCATTGGCAAATCCACAATGGTTGGGTCTCTTGTCTCCCATCGGAACTCCTCTTTTGGCTCCCTATGCCCCTTAGGGCCGGACTGTGGTCTCCGCACAACACACTTGTCATTGGCCAACACCAGACCTTGCTCTCATATGACAAATTTGTATATGGTCCAGACTGGGCAACATGTTATACCCAGGTGGAGAGCCCTCAATGAACAATATACATTTCAAACATTATAACTTGGTTGCCCTTTCCCCCAGGCTCAATTTGTTGTTCTATGCCATGGAAACTTCTTCAACCACGTGTGTGATCCCCTTCATCTCAGGCCAGGAGAAAATGCTGCGACGCCGTGCCAATTCCAGCTTTTTACTAAAGGCTAAAAATAGAATTTGTTTGTGTGCAGATGACCCCTGGGGACTTTATTTACTTACTAGTGTATCTATTGACTGAAAGACACTATTTTCTATGTGGTTTCAGTAGTAACTTCCCTGCACAGAGGTTCACCTGATTTCAAACTTACATCTTGTCGTGTTAGAACATCAAATGATGGCATTGGATGCAAATTGGAGGTCTCAGGAAACATTCATCTCAATAGTGTTGTTCGCGTTAATGCGCGGCAATGCTGCGTGAGGGGCAGCATCCCCGCAAATACACCTAATGTTATTTTCTGACAGGGAACATTGAGAAAGGGCTAGAATTACCAAAATTCAATGACTTCTTCTTGAAGTGAGCTTCAAGTTGACCACTCGCTCCTGCACCATTCAACTCCATGACTCCTTAGTAAGGATATCCAGAATGTGTGCTACAAGATATCTTTGACGGTGAATAGTCAAGGGCTGAACATTCAATGTTCAAACTGTCAAATCAACAGTGCTCTGGAACCTGCAACCGTCGAGATCACATATATTTCAGTGTGGAAGCCATATGACTGACACCGCCATCTGATTTATGCTGGGTTGTTCTGGACTTTAAAGTAAGGGTAGCTCCCCGAACTCACACCGCGTAGTCCCGTTGAAATGGGCAAGATGTGCTAACAGTGAACTTGGGCTAGCTGAACACTAACACACCACACACAAAACCTAACACAACACCAAATCCCCTACTTATACTTCACTAAGACTAAGCATGTCTTCCTCAGTGAGTTCGGGTCCGAGCCGTAGTATGTGACTACTGGTTTGGATTCCTAGCACAACGAGAATTGATTTATGGCCTCAACTATCCCAACTAAACAAACACCACACTCTCGGCTAGCTACCCTTGACGTTCCGAAACAAGACTTCCCAAGGTTGGGATGTACAGGTTTGGGGTGATAAGGATGGTTACTAGGAGGACACACAAAAGTACAGTTGTCCTAGGCGAGGTAAATAAAGTGTCTATCTGAAAACTCCCGGTAAAGGGCTATGCTGCTTCTGCTGCACTTCCTCTATGGCTTGGCTAGCTAAATGCTACTAACGGCCGACTTAGACTCCTCTCAATCTAAGCTCTTTTCTGTACACTTGGGTTTATTAAGGACCTTGAGTGTTCTCTTAGCTCAACTAGTCGGTCAATGAATCGACCGAGAGTTCTACCAAAGTGTGGTACTGGGTGTGGTCCGTTTTACGGGAGGCATTTTCGGTCACCCAATGTCTAGCTCTCGCTGAAGTCCACCACAAAGCTAGCTGCAACTCTCAAATTAAACTCTCGTGCTTTTGGTCCTGATTTATACGTGGAGAGTGGCGCTGCTCACAACCTCCCAACACGAAGCTTTGCTTATTGGTTCACACAGTTACTTCTGGATCCAACAACAACACTGCGATTTCTATAGACTGGTTTACAACAGAGAAGGTACTTTATCTCCACTTCGACTGGCCTGAGCACACCCTTATCGACTGAGCGATGAGCGGGGCATGACCTGGTCTCTAATTATGGGGCTTTATATACTGTTCAGAGAGAAAATGATGAGGTAAAGAAAAATGAGTAAAACCAAGAGGTGCTTGATCTCTGGATCAGCTAATAATTCCCACGACCCACCCACCCCCTCGAAAAGGAAATGTTGATCAACGGCAGACGTTGGCAGTACCAGCCAACTCGGCCCATCACTGCACAACAGGCCACACCGCGTCTCTGCTTCGTCTTAATCTCGGTGCGGGTTCACAGTCGTCCTCTGGCACTCCCTGAATCTGCCTGCAAGCAATATGGAATCCTACCACTGTATAATAATATGCTGAACATATACATACATCCGATATCCCGACTCATCCGACAAATAATAAATCCACCGACCTATTACAGCTCTTTCTCTTCCATTGTACCTAGTGTTGAGACTCCCGAGAGAGGTGATTCACGACAAGGAACACGCGAAGGTATTCTATTCTCTGCCTGTGCTGCCGCTGATCCGCATTGATATCACTGATCTCGCTTCATTAACATCATATTCGAAGATCCAGAGATCAAGCACCTCTTGAGTAAAACAGGCTGATGTACTGGTCATGTGACCGCCTCTGGAAGACGAGCCGGGTCCATTCGTGGTCTAGGCTTGCCTAGCTGGCCAACTATCTGACCATCTCGACAGAAAACCAGGTATAATTGCCTTTCTCGTTGTGCTAGTCTGCACCCGAGCAACTCTCCATGTGCACAACTACTCCGGGACCACTATTCCCGGTGCAGCTTGCTTATAATCACGCCACTCCACTCCGCTATCTTACGGACTGAACATCCTAGTGTTCATCCACTGCTCCATCTCAACAAGAATTCACTGTTTCCGCTATTTGTCTTCATTAGGCTCTTTGGATCGCGTCGCATCCATCACCTGACCTGCTGGTGGGTATACTCTTATACCCCTATAGTCGGTCCCTTCGCATTGTCTCAGCTAGCGCCACTTCAGCCACTACTGTCTCAACTTCAACAGGGTCTGCTCAGCACTAGCCGCCTTGCTACACCTGCTAGCTCGCTCGTGCTCGTTCCTACTCTGCGCTAGCTCCGACCAAAGCCCCGTCTGTGCAGTCGTTGGTTCTTATTCATAGAATCCTTGACACTCTGAGAGCTACTCCGGGAGTGGATTTAGATTTAGATTTTATCTCGGATTTGGATATGATCGCTGTATGTATGTAGTCACGACACCATTCCCACACTTTTTTCTTCCGCTTTCCACGTCGCATCGCGTCCCCGGGGTCTCAGAAATGCGTGGGCAATTTGCTGCAGACTGGGTTAGTAACCCAGAGGATACTACCCACGTCCTGGCCTTCTTCCATGCACGAATCAGCCGCCTCGGTGAAGGTGGAAACCCGGACAAAACACTGTATAATGAGGCCGCTGCTCATATGGCTAGCCAGTGGCCTCCGAAGAAGGGTGGGCCGAAGACGGCGAAGTCCATTGAGACTAAATGGAAGGCCGTGCGTGTTTCTGTAGTCGATTATGACATGCCGACTGACTGCTTTCTATTGCAGCTACGTAAATTGCACGGGTACATCTTGCAGGCAAAGCAGAAAGCCTATTGCGGCGCTTCGGGCTGGACCTACACCGACGAGGGTGGGTTCAACGTCACGGACGACGACAGAGAGGCCTGGGAGAACTTTGTGAAGGTGCATCCGCACTTCAAGCCGTTTGCTACCACCGGATGGATTCACTTCAAAACTGTTGATGACATGGTGCCCTCGCGTGCTCGTGGGCGTTATGTCTTCAATGCCGGGAGCGCTGGGCTCACGCAGAGCTCCCAGGACGACAACGAGCAGGAGGAGGAGGAGGAGGACGTCGGACAGACACAGAACTCCGACGCGTCTCAGCCAATTTCTAACTGGTCCCAGACTGACCTCGGCGACAACTCCCAAAACAATTCCCAGCTCCTGGGCTCGTACGACGACACCTCCGCTTCCCAGGTGAACATGGCTGCGTCTCCAGTGGTAGCTCTTCGCATCCCGGCTACTCCTGCGACTGCGTTAAAGAGACCCTCGGATGTCGAGTCGCCTTGGAGCAGCAAACGAAGCTGCGCCACAGGTCCCGAGTCGATCATGGCTCTCGGTCGTTCTGTCGAGGGCATTGGGAAGGTGCTCGAGACTGTCTTCACGACGCCCAAGGCATCCTCCGCCATGTCTCCCACCAAAAAAAATAAAGTGGCTCGGGACTTGGCGTTGGATGACTATCGCGCTGGGTGGATCATGTCCGACGAACGTACCCGCCTCAACATATTTTTTGGACGGGATATTTCGGCGGCAGATGCGTACATTGCAGATGAGGATCCTTCACTTCGTGCGGAGACTGGACGAGAGCTGTTGAATCCTACGCCGTTGTTTTAATTACAGAAACTTCGAGTACAACTAGTCTAGTGGTGCCACCTGGATGTTGTCGTAGTGGTTGTTATCTATGTCCATCCTCTCCTCGAGATACTGCTGATAATCGTCCCACATTGCCTTCGCAAGCTCATCACGGAGACCCTCTGCACAAGTTTTCTCCCTGGCCGAAACCCTGGCCGTACCAGCGAGACGACCGAAATCTATCTCTTCATCCCGACGTGTGCCCCGCAAGGCATCTTGAGCTTGCTCATCAATGATCCAGCGGTCAAGGTCTGTTTCATCGTGGTCCAAAATGAAGTTGTGGAGTGCAACAAGGGCAGATGGAATTTTCGCTTGGACCTCCATGTTGTAGTGTGGGGGACGAGTGAGGATGGTCCACCGGGCCTTGATGACACCGAAGATGCGCTCAACAACATTGCGAGCAGAGGAATGGCGAAGGTTGTAGAGCTCTTTGTAATTTGCAGGACTACTGTGAATTAGAACACTGCTCTGGAGAAGGCAGCAAGGCTTACCGCAGGTGTGCACGAGCCCATTCAGCAAGGTGATAACGGGTTTGGCGGTATGGGACAAGAAGAGCGTCACATATTCCAAATCCCGCATCGGCGAGGTAGCATTTCCCTGGCGGAATTGGGAAGTCTCGCAACCGGGCAGTCGAGTACATGGATGCATCAGCTCCACAACCATCCCACCCGCCGGCGAACCAGAGAAACTGCATGTTGAAACTCACAACAGCAAGGCAGTTTTGAGATACACCACCTTTGCGGTTCTGTGCTGTGTGCAAATCTGCTGCAGAGGGCGAGCAATTGATGTGGGTCCCGTCGATGGCACCGAGAACATTTCGAAAGCAGGGCCACCACTTTGGATTATCTCGAATTGCGGGTGGCGGAGGAGCATCTGCCTCGGGGAGGCATACATACTTTGAATAAAATTCATGCCCCGATAAAATGTTGAGTATCTTTCGAAAGTGCCTATGATCTGATTATACACTACATCCAGAGATTCAAGGGCCAAACTCACTCGGATATGGTACTGTGTGAGTGCTGGAAACGTTCTGCAACATGATCTATGGCAACCCCAGTGACACAAGTGTAGAGGAAGATTGCCAAAGACTCGTCGAGAGCAATTCAAGAGTTTTGGGATTCCATGTGCCCCATCATGCGAAGTTGAAGAACCAAGGCAAGGAATACATGACGGCGCATCCCAAGAGCAATGTAGATACGGTCCGGATGGCGATTTAGCAGTTCGTTTAGCCAGGCGCGTCCAGAGAGCGCAGAATCATGCAGATCTGTTTTGCAGTACTGGGGATATAAATATAGGCCCACCCCGAGCACAATATACTGTAGAAGGGACATTATAAGCAAGACAACATGTCTTGCCGTCTCTTGGGGACTGAATCTGGGTGGGGGCATGATGGAAGAGCGTAGAATGCCACGAAAGATAATCAGATCAGTATTATCGATGCGGTTACGTAGTACATCAAATCCAAATCCGAGATCAAATCTAAATCTAAATCCACTCCCGGAGTAGCTCTGAGGTACTAGACCTGTATGTTTATCTCCTTGATGTGTGTACTCGCCTAGTGTAACACTTGTAAACCGTGCCTAGCACTATAACTCATACTACAGCCAGTAGCCGGAGCTCACTCTGACTCTCCTTTGTACCACCGAACAGAGTTCCCACTGCTAGTTATAGAACTGAGAAGCTAGTAATGTGTCTAATAGCAGCTAGCAGACTTCGTCATGCACTAGCCCTAAAAAACGCAAAATGGTAGCACATTGTGAACGCGCAGTTTCACCGTGCCTGGTCAGGGGTTGGAAAATGGGTACGGTAAGTGTTTATGGGTGCCCCTTCCATCCAAGGAAGTTTGCAGCATCCTGTGCTCGATAAACGGATCAGGTAACTTCTTATATTCTCGGTTTAAGTCAAGGAAGAATTAATTTAAAGGGGGGTTTTTTTTTTTTTTTTGAAATCCGAAGACATGTGCCGCTGCATAGCGTGACCCAAAGCATCACACACGGTGCGTGTTGAGGATTGAGAAAAAAGAGACTCAAACATTCGATGCAAATTGTTTGTGTACACTTCAAGAGTCTCACACTTGTTCTCTTCGAGTGGAAACACCAAGTCTTACCGCCATATGCCAATTCAAGTTGCAGAAGGTTAGGGGTTATTTCCTGATCTGAAAGGCAGTTGAACCATCAAATCTGTTTGATGTGCTTCGGCAGGCAGCCGGAGAGGAGTCCCTGTTGGCTCCATTGTCTATGAGAGCATCGTTTGGAGTTTGGTTTGAATAAACCACATTTTTCTCTACCTGCCTCTCCATCACCACATCGTAAATAGTGAGCTCAATTATCCGCAAAAATACCCTTTATAAACGGTTTTAAACCCTTTTTACATGTAAATGTAGGTTTAGTTTACTAAAATCTTTAAACCTAAACTAAATGGTTAGAGCCCTACAAGCAATGCACTACAACATGCAGTGTCAATGCGCCCCGGGGCGCATTCTCTCCGGCGCAAACTTTTTTCCCAGATGTTTTCGTGGAAGTTGAACACTAGGCCCTCCCTACAGGAATAGTACCTTTGACATGCTACTCAAAGCCCATTGTATGAGACCCAAAATACAGACAAGCCATTTGCCCCAGGTTACTTTTATCCTCTGATTGTCTTTACAGGGAGCTCGAAGTGGGATTATTGAGTGATCTAGAGGTTGAGTACCTCTTGCTCGGAGTCAAAATACCGTAGGTAAGAACACCTGCCGGGGTAGTCTTATTTACGGTGCATGTGCCTTTATAAACCTCGTCAATCTCAAACAGTATTTCTCATGTTCATATGTTTGCGTCGACTGTTTCTAACCCTCCTTCCAGGTTTTTGACTGCTTTGCTTCACCAAACTTGACCTATTTACCCTTGTCTCGAGTTGTGGCCCATTCCCCGCAATAGCTTTACTCACTGCCTCACTGGCAGATTACTCTCCATGTACTTTACATACAATTTCTCGTCTGTCCATCATTTTTTCCCTTCCATTCTCTCATCCTTAGTGACCCCTCAACTCGCCACAGATCCTGACAGCAATTTGTTTCTAACCCACCATATGATGGCGCTGCGCTGAGCTCAATTTGACAGGGCTCAGTTGCGATAAATTTTGGTTCAGTTAAATGGTGTAGGTCCACTTAAATCGAAACTGAATCTGGGTTCAATCTTGACTAAAATCGAGCTTCCAGTGATAGTTGGAGTCTTGGTTCACTTACCCTAACAGAAAGTTGAAATGACAAATTCTGGCTTATTCATTTTGTAGTCCACCACTAACAGCCCACCCTTCACCCAGCTTGACCTGAACCCCGTATTTCAATTCAAAGTTCTGACTGGTTAACGGTGTGTGCACTTGTTCCTACTAATAGTATTTCACAGTCCTATGCTGTTCGGCGCGTTACGGGAGACTGAACCCATGGCCATTCGAAAGCAGCTATGTCCGCGCCGTTGTTTGAGGATTTATTCTTGAACTGACGTTGGTTCAAAGGGCTTCAATTTCAAGTCTTCGTTCGTTCAAGCTCGCTCAATCACTTCACGAGGGCGTTGTTGTGCCGGGTATGCCAACACTCATATCCAAACTCCAAGTACGTCCCCTATTTTTTGTGTAGTTGAGATTGGTGGCAATGACACAGATGGAAAAAAAAACCACAACGCGAGTTAATTCGACTACGTACGACACGGCGCTATGTACGTACACCGCTCGCCCGCCTTTCGGCTCGACTCGCACTCGCAGACCGAATTCGAGCCGACTTGCACTGTTATTCGCACTGGCGCACCCACGCCGCGCAAGCGTGGCGTCCACACGCAAGACATGCGACCCCGCCTCCGTGCCAAATTCGAGTTGTGCCAAACTCGTCTCCGCGTCGCGCGCATGTCAAATGCGACTCCATCTTCGCGCCATGCCCCCAGACTCTCGCTCGCGGCACCGATTTCGGTTACGAGCCCGCGCGCGGGTGAGCGCCTCGGGACGATTTGCGTTCCGCTCGCAGATGGGGCTTCCTCACCACTCGCGCACGTGGGTGGGGGTGCCGTCCGACTCGCGTGCACGGCGGGGCGTCGCGGGTGCCGAATTCGACACGGACCTGGGCTCGGCAGCGCGGTGTGGGGGAAGCGAATCTGCAGCGTCTCTCGTATGTATCAGACTCAAGACAGCGCGGGCGAGTCCGAGTCCCGCGCCCGAGTCTGCGCTTGATTCGGGTGGGGCGGGGTATACGGGGGCGACGAGGGCGACGAGGGCGACGCGGGACGCGGGAGGGTGGATGAGGGGGCGAGAGGCGAAGGCGCGGGTGGATGAGGATGAAGGGGACGAAGATGAAGGGGACGAGAGGTTGCGCACATTCGGCATTCGATATCGATAGCCGGCACCCCTCAACGTGTGCGCCCGGGGCACACGGCCACAGCACCTGCGCCGAGTCCGAGTCGCGAGCCCGAGTCCGCGCTTGATTCGGGGGGGGCGGGGTATACGGGGGCAACGAGGTGGACGAGAGACAGGGGAGGGTGGATGAAGTGGACGAGAGCCAGGGCGGACGAGGATGTGAAGGTGACGAGAGAGAGGTCGTGCGTACGAGGCCCACTGGCCCCGCACAAGCAGGACCGTCCCGCGCGCCCATCGGCACTCGATGGAGAGGCCGCGCACCGCATGCGGCGGTGTACGCGAGGGCGCGAACGAGGCGCGAAGAGGACGCAGCGCCGCCAAAGGCCCGAAACTGCGCATGCCAAGAGGCTGCGCGGGGGCCCGAGGAGGAACAGGAGGACGCGCGTCGAGGCCACCGCATGAGGGCGAACGAGGCGCGAGGAGGACACAGCCCCGCCAAATGCGCGAAACTGCGCATGCGAGGATGATTTAACCGGTGGTGTGCTGCGGGAGCGCGCGTGTCGAAGACAAAAAGGTCGCGCGTTGACGCCTCCATTCCATCTTCCTCTCCACCTCTCCCCCTCTTTCTCCGCCTTGCCCGTCCCCGCCTTCGCATCTCACACCCGCGTCCGCGCCCTCATGTGCACAGCACCCGCGCACCCGCACACCGAGCCACGCCACACCAAACCGTCCGACAACCCACCCGTCCCTCTTCTCCCTTCGTCTTCCCTTCCCTTCCCATCGTCTACGCACCTCAATTCCCACCCACCCACCGGCTCGTCTCCCGCTCCCTCTCCGTCCCCATTCCCATCCCCAGCCCCGCCTTCGGATTCACACCCGCGCCCCGTTCCGGTCCCACTTTCGAGCCGCGGAAACGAAGAGATTGCGGGATCAGACAGTCGGAGGTAGACAACGCGAGCTCGAATACAAAGTGAGCACCGGCCAGAAGGGGAAGGCGCGCCCGAATACCGGCGAGGGAGGGCGCCCGAATACGTGGCGCAAGCGCGCGCGTACGTGCGGGGGTGAACGAGCGTAGGCTCGCGAGGATGTAGGCGCGCGAGTGTGCCGAGGGAGGCAGCGCGCGCGCATACAGTTACGGGGAGGGACGCCCCCCCCGCCGCGCCCTCAGCAACCTCCCATATCCATCCCGATCCCGCCTGAAGAGAGGACGCAGCGTCGCGGTCTTCAGAGTAAGCCGCACGCGGGTCGGTGGAGCGGCGGCGGAGCAGCGTGTGAGTCGAGATCTTGAGGATATGCGGCTGGGAGGGTGCGGGCGTGCCGGTGGGGAGGCGAGGAAGGACCCGGGAGCGCGCGGGGCAAACGGAGGAAACGAGGGCCGGGAAGCGATGTGATGCGATAAGGAAAGGAAGTGTATCGTCGTCGGCGCGAAGGTCGACACCTCCATCTGCGCAGAGAGAGCTCGGAGGTGCCCGTGCACGGATGGATTGGTATCGCGTAACACCGCGCACCCACCGTCCGGCGACGATACGCGCGAGGGTGGGCCCGAGGGATTCCCAGCGCGCGATGTACTGTGCATGTATGAGCACACCAAGCCACCGTTGACCCTGTTAAAAGATGCGTACCTCGGCCGACAGCTGCGCACTCTCAGCGCCCTCCCACTCGTCCAAAGCTTCCACTCCGAGTCCAATAAGCCAATGAATGATCCTCGCTCGGAGAAGCGGGTCGAAGGAGCACGGCGCTCCTGGGGTCGTGGGCACGCGGGCCGCGAGAGGAGGCGGGAGCGCGAGGTGGTGTGTGTGCATGAGACGAGTTGGAAGTGCGCGAGGCGGCGCTCCGGGATGAAAAGGTGGGCCGGGGCGTTGTGTTAATACGTGTATGGAGACGGAGACGTAGCGCTTCTCGGGAGCGCGCGCTAGTGCTGGTGGGCGCGGGCAGAGACGAAGGATGTCGTCCATATGAGCGTTGCGGCAGCCGCGCGGACACATAGCGTCAAACTAAGCTGCGCGTTGGCGGTCGAGAGCTGGGGAGGCGTCCTGACGAGAACGTCCGGGCTCACTCTACGAGCAATGGGTTATGAGCAAGTTACCAGAAGGGGAGTGTCAATACATACACCTTAAAGGGTTAGGAATTGGAACGAGGCCTCCATGGCCAGTCATTCCACGGCAGAATAATTTCAATAAAGGCTCCGTGCTCAGCGTGCCCGGTCCAGCCGATTCGGAGTAACACTCCTGAATCCTCCCCTCAGAAGATACCGCACAGGCCGCTACTCGTTGACATTGGTCAAGGACGAGGTTGGGCTCATCGAAACTCGCAGTGGCGACGCCTCTGTGCTATAGCTAACGACGCGTCAGAATATCCCTGGAATATGCGGGAAAAAACCGCTGACCTTGCTCTCACTGAGTCTCAGCTCAGCCGGCGGAGCAGTCGCCTCGCAACCATAATCGTCGCCTCGCGATTGTCCAGTCCTTTTGCAGCTGTCGAATTTGAATCCAAGTCGAGTTGAGAAGAAAGAGAAAGTACCCGGGCCGGAACTTCGCCCAACAAACAAATCGGCACACCGAGCGGGCCGGGCAGCCGCCTTCCTCACACAAACCACAACATCTGTTTTCTACGTCACAGTTTCAGGACCGGTGATCATTCCGGCTGAGGTCACATCCGCAAAATGGGGTCAAAATCTTTTTTGTCGGGACTTTTCGTCTGTCCCCGGCCCAAATTTTTGTCGGGATTCTGGCTTTGACCTCGGCCAAATTTTTTTTTGTCGGGACTTTGGCTGAGACCTCAAAATTCGCCGAAAATCCGTCAAAAAAGCACAAAAAAATCGTATTAAATCGTCGTGCAGCGAGGACTACAGCTGGGACGTTGTGGTATTTTTTCCTGCTGGATATCCATTGGGATTCATCCCAGTTCTGCAATTGTGTATGTTCTTCATCGTCATTTAGGATTGTGTCGTCGTCCATGTTGTAAGATGAAAGAGTCAAGAGAGTATTGAGATTTCATTCAATACTATCAGTGGCACGGTGTAATTACTCTACGCGGACTTGACGCGAACTCATTGTCCGTTGGTTTCGAAATTCGTCTCGACCAAAGCTCCAAACGGTAATGTCGGGACTTCGACTCACACCTCGCCCGGATGGCCGTCCATTGTCGGGATTGCGACTCAGACATTTTTCGTCCAAAGGCCGATTTGTCGGGACTTTGGCTCAGACTTTTGAGGCCAAATTTCAAAATTTTGTCGGGATTCGGGATGTGACCTCAGCCGGGATAATCACCGGTCCTACAGTTTCGTACTTTCCGCCCCACGACTTTGAACGCACGTGACTCCGGCACTCGGCACATCGAGGGCAGGTTGCGGCACAAGCTAAAATAATAAAAGTCTGCCGGGTACATGATGGGTTAGATATGTTAATTTTGACTCCGCCTTTACTTTCGCCATCTCAAGTCTGATTTTCATACATCTTAAGTTCTGTTAGGCTGTGCGGTCTTAAGTTGGCGTCTTGCGCAACTCAAGTTCGACGACTGCATCTCAAGTTGTGCACAAAGTCTTAAGTTTTGCTTACAACTGACAACTTAAGTTCTAGCAATTGTAGCCATACAGGGCTATTCTATGCTCTAAATCATGAAACTTAAGTAGTGTGGGGACTTAAGTACAGCTGGCGATAAAATCACCTTAGAACTTAGGAAGATGAAAAAAGTGGCTTTTCGAGGCTGATTTTGAAAAAAAATCCGGAAAGACCTTGGCGGGAGCTTCCCAGGAGCCACCAAAACGCATGTCGACGACATCTCACGCTCCCACGCTGCCACGCATCACACCGCGCACGTCGAGGGGCCGACGCGGGGAACTTGTGGATACACAACATGAGGAAGAGGGGCACCTAATAATCCCACATAACGACACTAATTAGACGTGTCATATAGCCCGATATGGCAAGTCTAAGGAGAGGCACCAAAAGTTGTGTAGGGCTCCGCGCTATAAACCGCGCTATACCTCGCTATAAATGTGCGGTATACCGCGCTATATCTATAGGGCGGGGACTTAGAGCTTTTGAAGCAGCTATGTGGCGGTGTTCGCCGTGCCGCCATCAGGCCCATCAGTGCGGTCATCGCCGCGCCCATCGTCGCACTCATCACCGCCGCTGTCGGGTGGAAGAATCGGCATAAAATACAAATAAATACATGATAAATACGAGATAAATAATGTGATCAAAATGTGACAAGCACGCCATCATGCGCCGTCCCTGCCCGCCATGCACGCTCGTCCCGCCCGATCCCTGACACGCGCCTCAGTAATGCATGCTCCAATATCCACGAAGAAATAACCAATAAATCAGGTTAAATTGGTGACCCCAGATCACCCAAAGCGCCATCATGCGCCGCCCCGCCCCGCCTCGCGCGCCCGATGTGATGGCTGACATCAGCGCGCCTCCCGAACCTGCCGTCCAAAAATCACAAAAAAATAACCACAAAAAAATTACCCATTAAATAGAGGTAAAAGAGGGCCTCTGGGAGACCCCGTGTGCTACACAGTAACCTCTTACATCCGTTCTTCGTACAAGATATTTGTGGACATCATGTTTCGGTGAGGTTGGGCCATGGGGCGGGGCGGGGCTGGCGGAGGATGGCGAAGATTGAGGTGAGGGTGCGTGGATTCAGAGTCGGCGGCATTGTGGGCTGGGGAATTGGCAGGGGTCGAGGCAAAACCGGTGGGGAGCAGAAATGAAGGCTGCAGGGCACTGCCGGGCCCCACGTACTCACCTGGAGCATTAGACGACAACGTCCTCGAGAGGGAGGAGGCCGTCATGACGGTGCCGTGGAGGAAGGGGGGGGTGAGCCAGTGGAGGGCGAGGGGGGGGGGACGTCAGAGAGGTGCATCTGCACGTCCCGTGTCTCCTCCTCGCTGCTGTCCAGGCTGTACAGCGGGACACCCAACTCGGGGGTGTGCGGGGACTCGGGAGTATGGGGGTGCACTTGAACACGGCGAGGGGGTAAGGTGGTGTGCTCACCACACGCGTCTCGCTCGATCTTGACAGCGCGCTCGCCCAGCTTGATCGTGACACTGCACTCACCCGGCTTGACCTTGATGCCGCGTGTGCCCGGCTCTGGCTTGACCCAGGCGGGGAGCGTAACCCCGCCACTCGGCCACCTAGTCAGCTCAACACTAGGTACGCGTGCAGCCTCGCGCTCCGCTCCTTCGCGCTCATGGTGTTTCTGCTTGCGCGTTGGTGAGTAGGCACACTGGTCGACATCCAACTGATGAGTCCGTCGTCCTCGTCCTCGTCACGATGTGCGTCGTTGTCATTGATGTGTGGACGTTCGAGATTGGGAGGGGGTGGGCAGGGTGAGGGTGAGGTCGAGGAGGAGGAAGAGGGAGGGGAGGGCAAGGTGTAGGGAGGGGATGCGAGTAAGAGGCGGGTGGAATGCTGGGGCCGTGGCTCCGGTGGAGCTACTGGATCCTACCATGCCGCCACCACATCTGCGCCCCATGGGCGAGTGCGCTGCAAACCCCGCACAGCGTGTGTCATGTCCGGCGTGGGGGGTAGGCTCTCCTTGGATGCAAAGCGTGTGCAGCATTCAATTCGCTGCGCGCACATTTTCTTTGGCATGTGCCAACACATCGCTAACGGCGCACATGGTCTTGGTAGTGTGGGCGGCTGCAGTGGTGGCATTTTGAACAGCGTTGGAGGGCGCAGGGTAGAGCAGACACGAGGTATTGCAGGCAAAGTGTTGAGGGCAGTGGCCATGTCGGTGGAAGCATGCCTTGGTGTGTATCAAAAAATTCTATATGCAGGTTGGTGTCAGCGTGTGCGGGGAAGTGAGTGATTGCAAGGGCTCTGGGGACGAAGGTTATTAAGGTGGAATAAGCAGAACAAATTCCAGACACGCACTTTGTCGGGTACGCGCCCTGTTCTGGTGTCATATAAAGCAGCCAAAAAATCCTGTGTGCACTCTGGTTGTGGGCCGGGATTTTGAATTTCTTGCCCCAATGCACAGGGGTGGTGCAGGACACATAGTGGGGAGGTGGATTTGGCCAAAGCTCGGATGGGTGGCCACAGGTGGGCCGGATCATGGTGGTTCGAGCTGGAGAGATGTGATCATTGGTCACATCGTCACCCATCACGATTATTGATTGCGTGCCCCTAAACACTTGAACACTTCCTTCTGCTCTTCTAACCGTTCTCACAGCCAAAAAAAAAAAGGATAGGATTAGGAGGCCTATAATTAATTTTGTTCTTTTTTAGGAGATGCTCCCATGTTTGTCAAGAAGTTGACGGTGTACCCACAGATTCAATTGAACATTGTGTTATCCTTGAAAGTCTCAGAGATTCTGTCAGACTTGACAAGGTATTCAGTGAACCAAAAATATTGTCTGAGAAACCAACGATGTGTACTGTGTGAATACCGCCTAATTTTAATTGTCCCAAAAAATCGTGTTTTTCATATCCTCCCCAGGCTTCTGCTCATTCTTGGGCACCTCAATTCTACCCCTGGAATCCGATAGTGGTTGAATTCATTGAGAAGTGGCTTGTAATGGTCCCAATATGCCGTGAAACCATATTTCTTCATAAATTTTCTACCACAATGTTAGTTTCAAAATGTGGGCAGACTGACTTGACATAAGTGCAGCAGCGGCTGTGGGAAGCAAGGTTGAGCATCCCTAGATTAGAGTTTTGAAAGAATAGGACTTACCTCTCTCTCGGTTGTCTGTGTCTCTTTCCCAACAATTTTCCCGCTCCAATTTGATCTTCTCCTCATCTTCTTGGTTTCTGCTCGAAGTCTTGGGCTAGTGGTTCGCAAGGGCATTTGATGAGATGCTCTGGGATGGACCTTTGCATCCGAATTTGAGCCTCTGTACGGAGTCTTTCGGCATTTCTGATAGAACACATATTAGTCCAAGCTCTGAAAAAAAGAATTTTCTGGACACCTCCTACTTCCTTCTGTAGCTCTTCTGGGAGTCTTAACGCTTCCATTTACTCAACTGCTCTTTGGTGTTTTTTTTCTGAAATATTCAAAATGTTCTGTGTCAGACATGGTGGTTGAGAGGAAAGATGATCAAAATTTGTATTGTAGATACGCTAAAGTGCTCCAAAGTTTGACGTGTTCGCGACCAAATCCCTTTTACATTTATTTCATTTTTTCCTGAGGTTGTAGGGGTACAAATATTTCCAATATCATACTTCTATACTCTATCACTCCTCCAAAAAAAAGAAGGCCCATATCATCCAGGTTTGAGCCTGGAATGAATTTTTTTCTGTTGCTCGGATTAAATTCCGGACTCACCGGCCGAAAGCTCAGCCATGCCTCGGGCTTCAATTTCACGGTCAAAGGCCATGCAAAGAAATTCATGAAAATTCGGAATAAATTCGAGTAGCTGTAGAAGTGTACAAAGAATCAAGATCTAAGGCTATCTACAGTGGAGTATATAGCGACACCCTCCAAGCAAGGTTGCTGACATCAAGGTGGGGGACAATGATGGTGTGGGGTCCGAAGTGAAAGGTGCATGCGGCGAAGACAGTGACGGCCGCGTTCCAGACCAGTGGATCTGGTCACGGAGGAGGGCCATCTGGGTTTGGAAGTAAGTACATGAAGAAGAGGGGGCGAAGATGAAGAACGAGACTGTCAAATGTATTACGCTTTTTTAAAAATAAAAATAAAAATAAAAAACGTACAATTCCCAAAACGAATGAGGTGCTGGAAGGACTTATTCGTGAGGAGCTCATCCGTGACCCGCGTATTGCTCTTGTTGTTCTTGAGTGAGCAGGGTTCCTGGATGACAAAAGTCAGGACGGAAGATAAGGAAGAAAAGGAGAAAAAAAAACTTACAGTCTGACCTCCACCGTAGGAGGGGCCACGGGAGACGGAGGGGTATGGTTTGTGAGCACGATGTTGGTGGAGCTGCTCGTTGGTGTGCCGGAGCCGTGTTGCCTTGGTCTCCATAAGGGTAGCCGCACGATCTGTGATGATGTGGCACCCCTCGACGTCTCAAGGAGTACCCCCGAGAACGGTGATGATGCATCCATGCGAGTCGATGATGGGGATAGAGAGACTTAGGGGACGGAGATGAGAAGGAGGAGGAAAAAGATAAGAAACAAGAAAAAAAGACATACACTCCCTCCAAGAACCCTTCGCTCCGGCATGAAGTTTTCCAGCTTCGACATGGTAGTCAGCCGCGGGGCTGCTCTGTCAATCCAGAATCAGAAGAAGATGACAACCCCCTTCCCTTCTGGATCAACCTTAATCCCTCCCCTCCCTCCCCTTCTCCTCCTCCTCGTCCTTGACGCCCCCATGATGCTCGTGAGGATGGATACTGAGTGGTATGAATTAGAAATTTATTACATGAAATTTGGATGGGAGAGAAAAGTAAAAGACACAAGAAAAGCATACGCAGAGTCTGCCGTAGTTCCAAGTTCGGATCTCAGTCTCTCTGGCGGTTTACAGCTGGGTGGGGGGGGGAAAAAAGTAAAAAAACCCAAACACCGATTCTGCCGTAGTTCCAAGTTCGGATCTCAGTCACTCGGGTGATTTATTGGGGTAGAAAGGGAAGGGAAGGCCAAAAAGAAATAAAAAACTGAGAGAAAGAACACTTACCCATGGCCAAGGGACGTGTCTATGCCACTCAACTTCTAGACGTGTTTACAGGGCTAAAGAAGGTGGATGAGGGTTCAGAAGAGCAGTCAGGAGAAGGATGAAGACCTAGAATGAAGTGGCAAAGGTGGATTGGCCGAAGAGAAAGTGGTGGTGGTGGAACACCTAATAATCCCACATAGCACCACTAATTAGAGTTGTCATATAGCCCGATATGGCAAGTCTAAGGAGAGGTGCGAAAAGTTATTTACCGCTCCATGCTATAAACCTTGCTATACCTCGCTATAAGTCCATGCTATATCACGCTATATCTATGGGTAGGGGACTTAGAGCTTTTTGAGGGACTATGTGACGGTGTGCGCCCTGCCGCCATCAAGCCCATCAGTGCGGTCATCACTGCGCCCGTCGCCGCTGTTGTCGGGTGAGAAAATCGGCATAAAATACCAGTAAAATACATGATAAATACGGGATATATAATGTAATCAGAATGTGATGAGCGCGCCATCACGCACTGTCCCCGCCCGCCATGCGCGCTCATCGCGCCCGCCGCCCAACGTGCGCATCAGCAACGGGTGGTCCAGAATCCCCGAAAAAATAACCATTAAATCAGGCATAAAAAGGCGAGCACGGGACACCGTGCGCACTGTGCCCCCGCAGCCCCCGCCCTGCACGCCCATTGTGATGGCCGATGTTGGCAATGCGTGGTCCAAAATCCTCGCAAAAATAATGATTAAATCAGGCATCAAAAAACAAGTAGGGGACACCCCGCACACTACTGCGCGGCCATCGTGATGGCTAACATTGGCATGCCTCCTGAACCTCCTGCTCAAAATTATGTAACAATAGCCATTAAATAGTAACAAAGAAACTGCCTCCCACAGACCCCAGTGCCTACACCGCTCCAACACAGTGTTCTTACAACTGCTTGCTGCTTACAAAATACCACTAAAAAACTTTGCCCGCATCGTGCTCGCAGAGGGATCCATATAGGGTCCGTAGCAATTTCTTTCAGCACAAAGGAGGTTGGAGGATGACACCCCCGAGACAGACAACTTTGTCAAGATGGTGATGACGGAGGCGCCACCGAGGAAGGAGGTGTGGAGGGAGAAAGCCCACTGCGCAGCGGGGAGGGAGAGACACCAGAGACGCAGTGCATCTCCACGTCCTCGACCTCCTCGTGCGAGCACAGCCAAACATGGCAGTATCAGAGCCGTGTACTGCGGATCAATGCCTCGACACGGAAGGCATGTGCGGCTGCTTCCTGTTTGTGTTTGTTGGCAGCGGCATGTTCCTCGGTGGCGCGGCGGCGACTGGTGCTCATCCTACCGGGAGGGGGCGTGATCAAGGGACGGATGGAACACGACCACACATTGCACAGTGTACCGCCACCCCCGGGGACGATGCAGCAGCGGACGCTGCGGCGGCAGAAGATGACGCGGCCGCCATGGCTCAGGCAGAAGTTAGGGATCTACCTGCACCCCCCTGCCACGGCCTTGTCCCTGTAGCATGCATGCAGCAAATTTGAAGGCTCGATGCGCGGTGTGGGGAGCTAGTTGTACTGTGGTGCACCTTGCGCATGAAGGGCATTCAGTGTTCTATTTGCAACATGCTGGGTTTCTTCGGCATGTGCCAGCACATCACTAGCGGCGAGCCAGAAACTCTATTATCTTGCTTGCTGTGGGCCTGGATGTTGAATTTGCTGCCCCAGTGGAGAGGGATGGTGCATGAGACGTAGTGGGGAGGTGGATCAGGCCAGAGGTGGGCCGGGTCATGGCAGATTGAGGAGAGTAGGTGTGACGATCGGTCACATTGGTCACAATCACGATTCTTGATTGAACGCACCTAAACGCTTAAAAGCCATTTCTCCTGCTTCTTTCTGACATTCCTACAGCTAAAAAAAACACCACTGTTATTGGACTGTATTGGACGGTTATCATGTGGTTCACAGTTATTTTAGCAATGATTCCAATGTTCTGTCAAGGTCTATTCTACGGATTGAATGGTGGATTCCGTTATTTCTGGACGTTCACACAGATTCTGTTAAAGGAGACAAGGTATTCGAAAATACAGTGCGTGTAATCTTAGCAAGAAAGATTCATTGAGACTATTCATTCTGCATTGCTTTGTTCTTCACCAGCGTCAACACTGCCGTCTTCGTGCCGTGTTTTATCCTTCGAGAGGGGGATCTTGACCCCGGTAACTCAAAAGGAATTGTATTCATTTAAAGAGGACAATATGAGTGCAAGTAGTCTGGATAGCCGTGTTTCTTGACAAATTTTCTGTAGACACGTGAGTTTGCGTGCTGAGAGTGTAGATTTGCCTTACTCTCGGTGTATACTGTCCCAAAAGAAGAATTAGACCCTCTGCTAGAATCCTATGCGATGAATACACCCACTTTTCTCTGTGGTTAGCATCAGCTTCACGACGACGCTCCTGAAACAAGGCCATTTTTTCGGGGTGATTTATCAACTCTGCTCGATGGCTGGTGCTAGAGGTTGGCGGGGGACATTGGGACATGTGTGGTACAGAGGGTACGGTACCTGCCTTTCGGAGCCGTGCCAATTCGCGCAGTCTTTCAGCACGTCTGATTTACCACAAATCAGTCAAATTCGAGAAAATAGAAGTTTTCTGGCCTCCTACCTCTCTCTATATGTGCTCTGGGAGTCTCTATGGTTCTTACCCTCTCTATGCTTCTTTGATTGTGCCTCAGACAAAATTTGGGTGTCGGACATGAGGGTAAAAGGAAAGATGGCCAGACTTTGTATGGTAAACATGGGAAAACTCTCGAAAACTTGACGAGTTCGCGACATTCCGAGGAAAACATTAATTTCATTTCGGGTGCTTTTCAGGTGGACTCAATTATTTCTGATATCAAGTATTCATGGTCTAGCAGTCCTCCAAAAAAAAGAGGCCTGTATCCTGGAGGTTTGAGCCATCAAATAAATATTTCTCACTTCATCGGACTCATGTCCGAACTCGTCGGCCGAAGCCTCGGCCATGCGATTGCAAGCTCAAAAGGCCATTGAGAAAAGTCAAGGAAAACCCAAATAAATTACAAGAGAGTTGGAAGTGTACAGAGAATCAAGATTCAAGGCTATCTAGCGTAGAGTACATTGCAACGCCTTCCTCCCAACGACTTTTGGCTTCCTGAGCACGTTCCCTCTCCTCCTTCTTCATCGCTGCAAGCTCAAAAGCATCATCGGTCTTGAATCCATTTCGAATGAAACGGAACAAACCCCCAGCGGTGTACTGGATAAATGAGCACTGGAACTTGTTAGCGGCAATGGGGACGTTAGAGCGTCGGATTAGCTGATGGAATGAGAATTGCGGACCCAGGTGGAAAGCATATCGGGATTGAAGTGTCCTAGGGCGGTGATGACACACCAGCCCCAAGCAAGGTTGCTGAAGTCGAGGTGGGGGATGGTGATGGCGTGGGGACCAAAATGAAGGTGCATGCAGTGAAGACAGTTACCGGTGTGTACCAGACATGAAGAAAATCCCACGTACCACCTGACCTCCGCCGTACATGAAGATAGCAGCATGGTCGGTAATCACACGCCAGCCCTCGACGTCATGAGGTGTGCCCCCAAGAACGGCGATGATACGGCCGCAGGAGTCGATAATGGGAATCGAGAGGCTAAAGAAGGGGAGGCGCATAAGAAAGAGGAAGGAAAGGATGATGAGGGAGAAACCTACACTCCAAGCCGATTTATCTTACCTCATACTGTGCTCGTCAGATTCTGGAGTTGGGTTTTCGGGTTTGTCCATCATACCCGCTGCCTCCTGTTGTTCGCAACATCAAAATATTTGGGTGTTAAAAGGGCAGCCCCATGGCCAATCACCACATCAAAGCTCGACAACTCCTTGCCGCAGTGAAGGGTTCTCGGAGGGAGGGCGGATGCTGGGTGGCATGAATCAGAAAATGATTAAACTAGAGACCCAGAGAAAAAAACAGAGAATGATAGCATACGCAGAGTCTGCCGTAGTTCCAAGTTCGGATCTC
Source organism: Mycena alexandri (assembly GCA_029233265.1). Lineage (NCBI taxonomy): Eukaryota > Fungi > Basidiomycota > Agaricomycetes > Agaricales > Mycenaceae > Mycena > Mycena alexandri. The sequence goes on from JARJCM010000024.1 coordinate 255,385, forward strand.
AGTCTCTCTGGCGGTTTACAGCAGGCAATGAAGCCAAGAATAAAAATGATATCTAAAAAAACCCAGACGCCGAATCTGCCGCAGTTCCAAGTTCGGATCTCAGTCACTCGGGCGGTTTATTGGGGTGGAAGGAGAAGGAAATGGAAGAAAAAGAAAAAAAAAAGAAAAAAAAAACAAGGAATTGTGCTTACCCATTGCAAAAAAATGTGTTGATGCCACCCAAGTCCCAGACATGTTTGTGGGGCTTGAGAGAGAGTGGATTATGCCTTGGGAGAGTAGCTAGAAGAGGTGTTGACCCCAAGAGCAAAGTGGCAAAGTGGATTGGCCAAGGAGGAGGTGGTGGTGGTGGTAGAAGAGAGAGATGTGCTGAGCTCGATCCGGGGTCACGTGATGTGATGCAGTGTGGTGTCACACCATGTGACATTTGTCTCCCTCATTAACTTCATGCCTAGTGGCTCAAAAATTCAGTGGCTGGGCTCAACATCAGCAAAAAATGTGATTTTGGGCACTCCTTGGCAACCCATTTCGAACGGAAGACCTCTCTACCTTTCCAGTTGACCAGCAGAAAAGCTCAAGATAATTATTGAGCTGCTCGTGCTGGCAAGGATTTGGGTTGATGGGAGGACATCAGAGGGGGACAGTGCGCATCATGAAGAGGAAACACGGTCTAACACTCCCTACCAATTTTCTTTGGATTGTACCAATTTTATTCATAGTCTCACATGACGACGCTGAGGAGGATAAGGAGAGGTGGGGTCATCGCGCCCCGGGGCATAAGAGGTGCTTTTCTTGTCTCCATTTAACACCTATTTTTGCATGATTTTTGGACGGCGAGTTCAGGAGGCGCGCCAACATTGGTCATCGTGATGGGTGTGCCGGGCGAGGGCGGCAGGTGCACAGTGGCACACAAGGTGTCCCGTACTCGCCTTTTTTTTAATGGTTATTTTTTCGAGGATTCTGGACCACCCGTTGCCAACGCGCACGTTGGGCAGCGGGCGTGATGAGCGCGCATGGCGGGCGGGGACAGTGCGTGATGGCGCGCTCATCACATTCTGATTACATTATATATCCCGTATTTATCATGTATTTTACTGGTATTTTATGCCGATTTTCTCACCCGACAACGGCGGCGACGGGCGCAGTGATGACCGCACTGATGGGCTTGATGGCGGCAGGGCGCACACCACCACATAGTCCGCCAAAAAGCTCTAAGTCCCCTACCCATAGATATAGCGTGATATAGCATGGACTTATAGCGAGGTATAGCAAGGTTTATAGCATGGAGCGGTAAATAACTTTTCACACCTCTCCTTAGGCTTGCCATATCGGGCTATATGACACCTCTAATTAGTGGTGCTATGTGGGATTATTAGGTGTGGTGGAAGAGAGAGAGAGGGCTTCAGCTCGCTTTGGAGTCACGTGATGTGATCAAACACGTGGGGTCACATTGTGTGACTCTTCTTCTCCTGATCAACAATGACTGGCCGCTCAAATATTCATTGAATGGGCTCTTCCTCTAAAAAAATGTGATTTTGGGCTCTTGTTAGCAACCTATTGCAGCTTAAATGCCTCAGCCCATCAAGAAACCAAGTTGAGGAGCCGAAAAGCTGCAGACGAATATTGAGCTCGTTGAGCGCAAGAACATGAGGCTCACGAGGCTGGTGCATTGAACATTTAGCAAGTCCTGTGAGAAAAATTGACCTTGGTTTTCTAGAACTCCTCCCTGAGTAACTGAATACACTCAAGTTCGATGATGCAGATACAATGAAGTGGCGGGAGCCGGAAATTCATCTTGAGGATGTTCTGGACGGGTCAACTGGGATAGATATCAGCCATGGCGGGGGGATTTACGGATGCTGTTCGAAATGAGCTGGAGGAGGGAGGAGTACAGAAGAAAGCAGTGAGTTTTTTTTTTTTTGCCGTGACTTTATTCAGTATTGACACACAATTCCTAGCCCGAAATGAATGGACTTCAGAACACATTGAGACCGAGTCCAGCGTTGTGTTGATGGTTTCAAATCTCAAATGGACAACATGATATCAATGTACATTGAATGAGTGGGAGAAGGCAAGTTGCCGCCCTGTCGTGAGGGCGAAGAAGGCGGCCATGGGATCCTTGTAGTGGACTTACTGGGTATGTTGCTTCTCTTCCAGAGCTGTTTTTTTTTACCTGTCTAATATCCGGATAATTACGACTTGGACGTCATGTTGGACAGCGGGTTCAGGAGATGCGCCGACATCGGCCATCAGATCGGGCGTGCGAGGCGGCGCGGCGCAGCGCATGATGGTGCTTTGGTGATCCGGGGTCACCCATTTACGCCCGATTTATTGGTTATTTTTTTGTGATTTTTGAACGGCGGGTTCAGGAGGCACACTGATGTCGGCCATCACATCGGGCACGCGAGGCGGGGCGGGGCGGCGCATGATGGCGCTTTGGGTGATCCGAGGTCACCAATTTACGCCTGATTTACTGGTTATTTCTTCGTTGATTTTGGAGCATGCATTACCGAGGCGCATGTCGGGCGGCGGGCGGAATGAGTGTGCATGGCGGGCGGGGACGGCGCATGATGGCATGCTTGTCACATTTTGATCACATTATTTATCTCGTATTTATCATGTATTTTATTTGTATTTTATGCCAATTTTTCCACCCGACAGTGGTGGTGATGAGTGCGACGATGGGCGCGGCGATGACCGCACTGATGGGCCTGATGGCGGCACGGCGAACACCGCCACATAGCTGCTTCAAAAGCTCTAAGTCCCCGCCCTATAGATATAGCGCGGTATACCGCACATTTATAGCGAGGTATAGCGCGGTTTATAGCGCGGAGCCCTACACAACTTTTGGCGCCTCTCCTTAGACTTGCCATATCGGGCTATATGACACGTCTAATTAGTGTCGTTATGTGGGATTATTAGGTGAAGAGGGGATGGGAGGTCAATGGGAGGTCAATGTGCGCAGGTCGGTGGCCACGACGGGCGACGAGCAGGTTTTATAAAGCGCCCGAAGGGCGATTTAATCTTCCTCTTCGGCATTGTCTCCTCCGCCGCGTTGTCTTCACATCATGTTCTGCATTCCTTTCGCTTGCGTCCGCGCCCTCACAATCGGGCAGTCGTCGGGACTCAAAAAATCAATATCCAAGCCGACAAAAAGTTTCAAGGTGTGTTGGGTTTATATGACGTTATAGACGTTGCAAAAATCAAACGCGCGCGCCGATTCAGTTGCGAAGTATATTTTTGGGAAATCTTTGTAATGTGTGCATTGTGGTTGCACACTGACTCAAACCCGGCTCTTGAAGCTTGAAGGTCTGCAATGGGCACGGCTAAAGGTTGCGCGTAAATTGACGTGCAAACGCGAAGATACGCGCGATCACGTGTAAGATCTCGATCAAACGCCTAACACTGTAACGTCATACGCGCGCACGGATTAGTTTGCGAGTATTTTTTAGTGAAAAATGGAAATCCTGCGGGAGGGTCTCTTGGAACAACAGACACGTCAGACGTCCCGGTAACCAAAAGAACGCGGCCACGGGAGCAACAGAAAGTATTTGATGGCTGTTTGCGATCAGGGTGATGGCAATGTTGGTGTCAATGGATGCAGGCGTACATGTACAAAGCGACAGTACTGCCTGGTGTACCCTGTGCGGGAACGAAGGGTTAACATATTGACATCGTGAGCTGCAGAGGGCGGGTAGCTGGGAACACAATCACGTCATCGTTGATTGAGATCTTACACGTGATCGCGCGTATCTTCGCGTTTGCACAGGACCCATGATTATCATGATTGGTAGAGGCCGGCAAGCGGCGGGGCAAAAACAGAACACATTATGAGGATGGAGAATTGCGGCTCATGCCTCAAGCTCAAGTGCCGCGCGGTATCGCGGCCACTAACGGAAGACATCAGGGAAATATCCTCCTAGTGTGTCCTTTTCAGACTCTCCCTCAAGGTCAGTGACTCCATATCCCCAGAATTTGTTGTGAAGGGTAGAAAGGTTGCCAAAAACTCATTTTCAATCCACTTGCCGCTGATGCCGAGCGTGCCGAAAGCCCTCGCAATCATTTCTTGTTGAAACAAGGGAGAAAATGGGGAGAAGCCTTTACCTTTGGAATTCAGGACTCTCGCACGACCTCGTACCTCAGTCGGCTCGAGTCCCCCTTGTGGGTTTCTTTGGAGAATATTGTTGCGAGTTGTCAGCGTGAATGACTGCCAAAATGATGGAATCAGTCACGTGAAAGCGGACATTCTTGGAGGTCTAGAGCAAAAACTAGAACTACATTCTGTTTTTGAACTTGATAGGCCGGATACCGAGTTCGGATAAATTTTTGGACCTGGGCTTCCAAGGTCGGATGAAAGTTCGGATAAAAGTCGCAGCTGGTAGGTCAAAGGCAAGTTCGGATGAAGAGGGCTTTTTTGATGTTTCAAAACTGGAGAGTACATATGATTTTTCACAAGTTACCCTCGTCGCAGACCGTTGGGATGGACACAGCAGTGTTGTGGGAGGCTCGCGAGTGAAGCAGAGGGCACAGAGACATTTTTTCATCCCAAAAACTGCTAAAAAGTTGCGAAATTTGAGGTCAGAGGCGAAGTTCGGATAAATTTTTTGAAAGGCCGATTTCAGTATCCGACCTCCTAATAAGAGTTACTCCGGCAGCAGATTTGGATTTGGATTTGATGGTGGATTTGGATTTGATGCCGTTACGTGATCATTATGTTATGGCCTGAATTTCGCATTTTTCACTTTCTGGCCTGCCCCTTTGCCCCCGGAATTCTCCGGGATGCACACCTTTACTAATATTCTACTCTGATCTAAAATAACTAAGAGATACAAAAGGAGGAAAGTATCAAGAAAGACTATGTTGTTTCCCATACTTAAAGAAGCGAGATCAATTAAAATCTCCTTTTAATTGAACCCCCAGCGGTGTGTCTATAAATGAGCCGTCCGAGGTCCGAGTCGATCCCCATATGGTTACATTATTGCCCTCTTTAAGGTTTCTTCTTGAAATAATACAAGAGCGCGGCAGGGCGCTTCGCGCCCCACCACTTCGGATCTACGGGTGATGTCGATCTCGAAGAAGCATCAAAGCTGTAACAGCTGTTAAGACCTGAAATAAAGCTGTTAAGTCGCCGATAGAACTACACGACAGACCTTGGACAGACCTCGGTTTCGGCATGCTCGGTACTGGGAAACTGGGTTATCTGTTGGGTGTATGATCAGTACTGCCGAAGCGAAGTGTGATGCTGTCAACGGAGTTTTAAAAGCTTCGGACAGACGGACACACATAATTTTATAAAGAGGGAGATACGGGACACGTTCACTCCATTCATGCCGTCGGACGTGATTTAGATTGAGTCGCCACCAAATATGCGAATCAGTTTGGAGAGCCGTTCTATGTAGGTCAAACCGGTATCATTCCATATTCTCAGGAGTCAGCCCGCGATTGCCCAAAGGTCTAGAGCGCACTTGTACGTGTTAAAAATAAAAAAAATCGGCCTATCGATATGAAACCCTCAGGCTAGGTGCGTGCACCCTGACATTGACTTCAGTGAAGGGTTGCCTGGTGTGGATCGCGGGACGTGCGAGACGCACATCTTCGAAGATCTTTATCCTACGGCCACGTGTGAGCGTGGGTTGTGCGGAGAAAGAATGTAGGCGTTACGCGGAGACAAGATAAAGACGTAGGCCGTGTGTCCACTTTGACTAACCACCGCCTTGCCCCTGCCATGGTTTCCCCTGCGAAACAGAAAAGTGACCTTGTTGACCTGCTGGGATCCGGCGCTGTTCAGGCCCTTCGGCTAGCTATACCACTGGCAAAGACAATTCCGTTAATTGGAACTACTATCGAAGGCTCCTTAGAGGCCGTGCTTCACATTGTCGAAGCCGTAGATGTGCGTCTCACTCCATGTTCCGACTGAGTATTCTGACCCACGTCTAGGACGTCAAGATGAAGAAAGAGAAATGCCAGCTTTTAGCTAATCGTGTCGTAGCAATCATAGCTGCCATCACCACTGAGCTGATGAAGAACGATCATGCGACCTTGGCTAGACGTGAAAACAGTATTGCTGCTCTGCGTGGGTGCGTTGAAACCTTGGCCGGGAATTTCATATGCTGAAATAACCTAGAACCTTGCGAGACGTACAGACACTTCTGAAAGACCTCTCATCCTCTTCACTAGTTCGCCGAATTCTTAAGCGTGGTGAAGTTGATGACAAGTTATCAATATTGCACCAGAAACTAGATACTGCAATCGACACCTTCCATGTATGTCTCATACCATCGAAGCCGCATGCCTCTCACCCCGCACAGATCACCGAGAACATGCGCACTGAAGACGCTTTGAACCAGCTGTTGGCAGCAATCAAAGAGGGTGAAGACAAGCGTGACATTTTGCTCATGAACAGTTAGTCTTGCTCTCAACCAGGAAACTCAATTAATGCTAATCTTGAGTAATTCTAAAGGTCTCCTTCGACCTGTTATGACTGCAAGCTACCTTTCCCGTGCCTCTGTTTCTGGTTGCTTCACAGGAACACGGCAAACACTGCTCGACCAAATCTCCATGTGGTTCAATGACAAGAATTCTCAAGCTCCCCAAATATTTTGGCTGTCTGGCTTAGGTGGTACCGGAAAGACTGCAGTATCTCATACAGTATGTGAGAGATTGCATGCCAATGGCCAACTAGGCGCCAGTTTCTTCTTCTCAAGAGATGACGCGGATCAACGACGGGTGGCTTCCATCATTCCAACCCTTGCCTTCCAGTTGGCATCTGTGAATCCTATGTACCGCAGCAAACTCTGTGATGTCTTGAAAGAGCATCCAGATGCACCTTCTCGCGCCCAGCAGTATCAACTTCAAGAGCTTCTCTTACATCCACTGCAGCAAATTCCATCCTTACCCCCGTACCTCATCATTCTTGACGCCCTTGATGAGTGCGACAAGGAACGAGGTACAGAAGGCGGTGATCTCATTCCCCTCATCCTCCGAAAGCTACCTGGCTCTGGGTTAAACATTAAAGTTCTCATCACCAGTCGTCCAGAGCGATCAATTCAAGATATGTTCAAAATCACAGGTCACGAAATGAATATTCATGGCACCACGGTTCTCCACAATATGGACCAATCTGCTGTTGAAGAGGACATTGCAAGCTACCTTGCATATCATTTACAGTGCATACAGGTTGCCAGGAATATACATCCTCCTTGGCCAGCCTGGCCGGGGAACGAGGCTTTCAATGATCTGGTGAAACGTGCTGGGCTGTTCTTCATCTTCGCTGCTACCATTGTCAATATTGTTGCCGACACCTACTACAGTCCTCAAAATCAGCTCCAGCGGCTATTGGGAAATGGAAACATACAATCACGGGCGCTATACAGTCAAGTCGACCTTCTATACTTGCAGGTTTTAAAAACCTCTGTCGAAAGCAGAGCTGATGCCTTTGAGCTCTGTGTTCGATTCCAAAAAATTGTGGGAGCCATCATCCTCCTCCAGAACCCCCTTTCCATATCTGCACTTGCACATTTGCTAGAGCATGATGAGGCCGATATTGAAGGAGCATTGACCCCGCTTCATTCTCTCCTCAACATCCCATCCAACCGTGATCAACCTGTTCGCATATTTCACCCTTCCTTCTGTGATTTCCTCTTGATAAAAGAGCGATGTCAAGATACACGGTTCACCATCCCAGAAGGTCGCACACATGCTCAGCTCGCATTGTACTGTCTCAAGCTCATGCTTAGACATCTGAAACGGAATATTTGCAGCATCAACGATGACATAGTCTTAAATTCAGAAATACCAGATCTCGAAAGCAGGCTCCGAGACTGTGTTTCGCCGGCACTCTTGTATGCATGTCAGCATTGGGGTGATCATTTATCGCAGTCCGCCGCCAACACAGAGCTCCACAAGGAACTGGTAGAAAGGATGTCTGAATTTGCCTCTACTAAACTCCTCTATTGGGTAGAGGTGTTAAGTCTGGAGGGAAGATTTCCGTTGTGTATCAGTAATTTGCTTGCTGCCTTCCCGTGGTGCAAGGTATGTTCATAGTTTTTCAGGCCACTTTAGTCTCATTTCCTGTGTAGGAGGTCATCCCAGTTACTTACCACCTCATATATGATGCCTACCGCCTCGTACTTGATTTCCACAATGTTATCAACATCAGCGCTGTGCAGGTTTACAATTCTGCTCTCGTCTTCATACCCAATTGTTCCATTCTTCAGGCCTATGAACATGAACTGCCCACAGTCCACCTGACAAGCCCTCGAACTGTAGAATGGGATGCATCTTTACTTGTTCTTGAGGGACACACATCCTCTGTTAATATGGTGTCCTTCTCACCAAAAGGAGGTCGTGTTGCCTCTGCTTCGGATGACGGCCGGGTTTGTATTTGGGATACCTCCAATGGAGCCCAAGTATCTGTTTTTTATGGCCACATCGGGGCAGTGAAGTCTGTTGAGTACTCTCCGGACTCATCTTATCTTGTGTCTGGCGGATTTGATGCTACCATTCGCATTTGGGATGCAATTACCGGATTCAGCCATTTCACCTTTGTTGGCCATAAAGGGAGTGTCAAGTTAGCTATATTCTCTGATGATGGATGCAAGATTGCATCTGGTTCCGATGATAAAACAGTGGCTATATGGGATGTCCTGGGGAATAGGCAACTGGCGTCACTGAATGGACATTCAGGTCCCGTTACCTGCCTTGTCTTCTTGGCCAATGGTTCTCAAATCTTGTCTGGCAGCACGGATTCTACCCTACGTCTTTGGGATACAAAGACAAAAACTGCACTGAAGGTGCTACACTGCACAGACACCGTGTTGTGTCTTTCCGTTTACTCTTCTCCTCAAAAGAAGTTGACAGTCCTTTCTGGCTCCCAAAACGGTGTCATCACTATTCGAGATGTCGGTACCCTCGAAGAGATTAGCTACTTGTTTGGAGGCGCAGCAGCTGTTAAATCACTCTCCGTTTCATCACAAGTAAACAAGGTGGTTTCAGGCTCTTCTGATGGAATCATTCGCCTTTGGGATCCTTCCAGTGAATCCTGTATTGCCGAATATCGAGGACATTCTGGCCCTGTGGAATGTACAAGGTTTACATCTGATGGGACCCACATCCTTTCCTCGTCTACAGATCGAACCATTCGGTTGTGGGATGCTACCGTGGAGGGTGTACAGGGTTCAGAGGATTATGTTATGGTTGTCCAGATCCCCGATCATACAGAACATATTGCGTCCGGCTCGACCAAAGGAAAGGTGGCATTATGGAAGATCGACGATGGAAGTCTGGTGTATGAGGTTAATGTACACCATGGGGTCATTCTTTCCCTGGCCTTCACACACGACAATAAGCTCATAGCTTCAGCTTCTGCAGATCATACTATTTGCATTCTCAACACAGATAATGGCTCCAGTGTTGCCGTGCTCACGGGGCATACAGATGAAGTCTACACTGTCCAGTTCTCTCCTGATGACACTCTCCTCGTCTCTGCTTCTCCAGATGCGCAAGTTATTATTTGGGATGTTTCTACGAAGAAGCCCAGGCACTCTCTAATCCACAGTGCCGGCGTTGGGGTAGCCTCATTCTCTCCAGACCAGAAGCTCGTATGTTCCGGCACTCTAGACGGCGAGATCCACATCTGGAACGTGGAAAGTGGAGACCGCATAACAATTCTGAAGGGAAATTCCAGCCCAATCTTATGGGCTTTGTTTTCACCAGATGGCCAATGGCTTGCCTCTTGGTTAGAGGATGAATCGGTGAAGGTGTGGAAGGTAGAGGGCTCAGATTTCCAGATCTGGCCTCATCAGGACTGGAGGTTAGATCGACGAACTGATAGAAGCTCTGGGGGAGAAAAGGAGTTGGTCAAGTATAAAGATTTGCTTCCTGATGATGAACTCCATTACCTTCAGGAAGATGGGTGGATCACTCTTCCACATACTGGTAGGTATATCTGTTGGGTACCAGCGAGCCGCCGCCAACCTTGGCTCAGGACGTTATGGGAATCACGGAAGGGAATTTTTGCGACAGGTTCGCAGGCGGGAAACCTCACCATAGTCGATCTCAGGTCCACTCTCATGTAGTTGAATTTAGACATTAGTATAATGGCTACTTGAACGAATCTGATGGGCTCAATGAATTACCCTCTTTATAAGATTATGCATGTCTGAAGCCTTTTAAACTCCGCTGATGGCAACACACTTTGCTGCAGCACTGCTGATCATACAACGAAAAGTATTACATTCCCGCAATATGCCGAGTATGCCGATTCCGGGCCGAGGTTTGCCGTGTGCATGACATGCTTCTATCATTGCAACTCAACAGCTTTATTTTCAGGTCTCAACAGCTTCCACACTTCGAGATTGATGATCTTGCCCACCTTAAAAGCGGTGACTCCGGTGACGGCAAGTGGATTGTAGTGTAGTGATGGTAGTATATCAAGGCCGGATGTACAGTCGCTACAACTCAGCATGTTCCGAAAGGGACCGCGCTGATCATTTTATCCTGATTCTTATCCATCACCCCTTCAACCGAAGTGGTGGGGCTCGAAGCGCCTAGGGCTGGACGCCGTACCGTTACGGTAACGGCCGTATACTTTACGGGTATTTACGGGTACGGCGATGGCTGTACCGTACCGTAAAATCTTTCTAGTTTGGCCGCACGGTACGGGTACGGGGCCGTTACGGCCGTATACGGCGGGGTTACGGGTACGGCTTTTTCTAACCATAGTTTTCTTCAATTTTTCAGAGGAGAAGTAAGTAGAATTGCTTGCCTTGGCTCGCAGTTCAGACAAACTACCGAGATCGCGACGGAAACACCCAGAGAGAAGAACTTGGATAATTTGGATTTCTTTGGGTCGTAGCCGAGTTGAGATCATCTGTTCCGGTCAGTTACGGCAGGCCCCGCCTCGACAGAACTTGCTGCAGGTCTTGCCGCAAGCTGCCAGGTAAAGGTCAATCTCGGAAACCTGCGCGTTGCCTGCTATTCAAGACATTCTCAGCCCGTGCGGCCGCTTTTCCACTACGATATTCTTGATCGCCGTAACGGTACGGCTTTTACGGGATACGGGCGCTTCAAGCGCCCCGCCGCGCTCTTGCATACACTAAAGCTACCCATTAGCAAATTGAAGGCTGTCTAGTATATCATGACACCGTGCCTCAAGAAGCAGCAATCATTTTGATCTGCCTGAATTCGAGTTGCTTATAACGTCCTACTAGACTGAATTTGTTAATGTTGTTCCATGCGTTTGCAGATTGAGGAACTCCGTAAAGTGCACCTATCGACAATCAGTTTGATTGTTGGACCTTTATATCATACTATCTGACTGTGAAGGTATGCTAGAACTCAGAACAGCTGCCTTGTATAAATGTTCCTACACCGTTTTAACCACTTTTGTTTCCATTTAGATTGCCCGGGCTGCAAACAGGTTACTAGGCTTTGGGGGCCATTGCTTTTCCTGGCAGTACGAGTCCTTGGAAGCCGCTTCGCGGCTCGTGTTTATGCATCGGCATATCAAAGATTTATATTGAACACCGATTATGAGGTCGATTATTTAGCGTGAGAGAATCGTCGGAAAATCAGAATCGTCGAATCGACTCCTGAGTCGATTCAACAATAGGGGCAGTCAGAGTAGAGGATTAAGGGATGATTATGCATGGATTCTTCGAAGGATTATGGAATTTTGAAAACCAATAATCCTCCCATAATCCCCTCCAGAATCCCTTCAATTTTGACCGCACCTCAAAATGTTTGGATTACGGTGCGATTATGGAAATCCAGTTGAAGCTGGTTTTGCCCCATCATAATCCACAATCCTTGCATAATCACCTCCGGAGGCGATTCGAGGATTATGGAGGATTATGGATTTTGGGGATTCTCCCACGATAAAACAATTCGAGAATCCAACGAGAATCCTCGGGCATAATCCATGCTTAATCCTCTACTCTGACTACCCCTAATGATTCTCGCTCGATTCCGATTCTCGTTCCTTGTCATCTTAAGAACACTACAAAAGTTTTGTGACCCCAACAGTGACTGGGCAGCTGACAAATTATTGTATTATTTTCACTTCCGCCCCGCTCGACGCATCGCATCTGTACTGGGTGGCTACCACTTCGGAGAAGGCCCTCATGGTCCTGGTGAGCTCGGGCCTAGCATGTTGACGTAAAAGTGCGCGCCACTGCTGCCCTTTGGTTGCGGATGTAAGACTTTAGGAGAGCCTCCTGCAGAAAAGTCAATAAATATATCCGGTGACCATGCTCTGAGACTTGTCAAATGCCGCTCGCTACCCGACGTGCGGCCCACGAGCACCGCTACTTACCACGTGCTGCACTTTTATGAATTAATTATTGGCAGAATCGTGTTTGAGAATCGGGACGGTCAGAATTGAGCCGATTCTGGGACAATTATCACACGATTCTGATCTAAAATAAATATCATAATCGACCCAGAATCGACATCAGAATCGGCATCAGAATCGGCGAGAATCGCCTACTCTGACTGCCCCTATTTATCGTGTATCAGGAAAAATGAAAGATTTCACGCCCAGCCGTGAAGCTGGCTTATCAATGTGTTGGTGTTCTTACAATAGGGGGAGTCAAAGATGGGATTGGGGTAGTGTTGCCGCGACTCGTTAAGTCGGAAGTCAACTCGGCTAAGTCGACTTACGGCAACTTTCGACTTGACTTGACTTGACTTGGTTAGTGCAAGTCATTTGAAGTCACTTGAAGTCGACTTAAGCCAGCCGAATCTCGACTATTTACTCACACGTCTGGAGGGCCTTGGTACACAAATCTGGACATTAAATAACAGGCAAAGATACAAATTCGACTACTCGTCGTTCTCCTCTGGCATTTCCGTAAATATGATCCCATCTGCTGATTCACAACTGTCAACAATCTCGCGCCAAATCAAATCCCGGTCTTTCTCGTCTGTGTCAGCCAGAGTTAGAAGCCAGTCTTCATCGTCGTCGGCAACAGCGACAGTCTGCCAGTCAGACATAAAGTTAAGCCTTGATTTTTGTAATTGAACTTAAGCATTTGCAGAGCCTCCATTAGCATGGCACTGGTGCGGTTTCTGTGTTTAGTATCTGTCTCAGCTGACGACGAGAATACCCATTCTGAAGGCACTGAGATGGTTTGGATCGGGGCATAATCAGCAAAGAGACGAAATATTCTTGGCCAGATTGCTTGGCCGTGGTTCTGCAGAGTGGTCAGGTGCGGTTAAGATCAACAATCAGGCATCAAACCATCCAGTACCCGACCATGTCAGTTGACTTCCTTGCGGGGAGGGAGCTGGTCATATAATGGTTCATCTCCTCTTCAATCGACTGATCAGCAAAAAATCTGCATGTTCACGGACTTATGCAAACGACTGTAAAGAAAATTCATGTCTTCTTAAAACAATGCTGCGCTGTTCAATAGCTCTGGAGGCTCCTTAGGAACTATGAATGCATCAGTCCATCTCTTTATGAACTAAAAAAAAATCTGTCTCAGACTCTTTGTACGCCAGCCGGGAACGGGGGAAGGAATGTGATGGCATGTCAGATGACCGTATTTTGTGGCGACTTCTGAGCGCAAAGAACAGGGGCGGTCCCATTGATAAATTCCGTGGTTCATCTTGACAAATACGACCGGTTGCCCAGTGTGAAATATCTGTTCCCAAACCTGACAGATATTATACCTTGCCTTCAGCACTGGAATCAAGGCTCATTAATGGTAAAATGTGAGAGTTGGAGAGCGGCACAAATACCCCAGGAATTGAAATGTGATCCTAGAGAACTAAGGTGAAGAAGAATTCTTAAACTACACGGCCTGAGAATCGAACCTTTGGCCTCAAATCCATCCGAGTGCTTCCGACAAACCGTACCGGCGGTCCGGCGGCCCAACATATTTTTCCATGCGCGACCAACGGCCTTCAAGGCTTCATAAATAAATGAAGCCAAGTTGGAATATTATTGGGGGAGCTTGCTCCCCCTATTCTGTCAACGATCAGTGAAAAGCGTATGGCTGTGCAAAGTTCTGGTTTCCCACGGGGCGACCATCAATTCTGATGGTCGCCCCGTGGGAGTTCTTCGGAGAGTGTGAATGTTTTACGTTGGTTTTTTGCGTCAGTATGTACCTGCAGATCAATGGCGGATGATTCCAATGGGAACCCCGGCTTCTTGAGAAACCACTTTCCAAATCTTGTGTGTTATCGGGAAGTCCGGTTTCTGAGAAACCCCTTCTGGCTCGGCACAACCGGCTTTTCCATGGGTGTTTGATTTGAATTCTGGTACACAAAGACTCACTGTAAACAAATTGCACACGACTGTGAGGCAGACCACAGTTTGTGTGGATCCTGTATCCCGTGGTATGAACAACTTGAACGCTCGGAGCAATTGGCCGGGTTGATCTCCGACCATTGATGGCTCGGCCCGGACGACATTGTGCAGCGAACGGGAAGGGACCGCTGAAGCAGAGGGAGTTAGTTTCTAATAAATAATTACTACCCATCCAATACCCGAAGAAAGATATAGTACAAGCGTTGAACAAGGCCGAGGACTAGTGTTCGGAAACAGTGCCGGTGTGCCCGGATACCCGGCAACCAACGGCAAAAAGAGTTTTGCGCTCAAAATTGGCTCAAACAATGCCCTTTCAAGGTAAGGCATGAAATTGACCTCAGAGTCTAACCAACACATTTCAGGTTTCATTTCCTTCGTGGAACCAAAGGTTTGAGAGGGGTTTTCCATTAGAAAAATAAAAGATTTCTCTGATGGACAGGGGGTTTCTCGAGAAACCAGGTTTCCATTAGAATTATCCATCAATGACAGCCTGAATCTCGGATTAGCGCAAGCTCCCCCCTTTCTGTAGCCAGGCACTGGCATACAAAACATATTCCACGATATGGTCTAATTATAAGAAACAAGAAGTAGGGATGTGTGTCTGTATCAACTCAAACATGCGGCAATCTGATTATTGATCAATGATGGCCGCCCAAAGCCGCCCAACTCTTTCAGGTGAACGACTCCAAGGTTCAATGGTTAATGGCATTTCCGTACTCGAAATTCCCTGCAGTGGAAAGGCAAGGTGCACTGTGCCGAGGATTCGTCATGATTTCAAGATAATTTTCGTGAATCTCAAGTTTCCTGATGTTTTGTGAGGGACGGCGTGTACTTGAATTTCATGATGCAGTTCATGATGATTGACTTGCACTTTTTTTAGTTTTCTTAAGTATTAGAGCTGTTTGGCAACCACTGTAAAATCACTTTTTCTTGATTTCAACTTAATTCATTTTGTACTTGTGGAGCCAAAGTTGTGACTAGAAATATTCGTGTCCGGACGAAATTCTGAAAGAGGACAGCACGTGCCCGAAAATGAGACTGAGCGTCGCGCGGATGCACTGGGTGAAATTTCAACCTTGGACTCCACAACCGAAAAATACCGGTACGACTTGTGATAAAAAAACTGTGTTCTACCGGTTTCAGGACTGCTCTATTGTGAATTCCTGATGATTAGAGCAGTCCTGAAACCGGTAGAATACAGTATTTTCATGGCCCGTGGTGGCAGTGGTGGCCTTACCTGTGACTGGCAGGCAGATCCTGAGGACAAACCTGCCCTCCTTGCTTCTTCCAGTCCATCAAGAGCCGGATTGGACAGGGAGGACATTGGGACAATACCTGCTTACAGGAGGCCGAAAATTTCATGGCGGTGTGGTGCCCTAAGGCTCACACATCGCCTCATGTCCTTTCCGGTGTTCTCCGAGTCCGGTAATCACGATCACCTGACCGCGTCAAGTTTTATTCTGCAGGCACCGACCACCTCAACCACACAATGAAAGCGAGAACTACATATCCTTATTGCCAACATCCTCGATTTCCTCGAGCGTTACATACACCTCACCATGTTTCATCCAACACTTCAGCATCGAGTATTCAATCATGGCGATAAATATTGGGTTTCAACTGATATGTTTCTCATCTTATATTTTCACACATGCTCTTATTTACTGTATTTATTTATTTATTTATTGGGTGGTACAATATCAGACACAGACCATTAACAATTGGTTAATCTCTGAGCTGCGTAAGGAACAGAGGTCCCAAATGGGGCCTCCGAAAAAAGGAAGGAATGGAGAGAAATTATTTACTCTACTTACTCATCCACTCGTTACAGACATTTTTCCTTCCACCTACGTACACCAACGTGACGCGCCAGACCCGAGTCGTCGGCCTTCTCGGACTACGCCGGGGATCGAGCCGACAGTGGCTTGGGACCCCACTTGTCAACATCTTGCGGGGGATGTGCTCTCCCTATTCCGTCTCTGCGTAGCTCCCGGTTGGTTCGTTCGCCGGAAGTTTGCACTAGCTGAGGTTTTCACCACGGACTCTTTACATATATTTGCTCCGATCGTAGTATTTATTTGGCTACTGCTGTCATGTAAAGGGGTTCGCTCCTTGCCTCCCACCACCACGATCCTTTATCCGAGTTATTTTACTGAGCATTTGCGATCCCTCTGAGCTGAGTTTACCTTATTCTGAGACTATATTTCCATCTACCTTTACTCCAGATCTCTCCCATCGGGCTCTCGGCATTTCATTGCACTCTTACATTCACCTACCCGGCACGACCAGGCACCTCACGTTTCCTTGGAGGAACAAACCATACTTCTACAGCGGCACATGGACTTCCTCTGAAAGGGGCTCCAAAGACAGCCGCCTCTATCAAGGGTACATGGACTGGGATGTAAAATTGCATGACGCACTCCTGCTTGTCATTCAGGTTATGCAATGCCACAAGCACCGTTTTCGGAGTGCTCAAACATCGGTGGACAATCCTTGTTCGTGCTCCTCAGTACGACATGCAGACACAGTCAAAATGTGCTCAACAACATTGCGCGGATGCGTGGCGGAGGTTGTAAGGTTCCTTGAAGTTTTGTGGGCTACAAAGATGTTCAGACTTTCATCTAGGAGGATGAATGAAATATAGACTTGCCGTCGACCCCACCGTGCCCATTCTGCCAGATGGTAGCGGACACTTCGATGGGGAATGAGGAGAGCATCACAAATGCCAAAACCAGCATCAGCGAGGTAACATTTGCCAGGTGGGATTGTGAAACCAGCAAGACACGAGTTCTTGTACATGCACGCATCTGCTGAACAACCATCCTAGCCGCTCACAAAATACAAGAACCGCATATTTAAGTTGACAGCGGCGAGGCATTTCTGTGAAACTCCGCCTTTCCGATTTCTTCCCGTATGAAGCTGGTCCGCCGAAGGGAACAGTTTATGTGTGTTCCGTCATTTACACCCAAGAGTCTCGGGGAACCCGCACCCGGTAAAAAAATTTGAGGAAGCAGGACGTGTTTAAATGGCTGTAAGAGTCCCCTCAAATTTCCGCGAGCCATCCAGGGGAGCGAGCAAGCCAGAACACTCCTCTCGTCCGAAAACACATGGGCTCGATGGGCCGGTAACAAATTCTCAAAGCTTGCTCTTCTTCGATTCCTTAGAAAATTTACAGGCATACGGAGGAGTGCTATGCAATGTAATCCCGGAAAACTCCGGGGGGAAAGGTGCAAAGGTGAGAGAGAAAAAATGAGGATATGAACCCATTGGGAGAATTCAAACCCGTTGGGACTGATAGTATCTGTATGCGGGTCCTCGAAGTTGTTGAAGTACCTATCATTACTATCTCGTCGATAATACTAGTCACTAATTACCTATGTTCATCTTCACTGCCCATTTCCGCTTCTGGCTTCCTGCCGTAGTATAAGATTGACACGGCCTAGCTAGCACAATTCGTTTTTTTCAGTTCCGATCAAGCTATTATTCACGATGGATTGTTGTAGATTCATGGCAATTAAATATGTCGTGAAAAATACATCATGAATGTTCCTGAAACCACCAGGAAATTCAAACCCTCGATCATGACATTGAAATCACGACGGTTGGTTAGGAAATTCATAGTGCTGTGGCATGAAAGTCATAGCAAAATGTTAGGGAGAGCATGCTGAATTTCATGATGATTTGACAACTCAGTGCGTGTGCATCGTTGTCTTGGCTCCAAACGGTCCCTTTGCCAAGGGGATTTGCTTGTGCGAAAATCTCAACACACCTTCCATTTTTTTTTTCAGAGACCTCGGACCCCTCCCCCCCCCTACGTAAGGGTGATGCGATCCAATTCTCATTTTAAGAAGTATATCCAGGACGTGAAATTTCTTTCTATGCATAACTACAGCTACTCCGTCAGTACTAGGTGGTAAATATGTGCTCTGATATGCTTTATTCATATCCTGGCCCATATGCATTGGAGAACCATGGTATGTGCTACCCAGCTGGCTGTGCCCGCCGTGTTAATTGTTACGGACATTGGGTTCGGAAATGCCTCGGAGATGGCCATGCAAGAACTGCAACTGGGGGACTCATGATCATCAGTAATATGGTAACTGGTAGGTAATATAAAGCAGTCACGGCTGCATGAGTAAGCCCTTGTTATTAAACAATACAGCCGTCGCCGTGGACCGGGGTCCGGAGCCTTCACTGCGTTCAGACCCCATGTAGACGCAGGGTGGTCCTACGTTGGGCTACCTGCGTCTAGGTTGGTCTACCCCTGTCTATATTGGTCTACCCGGGTAGCCGTACGCCGCGTAGCCCATAGTGATCCTAGGTTGGCCTACTACGTGGCTAGATGACGTAGGTCTACGTAGACGCACGTTCGGCTACGTTGGTTACGTTAGTCTACCCGTGTAGACTCAGCCTGCTTTCCCTGCTCTCGACGTCTCGACCTTCACTACTCGCGCGTTGCCCCCGTTGCTACTTGGTTGCTCTTACATGTCCTTTGTAGCAGTTATTACACCTTACTTACATTCTGCCAACACTCAAGGCACCCAATCTCCGTCGCTTACTAAGGGCCGCCCGATGCGGCGACGATACCATTTAAGCTTCAAGGCCCCATCAACCCTGCAGCAACAAAACATGAGGAGGATAGGCGAGGGAGCGTCTGCCCGCTGGTCTTCTTCCACTGCCCATGTCTGCCAGTGAGCTCTCCACTTTTCCTGCTTGAATCATGTATCGCGGCGGTAATGGGCCGACTCTGCCCAATTCTGGACGGCAGCGCTCGCGCTACGATGATAAGCGCGAACAAGACTACCACTACAATGCACAGCAACAAAACCAATATTTTTCTGGCGAAGAAGACGAGCCCCCGGCGCAAATTCAGTGTGTGACATTATACCACATATCTTCCCTTGAGTTATTCGAAATTAGCTATCGCAATAACGTGAACCTTGGGCTTAACAATGACCATCGATACGACTCTCTCGGCCGTGGGCCGCCTCCTTCGCAGTGCGTTTTACATGTTACTTCAGAGTCTTCTGTCCTCAACATTCATCCAAGTAGTGGCGGGATTACCCGGTCAATGTCCATAAACGCTATACAGCCCGCGCCACTCCAGCACTCCCGGCCTATCGCTCATCGCGCAGGATCGACTCGTCCATCAAATGATGAAGAGCCCGTTCGCATATCCGATATTGAAGCTGCGCTCACCCGCCTTTCGATGCAACAACAGGAACAACACAACGAAGAAAAGCGAAAGTGGGCAGAGGAAACCGAACGGCTTCAGGCTCGTTTAACGGTCCTCGAGAACGCTCCAGCTCCGCGATCGTTGGCGGCTGGCCGCGGCCGGTCAGCGAATCGGGGCGCGGCAGCGCGAGCGAAAACTGTGCGGCCCATACGACGCCGACCTCAAGCGGAGCCTCTCACATCTGACTCAGCTACTCCGATAACCTCTTCTGACGATCCATCCGCCGACGACGAATCAAAGTCCGACTCCACCATTCTGCAGGTTTGTGCTCACTCACTGTCAACTTCCGAGTCGCACCGCTCACCTTTATATTAGAATTACAGTACCAAAACATTCCGCCGTGCATGTGGTGTGAAGGTAAAAGACGCCTGGCCTGATCCAGAAATTACCCGAACCAATCCAACCACCGGCGAAGAGTATTTGAACCCCTATTTCGAGTACGACGTTGGCGATCCCCGAAATAATTCGGTTTGCGTTGCAGTGGCAGAGCAGGTGCTCAACGAATTGGAAGTAAGTCTGCACATCAGTGAATTTGTATCTAAATGTTACTTACGCCTCTCCAGTCCGCCCGTCCTGCCGGCTTGTCGGATTCCGCAGAGTGGGACTACAAGACACTCCTCAAGTGCGCCAAAGTCTCGTTCCGAAACCTCAAACGCCCCTGGAAGAAGGGTGTCTATCCGGAGGTTAAGCTCATGGCTGAGGCTTCAGAACGTACTAACCGCTGGTATAGTCGCCGTTGCACGGTAAGTGATATATATATATGTCGGTGGTTTACTGTTAATTTATGGTTACAGAAGGTAAAGCATATCATGTCTCAAGCAGAAAAATACGCCGGACTGCATGGTATCCCTTTCGCCGTCATGAAAGAGTTGATCCACGAACAGATGGTATCGGACGAAGCTTCCGGACCGGAGGATGACGAGGAGGAGAGTCCCCAGGCATGGAAGGTCCGGATGGCCGTCAAGTACGGTTCCAAGGACGTCACCCCGTCCGGCCTCCAGAATATTGATTTCGTGGAGGTCCTCGAATGCGCTTGGCGGTCGCCTCAGGTATTTTTATGCCTTCGCTCGTGTGATGACAACTAATTAATGTGTTAAGTTATCTAATATCTCCCATGGCGCACAGACGTTGTGGGAGAAATCCATAACTACGACGGAACTCGGCAATATCAAGTATTCTCGTGTCAAGAATACACGGCGCAAATCCTCGCGCATCCCCAATATTGCGCCGTGGGACTTTGCGATATCACCTGAATGGTTGGAAGACTAGCGCCGCGATCCCGACCGCGCGGAGTTGCTGTCTGAGTGGGGCAAATGGGGCAATCCGGAGGGATTTGAGCCTGCGGCGGTAGAGGAGGAAGAACACATTCAGCAGCCGGCCGGCGAAGTGCAGCCGGATCCGCGGTTTGCTTTTGAGGAGTCACAAGGATAACGATCCAATACTCAAATCGTTCGTAAACAACTAGATACATGTTCGTAGATGCGTCGACTCGGGATTTGCCCAAATATACACATTACTATTCAACCAGGTCTCCGAACCCGTACGCAAGCAGAGAAGCAGGGAACTATCAAAAGGTTGAGAATACAGTGCATAAAGATAAGACAACGAACCCGATCCATAGTGGCTGTCATCCACAGCGGGGGGTCGGTATGCGAGATCTTCCCGCGGGAAATTTGACAATGGATCTGGTCCATGCGCATGACAATCAGTGGAAAATTCTGGTCCTTTGGATCAGCGTAAGTGTTATACTCCCATGTATCAACACCCAATTGAGGACTGATCCCGCGTTGGTCAGTCTTCGGAAGTAAAGAAGAAACAACTTCGCGCACAACTCGTTCCAGGGGAATTCACCCTCGTCCAAAGGGGTCAAATCCGAACGCTTCATCCATTCAATTTGAGCGAATAGAGTGTTGTTAGGCTCGGTAACACCAGTTTGGCGATGCTGGAAGATATGGCGGACCTCGCCGGCCCAGGCCTCATCATGGCCCTCATGCCTGTGTCGGATTTGAACGAGCGAGGAACCGGCAGTATTGCGGCGAGACCGAGCTGTTGGGGTTACTCTTTTTCCATCGAGAAGTGCGAATTCGTAAAAGTCAACATAGGGAGAAAGCATAGTCGTGTGCGGTGTTGTATTCCGCGCAAAATGAACCTGGAGTTGGTCCCTGTTATAGTATTTGAACAGGCCAAAACGGAGAATATCCTCCTCGGCCATGCGGGAGTTAGTTTTAACGACGGGCCCGGGTACCACACGAGCGCCGTCCGATGTCTCTGAGATGAGAATTTAAGACCATAATTCAACACCAAAAAGGGCTCTTACCGGCATGTGTGGCATCCTCGACGGTGCCTATAGCCTCAGAATGATCCTTCATTCCAACGAGAAGTTGAACAAATTCACGTTCAAGTCGTGAGATCGACCCGTCGCTTCCCACAGCATCATACATGACCTGATCCAACTGAAGAGGGTGAGCTGCATGTTGCACAAAAAAACAGTGAACTGAACGCACAACTGAGGAAAGCTTTGACGTGCGGTTGAATTCTCGCATCATCGAAACTTCAAGACGGCCGCCAGTCCAATTATTACTATTGTGGTTTTTGAGGATCTTGTTCAGGCGCTCAGTGAGGAACACCCAAAAACCATTCAACGGGCCTAGATCCAGGACTTGGTCGGGAATATGAACGGCCCAGTGATGATTCGGTTTCATGTGGTCGCTCCCGTAAAACTAGAATAATAGATAGGAAGATGATAATGAGCGCTCAAATTTAATTAAACATACCTTCGAAAAGTCCAAGAGGTAGTCTTCGAGTAATTTCCTGACAGTGGGAATTGTATCAAGCCGGATGGAGTTCGCGACAAGGATCTTCAAGAAGGCGGCGAACCGAAGGAAGTTCTTGTCCTCCCCCTGTTGCATCCGCTGAAATGGGCGCCGCGGTGGGGTGGGTTCGTTGGTTGTCTTGTTGCTCTGCTCCCAGGCCTTCTGCTTCAGCTGATACTCTTTGAGCCCTCTCGGATGTTGCCGGTCTAAAGCCGTAAACTCCTCTTTAGCTTCAGACAGAAACCGCTCCCAGACAACAGGAATCTTGGTTCGCGATTAGACAAAGGAAGCCATAAAAGGGGATTCAACACACAATAATTGCCCAAGGAGCGGTCACGGCGAATTTATATTCATCCGCTGTCAGCGACCCTCCCGCGGGTTCCCCAACCCGTGTGGGGAGACGGCCAGCCCACAGTGGCGACTCGAACTGTGCACAGATCAGTAGAGTCAATCGTGCAAATGAACACCACTTACCGTTTCCAGAAAGCTGTGAATTATATTCAGCTCACGATGAAAGGTGGCCGTGTCGGCTCGCAATGCTCCGCTCTTTATCCATGTGGTGTACCATTGAGTCTTTGCGATGCCTGGAATACATTGTCAAGGTTGGGGGATATGTTCGCGTGAAGGGCTCACCTAGCAGTAGATTGTGCATGGGGTCGACGACTGTGTACTTGACGAGGTCGAAGTATTTGAGACGTGCAAACTCTGTCCATCTCACGCCGTGCTTTGCAAAAAAATCATTCCGCTCCGTGTCGGTTTTCAGAGTCTTGTACTTTTCACACAGTCTTCTGTGCTCTTCTCCGTCTCGCTTAGGATATTCTGAAATATATTGAGGATTCCAACAACACAACATTTATTCATGTATATCACCATCGCGCAACGACTTGTCCCCGAAAAGCTGGGCATGGGTTACGGTACATTTGGTGCAGGGGGTGTTGTTATGACGGTGGTCAGCGAAGCCGCAGATCTTGCACATTGCGGGGTGGTCCGCAATAATTGCAACTAGCGCAACACGCACCCGAATACCTAAGAACTGCTCAGTAAGAGCCTCACATGACGGTACAATATCACTGACCGTTCGGGTGCCCCGGAGCTTTGACCACAATTCCCTGCTCGTAAAGGTGAACAAGATCATCGACAACTAGCTTCAGATAGTTTTGTAGTTGTTCCGCGGTTTGTTCCGTAGCCCCCGGCAACATGCCGGTCAGAATAAGATTTTCCGCACGATAACTGCAGGGTAATTAGCTTCCTATGCACTAAAAATATCAATAGTATGGACCATACCGAAGAGAAGTTGTAAGATTCTGCACACAATACGACATTACACCGGAAGAGTGGGAGGGGCCGTAATTGCTTGTTTTCTTCCCAAACCTGGGAAGATGTATTAGACAAGAATGATTGTGCAAGATTATATCTCACCAATCGAGACTGAAGGTAACACCAAGACGAATCTCGTTGTCGGCGGTATGGTCAAAGAAAAACAGGTTCCCATTATGGCCTTTCATCGTCTTCCACACCGCGGCATCTTGCATGCTCCTCAGTTCCCCATCCACCTGGGTTTGATCTTTCCACGCGCTGACCGCAGAGACCATGCCAGGCCGTGCGAAAAAGTCTTCAAGCGCGACGGATAAAACCTGAACGGCGCTAACCAGATGAGGTTCGCGAGTAGCGGAGGGAAGTTCAGCAGGATCAGAGTCAGATGGTAAGGACTCGCTGGGATCCACAGCCTCGAAAAGCTGCCGGTTTGCCGGTTTGAATAGCTCCACATTGCACTTTGGACAGAACGTGTCGTGGGGGAGACTAGGCGGAAAGACTTTGTGGCATGAGTAGCACACCGGGTAAACCGTGAACCGATCCTTGATTTTCAATCGCGCGAGGACCGTAGTCAATGTCACCGGCATCGGTGCATTTGCCAGCAGGTTGCCAGGTAGAACAGCGAATATGAAGCTGACACATTTTAGGATAAGCCGACACGCTTCAAATGTGACATGGTAGCGGGTGTGGAGAAGCGCGACAAGGTATAGCACGCCCCTCACGTACCAATACGGGTGAAGATCATTTCGGCCTTGGATAACCTCAACCGGAGGGATCTGCACCGAAGGAGCGACTGGTGCGACCACCACCGGAGGAGGGAAGACGACCGGTGTACTAGCACAATTTAGTGATGGTCCAAATGGTATCCGAAAATCGCTTACGCGGAAGCCTCAAGGGCAGGGTTGTCATCAGCGACAAGCTGGTCCAATCCTTGGTTGTCAGCAGGTTCATTTGGCATTGTGGGATGGAGTGCTTTGTGACCGCGCATCGACAGTGAAGAAGGTCCATGTGCAGATTCCTGATCAGCGCCGCGTCCACGGCCCCCACGGGAGTGCAACGAGCGGACAGGAGCGGTGGAGCGAGACATCAAAACTAGAGGACTCAGAGTGAAGCCTAACAATCTTCGAGTTGTACCCATGCTTTTATACCTACTGTGCTCCCGTAGATTGTCCTGACCTTCATCCAATCGGAAGAAAAAAACGGACATTTCGAGGATTCAAGGGAACATCGGCGAAACCAAGGGAGATGAACATACGAACTGGGCCACTTTGCCGAGTGCAATCTGCAGGGTAATGGATCATTCTTTTCTACCGGGAGAATCCAATAACAACGCAAATTCTTGCCGAGGTGCCGCTTGGGTGCCGCTGAACTTTAGGCCGACAGTCTGGCAACAGCGGTAGTTATCTCCTGTCGCAGCAGAACATGGGTATCATGAACTATTGAATGCCAGTCCGAGTACTGTCCGACTCGAACATTGGCAAAAAGTGCATGGCATGGGATGTGTTATTCACCGCAACTTACGAGGTGAGGCCGAACCAATGGGAAGTTTGTATTCCGTCTGAATTCAAATAAGAAGCAGGATCTCCGGGGCTGCAGTCGAGAACCGTTTCCGGAAAGTGTTTTCCGCTTCGATGATACAGATCTGATCGGGCCGCGCGGCAACTCGATGACGGTGGTGGATAAGGTGGACCCCCTGTCAATTGCCGACCTGCGTCATAATTCATTACTGGGCGAAGAAGCGGTGATCCCTACACAATGCCGACCGACAAATTGACCCGAATATTGCACGGGTATATCACGGGTGCCGCGGGTTGGTCCGAAATGGTACCCGTACCCGTACCCGTCCCCGCCGCCCGGCTGACCCGTACCCGCGACCCGCCGCGGGTCGCCCCACCGTCCCGATAGTGTTTGCGGTGATCAAGGAAGCTGGCACACGCAGCCACATGCTCGCTGCACAGCCACATCATCGTTTGATCGGAATTAACAAACAACTTGAAGAAGAACGACCAACTGAAGATTGGGCTTGCAACGAATGAAATCTGAGTATACCAGGGTAAGTCTACACAGGTTTACATAGGTCTACATAGGTCTACATAGGTCTGCGTAGGTCTACGTTGGTCTACCCGTGTAGACCAACATAGACCCATGTAGCCCAACCTGCGTCTACACGCGTAGCCGTACGTAGACCAATGGGTGCGTCTACCCCTATGGTCTACCCGGGTAGGATCACCCTGAGTCTACGTGGGGTCTGAATGCAGTGCTTGACGGGAATGATGGCATCGAGCGCGGCATCCTTGATTTCAAGATCAACTGGTTTTGCCCAAGGATTCGACATAGCGGTGGTGAAAAGGACTTGATTGATGGGACCTCGGCAAATCTCGGCAATAGTAAGAAAATCCTAAAAATATTTTTGAGGTGTTTTCTATGCAAACCGAGGCTGTAGAACAAAATTCCAAATTTGGTACCGAAAAAAATTCTCGAGCCCAAGTCACACCGTAAATAGCGAAATCTTTTACTTAAAGGGTGAAAAGTCTATTTGATTGTGGTGCAATCCGGGTGAAAATTAGATTTAGCGGATTGTTTTCCTGTTTCTTTAGTGGGATTGTGTAAGTGAGAGAATGTCAATCAGTGCCTCTTTCAAAAAGCTGGGATAGGTTGACTTTCCCCCGAAAACTGAAAGGGACAGATTGAGAGTCAATCAGGTAGACTTTCTTTAAATTCTGTTTGAAAGGCTATTGGTAGTGTCAAAAAGAGGGCCTGAGAGGGCGATTTTCAGGACCCCTTTCAGCCGAGGAGAAAGGAAACCTTTGTTATAGAGCCAAAAGGGCCGTTGAAAGAAAGCCTTTCAGTGGTGCTTTCAGCTGTATAACAAAGAAAGCCTTTCCGGCCGAGCCAAATGGTGCGCTGAAAGGTTTGCTTTCTGGAGTGCTTTCCGCGAGGCGGAAATAATGCCTTTCCTCAAAGGAAGAAAGGCACGGGGAAAGAAGTACTTTCCAGAGCACCTTAGGGTGCACATTCGAGCTTGAGGTGCTCCAAAAAGTGCTTGAGGTGCACCCTAAGGCGCTCTGGAAAGTACTTCTTTCCCCATGCCTTTCTTCCTTTGAGGAAAGCCATTATTTCCGCCTCGTGGAAAGCGCTCCAGAAAGCAAACCTTTTAGTGCGCCATTTGGCTCGACCGGAAAGGCTTTCTTTGTCATACAGCTGAAAGCACCACTGAAAGGCTTTCTTTCAACGGCCCTTTTGGCTCTACAACAAAGGTTTCCTTTCTCCTCGGCTGAAAGGGGTCCTGAAAATCGCCCTCTCAGGCCCTCTTTTTGACACTACCAATAGCCTTTCAAACAGAATTTAAAGAAAGTCTACCTGATTGACTCTCAATCTGTGTCCCTTTCAGTTTTCGGGGGAAAGTCAACCTATCCCAGCTTTTTGAAAGAGGCACTGATTGACATTCTCTCACTTACACAATCCCACTAAAGAAACAGGAAAACAATCCGCTAAATCTAATTTTCACCCGGATTGCACCACAATCAGATAGACTTTTCACCCTTTAAAATATTTCGCTATTTACGGTGTGAGTCGACCCTCCCTCCTCCCCCCCCCCTCCCAAAAAGGAAATTGCTTATCTTCGAAGCCCCTTGCCCTTTGCATTTTCTTTAGCTTTTTCGATGAATTTACGGTCGTAATGACCGTAAAACAGATAGCGACACTCGTAACCTCGTTCTACAGTCTGTTAGTCACCGCGGTCTGATTACCATTAGGTCACCTTATTATGTAATGATGTGGATACATATACAAACAAATCATTTATTGCGACGCGTAACCACGCGTTGGACGCGTTATCCATGGTCTCTGGGCCTCCGAACCATCCAAAACTAGCTGTACGGTTACGGGTACGGCCCAGTAGATGCCCGTAAAGCACCGTAATGCTTATGGTCGTAACCGTACTTATACGGTACGGTGGGGATCCCATCAGTATCATCGCAATTTACTTGTCGACTTGTGGCCATTTGGAACTTGTGATGAAAAAATAAAATTGTGGAAACAATGCCAGGAATGCATTGAATTTATTGAAGGTACTCAGAATTTTTTTTATTTTTCCAAGGGGAACTAGGGATTAAAATCCCGGACGTGGGGTAGGGGGGAGGCCGAAAAAAAAAACTTCTTACTATAAATTATGGGCGGGAGAAAAAAGGCTTGAGGAGGCCTGGTAGAGCTCCTACTGAATGAGAAACCTTGAAATCTGCTTCCTACCTACCTCAGAATGTGCCAAGATAATATTCAAATAATATTTTTATCTGAATTCAGCCAAAATTCATCTTCAAGTGGTCTCAGAGTGAGATTCAACAAAATCCTGGAGGTCTACTTGAGGCCTTAGTAGTATTCTAAGTAGGTTTATAGACCATAGCATGTACCTCAAACGTTAAAACCAAGTGGTGGTGGTTACATGAACCGGTTTAGTAAGTGACGGGAAGTCTGGAGGGAGCGGGCCGGTGCTAGGGGTGGGAAACTCCTTCCCGATATAGGGGGGGGGGGGGGGGGGGGTCAAGTCAAGGTCGAATTTATTTTATCGACCCCCCTTCCGAGTTTCGAATCCCTTGTATTTTTCAAACTTGTGGAAAAATTGACATAGCTTGCGTGCTTGTCGGCTTGGTCGCTTTTCTCGCTTGTACGTGTTCGTACAAGCGATCACGAGTGATCTGTCAAAGTCGCGATGGGCCTATCCCTACCGGTGCTTGATTCAGATCACGACGGTGCGGACTCTGCGGAGCGCTTCGACTTCAACATTGGCACCTTCCATTCCATGTTGAATAAGGAACCGTATATGGGCGCGAACCAACAGCTTGGTTAGCGCTCAATGTTGGGCAGGAAGAATGGCATGTAACCTATACCTGCCCAGGATCGGCCAATGGCCTGACAACCATGGCATTGGCACGTGTGAGCGGGGAGGCTCAAAGCACTTTATCGCCGTCATGATCAGCAAGCGTGGTGGCGGGGACTCCCGTGTAAATCTTGTGGCCCAACATATTTGTTGTTGAAGGCTGGAACGGTAAGACGACTACAAAAAGGTGACAAGGCTTGAACTAATCGATGGTATGATGGGGTTTGAGCGTCCCAGCGCCGAGATATCCCTTGACAGACGCCATGGAATCGTTGCTCCTGGCGCTTCCAAGACCCAAGTCAATGGTTCGTCCCTTAATTTTGGAAAATTCATTTGATTCGGGAACGTGGTGAGCGTTTCGGCGTCAAAATCGAACTCTTTGCAGACTTTGTTGTGGTCGCAGCGCTAAGCTGCGTCTATATAAACGCAGCACATCACCGCGGTACGAACTCATTTCAGCATGTCCACTCATCCCCTCGACCAAGAGGAGATTGTTTCTCTAGCATCGGCAGCTCTCACGGCGGCCGCAGCTGACGCAGCGCTGTGCGCAAAATCTCTGACCACCATTTTCGATGCTGCGTGGCTCATGTGTGTGCTAGACCGGACTCCGGGCTGATATTTCGCGACGAGTGGCTTCCCGAAACCAGAACTCGAGGCGGCTCCGCGCCACGGTACGTATTGTTTGACTTCCTCGTCGCTGAGCATAGGTATTTTCTCAATTCGCCGTGCTAGGACGAATCAACCTTCCTGGGCAGAGTTTATCAGAAGTCAGCTTCCGGGCTACGAACCGACTCAACGGTTACCTGGGAGTCAACGTGCTGGCAGCGAAGCACCCGTTCTGGATGCACAGCCTACATCTCCGTCTACGTTTGCACCGCGATCTACATCTACCTCCGTGCTTCCGCCTGAACTCGAAGATCTAACCGGTCCCGCCGCAGAACTAGTCGCGAGAAACCGGGACCTATTTGACGCAGTCATCAACCATCCTTTCCCTCGAGCATTCGGCGCGGGCACCGCATCCCTTGATGGGTTCCGATACTATATGATCGTAGGTCATCTATAATTCATATCTGTATTAGTATGGCCTCACAAATCACTGTACAGCAAGACATTTTGTATCTGCAAACCTGCACCCGCATAAAGCTGACGGCGGCTGGTTCAATAACGGACTGGGACATACTCAAAGCTTTCGGAGACCGTCACGATTCTTCACTGAGGTCCGTGAAAAAGACGGAGGAGATCTGCCTCAATTTGCTTGGTATCCCAGAAACTGTTATTGAGACCACTGTGAGAAGTACTCAACTTGAGGAGATTGATGAATTGTATACGACAACCGTTCAAGGCAAAGATGCCAACTTAGCGTTCGTCTCTTTCCCACATCTTGGAAAGCAACATTGATATTGGCACAACAGATACTTCGTTGTCTTGCTACCTTGCGTGCTGGTGACCATGCTCAATTCTGAACCACCGAATGTGTTTGACCATTGATGCTCCTTAGACCTACTGGACAATTGCAGCCCAGTTAATGAAGGATTCATCGACAGCGAAAAGTAAGCATCGCCCACATCATCTGGTGCACATGCATTCAATGTTTGCAGATGTTGTTTACCACGACGCTTGGACTGTTGTGAACCATGACCGTTCCTCCGTTGTCAAATATAACAGTATGTTTCCCGTTTCCTACACCCATGCGTTTACGCGACATCACACAGAGTTCATCAACGCCAACATCGCAGCCAAGGGTGGCATAAACCGATGGAACGACACCTTCAAAGCTGCCTGCCGGCTCGAAGCAAAGCTTTTCAACACCGGCTTAAATCCATCTGGCACTCCATTCCATATCATCTCTGAGGGAACACATTTCCTCCACATGTCCTCCGCGGAGAATATCGTGCTCGCCATCGAAAACGTCGCAGATTTCTCGCGACCACCGTTGGACAAACTTGTTGGATATTTTCCGAGCAATGCTGAATCATGTGTTGTGGGAAGGAATCAAACCGGAAGAGATAACGAGAAGGTAAGAGTCGAGACAGATTATTGTTTATTTCTTCTGAAGCTAATTAACTTCACAGTGGCTCGTTGTTGCAACCAAAGCTGGATATACATTCAAAAACATGGGCACCGACCTTTATCTCGCGATTTCTACTG
This sequence comes from Mycena alexandri, assembly GCA_029233265.1. NCBI lineage: Eukaryota > Fungi > Basidiomycota > Agaricomycetes > Agaricales > Mycenaceae > Mycena > Mycena alexandri. Next base: position 286,083 of record JARJCM010000024.1, read on the forward strand.
AGTCAGGCAAAGAAGGGCGACTTTTGCAAGCTGCTGGGAACCCGTATTACTGGTGGATCAATCCAGCTTCCAGCCAACCAACCCAGGGGTCTCCAGTGCACCAGTATGTCTTGCAAATTTGACAATTTAAGGATACACCTCGTCTGACGCTATAATTGCTAGGATCTCTGACTCCGTGAATCTGCGATATACGCTACACGCTGTCAATGTCATCGATGGTTATACTCCGGTATAGTATTTTCTTCAGGAATGCAGGCACGCATCTGCTCAACACAGCCAAATACAGGTCATTGCCCGCGAGAATTCCCAAGCCGCTTGTCAGCTTTGGTCGTTGAATGATAAAAGGGCGAAAGACCCACCCCCCGTCCCCAGGCCCGTCACAACCGAGGTACCGAAGGGTGTGCCGCCTTTTATCGTTACCGTATCGAAAGCGGAACGCATATTGCATATGGAGGCTGCCGACACCGATCGCTTGGCCAAGCGCATGGCGGAGGAGGAGGAAGGAGAAAGGAAGCGTCAAGTGAATATCGACTGGGCGGCCAAGGACAAAGCGCGAGAGGAGGAGGAAGCACGTACTGCGAAGACTCGGGCCCTACTCCGGGCCAAGAACGCTCAGGTAAGTGTGCTCCTTGTTCACTAAGATCGTATTGACTTAACACGAGCACTAGATCTGCCACTGGGAGCCCTTGAGCGGCGCATTCCGTTCTGGGTCCTTTAATCCGGCCCCTATCAAGTCTGGTGTTCGAAATGGCCTCTCCACGTTCATCATGCGGGTGAAAACTTCGGTTGGTAACGTCCATGACGGGGTCATTCTGGATATCCAAGAAGGAACATCATTCACTCAGTGAGTGGCTCTGTAAGGAGTTTGAGGTTGAATTGAAAAAAAACAATGTTCCTGTAATGCAGGCACACACATTCTGCAACCGGGACTTCCTTCTCGGATTATCAAGTACTCGTTGGGGATCAGTCACGTCTACGCTGGGTCCTTTGGGGTCATCATAAAACCCGGATCGATGAAGCAAACGACAACCCTGTTCTCGGCTGGGACGCAAAAGAAGGGGAAACCAAGTATACACAGTTTATCGCGCGACGCTCCCATTTGGACCAGGTCCCGCGTTGTACGTGAACTTGAATTGATCTGGACGCCACGGAGTAAACGATCCCATTTTCTATAGCTATTACGTGGGGCAAGTTGAACGCACGTATTACGATGGGAGGGGTATGTGACGTTCAAAATGGCATTGAACAATACTATTACTAATGAGCAATGAATCATTAGTATGAGAATCGTGATCCTCGGCTCGATTACGACGTGCTTTGCTACGGGCCAGGAGAAAATGCCGCGACTGCCGCGGCATTGCCGCGCATTGCCGCGCCAATCCCGAGGTTTGACTAAGTGTTGAAACGGGTATTCTTTTGTTTCAAACTACATCAGGGTACAATGAAAATGAGCCCCAAGTACTTTAATGTCCTCGGTAGGCCATACATCGGCGGAAAAAACACCATTTTTCGTGGGGTTTCCCCATCAAGTCCCCTTCACAGCGATTCAACATACACAGTTCTGGTGGCATTACAATATGCTACAGTGTCAGAGGAAGGTACAGTGTTCCCCCACTCCTTGAGTCAACCCCTTTCCTTGCGTCACTAACCGTAAAACTTCTTCAATTCTTGATTTTTCCTCGGAGTTTCTTTCGGGAATTCTTAGTCCACATTAGGTGCACCTTGGGTTCAAATTACAGCCCGATAGGACAAGAACTGGCCGAGCAATACGGGTGCTTACACTGGAAATGACAAATTTACTGATTTGACCACTTTTGCGACCGTAAATGTACCATTAAATCGAGTAAAATGTACAAATCTGAGTCGATAGAAAGATGCTAGGGTATGATAGCTACAAAACTTGCCTTTGGTCCGAGAGGATTTAGCACGAATTGGGCCCGTGCGAGGGTGATTGAGGATGGGGTTGTTTGGCGTGTGACACACCCGTTGTTTGTTTATCTCCATTCCCAGAGGCACGACAACTTTAGTAGCATAGGCGTTCGTGAATGCCTACTGATGGCAATCAATGCCTATTCCCGACACGCAACGCCTATTTGCCGAACGAACACCTATTGTGAGTGAACACCTATTTCTCACTCAATAGTTGGCGGAAGCCGTGCCACAGGGTGTGCGGCGCGTCGATCGCGTCGTCGCAGCCACCTGGCGCGGATGTTGCAAGAGGAGGGACGGTTTTGCGCGGGGTTACTACAGAGGAAACAATTGATTACGGTGAATTGACCGCGAAGGATGTACTTCTAACATGTACCAACTAAATTGTATGTACGTGGACCAGTGAGAGCGTGCTGCCAATGCGAGGCGCGACGCCGGCGCGGCGCAACGGTACCCAGATGAGGACAGGGGGTTGCCTGGTGGCCTTGTGGTGCAGTGCGCAGCTCGGCAAGCCCACATCATCTCGCACGACTCCCACCGCGCCGCCCACGGCGTCTCCTTCAAGCCCTACAGAGGCAGCACTGAGCGGGGATGTACTTGGGCATCGCGGTAGGCAGTAGAGGGTCGAGCGGGCATTGCGGGAGGTGAGCGACGGTTGGGAGAAGGTGGAAGGTGTGAGCCACCAAGCTTCCAAGGTAAGGGGGTCGACGTACCAGCGCCGGCCAGAAGATCGAATCCGTTGGGAGCCGACTCTACAGCGAGAATCGGCTAGAAAATGATCCCCTGCGGCGAAATTCAAGGAGCATATAGCCGACCCGGATCTCCGTCCCGAGGACGTGTACGGCATGGACGAAAGCGGCTTCACGCTTGGGCACCAGGGCCGAGAGCGTGTGATTGGACGCAGGGGGACGCACAAGCAGGGCGGAGGGGACAAGGAAAATGTTACTGTGATTGTTACCATCTGTGCAGACGGCACATACCCCAAACCGAAAAGTGTACATATTTCAGTAATTGGCCTTACAACTGCTCGAGCAGCCTTCTCAAAGGTTTCTAGCCCCTTAAATAAGTTTATACAAGCACCAGATACACACTGGCGTCGTTCCTGAATGAATTTCGGCGTGTTTGGCAACAACATTGGTGATCTGACGGCTAACCAACCCAAAGCGGAAGGAGAAAAATTCACGCGACACTCGTCAAAACGAATCTCACTGAGCTCTGCAGCATCCTTCGTTGAAGAGGGGTAATCACTGGCAATGCAAGCGGGAGGAGTGTGAGACTCATTGGCGAGTTGTCTGACTTAAATAACACCTTCAGTATCACTTGAAATGCCTCAATCTGGAGCGCGTCTCTGACTCCTGGGTATGTGATGCCTGCTCTCATTCGACCTCACAGAAGAAACGTCGGATGGGCAAAGAGTGTGTACTCTAATCCGCTGCCAGTGGCTCCAGTTAATGTGTGGGATTTGGGAGTGTATAGAGAACAGGTGGTCCAATCATTGATACATAGCTAGATTTAGTGTTTGGAGCAGTGTTTCTTTGGTCGTTGATAATAGGTTGAGAATCCTCTGTAGGTGTGGGAGGAAATCACCTGATATAGAAATCACGTGGTAGGGTGGGTCCCCAAGACCTTGAAAATAAAAAAATACGGCCTAAGGGGTTTTTTTCACGGACTTGAACACCCTTGGGGGGACATACCCGAGTATTACTGCTCGATGGACACAATTCCCACCACGATGTCGAGCTCCTCCGCTACTGCGAGGAGAATAATCCTTCTCGGGTATCCACCACACTGTACCCACGCACTTCAAGGTCTTGACGTTGTCTGTTTTGCGCGGATGAAGCAGATGTGGAAGGAGGCGATAGAGGCCTTTGAGCGACGCACCGGAAGGAAGTTGGGCAAGGGAGACTTTGCAGAGGTGTGGGGGACAGCATTCCCATCAGGAAAAGCCCCCCAAGGTAATTTAGCAAAAGTTACGACAACTTATCCCTAATTTTCCTTAATTTTCCTCATTACCCTGGTTAGACCCAAGAAGGTCTAATTAAGTTACCTCCCTGAGAATTACGCCAAATTATGCCGCATTATCTTGGGTTTAGGAGGTCTTATATCGCACTTACCCATTTCCCAGACATCGCACCAAGAGAGAACAAGTAACAACATCAATTGGGGGATACTCTACTTAAGTATACAACACAACATACAGACAACGAACACCATACGAGTAAAAAGAAGACAGTACGTATTGGGAACGTTGAACGCTTGCAGGTTTGAACATATTGCAGGGAATTTGTTGACCTTGAACTTTGAATATGTAGATACATATACATCTTGATAACGTTGAGAGGTCCGCCACGGGAAATAGAATCAAGATTGGATTTGAAGCGGAGGATTGACGGTGGTATGATGCGGAGCTTTGAAATGATGTTCATGGAGACTGACGCTGAAGCTCTGAAGTCCGGGAGCACTCGAGGGGTTCATAGCGAATCCGGGAGAGGGACGGCGTCGTAGACTGCCGTGCGGTCAGAAAAGAAGAACCCAGGCTTCAACAGCTTGATGACTTGATGAACTTGATAACACCAACAAGAGAGGAAGAGGGCGGGGCTGTCGGCTGGGGAGACGATGGCGTCTGCGAGTTGAAGTCGTCCGTGAGTAAAATGGTCGAGGAAAGTCGTAGCTTCGATGGAGCTCTCGGAACCGAAATGGAGTGAGCCGTTGAGGCCAAAAACTTGTAGTCTTGACGGCTTGAGGCCCGGATCCCCAGTGTGGTGTGGCGAAGTCATGCATGCGGTGGAGGGATGACAGCACTCGCGGAGTCCTAAGGAGGGCTATAGAGCTCCCGGTGGGGTGAAAAACAAAGAGGTAGGCAGCAATGGGAAGAGGGAAGACAAAATGGCGGAAAGGGAGAGGGAGATGGTGGGGGAGGGAAGAAAGAGAGGCGACGTGGCATTGGTCTTGTGTACTCTTTTGATGATCTGCCAAAGCTTAGCGCTTAACGCCGAGAGTTGCCACGATCTGTCAAGCGAACTTCAACTTTCGGGCGCGAATGCGGTGAAGTCAAAGTCTCGACCTCCCGCATCGACACTCTTCTCATCCAAGAACAATGACAATAAGGGCACCCACGATGTTTGGGCCATGAAATAAGTGACTGATACTTGACCGTTACGATCAGTTACGGCGACTTCGCTAAAGTTCGCCTAACTTACCCGGAACTTGGCGTAGTTCGGGGTAATTATCCCTAATTATTCTAGCTTGATTCTAGCGAAGGATAAGTTGGGTATAATTAGGACGGGAGGTTTTTCCTGATGCCATCACGCATTTACCCCGGAAACGGTCAAGGCGGCATTTCGGGCAACGGGTGTCTTCCCCTTTAATCTGAGCGTCATCACGACCACGCAGATGAAGCCCGCTGAAGCGACGTCAACCCGCGCGGCATTCCCCCTCCAACAATTGAGTCCAGTGCGCGCAGTCATGGCTGCATTCCAAGAGGTGTGTGATCTGCTAAGCGAGCCCACTGTGATGGGCACGTGCTGGTTGACCTCCTTCCATATCCGGTCGTCAGGTCACCATCGGTCACACTCTCACGCACGAAGCTGCGACGTGTTCGCTCGGATTGTATGCACCGTGCATTGAGCAGAAAAGGACAAAAATATTTCTATGTCATCTTTACATGTTCTATTATACACGAGAATTTTCCTGGACGTCTGGGGCCGGTGGTAACCTCAAGATAAGCTTCCGAATCTTCGGTGGGCGCACCGCTGATAAGCAGTGAACTGGTCCACGCTGAAATATGCGATTTTGAGCATATTATGTGTATACTGTGAACTACGGGTATGCAGCTGTCAGTGGTTCAGGTTTCACTCTCCCAACCCAATAAGCATCTGTGGAGTCCGAGTCCACCTGCGGCACATTAACCAGAACCTCACATACTGGTTAAGGCGAGACAGTGGATAGCACAATCATGCCAAGTCCATTCACATGGATAAGGTAGCCACATAATATACAAGTCCTTGAAAGGCCCTGTAACCACTCTGGGATTTTACTATCCAACCACCAGCCAGACTATCGCAAGTCAACACACCTTGTATTGGTCGCTTTGTACGCATACAAGCGACGTGCCAGATCACCTGACAATAATGAGTCGATCTTATTTGAAGCCCGATCATAGTTGAATAACCTTAGTCTGGGTTTGACTTCTGAACTATGGAGTTCTGGCTACCTACAGAAAGCTAGAGACCTCGAGTTGATTAATCTGAGGTCCCGACATCGAGGACTACGACCTACAGAGCCCCAGCTCTGAGCTGAAAAGCTCAGGGTGCTAAGCTGATCATACCCGAGGTCCGATCATGGTCATCAAACCTAATTCGGACTTAACTGTTGAACCAAGCAATGCACCAGGGAGTTCTGGGTATCTAGTGGAAGCTAGAGACCTTGGCTTCGATAATTTAAGGCCCATCCATTGGGGAATTCAACGCTCAGAGCCTTAGGCTCTCAGGGCACTCATGCCGATCACACCCGAGGTCCGATCATAAGTGTTAAACCTAATTCGGACTTGGCTGTTCAACCAGACATTGAACCGTGGACTTCTTGGTCTCTATCGAAAGCTAGAAACCAGGACTTCGAACCTATCATGCTAATGCATTGGGAGCAGCAGCGTTCAAGGTGTCTGCTTCGAATCAAACTCACTAAGACTGAGGCATTATTGCCTGGCATAAAGGAGCAGGAATGAACATTGTGATCGTATACAGTCTGCTGAGTAAAGAGCGATCATATAGAGTAGGCTGAGTAAGGTCGTTGTAATCAGTGTAGTGTAAGCTCAATTGTAGTAGTATAAAAGTAGAGTAGTTTGGTAGGTAGGGACACAGAATCCCCCCGGGTTGAGAGGGAGTTGCCTCAGGCAGCTCTCTGAGTGGGAACTGCCTTAGGCAGCTCTCTCATCACTCAGGGCGGAGTCGAGTCTGACTTCAACTGGTGCAAGCACTATGTTAGGGGTGAACATGGGAGTTGGAACTTAGAAGTTCAGCTCAACTTGATAGCAAAACCAATAACACAATCTTCTTGAGACTGAGACAAAGAGAGTTACCAGACAAAGTGTTACTAGACAAAGCGAGTTCCAGACAAAGAGAGTTCCAGAGAAAGCATTGACTCATAGCTGTGAGGCTTTAAAATCTACTACAGCTTGGCCAGCTATAAAGCCAACACAACGCTACAGCTTGGAAGCTATAAATCCAATACGGCCAAAGTCATTCTGAACTTGGGATAAAACCACACATGGTGCTTAGGCACGAAACACCTGGTGCTTAGGCACGAGTGCTCATTGCACGAAACTACATACTCAAAACATGGTCTTCGAATCTGGCTCCCTGTCCTTGGAAGTACATTCGTGTAATCTTGGACAAGCAATCACAACTCGTCGTCGTACTTAGATCAGTAAAATAAAGCACAAATGTTGGATTAGGTTGGTAGTTGTTTAGTTGGGTGTAGCCATTCTTCGGATTAGGCTTATCCCAGCGAGGCATCCTGCCAGTCAAGTTTGGCATTCATTGTGTTTTGGTCTAGTTCACGAGCACACCTTTCACCGTGCGCGAGTCGATTGCGGGTATCCCTTCGTTCTCCTTGTTGGCTCTGCGGCTGGGCGAATTTGGAGGGCTCGATGCGGGCCGCTTCTGGCCGCGACTCGGAGGAGGAAAGGAGGGATTAGGAGGTGCAGCCGCCGGAATGACAATGACATCGTCGCGGGGAATTCCGAGGGCCTCTTGCTCAGCAGAGCTGATCTGGATGGTGGAAAGGAAGTCTTGGGATAGAATTAGTCTCCATTGAGGGTGCCTAGGGTTGGTTCCAACCCTAACCTGCCTGTCTGGGAGATGCTGTTGGAAATTGTACTTCCAATGAAACTGGTCGCAGTCAAGCGGACACTTGATGGGAATATTGGTACATGGGTGCTTGTCCCGAAATTGGCCAGCCGTGGAAATCATGAAGGCATAGGTGAGGGGGCAGTTGGAATCAAGTTTACCATTCTTGATTCCAGTGGTACATGGCGGCGCGGTTATGGGATCAGGATGTGGTTTTCAAAGGGCCCAGGAGCAGCCAGACGTGTCTGCTATCCCTACCAAGCTCGAGAAGCGACGAAGCCTGTCAGAGCAGGCGGGACGCGTCGCAGCCGGGTGGGGACGCGTCGCAGCTTGCTGTCGCGCTGCGTGTGAGAGTGTGACCGATGGTGACCTGACAACCAGATATGGAAGGGGGTCAACCAGCACGTGCCCATCACAGTGGGCTCGCTTAGCAGATCGCGCACCTCTTGCTGCATTCCATCATTATCAGCCAACATCGTTGGAGCTAGATGAGGACACCCACGCTGTCGTGGGACCAAGCTACAGTGTTGCGGGCCCAAGCACCTGGAGGAGCCAGTCAGCCCGTTACACCACGGAGACGTGTTCGGGATCCCAATATTGATCCTGCGCTGTACACACCTAGCAAGCGGATGCGCATGATGACGAGCGCGCTGGGAGGCACCACATCCGGCAGCTTTCTTATCTCCAAGGTCCCCATTACCTCCACTTCCTGAAGTCATGCGTTGCAGCACGACTTGCAGCCCCAACTTCTGCCTCAACTTCATACCTCAACTTCATGCCTCAACTCCGGCTTACTTTCGGCTTCTCTCGTGACGAGTCGTGATGTCGTCCATCATCTACCCGCCGCCATCCACCTTGCATCTGCCTACGCCAGCTGTCCGCCAAGAGTCCAAGACCGGGAGAAGGGGCCGAGAGGTGTGCTCAACGGGGCGGTCGTTGAGCCGAGTGCGCTGGATGCACTGCCTGGCTGGAGGGAAGGAGGGCCAACCGCTCATGCCAGGTGCGTCTTCTATGCCGCAGAGGTGAAGCTACATGGCTGACGGACTACCGCAGCTCCAGCATGCGCCTTGTCACGCGAAATGGGCCATCCCCATCGTTGCGCACTTGCCCTCAATGAACAAGGGCAGCTTCATCGCGAGCCTCTTGCGCGTCGCCGCATCGTGGAGGGCCTCGGCGCAGAGGTCTACGGGCCCGGCTTTGCGGGCCCGCACCTGCTGCTGGCACATGGCCCATGGGCAAATGCCTCTTCCTCTTCACACTGACTCCCGCCTTTTGTTACATAATTACTAGTAGGAATATATTTTTGCCCCTCTTCCACAATCCACGGTGTGCTCCTCCATGCCGAAGGAAGTCACCACCGCCGCTCCAGGGCCCAAGCAGCGCAAAATTGGGGCCAAGAAGACGCTCAAGGACTCCGATGACAACGTCAGGGCCTTGCCGACGGCGGCGGCACGTGCCTTTTCCCAATTAGTATGTTACGGCCGAGAACAAGTTGGGCAACTTAAGCAAGTTATACACTCGGGTGTTTCACAAACAAGCCTCCAACTTCTGCCCCAACTGGGGCCAACTTCTGCCCCAACTGGGGCCAAGTTGTGGCAGAGTTGAGGCAAAAGTTGCGGCACAAGTTGGGGTCAAATTTCTAATTATGAAACACCCTAATGTTGCGGCACTGCCGCGCATTCTGCAACTCCACAGGAGTGTTATTTTAGGAGTAGAAACATCTAGAAAGGGCAACTCTGTCTCTCCCTAAGTGTTTAGGTGAAAGTTGACTGCCGCGTAGTGTTACCGGTGTCAGGTTCAGAACCGATCCTGAACCCGAACCGAACCTCAATTGAGGTTCGGGGTTTGGGCAATGTTGTGTTTTTCCCGAACCCTGTTCACACATGTGCGAACCGGTTCAAACATCAAGGTTTTGAGGGTGTATATAGCAATATTTTCGACCAATTTCCATGCCAAAAACTCACCCAACCTTGCTCCATACCTGGTACGCTGGAGCAGCCAGTTCACATTTTCCATGTGTTCCCAGACAAATCTCCGTATTCCAGGGTTTAACGGGATAGCTTTGTAGGTCCTGTCTTCCTGTAAGTAGTAATCTTCGCCGCCTTTTACCGGCGTGTGTAGAATGCTGGTGTTGAAATATCTGGGTGCTTCACTGGGCACGGCTTTTGATCATGCCCCTGGAGCACCCGGATGGTACGGAATATAATTTGCACTGCCAATTAGCACAGAGGATGCTCAGTTTGAGCCAGTGGGATGAAGATGGTGGATGCGTTGGGCTGATGTGGAGATGCACGAATCGGAGAGATTGACACGGCCGAGATTGACTTGGGAACGCAGTCGCAGAGGACGAAAAACACCAGAAATTCACAACGAAACTCCTTATGACCCGCCGTGGTGGACGTAGTCTACCTCAGTCTTGTATTAGACGGAGGCGCGGTATCCAAATGTAAACATGTAAACAAGTCTTGTCTACGGTTTGAGTACATACCATGCTTCAACAAGCGGGTAAGCCTTTTTGCAATATTTTTGCAACCCAACAGTGACTCTGTAATAATTGCAGGTTCGTTCAGGTTCGAACCTGTTCTGAACCTGAACTGAATGAACCGAACCTGGGTTCGGAGTCGGTCAGGTTCTGGGGTTCGGATTTTTTGGCTAAAAACCGGACCGAACCGGACATCGGCAACACTACTGCCGCGCGTATGGTGGCTGTGTTATTGCCGTGCAACGCCGCGCAGCCTTCAGCTAGTTCCACAACCACCGTTGAGCCGGGCTGCAGCTTGAATCACACCTTAGTGATGCTAATGCTTTTTTTTTTTTTTTTTTTTTTTTTTTTTTTGGTGGTACGTCGTCCGTAAGGACGGCCGGTAACGACAACTAACAATTGGCTAGCCTCGCACCGCGTAAGATTCGGAGGAAAATAACCTCCATGGTTTGATCGGGACTCACCTCCCAGGGAAATGCTCTTCGCACGACGCTGCTTGCGACAGTGTCGGACTTGGAGCTCACCTGTTACGACCTCGCCTGCGCGGCGGTGTGGCCGAAGGTTGATTTGGCTCAATACCCACTAAAACCCTGGGTCCTATTAACCAGTTTTGCGGCAGTTCCGCCTCATTTTTTAATGTACTGGCCCATGTCTGGAGCACCAGTAGAGGTCGAATGGAAACTGCACCATATTTCAGCCGGTTAGACAAGACACGGTCTAGGTCAAGTCGCTGGTTCATTGTGAACAGCCATTTGTTGCGGATCTCATTTACGGGCAGAGGTACTCCCCCATTCCCAATGACACAATCATTCCTAATCTTCCAGATAATGAAGAGGGACTCTGAGATGAGAATGCGGTAGAAGCGGGACGCTCCAGGGAGGTGGTGTCCCTTTTCATTTGTTATTGAAGCCAGACCACAGCCAAGGATGGCCCCAATTGATAGGTTGGGCCACATTGAGTGTTTCTTGAGCCAGAGTTCCTTGGCAAGCTCCCACACTTGTTGTTGCCCAGGGCGATTACATTTAAGCACAATATGTTCTAGGTCTTCTGTCTCGCCGCAGAACTGGCATATCTCCCGATCTCCGCATTCGGGTATGTGTTTCCAAAATTTCCCAATGCGGTGGGCGTCGTGCATAGATTTCCAGAGGAAGTTCCTGGTTTGGCGTGTGAAGTCCTTGTGTCGTATTGACTTCCAGATTTCCGGCGGTGCGGGAAGCCGGTTGAAGTTTTGTTTAGTTGCTAGCTGCACTTGTTTGACCCTGTTGTCCGTTGCCCTCCGGAATGGGATCTCTTTCGTCTCCTTGATCGCGGCATATGCAAGAGCCTGTGTCAGTTTCGACAACTTCAAGCCTTTCAGCACCATCTCTGGGGGCACTACTGTGGAAACCTGATCTGGCATTGGCCTCCTACAACCTTCTTGGGCCAGCTGGGCTGCACCCGCGTAACCCGCCTTATCGGATGAGGTCTCGGCGTCTTCAGCCGTTCTGAACCAAGCCTTGGCTGTTCGCACCTTCAGGCCCGCTGCAAGTGCTATGAGGAGTTCTCGGTCAGACACCCCGGTCCAACCTCTGTCTTCCATGTCACTTAGTTTTTTTATCACAGTCTTCCGCACCGACTCTTTTGCACAGTAAATATTGAGTGGGGTCCCTGGATGCGTTCTCTGAATGGTTAAAAGGGCTGCTGCTGTCTCCGCATTGAAAGCGGTCTGTTGGAGATGGCCGGGCAGACGGAACTCCATGTTCCTCGCGTCCCCGATGGCGTACCATACTCCACCTCCTGCTATGAGTTCTCCTTCCTCATTCTTGCTCGTCCTTCCGTTGATAAAAACTTTCTCAGGTTCTATTTGCAGCGAGGTGTTGAGGGGTTGCGGTCCAAATACTGGGGGGTCACCGGGATCGCTCGGTCGGTCAATTGTTATGACCCGGAAGCCCTCACTTAGTGTGTGTATTTGCGGTGGCTTCGAGTATGTGTACTTGGCCTCATCCGCTGGGATGCTCTCGTCCTCGTATGGGAAGGGGGTGCGCGGGTCCCATTTAGTTGCCAGGTGCGTGAGTCTCGACTCTACCGTTGTTGCGCATGAGTGCGGGTTTGTGCAGTTTCTGTCACGCTGGTCTTCTGTGCACGGGGGGCACTTGCAGTTCGCTGAAGGTCGGTGATCATTTCGTCCTAGACGTTCCATAATTGGCCGTCCATCGCCTATAGTTAGGACGTTGTGATTTGCGCGTAGGCACATGCACGCATTTGTGTTGTTTCGCTGTGTTCTGGAGGTGTCTTCTCCAAAGTGGTGGAACAATGGGAGCTGTTCTCGTAAGTCCTCTGGCGGGTCTATTGTATCAAAAGTCACCCCGTACTTATCTGCACCTTTAAGCATTTCTTTAACGGTCTTTGGGCGCTTCAATTGATTTACGTTCCACCGTTGTATGAACATGTTCATATATGATTTTGAATCTACCTTCGAACTCTTCACGTCATTTTTCTCGAGCTTCGGGTCTGTGACCAATCCCCAGGTGGGACGATCGTCAAGTCGTAGGTATGATTTGAGCTTCATCAGCTGGATGGCATCGTTTCGCGCCTTTAAATCAAGTACATTCTTCCCGCCCTGGCTGATGGCAGCCATCATCATTTCCATTTGTACCGGGCTCGATTTTCCGGACCACAGGAACTCTCTCTCGGCGGTGAGTAACTGTTTTGTGACTCTTTCCGGCATCCCATTCACCTTCGTCAGGTACTGGGTCATGGCTCCCACGGTGATCTGGATGACTTGTTTTCGAGACTCAAGCGTAGGGTGGTTCCTCTCCCAACCCTCCAGGGCTGAGTCAATTTTCTCTGTAATCGGGGTCCACATGACAAAACTTTCGAAGCCATTACCAATGTGGCCGCCGAGAATTCGTACAGATTCACCTTCTTGTGCGATATGGATGTTCGCCGGAATCGGGCCATCGGTATCATTTAGTTTGCGGGTTGCAATCATACGCTCCCGGTGCTCAAGTGAGCCGACAGGGATGATTTCGGTTTTTGCAACGTTGAACTTTGCGCTCGACGCATCACACCACTTCCTTAGCAGGGATTGCAGCTCATCAAAGCTATCCAGCGCGTCGAGATAGACGGTAGTGTCATCCGCAAACATTTTGACAACAACTCTCTCAACTATTCTTGATGCAGAATATCCTCTCAGATTCGACCTGCGCAGCATCTCAGCCAGCGGCTCAATGGCTATATTGAATAGCAGGCAAGACAGAGGGTCTCCTTGCCTGACCCCTCGGATGATTTTGTATACAGAGCTGAGTTCTCCGTTTATAACGACCAGTGTCTCGGCATCGGCATACAGTGCCTTGACAGTTTTAATGAATTGTTCGGGGATACCGCTCTTCTCCATGGCCTTCCACAGGTATCGGTGAGAAGTTTTATCATACGCCTTTTCCTGGTCTAAGGCCACAATGGCGCCGTTTTGCAGGTCTTCTTCCGAGTAGTCAACCACCTCCATGGCGAGGTATATTTGGTCCTCAATCTTTCGACCTTTCATGAAACCCGCCTGGTCCTTGTGGATGAGGTACGGTGCTATCCTGCTCAGTTTATTCGTTAGGGCCTTGGTAAAGAGCTTATAGTCCGTGTTCAGGACTGTTATGGGCCGGTAGTTTGCAATGTCGGTCGGGTCTTTTTTCTTCCATATTGGGCACATCCAGCCCGTCGCGAATTGAGTGCCCTTTGTTACCCCGAATTTCTCAATATCATTATACACAGTCGTGAGTACCTTTATTATATTGAAAAGTTTCGCCGGTGTGCCTTCGGCTGATGCATTCGCTTTTTTCGTCTCCGTATAAAGGTTGTGGAGCTTTTTCCAGAGCTCCGTGGGGATGCCGTTCACACCCGCTGCCGTGCCGGTGGTTGCTTGCTTCAAAGCTGTGATCACGTCCTCCTCTAGTAGGCATTTTCCCAACTCTGCCATTTCTGGGTTCTGCGCATGTGATTCCATCCCGGACAGGACTTCGTCGATCGCCTTATCCTTGGCTTCTGGGTCCTGTTCCGACTCGTCGAACTGCAGTTCTTCGTGATAGTCCCTCGCAATCTCGGCCATTTCATCTGACCTTTTACTACCTTGCTCCGGTGTCACATCCGTTCTCCGTAGGAAGGACATTGTATCGCGGGGCTTCCTGTCTTTGCTCATGCGGACCGAGAACTTTGTGATCCTGTCCAGTTCTGTGTGACATCGGATTTTCGTTTCTGTGCGGTTTCTCTGGCGCTGCCGTTCCACTATTACATCAATTGCCCTCTGGAGTTTCGCAACTTTGGCGGCATTTGTTTCGGCTTCATTTTGTGGCGCCAACTCAGACGTGGTTGTATCTGGCGTTGTCGCATCCTCTTCCTCCAAGGACACGGAGTCATCATCTTGTGGATGTACGTACCACCAGGGCAATTGGTACGCTCTCATTGCTCAGGTCACTTTGTGACATCGACATGACGTCGTCTGGATCATCCGAGGGGTTTCCGAGTAACTTTTCTCTCCGTTTTTGAAGTTTACGTTTCTTCTGCTCTAGGGCACCTACTGCTATCTTCGCCCTTTTCCGGGCAAAGTCTCGGACTTCATCCTTGAAGGTTTTGAATCGTGTTTGGATATTTATGGTTTCTGATCTCTCCTCCGTGAGAGATTCCTCGAGCTTTTCTCCCTCTCTTACGACAAATTCTAGGAATTCTTTGTCTTTGAGGATGAAAAGTGGGATTGTGTACCTTCCTCCACCGATATACGGGGACCCAGGTGCCGTTACCACCACCGAAACCATTTTGTGGTCCGTTAGCTTCCCTGACACCTCGTCAATGGACCAGTGTCGGCAGTTCTTCATTAAATTTGGTGACACACATATCTTGTCTATTCGCGACATGGATTTCCCATTTGTGCTTGTGTACGTGTACGCCTTGGTGTCAGGATGTATAGTACGCCACCCATCTTTCAGTTCTAGCATCCGTTTGAATTTATTGTAGGCAGCTACTGCGCCTGGTGCGTCTGCCCTATGTGGTAGACGGTCAATGGGTTCATCTCCGAGGTTCGTGTCACCCCCGATCCAGTCCGGCACTGGAAGGTCTAACGTCATCCAGAGGTCACACATTTCATTCCAAAAGGCTTCATTTTCCTCCATGGATTCTGCCGGTGCGTATACCCCAAGCACGGTCATGGTTAGTTTACCGTGTCAAGGTATTACAGCGAGGATGGCGCGTCCGGGCTTGATATAGTGTATTTTCACCCCGGTGGTATTTGTGAGCTCACGGTTTAGCACTATAGCGACACCCTTTGTGCTCGGGTCGTCTGGAAACGGCGAGTTGAAGATTTCCATACGCCTGCCAATGTGACTTTCTTGAATCTCAACAGCTTGCTCTGCTGATAGGTGGGTCTCCCCCACAACCATCATCCCTACTTTCTCGTCAAACATGAGGCGGTGAAGGCCGTGCCATTTATGTTCTGGGTGTTTAATCGACTTTTTCTTGCGGCCGTTGATGTTGATTGCAGACATTTTTAGGTGGGCTGGGGTTTTGCGCTGGATCTCGGGGTTCCTAATTTGCTGCCTCATACGTTTACGATTGAAGAAGGCAGGTGCGTGCTCATCATCCTTGGGTACATTTGCAGCTCTACGCCTTGCGCGCCTGCGAGGGGCAGCGGTGGTCTGTTGTTGGCTTACATTTGACATGTTACCGGGTGTTGACCTCGACGGGTCATTACGTTGCTCGTTGGAGCATGTCTGCTCGACGGCAGTTTGTGCTTGCGTAGCGCGAGACCCTTGGCCTCTTTCCCGTTGATGGGAAGGTGGGTTGATACGGGGTGAGTCTCCATTCACCTGCGTCACATTGCCGGTTGAATTTCTTCTTCCGGTGGTGCAGCGCCGTAAACGGGGTATATCCCCTACATCCCTAGCTGTGGATTGGTTGGAATAACATTTGTACCGCACGACCGCTCCGCTGCTCATCGGATTTCTCCTCAGAACCGCGAGGCGGCCAGAACGGCGTATGTTCACTCCATTACCCTCCATGCTACCGTCACCTGAACCTCTCGCTCGTTCATCGGTGCCGTGGTTGGCGGTGTAACCCTCAGGTCCTCTCGAGCGGGAGGGGGGCCCGTCACCAATCTCCCTGTCCCTTTCATCAAAACTGAGGCCGGCGGGTAGACTATCAGCCATTCCAGGAACAGGAAGGCATAAGTCCTCGTCGTTGTGTGTCTCCTCGATATGTAGTAAATGGAAGTTTGAAGGAGTTGAGCTACGCAGTCTGGGTATCAACCATTTCCCAGGTGCGGGGTAGACCTAACCGGTCTCCAGGGCGAGCGATGTCGAAAGTACTAATCCTCGACTTTGAATAGGGCAAAGTTCGAGTCGTTCCCTACGACTTCAGCCTCTCGGCGCGGCGAGCTCAGACCTCAATAGGTCTCCGCTTCGTGTTTAGACCACTAGGCTTTCCTGTCCTGTAAACAGTCAGTATATTTGGGCCCGTGGCTGCTGCGCAAATGCGATCTCGAAGTTGTATATTTTAATTGGGACATCCACTTGAGGAACCCAATTTCCTCGGTGTTGTGGGTACTTCATCGCACTTACGGAGACTTTAAATCTTCCAGGTGATGCAGCGAGTCTTGTTTGCCTTCGCAATTTGTGGGGCACCCGCTTCATTCGTGTTCAACTCAAAGCTTTTTACTCATTGCGCTGACGTTATTTCGTACTCCTCGACTCTGCGCCTCGACGTGTCGTGCAAAGCCAGTTCAGAGTTCTCATTGGGAAGAAGTGGTTTATTAAATAATTGTATGGTAGCGAGCAGTAGAGGAAGTTGTGTATAGGAGTGTCCAGTTATTTAGTTACAAGTCCGGGGAATCAATTTCCACGGCCGCGGCCGTTACCTGCACGACCACCACGACTGTTTCCGCGACCATTTCCGCGACCATTTCCGCGACCGCCACGCCCACGGGTGCTACCCCCACGGGGAGCAGGGTTCGAGGCGGTGCGAGCGGCGCGGCTGATGTCGAGAAGCGCGCTGATGGTTTCGGGAGTAGCTCCCATCCAGCCAGGGGCCGCGGGGAAGGGGCAAAGGTTCGTGGGGTGGTCGATGCATGGGCAGATGGTGCACTGCAACGCTTTGTGGATGCGTCCCTCGCCAGCGAAGCCTGTGTGGATAACGAGTGCCGCGAAGAGGCTGCGGAGGTGGTTGAAGTGGGCAACGCTCTCGGTGGAACTCACCACATACGTGTTCCACGCGGTGATCGTTGTGCCGGAACCGGTAAGCAGGTCGATACCACGGACGCCGACCGAGGCAAGAAAGATTTCGAGGGCTCCATCCGCGTCGACTTCAGGGGGGAAGCTGTCGCGGTGGGCGCGGACAAATTGGGTGATGGCTGTACTGCTTACCATCGCAGCCCTGATGTACTCCTGGGCACGCGCCGCGCCTGCGGGGGTCCTGCGAATGGTGAAGCCGGATATAGTGCCGATGAAGCCGGCGATAGGAGGGGAGTAGGGGAGTGCAAAGAGGCTGATCTCGGCGCAGCTAAGGACGCCCATGTCGAGCACGGCCTCCGCAAGGTGTTGGGGGAGGCCGCCGATGAGCCACGCCCTCGCGTCATGGGGCCCTTGCGCGGAACCCGGGGTGCCGACTTGGATTGACTCGGGATCGACATTGACGAAGGCGGCGAGGGTGTCCCCGATGACCTCAGTGCTCTGGATGCGATCACCATTTCCCCCGCTGACGAGGACGAGGAATTTGGGGTGATCCTCGTCGTCCCAGATCCCGCGCTGGATGTCAGGATGAGCACGCCACACGCTCTCCGAGTCGATACCGAAGAGAGGATGCCACCCTTCCTCGGGGGTGGGGGTGAAAGACCCGCGTGGTGGTAGACCGTCCGCAGTACGATAGCGGGGGTGGGCGACTGGGGCAGTGGGTGGCGGCGCACGCGGGTTGGCAACGCGTTCCGCGGCGGGATTGGGGATGCGCCCGGAGCGGGGGGTGGAGGTGAATGGGGAGGTGGGGATGCTGTCGCCCACGGTGTTGGCTCGCTGGCGCTTGGATGGGGAGCCCGGGGCATCCTCGCCAGGGCGACGCGACGATGATGCACCCGCGGTGACGAGGGCCGGCTGCTGGCCTAGCGAAAGCGCGATGGCGCGCGCTGTGGCCGCAGCCGTGACTGGGCTGTCCGGGGTGTCGAAAAAATCCTCGAACCCGTCTTTGGGAATGTCGGGGTACGGGTTTGCGACTGGTGCAATTAGCTTTAGTGAGAGTTGCCATTTGTGCGCGCATTACATACCTGATATGTCCTCCGCCCTTTTCGCTTTACCTTTGCCTTTGGGATCCGACTGGATTTCGAGGCCCGGGGTGGGGAGACTCGGGTACTCCTCGACGGGCGGGGACGGCGTGCGGGCGTTGTCGGGGCTGCTGCTATCGACAGCCATGGTGACCGGGGAAACGAGATGTGTGGAATCGGTGGCCACGCTCGTTGAGTGGCCAGGCGTCTGTGTTGCGTGAGAGATGGTCCGGGGTATACAAGTTCCACTTACTGAGATCGGCGGGGCCGCGTCGACGCTATGACGCCCTGGTCGACGTTGGCCACGGGCTGTGTTGCGGGGTCGTTTGAGACCTGCATGGCATGAGTAAGGTGCGTGTCGTTTTGGTTTGTGGCTTACATTAGACTCAATGGCGTCAACGTCGATTCTTGTCTCCGCCGTGTCCTTTACGACCTCGCTATAGGTTGTCGTCTGTGCTTCTGGGACCGAGGGGAGAGCGGTTGGGGGGGATAGGTTGACAGTCACGATCGCATCAGGGGCAGGGGCGCTCGACGCGCGCTTGGCAAAGCGGGCGGCGCGGTCAGCCGCGGTGGTGGGTAAGGTGGTTGTGGAGGTGGATTTCTTGGGGAGGGCCATTTGGAGAGGTTTCAGAGGCTTTGGAGGGCAACAGGGTTTGAATGAGCAGGATAGTTGGGTAGTTCGGTGACGTAGAAACACGCACTTTATACTGTTTCTGCAATGTACAAAGAGCGCGTCCCGGGTGGCTCATCCTTAGTGCTGTCGATCCTAGCTTTGTTCTTTGACATCGGCCCTCCAGGAGAAAGGCAGTTGCGCGCGGGGATATGAAGGGACAAAGCGCGGGATGTTACGAGGCAGCATCGTGCTGTGGCCTTTGTCTGTATGGGGAAACTTCAGAACAAAGAACATTGCGAGGGGAGCGGCGAGGCCGTCGAGTGGCGAGGCCGTCGAGTGGCGAGGTCGTCGAGGTCGAGTTTCCTAGTGTCTTGTCGGGGGGCGAGCTGGTGGAAGTAGAGGGATGAAGGTAATGCTTCTTCCCATGTCAACGTCGGCGCGGCATTCCGGTCGGCCGATCGGACGCGACTCGGGACTCGAGAAAATTGTTTTAAAATTTTTGTCTTCATTTCGGCCCAACAGCGGGGCTAGGAGGTAATACCGATGTATTCAAGAGGCTCCCGCAGGGTTCGGATAGAAGATTTCTCAACCATCGTCTTCACCGAGCAGGAGCGTATTCTCGCCTTGCCACTCGACCGTGGGAAACTCCGACCATTGTGGTGGTTCGGAACAAGGGACCCCCTAATGCATTGTTTAGACCCTAATCACTGCGTTCAGGCCCCACGTAGACCTAGGGTGCTCCTACCTGTGTAGACCATAGGGGTAGACACACCCATTGGTCTATGTATGTCTACGTACGGCTACGCGGTGTAGACATAGGTAGGTCTACGTCAGTCTACATGGGTAGACCAATGTAGACCAACATAGACACAGGTAGACCTATGTAGACCTACCGGGGTAATTTCAGACTTCATTGGTTGGGAGCAAAGTCTTCACTTATTTTCTCATGTTATTTTGTTAATTCCAATCAAAGACTGCGCGATCATGTGGCTGTGCTGGCTTCCTTGATTACGGCAACCGGCCTTAACCGACGGAGATTAGGCACCTCCAATGTCAAGAGGTGGGCGGCCGAAAAGAACCAGATATCAACCTCCCCTCGGCCGATGATCGATGACCGTCCGTCTCATTTAAATTTAGACTTTGTTTTCATTTCCTGGCCGTCTCGCAAATCTGAGTAACAAACCCCCTGTTTTCGCACCTTCCGAGGCGACCTAGATAGTTTTTATAATTTTTACTCTACCACAAGTAGGAAAATCAGCAAATTCCATTGGTCCGAGGTGCGGCGTTTGGTCGCATAAACAACGTGTGCCGGCGTTTTCGGCTGAGATTTTGGCTGCGGAGAACGGACCGAACACCATCGGTCCGATGGACCGCTCGGCTAGGGTGGGGGGGGGGGGGGGGGGGGGTACACAAGGGGCTCCCACTAACCGAAATATATACCCCGACTCAATATATATTTTTCAGCCAGTTGAGCCCACCCCCCCTCCCCCCTCGTGGGAATTGCCTTATTTGGAAGGCC
Source organism: Mycena alexandri (assembly GCA_029233265.1). Classification (NCBI taxonomy): domain Eukaryota; kingdom Fungi; phylum Basidiomycota; class Agaricomycetes; order Agaricales; family Mycenaceae; genus Mycena; species Mycena alexandri. The sequence continues at coordinate 306,735 of JARJCM010000024.1, forward strand.
CCTATTCAGTGTTTGGGCCAGGAGCACCGAAAAAACCAGTATTGTGAAGTCACCTTGCTTTAGCTAGGTCCCCCACCCTCACAAAAAACCGCTTTATTCTTACGTAAATCTGCAAAAAGTAAACAGCTCCAAATACCCTTGATAAGATTACGCAGACCATACAGGACCAAATAACGTAGGGAACCAGCTTGCCTGCATTTATAGGGGTCTGCTAATTCAAAACATGTACACACCCCCGATAAGATTGGGTTGCCCATACAGAACCAAACAACGTAGGGAAACAGCTTCCCTGCTTTTTTAGGGGTCTGCAAATTCAAAACAGGAACACACCCACGATAAGATTGTGGGGTTACCGGTGCGTGTCTTCCCGTTCCACCCGTGTTGCGCGTTACCATCTCTTTTTTATCGGTCCGATTTCCCTCCGCTCCGTCTTTGCGCTGCGCACAGCCTCTGCGCCGTATTGTACAACTATTCCTCTGCTGTTTTCTTTTTTGTTGCATATATCATGGCGCCCGGTTGAACTGCCAATAGGGTGTTTCATAATCAAAAATCCGACCCCAACTTGTGCCGCAACTTGTGCCTCAACTTGACAGAAGTTGAGGCAGAAGTTGGGCATGAAATCGGAGTTGGGACTGAAATTGTGCGTTGCAGCACGACTTGACGTCCAACTTCTGCCCCAACTTCTGCCCCAACTCCGTGCCCCAACTTCGGCTAAGCTGTCATTTGGGCCTCGATCACACCGCTCCGGATACACATCTCTGCCTCAACTCCGGAGTTGAGGCAAAGTTGCTGGCTCGGGTGTTTCACGAACAGACCTCCAACTTGTGCCTCAACTTGGGGCAAGTTGAGGCAGAGTTGAGGCAGAAATCGGGGCACAAGTCGGGGTCAGATTTCTAATTATGAAACACCCTAATTGGTCTGTGCGTCGTGCTGATCCCTTCGGTCCAAAGCAAGGTTGTGAGGATGCGTCAGCAGACCCCTAGTCAGATACAGTGAAGTCTATGTTGGTCCCACAATATATCCGTTCCGCCCACCTCTTGTCCAATGTTGGCAGAATATTGGCAGAGGTGTGCCAACTGCTACGAAAGACATGCAAGACTGATTAAGTAGCAAGGGAGGTAATACAAAAGTGGAGAAGGGAAGGCGAACCGTGTCTACACAGGTAGCCGAACGTAGACCAACGCAGCCGAAGGTGCGCCTACGTCATGTAGCCACGTGGTAGGCCAACCTCGGATCACCATGGTCTACGTAACATATGTCTACCCGGGTAGACGCACGTAGACCTACGTAGACGCGGGGTAGATGCACGTAGACGCAGATAGCCCAACGTAGGAACACCCTGCATCTACGTGGGGCCTGAACGCAGTGAATGGTCGCACATCTGCCGTCGGGATACTCACTTGGGGTAATAGTATCCCGATGTTTGCCTGACTTTGATTTTCCGACCCCTCTGTTGCTCAAATGCAGTCCTATCAACCTTAAATGACATGTCAGTACAGCTCCACTCCTCCACCTAGATCCCCGTGCACTCCAACTAGCGGAATGAGCACCAATAATGTTGGCTGTTGACACGGCGCTGCCGCGCATCTCGCCGATGCTCATGTTGACTTCTTCCCAGTTCAGGAAGTGGGGATCCGCAATTCTTTGAGTTTAATGTCCCGGCATTGCGGTGTCCGGTCAGGCAACCCCTCATATAGACAATAGTCATTTCTATGTCTATAAGTTAGGAGAACGAGAATTATTCTCACGGCTCAATTCTGACTCTGTTCGCGCGCAAGGCAGTAACCCTCTGCGTGGATTGCAGTAATTAGCGATAGGGGTTTAGAGTCCGAATTTTGACTCCGGCATTTGCTACACTAGCGTGGCATAAGACAATATACATCCCGTTAGAAGCCTTTCTCGTTATTCAATGTACAGTTAGTTACACACCACATGTTTTCCGTGCCACTGGCCAACTTGAGCCATATCGCGCAGCGACTCTGCTAGCTGGCTCCCGCGCAAAGGGGAGTTCATCCACGTAAAGTAGGAATTTGTTCGTTCGTCGGGCATTGAGTTAACGAGGATGGAAACTATTTTTACGCTGAGTATCTACAACCTTGATGAGAAATTGGACAAAACCGTATGCTACCACTTACCGCAAGAATTTTCGCCTGCGAGTGCTTCTCTAGGCTTCGCCACCATTTGAGAGTGTTCCCATCAGAGATAGACTGATTAAAGGCCACTCGTTGCGCCAGTACTAGTGATCGGCACGGGTCGGGTCACCCGCGGCGGGCCCCGGGTACGGGTCGGTGAGTCCAGCCAAGGCTGAATTTTTTTTATTGACCCCACGTCTGATTTTTGAATCCCGATTCCCCCTTGGAACCGAGCCGGAGGAGGCGGATGAATACATATTTTATATTTGGCAATTTCTTCGTTCATAACAATAGCCATAGTGTGAGCGCGGGTACGGATTTTTACGGGTATGGGTACGGGTCAGCGCGCCAATACCCGCGGGTGACCCGTGACGATCACTATGCCCCATGCAAATTACCTTACATTACCTTCGCTTGCACAGATTTGTTGGCTTTCCTCACTTTGTCACTAATTTACCCTGACCTACAGGTGGCGAGGGAAATTACCCCTAAATTAATGAAGGAGTTTTTTTCCTGATGGTACAGTCAACCTTCCGGGCTCCTTGCGGTTGCAAAAACAATGAGGAGCCCCATAAACTGTGCTGGGCGCCCACACGCGCCCGCTGATACCTGCTCAACGGCTTAGCAGCCCCGCAGGGTATGCCGAAGCATACTAAAGGCCCAACCTGCGCGCAGAGGCACAGAGCCGATTGCTGGGTTAGGACATGTTGGGATATCAATCGAATCACCCGTGCACCGCCAAACAGCTGTATGAGTGCAACAGCATACAGCTTCTCCTACAGCCTTTTACTCCCCTCGATTCATTCATCTCGCGCACGCTGTATTCCTCGCACTGCTTACCTATCCGTGTTGTATAGCTGTTCTATTTGGTTGCCTTTTTGTATAAGTACTGGAACAATTCTATCGAGACCCCTGCACGTTTGCAGAGGGTCACCGAGCTCCGCTTCGTCCCTAGGCTCAAATTCCAACAGGACATGGTTGAATGCAGTGAGTAATTCCTCGAAGTTAAACGCAAGCCAAACTTGAGCGATCAGTCACTGGTAACTTGGTAGAAATCCGGTGAGGCGAAGCCATTGGCGCGCACTGACGCAGCACTAACGCGGGCAACCCGACGTGTTGCCTCTCTTCCGTAATAACAGCTTTTTCAGACCACAAGGCTGACGGCCGGGGATATGAACTGAAATATATCTATCAGATGTAAAAAGTCATGCCTCAGAATTTCCGATTTGAGGGATTCGGACCACAGCTCCAACATTTATACATTTTCCAGCAGTCTGGAAAATCGTTAATGCGAGGGGACCCTTGATATTTAGAGTTGATCAGAGAAATTCTCTATGAATGTGCTGACCTGCCTGCCGACCGTCCAAGCGTGAGGTGAATCTAAGTCCAAACAAGCAGCAAGAGAGGAGGGAAAGAAATTAAGTGGGCTAGTGGTCCAACTTCACTGAGGCCTGAGCCAGTGTGGGAAGAGAAGGGCATGAGCGTGTTCGCGGCAACGACGAGGGCCGGGAGCGAGAGCGACGAAGGACGAATTTCGGGGGGAAAGGGATCGTGTAAAAAAATTAAATAGATACAGAATATATACTGAGAGGCATAGGGGAGAGTGGAGCTATAATAAATAGGTGTGCGACTACACAGGAACCAGGAGAGCTGAGTGAGGGGAAAAGGCTATGAAATAGATACAATACCAAGATGTATGGTCTGTGAAAGGCGATGTGAGAGAGGGGGAAGTGAATAAGCCAGCGCAGGACACGTAAGACGGTGGTAGAGGCAAGAAGGGAACCGTGGGAATGTCGTCGGCGATATCGGTATTGTTCATTTTACTGGCGCATTGAGCTACGAGGCGCATCGAGCCCGATTTACCCGGCCACCCAAAATGCAATGTTTTCGCTGATTGAGCTCTATGGTTAATTGCGTGTGAATTAGCCTGCCATTTCTAGAATACTTACAAGTCGAACAGTTAAGAACTGAGTGAGCAATGGGTAATTCTTTGAAAAGCTCTCAAAATAGAAAAAAAATGATCCGCACCTTCGGTACTGTCGTTAGCTTGATTTTAAAACTTTGAAGGACTTTTGATGCTCGCCGGTTTGAGTTTGGGAGAAAGTGAGGGGAGGAAATGAGGAGGTGAGGGTTGAGTCACAAGTAGTGTTGCCTTTGAGCGAAGGAGAAGCGGACTTCGATTCTGGAGGGGAATACTTATGAAAAAAAGATTGACCTTGAATCTCATATTGACTTTCAGAAATTGGAGGACAGGAAAAAATAATCTAACACACCCACTTATTTGGGTGCGGGGAGTTGAACCCGGTCCAGCGAGTTTTATTTGAACAATATTCTTGCGCGTACAGGAAGTACACGGCGTACCATACACCACCCCCGATTATTAGCGCTGTTGTGAGTTGATTGGGTGGGATGATTGTAAACGATTGAACGGAAATTTCACACGGAGGAGGATGCGATTCGGGCGGACGGAGTCCGAGTCGGAACCTACTTTCTTGGCGAGGTTCAATGTGAGGGCATGCTCTGTACGCCACGTTCCGACTTTTGTCTGCGTGTTGCGTGTTGGATTATAAAGCCAGAGTAGTCTCTCATAGACAGACACTACAACAGAATTACGCTCGTACCTCGGATGTTGTAAAGCCAGAGTGATTTTGAACTGAACTAGCAATTCACATTGAAGTCCATGGCTTGTGGCTCGTGGTTGGGCAAATCGAAAGGTGCTGTAATAGTGTAAGTTGAATCTGACGACTGAAAAGAAAAAGCGAACTTGATTCCGAAGTTTGAAAGAAATCTGAAAACCACCACCAAGTGAACGGATGAATAGAACGAAAGCCTATATAGGTGACTTTAACGAGAGGAGAAATTGCATCCATAATGCCGAGGGCAGGATTTGTGTTTGACTCACCAACTTGAACAAAGTTAGCAACACATTCAAGTTATTCAGTGCAGGGAATCGAACCCCGTCCTGCGAGTTTGTCAAGAGGGAAGTGGAACCCATTAAGGAAGACTTGCGGTGCCTCGTACACCACACCTGATTACTGGGACCAGTTTATTGGCGGCTACGTTGGGTCGATCTTGAATGCGACGCGCTGTAAGTGAGAACTGAATTCTGTTTTAACTTTTCTGTTTGCATCTCTTCTAAGTAAGTTCCAACTTCAAGCCAGTCGATTTCGATGCATCCCCATGGTGGACATTTGCGGAAGGTAGCCGGATCCCCGCGCGCAAGCCGCTACCGAGTACCGACGAGCGTGGGCTATTGGTGTTGGAGGTTGAGAAGAGGAGTGGGCGGGCCGGGAGGACCGCCCGACTCAAGGGTTGATCGCCCATCAACACCGCCTTGATGCTTCTTTCTTTCCTCCGCTAACGAAACGCGTTGTCGCAAGGGCTGCCGCCTGCACCTAGGGCTGGACGCCGTACCGTTACGGTAACGGCCGTATACTTTACGGCTATTTACGGGTACGTCAAAGGCCGTGCCGTACCGTAAAACTCCTCCAGTTTGGCCGGTTACGGGGGCCGTTACGGCCGTATACGGGGTTTACGGGTGTACGGTTTTTGGTGGGACAAATAGAGTAGTTTATTAGTCGTCACCGAGTTCTACATTAAGTGGATTGCTTCTGGCCACCGAGTTCCAACGGAATCTGTTGGATATCACTGAGAACCGCTGTAAGTCATCGCAAACCTAGAGGATGTTCAACATACACCTGAGCCGGAGATACATAGGGAGCCTTGAAGAGGTTTGCATGGCACCTTTTTTTTTTTGAGGTCTCTGCACTACTCTATGGTGAACGGGTGGAGGCGGCCCAGGAGCCTGAGGAGGCCCGAATGTGCATTTGACCTTGACATTTATTAGTTGTTTGCACATCTTAGCCCGATTTGAGTCATTTATCTTTCCGTTCCATTCTCCTATGCCTGGATATCATTCTCAAGCCTAAATGCATTTACTTATACAGTTTAAACACCTTCTGTGATCTCACCGGGACATTTTCGCACAGTTCGCATCGCCCATCAATATCTTGCACTTTTGATGAATTCAGTGATTCCCATTGGCCCGGCAATGGATGCCGGTGGAAGACGATGTCGACCGCTGCCGATTAACCGGTGTGGCTGTGCTAGAAACCATATCGGGATTGTTTGTACATAGTTATCATTACCTTTGCTTCCCGTTTTCCTCGTCGCTTGGCCTATTTCGAGGCCCAGAGCACCTTCTGAGCTCTTCCTAGCCGAGTCCTGCTAGTTCTACCTGCCAGAGACCCCGAGCGGTCTCCATCTTGGTGATTGGAGCGGATTCGCACACCTGCGAGCTTGCTAGCGTGCGCTGGCTTCAGGCAATAACCTCCACCTCAGTAGGGCGGATCGCGAATTCAGATATCGGAGAGACCAGCTTGCCTTGTCAGAAACCCACCGCCTAGAGAGAGCAGCAGAAGCACGCACCAAACGGCTTCTAAATAGAAGCATATCACCAGCGCCTGGTACGGCGACTTTTTCAAATCCGACCAGCGTGTCTTTCCCACAGACCAGCGCGTCTTGGCCCAGTACCCCCGACCATATCTACCCCCTCCGACCTCACTCCGTCCCCGGAACTACCACCAAAGCTCCTCCCAGCTTTTTTCACCCCTGCAAAAAATCCCCCCCGCGGCGCAGCGACGCCAAACCCCAAACCATCAAAAGCCAACGTCTCGGACGACGACATGGCACCCCCAAAGACCCTAGATCTTTTTCGCGGTAACGGCACCGCGGAGAAAGCCCACACATGGCTGCGTAGTTTGGAGCAGTCATTGAAGTGGGATGCGGAGGAGAAAGAGAAGTTGTACAAGTTTGAGAAGGGCCTATATCCGGGGAGTCAGGCGGAGGCGTGGTTTGGAGCTCTGAAACCAGGGGAGAAGAACGACTGGGTGGCGCTACTGCTAGCCTTCGAGACAAAGTGGCCGAAGCCGAGGCCTACGCAGCGCGCACAGGACGTTGTCATCGCGGAGATCGCCAACAACTGCCTCGCACGCGCCGATCTCGGAAAGTACGTCAAGGATGAGGACGGAGTTAGCGTCCTCTCCCACGTCGCTTGGGCCGAAGTCAATCGCAGGCTCCTCGGAGAGCTGGTTACGGGAGACGCGGCGATGATGCTGAAGAGCACCGTACGCGGCAGCCTGCCCCTAGAATTCCGACACCTCATCAACGATACGGGTCTTGATACGTGGGAGAAATACCTCAAGGCCGTCGAGGACATCGGAGTCGACCGTATCACGGATGCGGTGGAGGAGTACACGGCCCAGCACACTGCGATCGACAACAGTGTATTCGCGTTCGCTGCCGCTAACCCCAATGCGACAGCTGAGCAGTGGGAGGCGAACAGCAATGCCTTTGCGCTGAGGATGATGCGCGACCTCGGGCTATCCCACTACGCCCCCGCGTCGGCCAGTACTCCAGGCCCACGCAGCACATACATACCCCCCTGCCGCCCGACAGTCACAGCCGGCCATGGCCAGTACTCCCCGCCCATTCACACCGGCGGCAAACCCCCGTCCCTACCAGACACCGTCCACTGCAGTCGACCCCCGCACACCATGGGCGAGTCGCGTGTCACCCGACCCCTTCGGTGGTAGCACAGTCCGGCCCGGAGCAGTACCCTTCACAAAGTCGTTGCTCACTACGCCGGGCAGCCCGTCAGCGGGCCGCAGTCGGATCCAGAGTCTGAGTGGTGACCCTACCCGCGACGCGCAGTTAGCCCACCAAATTGCACACGCTGCCCGGACTTACCCTACGGACCCCGCGAATACTCAGCGCTACCACTCAGACACCGCGACGTGGATGTCCCAAAATGGAAACTCGCCTAACCCTGACTACGCCACCTTCCCCTTCACCCCAGGTACTGCAGCACCCGGCTCCAAAGAGTGCTTCCGATGCGGAATGCTCACCGTTCCCCCCCATTACGGCGTAATATCCTGCACTGCCCTAAACGGACAGGAGTTGTCGACCAAGGAGCAGAACCTGCGCGCGTTCGTAGGCGGAATACTCCACCCCCGCGGCCAACGCACCCCCGCTCGCATCGCTCAGGTCAACGAAGTCCCCTACAACCCATTCGGCGACTATGACGCCGACCAGCACCTCTTTGATGACAGCGAGTCGGAAAATGGAGAGGGATCCGCCGTTTGAGGGGTGGCGTGATTCCTAATCTAAATACCCCGGAAAGAGGTCGTGACGCAGGCCGCCGGGACGTTGCTAGATACAAACCAGATGTATTTTTCATGCCTATGAATACACCGGTTACTCAGTACTCGACGTCCCTACCTTCAGCAATCCTGAGTCTTGATGCCGCGCACCAAGCAGTGATCTTACCATTTAAGCAGCGTGTGCAGCTCATCGGCCCTAATAATGCTGTCGTCCGCTCCACGGCGCAAATCGACAATGGCGCGTTGCGGAACTGCATATCGCTGGACCGCTGGAGGAAGTACGGGCACTGCCTCGGTCAGCTAGTGCCATCTATGACGAGACTCAGCGTGGCGAACGGGCAGCGAGTGATACCATATGGGAGATGGTATGGCGAAGTATCCGCGGGCGGTGTTAGGGCGTACGGGTGGTTCGAGGTCTTTGACGGCAGAGGGTCATTTGACGTGCTCCTCGGGAAGCCGTGGCTCCACAGCGTGCGCGCAATCCACGACTACGAGTCGGACGAGGTCCTGATTCGGAAGGATGGTCAGGAGGTGGTGCTGCAGAACGAAGCAGCGGGTCCGACGCAGAACGTACCAGCGGAGCAGGAGGAAACGATGGCAGAGGCGGAGATGGCGCCAGCAGCGGAGGCGGCCACGGTGGCGAGAGTCGAGGAGGACGGAGCACCAGAGGGAGGAGGCGAAGCGGTCAGCGCCGAGGAAGTTTGGCGGTGGGACGAGTTGGAGCGCATTGCACGGAAGTCGATGAAGGAGCGTGTACGGAAGGCAGCACAGCTGGATAGACGAGCTGAGCAACCTCTCCCATTCCCAGGACTCGGATACTCACCCCCACCAAGGACCGCACCCAAGCCCGACACACCGCGACCCTTCCCAATAGCGAAAACGACCCCGGCGAGCGAGACGGCAGCTGTGAATGCAGTAGCACCCTCAGGGAGCTCCCCACAACGAGAACCCAAGCTCTCGCGGTCGCTAGAAGAGGAAGAGCGTCAATTTGATGAGGAATATGCAAGGATAAGCTTGATACAAGCCTGCGCACCTTGGGCGGAGACCAGATTCGCTAAGTACCTTCCTGTGGACTCATTAGCCGACATTAACACGCCTCCAGATGACCCCACTGTCGCGCCCACTCCCGGAGTCGAGCCCCCAACGCTGCATTCGGAGCAATGGGCAAAACGCCTGCGCAAAGCCGCAAACCAGTTTTGGGACGACACATTGACGGCAGCCAGACGATTCAATGCAGGGGGTGGAGCGGCAGTGCCAACAGCGAAGATTTCAGCGGTGGACTTGAGGCGAGAGCGCGACAAAGAGGACGCAGAGAAGTGGGCGCTTCACCGGCGGTTAAAGGCTGTTGGCGAGATCCTACAGCTAGACACCCAGGGCGGTGGCACAGAGGAGAAGCTCCGGTCGCTTGTGACATCCGAAGTACGCATAAAGCGTCTGAGGAACAAGCTGGACGAGATGAGGGAGATGGCGAGGGAGCAATGCGGCGAATTGGCCGAAACAGCCGATATTCACGTCATCGGTGACGTGAGCGCGGCAGAATTCAAACTCGACCGCGGAAACAACACCACTATGCGCGCAACGAACCCGTTCGATGAAAGCCGAATCCAAGACATTTTGAGCAAGGTTAAAATTGGGTCGGACCTTACGGAGGAACAACGAGCTAAGGTTACCTCTCTCATACGCGAATACGCTGACGTTTTTGCATTATCCATGTCCGAGGTGTTCTACGTCGATTGGTGGAAACACCATCTCAATATCGACCCAGGAGTCAAATTACCTACGCGAATGTCCCAACGCCCACTAACCGAGAAGCAAAAGGAGTGGTTTTACGACATTCTCGACGAGATGGAGGAATCCCACGTCATTCAACGCGTCCCAGGCGAGTTTTTAAAATGCCTTAATAGTACAAACCTCGCGCCCAAGGAGGCTGGAAAAACAGGCATCACTCGGACTGAAGTTTTGCGCAAAGTCAACGCCGAATGCATCAAGAACGGATTACCACCGTTTTGGGAAGAAGTTCGCGAACCGGGCGAAACCGACGAAGCGCTACTGGAGGCTGTGGAGAAAATTCCTGGGAGTCCACCAAGTGCGACGAAATGGCGCGTTTGTCACGCATTCACCGCTGTCAACAAAGCGACGCAAGTCCCGCCTTTTCCGCACGGTGATTTAAAGTCCAAACACGAATTTGCCGCAGGCCATAGGTGGGCAAGTGTAATCGATTTTGCGGCGGGGTACTACGCTGTCCCTCTAGATGACGAATCTGTGCCGTACACTGCGTTCTACGTAGAAGGCCGCGGATATTTCGTCTATCTGCGCATGCCATTTGGCTTGACCGGGGCTCCATCAACATTTTGCGAGATGGTGGCTGTCGCGCTCGATGACATGATCGGCCGTGAACTTGTCAATTGGATGGATGATATTTGCTTACCAGGTGACGTGTTCGAAACGAAAATGGCCAACTTGACCAAGTTCTTCCAGCGTTGCAGGGACAAAGGCTTATCACTCTCACCGTCAAAGACCAAGCTTTTTTTCACGGATGTCTTATTCGCGGGCGCAATGGTCGGACCCAACGGCCTTAAACCCAATTTGGACAAAGTCGGCGCTGTCGCAAACTGGCCGGTACCCGAGAACGTCTCAGACCTGATGGGATTTCTTGGTTTGACCAATTACTTCCGCCGCATGATCGCTGATTACGCTAGAATCGCGGCCCCCCTCACGGATCTGACACGCAACGTTGAGATCCAGTCTCCCGGGGCAAATTGGCGAGTCCGGAAAGGCGCTTACAAACGCGCGTTGAAAACAACCTCCATCAAGCATAAATGGGGCGAGGACCAACAGAAGGCCTTCATCACGCTGAAATGCCTACTTTCACAGGAACCGCTACTCAAGACGCCACAATATGACGGCCGGATATTCCGCATTACCACGGACGGCTCGGGTGAAGGTTTTGCTGGTTTCCTGTCGCAACAATTTCCCTTTATCAATAAGGACGGGAAAGAAGTTATGCAATGGCACCCGATTGCATATTGTTCGAAGCGCACGTCTACCAGCGAAGCTAAGTACGAACCATTCCTCCTCGAATTTGCTGCACTGAAATACTCCCTGGACGAATTCGAGCCTTACACGTACGGTTCCCCGATCGAAATCGAGACGGATTGCCAGGCCCTCCGAGACTGTCTTGTGCGAGAACGTCTGAACACTCACCACAGCCGTTGGAAAGAATCCATTCTATCCAGGAATATCGTCGATATTCGCCACCGGCCCGGCATCGAGAATCCGGTCGCAGACGGACTAAGCCGGATGTGGTCTGCACGTAAACGCACATCGACCGACGGATCTGACTGGTCTGTGCTCGCGGACTGGGAAGCGAGAAAAGGCATTGCACGAGACATTTTTGCGCTGTCAGACTCCCCGAACACGATGAGCCATCCACTCCAAGACCAGTTTGCTGACGACATCTTTTTCGCGCCAATAGTGGAACACCTTTTAGGCCATTCTGCCGGCGCAACTATCGGAGATAGGAAACGCTTTGCCCATCGTGCCGCAGGCTTCATGATCGAAGATGGTAAACTCTGGCGAGTTGCTGATTCTGCAGCACGACGCGTGGCACGAACCGAGTGCATCCCGGCAGTACAAGGCTTCAATGTTGCCCTACGGATTCATGCTGCAAACGGGCACTTCAATGTCGACAGTACGAAGCTCAAGCTCTCCGACAATTATTTCTGGCCCGGTATGGACACAGACTGCCGTCAGGTAATGCTGGAATGCCCGCGCTGCAAGAGCTTCGGGCCCACGACTCTTAATTCGCTGCTCCAACCCATTCGCCGAACCCAGCCGTTCTCACTATTGGCCGGCGACTATCTCTCACTCCCAGCGGGTAAAGGCGGCTTCAAGCATGTTGGCCTTTACATTGATGTATTCTCACATTATGTGTGGGCAACCAAGCTGAAAACTGCAGGTAGTGCTAAAACAACACTGGATTCATTGCACCGCATTTGTCATGACTTCGCCGTCCCGGACGCCTTCATGGCAGACGGGGGTAGCCATTTCAAGAACCACCAAGTGGATGATTTTTGTGCGGCGCATAACATCAAGCACATCACAACACCGTCCTATTCACCTTGGGCCAACGGCTTAATCGAGGGGAGTAACAAAATTCTTTTGAGCATACTCAGACGTCTTTGCGCCCCAGATCATGATTCCAACGAAGGTGAAGTGAAACCAGAGGATATCCCCGAAAACTGGCCTCAGCACCTCGACGAGGCCATCCGCCAGATGAACGACCGAATCCTTCTCGCGCTCAAGGCTAAACCCCGTGAGCTCCTCTTTGGGCGGTCCTTCACCCCGGAGAACACGACACCGCCCGATGTGCGGCCGACCACAGCCGCGGACGTTGACATCCACTTTGCGCTGGCAGATTCGCTGCGCTGGAGCGCACACCTCCGCTCCCTTGAACGAGCTGCACAGCAAAAATCAAGTTCGGACTCGAACGCTAAAATTGTTGAATTCCGTATCGGTGATGTCGTCCAGTGGTATAACTCGCTGGCAGACGGTAACCGAAAATCGGTCAACAAACTCGCACCGCGATGGTCTGCACCCGCGCAAATCTACGCACGTTTCCTTAATTCTTTTTCTCTTTGTGATATGAACGGTACTCCACTGAAAAACCTACATTTTGTACATTCTAGGCGGCTACGGCATTTCATTCCTTTAAGAGGTTCAACCCTCGACCAAAAACACCCCCGAGACGAAGGGGAGTATATACCCACAGAACAAGACTTGGCAATTGCCGAGGCAGAAGAACAGATGGCCGAAACCCTGAGTAGCAACGGGGCGACGTCACCGGACACCTTCTAAACTGGCCGGCCGTCAGAGTTCCACCGGGCAAGTAGGAACAGCTACAGCTGAACCAGTGCGTGGTGGTTCGATTAGGTGGTGCTCACAGGCGAGCATTGGGCGCAGGAGTCGTTGGGATGTCCGAGGTCGGACATCAGTTGGGGAGGGGTGCCTGTGGCTGTGCTAGAAACCATATCGGGATTGTTTGTACATAGTTATCATTACCTTTGCTTCCCGTTTTCCTCGTCGCTTGGCCTATTTCGAGGCCCAGAGCACCTTCTGAGCTCTTCCTAGCCGAGTCCTGCTAGTTCTACCTGCCAGAGACCCCGAGCGGTCTCCACCGGTTGCCACCTCCGCGTGCATTATTGCACGACGCCAACCATGTGCGGCCGCTCACAAATTTCTGATCGCCGTTACGGCCGTGACGGTACGGCTTTTTACGGGTACGGTACGGCCAATGCCGTACCGTAAAAAGTGACCTGGCAGGGCTGCCGGTACGGTAACGGGTCCCGTATATACGGCACCATACGGCCGTTTTTACGGTAACGGCGTCCAGCCCTACCAGGCTGCACCATCACCATGCTCCTGCTGGCAAGGGGGCCCAAAGACAAGAAAAAAGGATATCACCTACATTTTTTTTTTTTCAGCACTTTTTGGCCGACGTTTTTTCGGGTGCCTCGGCTCCCCGCTCCTCTCGTGTTCTTCGAATACCGGGAGTGCCCCTTTATTGTGCATGCCGGTGCATGCATCGAGCCCGCGGACGTCCTTGCCCTGCTTACAGTGTCTCTTACCGTGCATGAACCCGGTGGCGCGTGGGGAGCCACTCTGCTACATCTCTGCGTGCAGTGCATGTCGTGTACGCTGCACCCGTCTCGCCCTTCGTCTCATGCTCCTTCTCGTCTTTCTTCAAATTGTTTATTTGTAAAGCGCTGTCCGTGGCTAGCTACTCATCGAATTGGATAGACAGGACTCGGACGAATGGAGACCACCCGATACCGATGGACAAAGCAGACTACATATTCTCAGCTTTACCAACACCTCGCCCACTGCCCGCGCTCGCCCGCTCGCCCTTCCCCCACCTATCTCCTCCCTTCATTCCCGCTCAATCCTTCTGGCCTGACGAACCAGCAGCAGACTTATGTACTCGCACTCGAGCACGTCGAAAAGACGCCCGTTGGCATGACGGTCCTCAGGTAGCGCGCGAAGGCGGTGCGTGGGTGTGGCGCGGTCGCGTGGATTGCGTATCACGCAGGACAGTGAAGGCGGAGTGGTACGGCGACGTACAGACACCAAGTGACGTTGAGGGCGGCAAGGAGAGCACTGCGCGGGGGGAGCACGAGTGCAGAAGGATGATGAGGGGAGGGCGGTTTGTGTGGGGTAGGTGGCGAGAATGGAAACTCCCCGAGAATGCGCGCCGGGTATATCGAGACGAGCAGGCGATGAACACGTCGAATGACACGCCACGTCCGTGCTCGACTGCGGCAGCGGCGCGCGGAGGGGAGGAGGGAAGAGGACAGGGACGAGGACGATACTGAAGTCCTCGCAGAATTCAGTATTGTCCGCGGCGACGCCTCCGCGTTAACAGCGACGCAAAGCATCGTGGACATGGAAAGGGACGGGACAGGGTATGGGAGAAGCAGGGAAGGGTGGTGGTCGGGACAAAGGATGGGGGAGAGGGTGGGGAAAGCGGCTGAGACACGTTGAACGCGCTGGGTATTTCTGTTTTCCATCGACTTCTATTCCACGCATCGCGAGTGGGCGGGACGAGAGGACGGCATGGGCGTCCGGCGCGCGCGACGTCGGCAAGCAAAAGGGGATGGGCGGAGGGGCACACTCAAGCGGGGTGCCGGAATGGAGGCTGCCGGTGGGGCGGAGAGACTGGCGGCGTGGCGGGAGGGACACAAGGCGGTGTGGCGGGAGTGACACAAGGCGGAGGCTGCAGGGGAGCAGACCGGGGAGCCGGCTGGCAGTGGAGGGCCGTGGTGGGGTAGGGTGTTGGGGCAGCGCTGGGGTGGGTGGGTTAGGATACCATTGACGCTGAGGTGGGGACGTGGTCGTGCAAAGGGAGAGGTGGGTATGACCGGAGTGATAGAGGAGGTGGGGTCGGGCCGGGCCGGGCTGGGGTGCTGGGCAGCACCGAGGTGGGGTGGGTGGGTACCGTTGATGATGGGGTGTGGTTGCTGGTGGGGTTAGGTGGGGCGCACTGGGTCGTGGTGGTCGTTTGTAAAGAGCGACGTGGCCGGTGATGGCGGCGTCGATGTGTCAGTTTTGTTCGGCGGTATTCACGCCGCCGGGTGGGAGGGGGACATGGTCGAAATAAAGGTGCGTGACATAATTGAAAGGAGGAGATTTGCCTTCCGATCAAACCCGGTCAAAGCGCAAAATATTCAGCCATTTTGGGTGGTAAGAAATGTATTACACTGGGAATATGAAAGGTAAAAATATGAAAGCAATGGATTTTGGAAGCCCAGAGTCGGGGATTCACAGGATGTGCACATCTCAAGGTGCATTGACACCTACTGAAACGGCACCAATTATGCGGCAACTTATGGGAATTTCCAATCAGACAACTTTGTGTAGCCGAATCAGAACCAATGCTGAATGGGTGAAGATGAAACTTGGTGGAACATTCTTCCCAGTTCCCAGAATCAGATCGGCCTACTCGGAATCTTGAAAAACGAATCGGAACTTGGCCTTTTGGGGTGAAAAACAATGTCGCTCCAGTTCATTACACTACCCAGCACTTTTTTTGTGCTCCCCCTGCGGGATTTTTTCTGGAAGACTTGATGCCCTTGGTATCTTGGGGTATACACATCTATAAATGGAAACAGGCCTACAAGACCCCGTTTTCAGCTTGGTGATCGGAATATGGGAAGGTATGGTGGGGAATATAACAATAAGCTCCCCAAAAGCTCCCCGATCAATAGGCCTCAGAATTCCTAGGTACGTGTACCATACATACATATCACACTGTAACCCATACATACGGTAAACATACGGTGCGGAGCCCTACTGGTCAGCCAACAGGACGAGAAAATAACTGGCTCATTTATCATGGCTCTCAAAACAGGTTGTATCTCAACAGGTGTGTCGTTCACAGCCCACAGAAGATGCCGCGACACTGGCCGATTTTTTCGGACCCAGTTCCACCTGCAATTTGGACACACTGAAGGGCTGGAGCCAAACACCACCTGTGCAAAAGCTGCTTTGCTCGTTAAACCAGAGCTCAGGGCATATTTCTGGATCTTTGAGGTGATGAATACTGTATTATTTCGTTCAATTCGAAACCGATCCAGATGTTTTGGTGACAAAACAAGTGCTGTGTTTAGACAAGCCTAGACAGAGTCTTACTGATTTCGTCGACCTGTTTCCTCAATACTGTACAGATACTCAACATATGTAAAATTACATGAAGGGGTCGAGCTACTACATGGCACCGTCGGGTAAAAAAGACAAGCGTTCTCTGGCATGTTTTTTGAATAACACGTCAAATGCCTTGTCATACTTCTCTTTGTTGTACTCCCCCTGTACAAGCCCATGGGCTCGGAAGGCTACCCATGCCACTTGCCTCGCGAGATCGTGCATGTTCATCGTGGGCGAGGCGCTCAGGATGAGGAAATACTTGACTGGAAATTGTTTGTGAAGGAAGAATGATCTTTCCATTCGCCCCTCTGCACCCCGGTTGCTGTCGAGTGCGTCCGACAGATAACCCGGTCCAGCCGCCTTATCCACTGGTCCGGGCACTCGCCCCCCACCATAGAAAACATTTACAGCGGAACGCATAACCTCCCATTTTCCTCGACCAGTTGGCGCATTCTGGACTGGCTGGGAGGGTGCTTCGAACTGCCGTCTGCGTATCGGGTGCATAACCTTTCCGAACCAGTTTATTTTGCGCGCTGGATCTGTATCAGATCGAGTGACAACAGTAAAGAGATCCGGCCGTGAGCGCAGTTCCGCCAGAAAGGCCTTCGTAAAGCTGTCTGGCTTGTTGCGGAGAGCACCAAACATGTATGGCCGCATTTCCAGCTCGACCCATGTTATGCAACCGCGTCTCTTCGCTGGGATGGGGCTCGGCACAGGGCCTGGAGATTGAAACCCTCGCTTGCCAGGAACCAAATCCGCGAGGACAACTCCACACAGACTTAGATGGTTCCTAGTTGCATTCGAGTTGCGGAGGGAATCGAAAGACTCGTCAGCGCAAAATGACGGAGTGTCCTGACGCTGTAGCAATGCTCGGAACGTGAGGAATGTATGCAACTCGTCGAAGTTGCAGCATAGTCGGACGTAACGATGTTCTGCGTTGTTTGCCGGTGCGTCTGTGGTGAGCAGGATCTGAGAGAGAAAAATGTAATACATGAATTTGCCTGGGGTCACATCCACTCACCCACCAGACCTTGTTCGGTGCAGGAGTATTTCGGGAATTGTTGTAAATCCATCCTCCCAAAATCTTGAAACGATTCGCTATAACGCATACCGTAAATAAATGAAACCACTTCTTGAAAATTTACTCGTGGCTTACCCATACTTCCCATATTGGCACTGGCTTCCGAGCTATCCTTAATTTTGATTGCCTCGGTCAATGAATCTTTCCACCACTGCAACCCCATCTCCAAACGCCTCCCATACATGGTTGTGATTCTGAGAACGTTGTCGGATCCGAAATCATCATCCATGACAAAGTCTTTGAAGGAGACTTTATCCAATGACTTTACGAAAAGATGTGAGTCATGAAATATGATACGACGAGTGTATTGCAACCACGCATTCGTGAGTGTATCCCTGCGGTTTCGTTCCTCGGGCCCCTCAAGTGAGGGTGTCTTGCCAGTATCTCGAAAATAAGCTGTCCAGAATATTTGGGGTTCCAGGATATGTGCAAAGGACTTGAGATATTTCTGGTGTTCGCTGCAGCTGTGTCAGCCTTCCTCCTTGAGAGACTGTACAGCAGACTTACAATTGTAACTTTAATTCAATTCTCCTCAGACGCATCAGCCAGTTGACCAAAATTTTGTCCCCTTTTGGACCTTGTCAGCTTGCCGACAAGCTCACAAGGCGAAAAGGGCTCAAAATTACACTCACAAAATGGGAACAGAAGTAGGGTGAATCCTTTGAATGCCAGGGAACACCTATTTGACTAGCCTAGTGCATACCTGACACGGTTATCTATTCCCAAATTTGAAATAAATGCACTTGTTCAGGGCCGAACTAGCGACCTTGTGAGATTGACCTCTAAGTTTGTGGCCTTGTCGTCTTTCGGTCTTTTTGCCCTTGTTTGGGCTTGTTCAAGCTTGAACAAGCATCAAAAGTTTTGTGTCAAAAGTCTGATGCACCACCGTCTCCCACAACTTATCCTGCTTAGCACGTATATAGGAAAATACACCTTCCCCCGGTCGGGTAGCTTCATCGTCCTCCTTGTCAAGCGGAGCAGCCTGAAATTCCTCCATCCAGTCTTTGGCGCGATGGTCTTCCATGTGAAGGGCCACTGCCCGTGCTTGCAAGGCGTCTCTGATCTCCACTGCTTCTGTCATCTGCCTGGCGAGGGTGTTGAAGCGGATTCTGTGACCATTGTTCACTGCTCGAGGAATTAGACTCAGTACATTAGGGGACAGTCTACCCACTTTTCAAAAAGAATCGCTTATGGTGGATGTCTCTACCCGCTCGTTCCTCTCTGATGGCGTTCACGTACTTCTTCACCAGCCGCGCTTGTTCCACAATCGTAGGAATGGACGTGTAGTTCTGAACATCTTCCTTTGAAGGAATCAAGGCACCAGCAAAGGTTTCGTCAACGAATTTCTGAGCCTCCTTGTATCGTTTTGTCATTGTACGGTACTGCTCGCGGTGCATATGACAGTAGTGATGGGAAAGTTCGGTTCGGTTCAGGTTCGGGGTACTTTTGCCCGAACCCCGAACCTGAACTTTGGTTCAGGTTCAGCAATTCGCTGAACCCCGAACCTGAACCGGCGGTTCAGGTTCAGACGGTTCGGTTCAGCGTTCGGAGGGGTTCGAACCCCCGAACTGAACCTATTTTTTTTTTGCGGCCGAAAAACTGCTGCACTAAGTAGCTTATGCTCGTCCTACCATCCAGAAAGAAACTTAACTTGTTGTACAAGCTTCCAACACAAACAGGATCAAAAACACGTCAAGAGTTCATTGAATTCAGCGGTTCAAATTATAGCACTACATGTAATATTCTTTGTCTTCCACATCTATCGCGTCAGCAAATCCATAGTGCTCTGCATCGAGCTCTGCAATCAAGTAATATGGCCCTGGGCGATCGGGATATGAGTCCAGCAGTGAGCATAGTCCAGCGGTAAGTTGTACGCGCGTCGAGCGGCATCCTGTGCCGCGCCCAAAAAAATGTTGGTTGAGGTCGACAAAGAGAATGTGATTTTGGAGATAATAAGAGCCAATGGGAGGCCCCATTCCTAGTGATAGGTGGTGCTACACAAGTGGTGCATTGCTGACTTGCTGGCGTGAAGTACGTGACGCGCTGATTGACTGTGTTGTGGCGGAAACTTGCACAAATATTGGCCTGATGGCGGCCGTCGGTTCGGCGGTTCGAACACGTTCGAACGCGTTCGGTAAAAATTCCTCCCGGGTGAACCCCGAACCTGAACTTTGGTTCAGGTTCAGGAATCTGCTGAACCTTGAACCTGAACTTCGCGTTCAGTTCGGTTCAGTTCAGGTTCGAACCGAAAGTCCGAACCGAACTTTCCCATCATTATATGACAGCGCTGAAGCGGGTTTCCATGGGTCGGTATTTCCGTGCAGCGAGTCATTTCATCGTCCAAAAGGGTTGAGCATTGTTTGGGGGGAGACTGGAGGATTGTGTCTCTGCGTTGGTAATCAGGAGACATGCTGGATGTACGTCCCCAGTCTGTGTCACGCGTGAGAAATCCGGGTCTTATTTTGTCGGACTCGAGGGACTTGGATTGCCGAGGGTTTTGCCAACCGGCATGTTCGGTTTTAATCGGTCTTGCGTCCGATTTGGGATCACCGTTGGAAGGCGGGGTTTGCCTCAGTTGAATCATGGTTGAACCACACTTTAGTTCGCGTGAACATCATGTATTGTCAACGCTTTCCACCCAAAAATTGTTTCCTTCACCACCAGTATCGATGGCTGTCTGTTGACCCCGTTGACCCTGCATTCCTCATTATTGAGCACCTAATGTGCCCCACTAACCCCTCTAGTTAGAGGCTGAAGGTGGGGGGGGTTCAGCCTCTAACTAGAGGGCTTAATGCGATTTCACGGGAATCTCTTATATCCCTTATGTGGGGGACTTAGGAGATCGCCCAAGGCCGTCCACCAACTACGGCGGGCGGTGGCCACTACCTCTATGGCGGCCACCGCCCTCCCCGCTGCCCTCCCCGCCGTCTTCATCGCCTGTCGCCGCCGCCGTCGTCGTCACTGCCGTCGTCGTCACCGCCGCCGCCGTCCCCAGCGCCGCTGCCATCAAACAGCCTCCTCCATCACATCACCCATCAACAACACGTCCCGCACGTCACACCGCCACTCCCTCACATCACCCCGACGCCCCCGCCCGCCGTCCCGACCCCCGACCCCGACCTTATTAGTATTTTTTTTCTTTTGACGTTCTATCGTAGTTTTATCGTTTTCTATATGATTAAACACGGTGCATTCTGCAAAACATGACATGGTGGAGTCCACCAACTTCCAGTGAGAAACGCAGCCCGCTGTCCGGCATGCGGCCTACAGAAATAGGGTGTCCGACAATGGGTCCATTTTGAAGTGAATGTATAGTCAGGGGGTACAAAAGTGCGGCTACTGTACAAGATCAAGCAACATGTCCACCAACTTCCCATGTCCACCAACTTCTCATGTCCACCAACTTCCCTCCACTATGATCCCTCCTCCGCACCATCCCTATCCTCCGCGACGTTCAGAACCGTCTCAAAGCCGACATATTCTTCCGGGTTCGATTTAGCCAACTCCGCCTCAGCCATGAAGTCGTTGTCGACGAGGGGCCGGTCCTGGCTGAGAGGAAGTTAGTGGACGGGAAGTTGGTGGACGCAGATCGGCACCCACATTCCATCCCAGTGGATCTGCGTGAAGCCAATGTGGATGAGCTGTGAGACGGTCGTCGATGAGCACGGCCAGGATGCGCCCCTTTGCGTCGACAAGGGGCCGGCCCTGACTGAGAGGAGGTTAGTGGACGGGAAGTTGGTGGACACAGATCAGCACCCACATTCCATCCCCCCGCCGTGTGCTTGAGATATACAGCAGGGCGTACCACATGCCCAGCAGAGATGACCACCGCCTCCCGGATCTGTTTGCGGCAATGGTGGATGTGGTTGCTGTGCGATGCGGGCGCTTCAAGGTCCGCAATGACGACGGGGCGGCACAGGGCCGCCGCTGCGCTTCTTGTTCTTCAGGGGCGGAGGAGGGGTGGGACCGGCAGCTTCTGTATCAGTGGTTGCGATGGTGGCGTCCAAATCCAAGGTGTTGAGCGGTGTCTTGCCGGTTGTCGGATTCAGCGCAGACGGCAGCAGCAAACGGTGTGGGGATCAAAAAGTGGTGGCCTGGTAGATTTCGGCAAAAACGCGCCCGCTTTGCGTCTAGAGGAATATGTGAGTACGTGCCTGAGAAGTTGGTGGACAGCTGACTTTTCTAGATGCCGGGACCAAAGCATGCCTGTGAACTGCGGTTAGCGCGGTGCAAACGAACGGGGTAAGCACGAGAAGTGAGTGAAAGGGGCCTGGTGGGGGCACACCCGCCTCTGCCGCTTAAACGCCCAGGGGCGAGTAGCGGAGCCCAATTTGAGCTCAGCACAGTGCTGAGCTCAAATTGGGCTCCGCTAGGAGAGTGTGTAGTGCTGTCAATGACAGCACTACACACTCTCCGGGGTACGGCAAGAAGAACGGGTGCGGCAGGAAGAACGGGGTGAGGCAAGGCGAGGCGAGGGGTTACATAGTCGTCTTGGTGGGTGAGGTGGTCGGTGGTGGTGGTCTTAAAGAGAGTCAGATGTTAGTCAACGTTCAACACACACACACATCAACAAACAAAAATAAGCCGGACAACAATGAGGCAGACACCGATGTCGGCCTTGAAACGGTTCTGAACGTTGCTGAGGATGGGAATGGCGCAGAGGAGGACGGACCATAGTGATGTTCGTGCCGTTTATAGTACAGAGAAGTTGGTGGACACAGGAAGTTGGTGGACACAAGAAGTTGGTGGACATATTGCTTGATCTTGTACAGTAGCCCCGCCCTGTTGTACTATCAATGTAAAAACTTATGCTACAGCAGAGTTTAACGAGGGGTTGCCAATTCCAAAGAATTAACTACCTGTCCACCAACTGCCTTTCATGAACCTTGGCACCGTTTCTCACTTCCCCGGGGGTCCACATCTCTGTGGGATGCTCGGCAGGCTTAGTTAATGATATAAATACTCATGCTACCGGATTCTAATGAGGGGGCCGCCGAATTAACTACCGTCCACCAACTCCCTTCCTTGAACTTTAGCGCCATTTCTCGCATCCCGGGGGTCAACGTTGCTATATAATGTTCACAGGCCTTACCTATCAATATAAAAACTCATGCTACAGCAAAGTTTAATGAGGGGCCGCCAATTCCAAGGAATTAACTACCCGTCCACCAACTGCCTTCCTTGAACCTTGGCGTCGTTTCTCACTTCCCTGAGGGACCATGTCGCTGTGGGATGCTCGGCAGGCTTAGTTAAGGATATGAATACTCATGCTACAGCAGAGTTCAACGAGGGGGCCACCGATTCCAAAGAATTCGGTCACCGTCTACCAACTACCCGTCCACCAACTGCCCGTCCACCAACTCCCATCGTTGAACTTTGATGCCATTTCTCACTTCCCCGGGGGTCCACGTTGCTGTAGGATGTTCACCAAGCTTACTTAATGATATGAGGTCCTTCTGAGGTGTTTGTATTGAACTTGAATCCCGGGACTTGTAATATCTCATCGTCTCCCAAAACTCGGTTGGACTAACACTGAAATCCACTTAGGTTGGTATGACTTTTTTGTGTAGCGTTGATAAGCCGTGAAAATGACTACGCGTGAAAAGAGGCAAATCTTTTCATTTTAAACGTGAACTATTTCGCTGGCAAGCTATCATATAGAGCGGTTTGTGACCTCGCACAAGTCCGACTAAATGGTCCAGATGGCTAGGCAGACCCTGTTATGTGCAAACTGTTCTATGGGCAGGGAGTACCACTAATGGTTGAGTCGCGGTCCTGGTATACGACCCCGTCGATGATAGTCATGCACTCCGGGTTAAAGGGAAGACGTCGTGACTTTGCCTTGGGTTTGGGACGAGGTGGAGGAGTCGGTTCACGGACAGATTCCTCGTCGGTAGAAGGATCGTCGAGATTAGGCGGGGGAGCAGAGACAGAAGAGCGAGGAGCCATAGCAAAGAGAGGTCGGAAGTGAAGGGAACCAGAAAGAAAGAAAGTGGGCGAAATTGTAGACGAGATGGTAGTTAAGAGGAAGGAGCGAGTCAGCCAGGCACCGCAGCACGGAACCGCGATGTCGGCAGACACGAGAAAGTTTATTTTGCGGCGGTAGCGCTGCGAGGCCTACGCAAGAAGTTGAACCCTGGGAATGTTCAGGGTCCTGGACCTACAAAACCACACAAACTCACGGATTAAACCTCGAGTAAGAGGCCGTTTGAGAAAATTTGGGTATCTTGAGAGAGCCCAGAGAGAGGAGAACACATAGGAGTGAAGGGGCAGAAGTGGCTCACATGAGACAAACCAAAATCAGTGAAAAATGGAGTACGATCAGACATTGATCGAAGCCTTCGGCTAAACTGGCACAGTGGGAATTGGTTCCGCCGCGGCAAACTCCGATGCGAGACAGGACGGAAGCAACTAAGCGAGCAACGAGAAGGGACTTAGCGGATTCTGAGAAGGGTGACGAAATAGTTGGCTCAACTAGTTCGTCCCGGACAAGGAATTCAGCTTTAAAAGATACCTATCGAGAGAACCGAGTCTAAATGAACTGTATAGTTGACCGGGGACGGTCAAAATTAAAAGTGTTGGGGAGATGATAAGCCGTGAAAATGACCTACGCGTGAAAAGAGGCAAATCTTTTCATTTTAAACGTGAACTATTTCGCTGGCAAGCTATCATATAGAGCGGTTTGTGACCTCGCACAAGTCCGACTAAATGGTCCAGATGGCTAGGCAGACCCTGTTATGTGCAAACTGTTCTATGGGCAGGGAGTACCACTAATAGTTGAGTCGCTGAACACCAAGTACACGAACTAGACGGATATGTAATAAGATTCGGAAAGGCCAAAGTGTCAGCCAGACCACCTACTACGAGGGGGAGTGAAAGGAACTATACCAGTAACAAAGACTCCGAGTTCTGAACCAAACGCGCTCAACTATTTGCTTGCGACTGTTTCGACTTGGGACGCGACGCGAACTACCACGTGACAATGGGGCCGTGCCGAGGCTTAAAGTGTTTCTCCAACCCGGAAAACCAACCGAGGCACGATGATGACATTTGGGTACATGTGATTAAACTCGGAAAGCCAACCGAACCAAGGAACGACTTGGCGTCCATCTCGGATAGCCAACCGAACTATTTGGAGAAGTCCAACCCTTCGATCAGTATGATCAAACGAGATGCCGAGTGATCCGGGAAGTTGAACCAAAGACCAAAGTACGACTATGTACAAGGGCACTAGTCAAATATCTTGCCTAGTCATGAACTAGAAGGGCTAACATGCCAGCGTGCGCTCCAGGTAGGCTGGAGGCAAACAGTTGAAGAAGACTGGAAAGCGGAAGGAATCTAAAACACCCAACTCATCCAAACATTACAACAATTTCACGTGGACCTCGGAAGCCACCCGACCAGCCAATTGGAAGAAGAACCGAAATAGTCAGAGCCGCAGAGCTCGGATAGATACCCGAATGGACTCATAATATTTCCTTAGTCATACATTTCTGAACCATGTATAAAAGCACAGTAGAGTAGAGTAGTTAGGCAGCAGATTCCCCCGGGACATTGGCAAACCCGCCATTGGTTCTGGAGTTTCGTGTTCACGGACGAACTAGTTGCTACCAAGCGCTTGTATTCCCGAATTGATTGATTGATAGACTCGATTTGACTTGAACGATTGGACTAGACCAGACTTGATTGAACTTGATTGACTTGACCTGACCTGACCAACCGACTTGACTTGACTTGACTTGACTTGACCGATTTGACCCACTTGCGCATAAGACCGAAAGTCTACTGTTGCATCCAAGTTCTTCCGTAAGAACAAACATACCCACGCCGGTTTAACCAAGCCGTTACCATCCATAACTCCCCGCTTTCGAGCAAAAACCCTAAAAGTGCACAAACCAGTAGCCAACTAGACCGTCGAACTCCTTCGAACCAGAAGTCGAGTAGTCTAAACAACTTGCGCAATCTTGAACTATTTGAACAACTTGATCTATATAAGCCTAATACTTGGCTTCCACCCCCGAACAAACCTGTTCATCACGAAGTGACCAGTGGTTGAGAGTAGTTTGGTGTTAGTTTTGGTGTTTAGTTGGAGATATATTTCCATCTATCTCACCTTAGCGAGCATTTTCCCATTCCACCCGTGCACGTAGTGAAGACCTTTCATCTGGAGCCCACCGCGAGGGGTAATAGATCATAAAATCGTTCAAAATTGAGCAAAGCTTGCCAGACACGACCACAAGTCTTTCTGAAAGCACAAACGGACTTGAATTCTTCGGAATCTTAAGCCCACCCACTCGGACACGCTGCAATCGAACGAGCAGAAGTCTGACAGCAACTCTTCATCTGAAGAGGAAAATACTATCTCTTCACAAGGGACGTATTGGAATATACAACCAGGTGCCAGAAAAACTAGAGTATCTCGTAAAGCAGCAGAAGCATCTGTTGCGGGAACTAGTTCAAAGAACACGAGCATCGTAGAGAAAGCAAGAGCCGGACAAGCAGAGAAAACAGCTGAGCGGACGAGTGCTATTAAAGAACTCAGAAGCCACGTTTTAGCCCACGGTGCAAAGACCAAAGAATCCCAAAAACCTGACTCAAGGTTAAAGGACAAACTGGATACTTTAAACTACTCCTGGTGCTTCCTCCACTTCCCGAACTCAATCTCCACCTGCAACGCCTTCAGCGAACACTCCAGTAGATCAGAACACGTCTATTCCACCCGGATCAACATCCGGAACATCTGCAACAAACCAGTTGCCCCCGCAGAATCCGTCTGTTTCTCAGCCGATAGCCCTTGTAGCTCCGGTTCAAACCCAGACACCAACTCGAACACACTCCGTTTCTTCCAAAATGTCTGGAACAAACTTTAGAATGCCGCAACCCTGGGACACCAGGAGTTGTCCCCAATTTGATGGCTCAACGGCCGAGAGCTTGATGAAGTTCTTACGTTTCTGCAAGCTGATTATCCAAAATGCTGGAATTAGCCAAAGCGACGAAAAGAAAGCCGTAGTCCTGAAGTACCTGTCCATAAACACGGCAGCGGAATGGGAGTCCCTTGAATCGTATCAGAGAGATTTCGATGAATGGGTAGAGGAGATAGAAGACTTGTTCCCAGAGATTAAGACTTTCCAGATCGGTTCGCTAGACGAACTTGATAAAATCTGTAAAAAGTACCCTGGAATTAGGAAATCTGAACAAGGAAGAATCAAGCGGTTCAACCTATCGTTCAAAAACGAGGCAGAGAAACTTGCTAAACCGCCTACCCTGGTGTTAAACGAGGGTTTGGTGAACAAGTACATGACCTGTTTCGAGAACTCCTTTGCCAATGAAATAGAACTCATGGTGTCACAAACGATGTATTGGAACAAAAGCCAGAAAAAGAGTGGAGTCGTCAGTGGAACGACCCCAGCTGGAGCCAATCCAGTAATCGGACCTAATGTTTTGGATCGACCAGAGTCGACTCTCCCTTTAGAAGAAATAATGGGAATAGTTGAGATTCTGGCCCAGAGCAATAACCGACGAGCGATCAATGCAGCAAACTCGATTGGGGAAGCGACGTTAATGATTGGACTTGGGGGAAATTCTGGAAAAGATTCCTCCTCGGAAATGGTTAAACTGCGTACTGAACTATCAGAGCAGATAGACACATTTTCCGGGGACTTAGCCAAACTAAAAGACGCCCAGGAGCTGTCCGAGAAGAGAACCACCGCTAGTATTCAAAAACTGGAGGAGCGTTCGAACTCGAACATGCAACGGATTGAAGACGCACTGAGAGATATGACTCGAGACCTTCGTGGTCCAGCACCTCATCAGGAAGTCAATCAGCCTGGACAATCGTCGAATAAAGGGCAAGACAAGAACTACCAGTACCAAGGCCAAGAAAGAGAATGTTTCTATTGCTACTTGAAGGGGCATATGGTTCGCGAATGTCCGTATAAACGAGAGCACATAGACATGGGTAGAATCCTAATTGAGAACGGCAGAATGAGATTGGGCGATGGCCAACCATTTCCGAGATATCCAGAAACAAAGAGTCAGAAGCAGAGGGTTGATGATTATTATGCAGGCAAGATGGTACCTGGGGCTCCCCAGGTGTTCAATCAGTCTTATAATCACCCCCATGTTGAAACAATTAGTAACTGGCATGTCAGTATTGCGGACACCTTGAAAGAAGTATATGATTCAAGGGAAGATGAGACTCGGACTCAACAAGTCCAGGAGTACATCCGTCAGTACCACTCGAAATTGGAAGGAGTACACCCGATAGCCAACTATCAGACCCAGATAGTTCCTCAGTATAGCGGACCAGTTAGGACTTATGTGCCAACTCACCCGGCTATGCAACCTGCTCAGTACCAAGTCCCTGACTTTGCGGTGAACACACAAGTTCAGACCCAGAAAGCAGAGGACGAGCCGCTCAGTATGAAGCAAATGATTCAGTTCATGACAGCAATGAAGGCAGCAGACGCACAAATCGAGCAATCTCCGGAACAGTTTGTTCAGACCAGGAAGGCCGCCCGTGAGGGAGGCTCTGGTTCGTCAAATTTCTGAGGAGTTCGATGAAGGCGGCTGAGGATTCAATCCAGAAACCAGCCAAGCTGCCGGAGGACCGATCAAGAGCTGGTTCAGATAGAACAATCATGACTGAGGCGACTAAAGGAAGTGAAAAACCAGGAAAGCGGAAGAAAATTGTTGAAGTGGAAATACCGTCTGGACCTAGATGGAGGGATTCCAAACTTCCGAAAGTTCCCAAGAAAATCCAACTTGATGACGAACATTCGGAAGAGGAACCCGAGTTGCCTTACAAGCAAGTACCTGAAGTAGACCACAAGGCCGACCAGAGAAATAAAGCACCTGCGGAGAATATACCCATGAAGCCTAAAAAGCATCATAAGGACCGTCCGCAGGAGGCTAAAAACTCAGGCAATATACCCGTGGAAAACAAAGGGAAACAAGATGAGAAGACTCTGGCTGAAAAAGCCTATGCCATCGTCCGTCCAATAGACAAAGCTGGTACCATCGACAAATTAGTTGATGAGGTTTGGAAAACACGGCTTTCCCCTGAACTGGGTGATCTAGTCCGTGCCTCACCTAAATTAGCTGAGGTATTAAGGAAAGCCTTGACAAAGAAGCGTGTCAAGCCTCCACGAATCAACGAATCTGTGGGCACTTTAAATCAAGAGTGCGCCTTTCCGTATATGGAAGACGAGATCGAGATAGGAATTGCGGATGACGCGTTGGAAATGGACGACTTACCACTAGTGGATAGCTTCTATATTTCCACGCAAAAGGACAATGACTTTGATAAAAGGGTTGAAGTTGGGAACATAATAGTTCCCGACCCTTATCTACTATACCTGGCAAGTTTGGGCCCTGATGAAAGCCCAAAACCGGTATATGTTAGTAGGGATTCAGCCAAACTCAGAGCAGTGTTCCCCAAAGTGAATGATAGTGCCTACGTAGAGTCTGTGGTCGACAGTGGTTCCCAAATTATTTCGATGGCTCTGCGAGAAGCAGAAAAGTTGAAACTAAGCTGGGACACTGATCTCCAGATTTACATGCAGAGTGCCAACGGGCAGTTGAAGAAGTCGGCTGGATTAGCCAGGAATGTACCATTCGTGTTTGGAGACATTACAGTGTACTTACAAGTGCATATAATTGATCAACCAGCGTACAAGGTACTACTTGGCCGGCCATTTGACATACTCACTGAAAGTTGGGTCCGGAACAAACCAGATGGTGGTCAGGATATACTCGTGAAAGATCCGAATACGGGAAAGAGATGCGTTGTGCCAACCAGGGCACGAGGTACCTACACCGCGGAGGATGAGGAACGAGCTGAACTCGCCAAAGGGGACCGACCGGATGTTCCGTCTAAAGGCCCGTCCAAACAGTCGGATTTCTTTGAAGCCAAACCAGGCCCATCAAAGCAAAGTCGAACTGTGCGAATGGAATCCGTACCAGACGAAGATGACTCTGACTACTACGAGGAATCAGATGAGTCGGAAAGTGAATCAGATGATGACGATGAGGATTTTCACCGGTCTCCGAGGACTTGATAGAAGGCTTTCAAAGAGGAGAGATGGCGCTACAATTTGGCTTTAATGAGACAGGGGAGTTGGAGATTCAGGGATACATGGAGCCTAGAAATGGAGAGAGTTTCTCAGAAGATGAAGTCCGAGAAGCTTACATTTCAGCTTCAAGAGGATCTGAGTCGATGCGCGCTGACCATCGGGCAAGAGTGCTATTCAACGAGTTTGTCACGCCAAACCGCAAGCAGAGAAGATCTGGAGTTCAGCATCAAGTATTCACTTGGGACGAAAAAGTCCCCGACCATTTGAACCATATGGCCGAGAAAAGATTAAATCGTGGGAAAGTTCCGAAGCATGATATGCAAAAGGACAAAAAGTGCAGTTGTTGCCAAACAGTAGAATGGATAATGTCTAAAGATACTAAGAAAGGCGCAGCACGCAATCAGAAAGGGAAGAAGCAGGCGTCTAAACGGATACCAGCTACCCCGACTCTGATAAAGAGAGTATACGCCACCAAGAAGTATAAACCAGTAGCATTGAAAGTGCGGCCGGTATATACTGATCTACCAGAGCAATTCAGGATTCAGAGGAATATCATTGGAGACCCTCTACAGGACATGCCAGGGCTATCACCAAATCCATCAGACTTTACGCCAACTGGGCGGTACACAGTGGACAGGAAAGAAATAATTGACAAAATACACGCGAAGGACTTCCTATGGTTGGAGGAGAAGAAATTGCTTCACAACTTTATGATGATCCAGAACGAGGCTTTTGCATGGGACGACTCCGAAAGGGGAAGCTTCAGACATGACTTCTTTCCTCCAGTTGAGATACCGGTTATTGAGCATAAGGTTTGGGTTGAGCGGAGTATTCCGATCCCCAGAGGACAGTTGGAGATGGTTTGCGACATTATTCGAAAGAAAATAGATGCTGGAGTCTACGAACCATCAAATGCTTCGTATAGAACCAAATTCTTCGGTGTTGTAAAGAAAGATGGCAAAAGCATCCGTCTAGTCCATGCTCTGGAACCCTTGAATAAAGTTACTATTGCGCACTCAGGTATTCCTCCGGCAACAGAGGAATTAGCAAACCACTTTGCTGGAAGAGCCTGTGGAGCTGTACTGGACTTATATTCGGGGTATGATCATCGAGATATATCTGAAAACAGTCGGGACTATACGACCTTTCAGACACCGTTTGGAGCACTGCGGCTAGTAAAACTGCCACAGGGTTGGACTAACTCAGTTCCAATCTTCCATGACGATGTAACCTATATTCTCAGGGACGAGATCCCACACGTCACGATACCATACATTGACGATGTCCCGATAAGAGGACCTGGTTCAAGGTATCAAGACAAGAATGGAAAATACGAGACTATCCCAGAGAATGCAGGGATTAGACGTTTCGTGTGGGAACATTTCCAGAACTTGAATCGAATAGTACAGCGAATAAAGTATTGCGGAGGCACCTTCTCGGGTCTAAAAGCATTGCTCTGTCTTGATGAGTTTCCCGTCGTAGGACATCTCTGTTCTTTTGAAGGGCGGAGACCGTCTGAAGATCGAGTTGGAATAATTCTCAGATGGCCGGGATGTGAAAACGTTTCGGAGGTCAGACAGTTCCTCGGAGTTGTTGGACAGGTCAGGATGTTCATTAAGAATTATGGAAATATTTCCAGGCCAATTCAACAACTTCTAAGGAAAGACACAGAATTCGAGTGGGGAGAAAAGCAGCAAGCTTCGATGGATGCCATTAAAATGGAAGTCGCAAAATGCAGAGCACTGAAACCGTTGAATTATGAATGGGACTCAGATATTGTTCTTGCTGTGGACACATCCTGGAGGTCGGTCGGACTGGAAGTGTATCAATGCGATCCAGATGACCCAACCAAGAGGTACTACGCTAAATTTACCGCCATTCCTCTAAATGACAGAGAAGCCAGATTCTCGCAACCTAAGAGAGAACTCTACGGTTTGCTGAGAGCCTTGGATCGTATGCAATATTGGTTGTTGGGAGCGAGACGGCTAGTAGTTGAAGTTGACGCGCTCTACATCAAGGGAATGTTAGCGAACCCAGGGATGGGTCCTAATGCTACCATTAACAGATGGATCGAGAAAATCCTGATGTACCATTTCAGTCTGAAACATGTTGCGGGAAAAACGTTTCCTGTGGATGGTTTGTCTCGAAAGAGGCCAGCTGAAGGTGATGAAGAGTGGCCGAATCCAGAAGATGGTTACGACGAGTATGAACTTCCTAAGGACCACCCTGAGTGGGACCACTGAAGGGAGGACAACCATTGGATTTCGAAGACTTCAAGGGTGATATAGACACACGCTGGCGGCTATGAGCAAGAAATCTTTGATACAGCTGTTTGGGAGGGAGACTTCCAGAAAGAATGTGACAACGCTTTCATGGCCGAAGTCGCAAAATATTGATATCATCAAACAAGCCTACGCTGCTGAAGGACTTAAAGTCCCGCAGTTCCTGAATGTTCAGGCATCCGAGGAAGAACCACTTCTACCGGATGTTAAGTACAAACTAGACCCAGAAAGCCGAGAAGAGTATCCAGAAGATCACAGATCTGATGTTGCGAAACAGCTGGATGAAAGGAATTGACGCAATAAGCGAGTGGTTGAAAGGATCCATTACAGAGACCTAAAGAGTTTGGGGAAAATAGTCCGCATACTAGACCAGCTGATGAATATCGGAAGTTCATGCGGTATGCCTCCAAATTCTACCGAGATAAAGTAACGGGAAAATTGTACAGGCAAGACGCGGAAGGACCTCCAAGGCTTGTAGTTGCAAAAGAGTACCGAATGTACATGATACGAGCGGCTCATGACAGTCTTGGTCATAAAGGGGCATATGCAACCAAAAGCATGATTGATTTGAGGTTCTGGTGGCCAGACCTTTCTCAAGATGTGGACTGGTATGTAAAATCGTGCCACTTGTGCCAAGTGAGACAGAAGACGATGTTGAGGATTCCACCTAAAGCTACAATGACTCCGAGTATCTTTCAAAAGATCATACGGATGTAATGGTTATGGGGGTGCCTTCTAACGGTTGCCGGCTAGTAGTTGCTGCAAGGGATTCTCTGACCAGATGGACAGAGGCCCGAGCACTTCGATCTGATAATGCTGAAGCGTTGGGAAAATTCCTACTCGAAGAGATAATTTGTAGATGGGGCTGCCCACGGGAAATAGTTACCGATAATGCGGGACAGTTCCTTGCTGCTGTAAAATGGCTAGCTGCAAAATATGGAATAACAGGGCATACGAATCTCACCGTATAATTCACAAGCAAATGGTCCAGTTGAAAGAGGTCATTGGGATATGAGGCAGTCCATATATAAAGCCACTGGTGGAGACACCAGGAAATGGTATTGGTTCCTGCATCAAGTCGTTTGGGCGGATAGAATCACGATCAGGAGGGGCTTAGGCTGTTCTCCTTATTTTGCTCTCTGTGGTGCTCATCCAACTATACCTCTGGATATTGAAGAAGCGACCTGGTTGGTGGAATATCCGGGCGAAATATTGTCAACCGCTGAGCTAATTGGCCTCCGAGCGAGAGCATTGGCTAAACACACGCAACATGTTGATGAAATGCGGGCAAGGGTTTCAGCAGAGAAAACTTGCAGCAGTAAGGCGATACGAGAGAGTACACGAGCACACGATCCGGAACTTTGATTTCAAACCCGGTGACTTAGTGTTGGTCCGGAATACAACCGTGGAGAAATCACTGAACACGAAAATGGCGTCCAGATATTTGGGCCCCATGGTAGTAGTTCGTCGTACAAAAGGTGGAAGTTACCTTTGTTGCGAAATGAACGGTGCAATGTATCACGGGAAGATTGCACAATTCAGAGTGATTCCTTACATGGCCCGGAAGCGTCTGGATTTGCCCAGTAAAATATTGGACTTAATAGACCTCAGCAAAGAGAGCCTGGATGATCTAGCAGCGGCAGGAGAAGTTGACGATGAATATCTTGGAAAAGATCTTCAGTTCGATAAAATTAACCTACGCCCAGACTGGCACGAAGTCAATCCAGACGACTTGTCAGATGAATATCATAGTGAGGAGGAACCGGAAGAAGATCTTGGGCCTATACCATTGTATGATTCTAAAAATCCGAGACGTTCCAAGGAGAGCGAAGAAACAAGTAAAATTGTATCTACGAGCTCGGCATAACATCAACGATTAAAAGAATGGATCACAAGTTGGTTGAGGATAAGGTCGTGGTTCAAAAGAGTGTGGCTATTTGATGAGTGGGGGTTGTTTTTGCGGAAGAAACCCTTCGGCCTAAAAGTGTATTAGTAACGAGTAAAGAAGAAATATTTGGCATAACGGACTAGTTCGCAGCGGAGTTGCTGGAAGGAACGTGGAGATCGCGCTCCTTGACGAGACGCATAATGGTCTGGTGCTCCTTGCGAAGCATCTCCAACAGGCGAAGGTCGTACGAGAGACTATGACCGGTAACGGTCATGTTGGTGCGAATGTTACGCTCCATACGGAGGACGGCGTCGTCATCATACTCGTGAGGGGCCTCCGCAACGATTGCCTTAGCGGTTTCAAGGACCTCGGCATCAGAACGCGTCTCGGAGCCTTGTAAAAGCGAATTAAACAACGAAATATTTCAATAGAGAGATTTAGGGCTTGCCTGTAATACGGGGAAGGTCCGAAGGGCTCAGCTTGTAGGAGACTTTGCGGCTGCGTTTGCGGTTTGCATCCAGCTTGGTGACTTCGCCATTTGCCTCCTGAGTTCCCTAAAATTAGGTGAGCTAGTAGGGAGTGTAAAGAGACAAAAACGCACAGTGGAAGTACGACGGGCGGACTTAGAAGTCTGAGGATCCGGATCCAATGGGTGACCGATAGGTATGAGGAATGTGAGACCGCTCTTGAGTGGCACATAAGGAGTGAAATAGTTGAAGACACGTACGGCCTTCTTGGCAGCACCGGAGTCTGAAACGGTTCCCTCCTCCTCGTCCTCGTCATCCACCTCAATAAAGTCAGGATGAGCAGCAGTGGCCTCAACAGCGGGTCCGGCGGTCGAATCTTGGACCTTAAGTTGGGCAAAATCAAAAATTAGGTTGCGAACGTAGACTTGGACGGGATTGGAGTCTGCTCACAGGTTCAGCAGCTGCAGTGGTTCCATTCATGGGATCATCTTCACCTGGCTCATCCTCTGAGTGGTCCTCATGATCGGACTCGACACGTTCAGCGGACTTGACGTTTTTGCGGCGCTGGGATTTCGTTGAGCAATTAAATAAGAACTAAGATAATTAAAAGGACAGACGACGCGAGTCTTCTTGGCCTTAGCCTTCTCAAGGGCAGCGGCTTTTTCCTGACGATCGGCTGCAGCCTTGGCTTTAGCGGCGGCGGTATCGGCGATACGAACGCGTGCGGTAGCCTCAAGGAGAGTGGTGACAGCGTGAACGCGAGGATCCCAAGGACCGGGGGTGTTATGTCCGTGCAAATCAGTCTTTCATTTTTTCCCATTTATCGGTTCTGGTCGCACTCAATCCAACTCTGATCGTGCTCCCGTCACCTCCGGACACACAATCACGCACTACATCAGACCCTGCACCACTCCGGTAATACTCCAGCACCACTCCAGCTCACTCCGGTCGATTAACAGTTCACCTGTTCCCGGACCTATCCCGGAATACATAGCTCTTGTCCAATCATGGATTGCTGAGTACTTCTACCTTATTACCTACTTCACCTTATCTTGGCCACCTCCGGCCTCACTCCTCCCCTCGCTCACCCTCCGGTCATCCCGGATAATCCCGGAACCTCTGGACTAGTCATCCAGCCCTGACCGGATCTCTGCGGTTCACCCATATCGCCCAGGAACATTCTACCTGAACATTCCACCTGTACTTCACACTGGTCCTTCACTGTGATACAGGCTGTGGCACCTCCGCACTCCTTGGTATATTCCGGACTGTGATTATGTAATCACTCCGAACTCCGGTCCTCCACGTTCCTTGGTTCAGCTCCACTTCACCCCCGTCATCTCGGACCTCTGCCCCTATGCATTGGAACTCTCCTAAAGGACTGCCAACGTCCTCCAGAATGATTCCTTGCAACTGTGTCCACTCCAGCGACCTGGAGCTCCCAAAACCACCAACACTCAACACCAGTACCTTGGAACTCGTTCATCTCGACTACCAACATGCCAGTCCAACATCTGGTACAATTATGCGCTATTCATCTATGCCCCATCACTCCTGCTCTCGTTCCAGTCGCTCCGGACATATCTCCGGAATCCGGAGTTACCCGGAGTCACCGGAGTCATCAGACTCTTCCCCGGAACGTTCGCTATTATGCCTTATCAACTCCTCTTCCATTTATGCATCCCTTATCACTTCTCATCTATTGTTTCAACGCTCTCATCACTTCTCCTTGTTATCTTTTCATATGCTTCACGCTTCCATCACATTCCCATCATTCTCCATCGCTTCTTCATCTGCCTCAAGGCAGATGTCATAGCACTTACATCTTATCACTCTTCTATCCATCCGTTCATCTATCAAACCATATGCTCTACCTTTCCCCTTTCCTACTTCCTATTATTCCTTATTCCCACTTCATCCCTTTTCCCGCATGGTGGTGTCTTCTTCCATGCGGTTCACTTCATTTCATGTTGCTTCACATTGCCTCATGTTACTTATTCCCTTTTGTACAAATTGCTTGTCCTTAGTATAAATACCGGTACTTTACATCTTGTACAGTATCCGAAAAATAAAAGTTATCCATGCTTCCCTCTCATGGACTGTTGCCAATCGTCTCTTGAGGTTCTGGTCATTGCCTCTCAACGTCTCCCCCTCTATGGCCTTGCTCCCGTCTCCCTCTGGTTCCCTGCTGTGACTCCGGTCACTCCGGTCACTCCGGTTTCCGGTCACAACTCCGGAGTCCTCGCTCGGCCATACCAACAACTGCGGTTCAACTCCGGGTTGTCTCCCATGTCTTGGATATGCCTCTAGTTTGCTCTGGCACACTCCCTTCGCATCTTCTTCTTGTCAATCATTCTGGTTCACACCGGAACTGCGCTGGACGACTACCCAACAAACACCGGTTATGCTCTTGTGTCTCCGGTCCAGGCTATCCCTGTCCCGTCGCCATCTTCGAGCTCGTACGACTCAGACCTTGGCATAGGACACTTCCCCATCTCGCAGCCCGAGGCCAGTCAGTCGGTCACCCTAGCTGAGTTGTGGTGTTCCGAGAAGTGGCTGATCTAGACATCCGTTCATCTCCGGTTCGCGGCTTAGCCCGGCTCTGGTCATATGATCGGATATTCCTTCCCTCTTGGCTCAGCGATATAACAGGGGGCACCAGCCCAGGCGGTATTGTAGGTCTTCTTGAGAGTGAAAAGAACGTCGCGGATAACGGACGAACGCGCTGAGATCTCGGTATATTTTTCAAGTGGACCCTGGAATATTTGGGTTAAGCGAATAAAAATGTTCGAGAAGAAGTACGCACTAGTTTGCCGGCTTGAGCGGCGAGGAAGTCCAGATGGGTCTCTCGATCCTCGAACTTGGATTTAATCGCACGAGCGACCTTGTTGACGTCTTCCCAGACATTGACAGGCAAGCCAGTGGGGCAAATAGTCGGATCGTTAACGTGAGCCATGAAGACGCGAGGATGGGAAAAAGCGAGAGGCAAATAAACGGGGTTGATTGAAAGCGCTCTTAAAGGATATTGGCTCCAGCCACGCGCAAACATTCGGTAACTGAGGACAGTTACGATTTTAAGTGTGGGGGAGAGGGTGAAACAGGAACAGTGAAACTGAGGGAATTTTGCGAAGATTTCAGGCCTAGATACTGGTGAAAATCAGATTCTGGAGTCCAAAATGACGCAAAAATGAAATATTCCATGCTGTAGCTCGGGCAACGGCATGTGGACTTCAATCAGAATACCCTTCGGATGAACTACCGAGTGCTCCCGAAACAGTATCCCGAGGAACCGATCAATATAACTCGCTTTGATTGACACTTCGGTAGTTCATCCGGTGAAACAGTCGGGGAACTATCCGGACCTTGCGTCAAGAAGGATCGAATGGCAAGACAACTCGTGGCCCGAATGTTTGATGTCGCGAATTAGTTGGCCAGGAACGAGACATTCTCGTCTAAAGAGATAGACTAAGTTCGAGAGACTCGGACAAAAGAGAACGACGAAAGAGAATTGACATTCGCCGAACGGTTAAACACTACAGTCGGACTAGACTAAGCTATACTAAGCTGGAACAAGCTAAATAGCGCCGAAGTCAGGCGAAGAATCTATGAGAGCGGGAAGATCCTCCAAGTCCTCAGAAATTCCTGAAGGAGCTGATTCGATGTTGTCCCAAACGATTGAACCGGGAAGGCCAGAAGGGGAGAGGAAGACGCGCTCGGAAGACTTGCACATACGGTTGTGGCGAGTCATGCGTTCCAACAGAATATTCTGCAGTTCAGCAGACATGCCAAAGTGAAGACCGATGTCCAACAAGGCCGGAATGGCTTGAATATCGAACGAATCGATGATGTTACGATAAGCCATTATGGTCTTGAAGGGGCTGACGACGGCAGTCGCACGAAAGTACGCTGGAAGAATGGGGTAGAGCGACTGGTAGTGTTCCAAGGTGATACTGGCGCCGTAGTTGAGGACATGCTCTGAAAGGGCTAGTCAGTTGAAGCAAATGGATGAAGGAAAAACAGGACACGTACTAAGACTCTCAAGGGTCCTCTTGTCGTCCGCCTCGGCGAAATCCTGGAATTCCTCCAACGAAGTGAACGTGCATCCGGGGTTGAGAGCGATATCGCACTCGCGGCAGGAAACAGCCCAGCAGTCGAAGGTACAACCACGGTTCAACTTGACGCAGTTATCGCAGAAAGACTTGGGCTGGAAAGTGAAATGAGATCGTGCTGAACGAAGTAGTTGACGAGGACTCACGTTTCTCACAATGAGCATGGACGAGATCTCGGCGAAGCGAGGAGTGGCCTCGGCTATCTTGGGCAACAAGTGCCTAGGAGAGCCGGTGAGCACCAAATCAATGCCGTCGAGGATACTGTTCATGAAGGAGCGAGAGAAACGATCTGGGAATCATTCAATAACGAACGTTCTTTTATGAGATTCAGACTGGGCACTTGCCGACTTGTTCAGGAAACAGTTGACATGAAATATTTGGAAATAATCAAATTTGAAACAACAACAAGAGTGACGGTTAAAGAGGAGTCAAGGTTACAATACGATCAGCAATGAGGTGCATGAAAGACAATCCAACGTTTGCCTCGGCATACAAGTCAAAAAGCCCCACAAGCTCCCTCGGGTTGTCGAACTTAGCAAGGCTCTCCTTGATATGACGGCGTACACGGTTGAAATAGCATCGGCGCAGCCAAGTAAAAACAGCAGGAACGTGTTCCTGGAGTTCGGCGTAAGAATACTTGTCCCGACCTAGGAAAGAGTCTGCAAAAAGTGTTTAGAGACGGACGTTGACCAGGAATATTAAACTCACTGGAATCCCAAGAGTCACCGTGGTCATCGTAGAACCGCTTCCAATTCTCAGGATCGAGTAGGAAACAAGTTGATTCGAGGGAACGTTCGCAAGAGACGCATGCTCGTCCCCAAGTACGCACTGCACAATCTCGCTGGTTAGCCTGGCAAGGTGTACAGGGGTTCGAAGGCTACAAGGGATGGATTAGTTGGGTTCATGAACTATTAGGAGTGTCACGCACCAAGTAGTCTTCCAGCATGAACAAGACGAATTCTTCCTGCTCGTTCTGCAGAGGCATGAAACAGTAAAAGGGAAAGAGACGTAGAAACGATCAAGCATGAACCCCTGTCCTTTTATAGGAAGACCCGACATGTGATCCGATTGATTTAGTCGGCTTCGCCCGACAATTTGATCAAATAGTTCGAACTTGTGTTGAATTCAATTCCACAAAAGACTCAAATAGTTCACACTTCAGGATTGGCTTAAGACTTATTCAAAAGACTTAATCGTTCAATCTTGACTTAAATCACACAAAGGGAGGGCATCCAATCAAAGCTTTTGTTCCTAACTACGAACTATTCTAAAAAGAATACAAGTAGCGGAAAAACACAATAAGGCGCTCAGAGGCGCGACAGCGAGGCAATGCGGTATAGAAACAAGACTGTATGTATACAAAAATTAAAAAGAAGGCGACGCGGCCAGTACTACCCAGAAAGTCCCAAATAGTTCGCAGATCACTTGAAGATAGTAAGAAGACTATCCGTGAAAGCTCGAAAAATTTGGTTTTCTGTGGAATGAACAAGTCAGCGAAAGAGTAAAAAGAGGAAACGGGACGGGACTTACTCAAGTACCTTGAGCATCGCCCGACCCAACCTGCTCCCCGTCACCCGTTCCAACAACATCCGCGTCAACTTCCATTTCACCAGGAGCGTCCGACTCCACACCCGACTCAGCGTCTTCGCCCTCGTTGGCGAGATCGGTGAACTTGTTGGTCTTGGAGCGACGCTTCGAAGTTGAAGCTGGGGCTGGTTGCGACGCGCGGTCGCGGATGTTTTGCTCGCCGACGGTGGGAACATGGCGCTCGGGCCCAGAGAACAACTTGTCGTGGTGTGCGGCAGGATCGGGATCGAAGTTGTCGACATGAGCTGGATCCTCCAGAGCGGCGTGTCTAGCAGAGACAGTGTTCTCGGCGAGAACCATGTCCTGTAGACGCTCGCGAAGGGACTCGGTGGAATTCGACTCGGTGAATCGGGCAAGGAACTGCTTGGACCCAATGTTCTTGATGGTCGTTCCGGCGTGCTCGGCGAAATCGATGAACCGCTGGTGGAAATCCTGGGTGTCAAGGACCGCAAGGCGTTGCGAAGTGTGGGCGCGGATGAACGACGCGTGCAGGTCAGCGCAAAGATTCCAAGTACCTAGAAAAGAGAAGTTAGAAAAACACAAAAGAAAAATGAAATAGCAGGCGCACGCTGCGCCCCCATGTCCATCCAAGACGCGGCTTCAATACGGAAACGCTCAAGTTGGATGTCGGACAGGGTAAAAGAACAGTTGCGCCGGCCCAAGGAACTGCAAGTGGTGCAGTTGACGTTGAATCCCCGGAACTCGCAGAATTGGCCATGCAGGATGCAGTCCAAGCAGGAGTACCCCGGCTGAGATAAAAGAACGTCAGATAAAGAAACACGAAAAGAAAAGAAGACTCACGTCCTCCAATAACTTGACCACTACCGTCTGGAGACGGATGTCGGAAATCTTGGGTGCATGCTTTCGCGTGTAAACCAGATGAGGAAGGCGGGCGGCACCTTGCACTTGCTGGGAGTCCTCGTCGGGGAGAACGTTGGTAGGCGGTTTGCCTTTCTTGACGGGAACCCAGGGATAGCCAAGCGGAGTGGACGGCGAGGAACTGGAAGGGTTCCGCCACCAGGAGTTGATGGTGATGGAGCGGACGTCGAACATCCAGCGCTGTTGCTGGGGAAGTGACTTGAACTCGGGCAGCGATTTGGGGAAGTCCTGCAAATTGGTTGAGAACAGACCGCGAAAACCCTGGTGAGGAACGGTTTCCTGAAAGAGTTGCGATAAGTGAATAAAAATAAAAGAGCTGAGGAAAGGCTTACTTGAGGAGGGTCTTCGGGAAGAGCAGGGAAGACGGGTGGAGGAGGCGCCCCGGGCTGAACCTTGGGACGTTTGTTGAGGGACGACGTGCCATCGTCGGAGTCCTCCCCGATCGCCTTTCGCTTGCCCTTGGAGGCGTCGTCAGCGTCGTCTCCGGAGTCGCCATCGGAAACGAGCACCTTGGGCGCACTCTTGCCTAGAAAAAGAGTCAGAAATAGAGAAGAAAAGAATTTAAAACCAGAGAACGCTACCTTTATCGGAACGGGCCTTGGGGCGTTCACGAAACGTGTAGCGCGCGGGGGTCTCGTCCCCCATCGGATCATCCTCGTTGTCGGAAACGACGACTTGAGGACGACGTGATCTTGAAGGACCAGACGACGATGCGCGAATTGGGGACGAACAAGTTTCCACGGGGGCAGCACTAGAATAAAGTGAACGGTTAGCGAATATAACGAGAATAAAAGAATGCAACGTACGGAGCAGACTTGGAAGGCACCCGGATAGGACGTGGAGGGGATGGTGTACGTTGCGCGTGCGCAAGAGCTGCGCGGTCTTCATCCGTGGCGGCACCAACCCGTGCGAAGTAGTGCGTGGCGTCAGGCATAACCCAGTCCGGGCCAAGAGTCGTGTTCTGTGAGAAGAATGTTTAGAAAAATTCTGAAAAAGCAGATAAAAGACGAACGTCAAACTGCTTGTTCTTCTTGATCAGAAGCTTCTGGAAACGTTCGAATCGTGGTTTTTGGTCGGGATCGATCGCATCGTAAATGAAGCGGAGAGGGTAGTAGAGGCGAACCAAGTCGGGGGTGCCAACCACGATCGAAAGGCCAAACCTTGATCTGCTTCTCCTGGAAAATGGTTAGAAAATTGAGTTAAAAAGCCAAAAGAGAAAAAGGAGGCGCACCAGCATGGGAAGGGCGTACTCAATGAGTTTCAGAACGCGGGAGGGCCTCTTGAGACGTTTATTTAGCTCGCTGGGATCGGCCAGCAGTTGGATAAGTTGTTGGAGCTCGGGCGCGCGAAGATGAATGAAAGGATCCAGGAAGAGGTGACGGTCGGAAGTGCGGTCCTGGTATACGACCCCGTCGATGATAGTCATGCACTCCGGGTTAAAGGGAAGACGTCGTGACTTTGCCTTGGGTTTGGGACGAGGTGGAGGAGTCGGTTCACGGACAGATTCCTCGTCGGTAGAAGGATCGTCGAGATTAGGCGGGGGAGCAGAGACAGAAGAGCGAGGAGCCATAGCAAAGAGAGGTCGGAAGTGAAGGGAACCAGAAAGAAAGAAAGTGGGCGAAATTGTAGACGAGATGGTAGTTAAGAGGAAGGAGCGAGTCAGCCAGGCACCGCAGCACGGAACCGCGATGTCGGCAGACACGAGAAAGTTTATTTTGCGGCGGTAGCGCTGCGAGGCCTACGCAAGAAGTTGAACCCTGGGAATGTTCAGGGTCCTGGACCTACAAAACCACACAAACTCACGGATTAAACCTCGAGTAAGAGGCCGTTTGAGAAAATTTGGGTATCTTGAGAGAGCCCAGAGAGAGGAGAACACATAGGAGTGAAGGGGCAGAAGTGGCTCACATGAGACAAACCAAAATCAGTGAAAAATGGAGTACGATCAGACATTGATCGAAGCCTTCGGCTAAACTGGCACAGTGGGAATTGGTTCCGCCGCGGCAAACTCCGATGCGAGACAGGACGGAAGCAACTAAGCGAGCAACGAGAAGGGACTTAGCGGATTCTGAGAAGGGTGACGAAATAGTTGGCTCAACTAGTTCGTCCCGGACAAGGAATTCAGCTTTAAAAGATACCTATCGAGAGAACCGAGTCTAAATGAACTGTATAGTTGACCGGGGACGGTCAAAATTAAAAGTGTTGGGGAGATGATAAGCCGTGAAAATGACTACGCGTGAAAAGAGGCAAATCTTTTCATTTTAAACGTGAACTATTTCGCTGGCAAGCTATCATATAGAGCGGTTTGTGACCTCGCACAAGTCCGACTAAATGGTCCAGATGGCTAGGCAGACCCTGTTATGTGCAAACTGTTCTATGGGCAGGGAGTACCACTAATGGTTGAGTCGCTGAACACCAAGTACACGAACTAGACGGATATGTAATAAGATTCGGAAAGGCCAAAGTGTCAGCCAGACCACCTACTACGAGGGGGAGTAAAATGAACTATACCAGTAACAAAGACTCCGAGTTCTGAACCAAACGCGCTCAACTATTTGCTTGCGACTGTTTCGACTTGGGACGCGACGCGAACTACCACGTGACAACGGTGCCGTGCCGAGGCTTAAAGTGTTTCTCCAACCTGGAAAACCAACCGAGGCACGATGATGACATTTGGGCGCATGTGATTAAACTCGGAAAGCCAACCGAACCAAGGAGCGGCTTGGCGTCCATCTCGGATAGCCAACCGAACTATTTGGGGAAGTCCAACCCTTCGATCAGTACGATCAAATGAGATGCCGAGTGATCCGGGAAGTTGAACCAAAGACCAAAGTACGACTATGTACAAGGGCACTATCAAATATCTTGCCTAGTCATGAACTAGAAGGGCTAACATGCCAGCGTGCGCTCCAGGTAGGCTGGAGGCAAACAGTTGAAGAAAACTGGAAAGCGGAAGGAATCTAAAACACCCAACTCATCCAAACATTACAACAATTTCACGTGGACCTCGGAAGCCACCCGACCAGCCAATTGGAAGAAGAACCGAAATAGTCAGAGCCGCAGAGCTCGGATAGATACCCGAATGGACTCATAATATTTCCTTAGTCATACATTTCTGAACCATGTATAAAAACGCAGTAGAGTAGAGTAGTTAAGCAGCAGATTCCCCCGGGACATTGGCAAACCCGCCATTGGTTCTGGAGTTTCGTGTTCACGGACGAACTAGTTGCTACCAAGCGCTTGTATTCCCGAATTGATTGATTGATAGACTCGATTTGACTTGAACGATTGGACTAGACCAGACTTGATTAAACTTGATTGACTTGACCTGACCTGACCAACCGACTTGACTTGACTTGACTTGACTTGACCGATTTGACCCACTTGCGCATAAGACCGAAAGTCTACTGTTGCATCCAAGTTCTTCCGTAGAACAAACATACCCACGCCGGTTTAACCAAGCCGTTACCATCCATAACTCCCCGCTTTCGAGCAAAAATCCCAAAAGTGCACAAACCAGTAGCCAACTAGACCGTCGAACTCCTTCGAACCAGAAGTCGAGTAGTCTAAACAACTTGCGCAATCTTGAACTATTTGAACAACTTGATCTATATAAGCCTAATACTTGGCTTCCACCCCCGAACAAACCTGTTCATCACGAAGTGACCAGTGGTTGAGAGTAGTTTGGTGTTAGTTTTGGTGTTTTGTTGGAGATATATTTCCATCTATCTCACCTTAGCGAGCATTTTCCATTCCACCCGTGCACGTAGTGAAGACCTTT
Organism: Mycena alexandri; assembly: GCA_029233265.1. Lineage (NCBI taxonomy): Eukaryota > Fungi > Basidiomycota > Agaricomycetes > Agaricales > Mycenaceae > Mycena > Mycena alexandri. The sequence continues at coordinate 351,372 of JARJCM010000024.1, forward strand.
CAGCGTTGTGATGGACTGAGGGGTCACTGCAGTGAAATCCAACATGTTAACATAGTTTAGGACGTGTGAATAGGCTAGAATGAGAAGATGAACACGATGTGTCTGTTAAATTAAACGCGCTTAAACTTTTGCCCAAAACATGTTTGGGGCCTGGTAGTTGGGGTCAACGTGTCTTCTATGACTATAAAGTGAGTGAGTGCCTTAGCTATCTCGTCATATTTGAACATTGGCAAAACCCACCGTGTTCACCAACTCCCTCCTGTGTCCACCAACTTCCCGTACATTAAACCTGGTTCAACTTCCATCCCAGGTGCGCTGGCTGCCTGATAACTTGCATGAACGAGTCTTGCATGCATAGAAATTCCGGCAGTAACTCAGATCTGTGCTGTACTCACTCTGAACGCGCAGCGTGTCCACCAACTTCCTCCCTCTCGAGTCCACCCAAGATGTGCTAGCTGCCTGATAATTTGCAGCAACACGGGTCTCTCATGAATAGAAAGTCCTGCAGTAGATCAGATCCGTGCTGTACTCAAGGGCTTAAAGTATTTCAGTCTTTGGTCCACCAACTTCTTAATCATGGAACGGTTGTTTATTGTGCTGCTTCTACAAGCTCTGCCAGTTCTACTAGCTCATTGAATGCACTCCATAAACCAACACCCATCACCCAACGGGCTTCCTTGCTCGCTAAATTCTCCCGGTATTCTTCAGGGTTCGATTCGGCCAAGTCCGCCTCAGCCATGAAGTCGTTGTCGACATAGCGAGCAGGTCGAATGCGCGGGACGTAGGCAGGGGTATCAGGTTGACTGGCGAGCCAGCAAAGATGTGCCAGTTCGCGTTGACAAGGGGCCGGCCCTGGCTGAGAGGTAGTTAGTGGACGGGAAGTGGGTGGACGCAGATCAGCACCCACATTCCATCCCAGTGGATCCGCGTGAAGCTAATGCGGATGAGCAGTGAGAGGTTCTCGGCAAGCACGGAAAAGATGTGCCCCTTCGCGTTGACGAGGGGCCGGCCCTAGCTGAGAGGAAGTTAGTGGACAGGAAGTTGGTGGACGCAGATCGGCACCCACATTCCATCCCAGTGGATCTGCGTGAAGCCAATGCAGATGAGCTGTGAGACGGTCCTCGATGAGCACGGCAAAGATGTGCCCCTTCGCGTTGACAAGGGGCCGGCCCTGACTGAGAGGAAGTTAGTGGACAGGAAGTTGGTGGACGCAGATCGGCACCCACATTCCATCCCAGTGGATCTGCGTGAAGCCAATGCGGATGAGCTGTGAGAGGTCCTCGGCGAGCACGGTAAAGATGCGCCCCTTCGCGTCGACGAGGGGCCGGCCCTGGCTGAGAGGAAGTTAGTGGACGGGAAGTTGGTGGACACAGATCAGCACCCACATTCCATCCCGCCGCCGTGTGCTTGAGATATGCAGCAGGGCGTACCGCATGCCCGGCAGAGATGACCACCACCTCTCGGATCCCTTTGGGGCGACACTGGATATGGTTGCTGCGCGATGCGGGCACTTCAAAGCCCGCAATGACGACGGGGGCGGCACAGGGCTGCCGCTGCGCTTCTTGTTCTTCGGGGCGGAGGAGGGGTGGGACTGGCAGCTTTTGTATCAGTGGTTGCGATGGTGGTGTCCGAATCCGAGGTGTTGAGGTAAGGCTCAGAGTCCTCAGGTTCGGTGTCTTGCCGGTTGTCGGATAACGCAGACGGCAGCAGCAAACAGTGTGAGGATTGAAAAGATGGTGGCCTAGTAGAATTCGGCAAAAACGCGCCCGCTTTGCGTCTAGAGGAATATGTGAGTACGTGCCCAAGAAGTTGGTGGACAGCTGACTTTTCTAGATGCCAGGACCAAAGCATGCCTGTGAACTGCGGTTAGCGCGGTGCAAATGAACAGAGTAGGTGTGAGGATTGAGTGAAAGGAGGCCTAGTGGGGGCACACACACCTCTGCAGCTTAAACACCCAGAGGCAAGCAGCCGGCGATGCGGCGCCCAATTTGAGCTCAACGCAACGCACTCTCCGGGGTGCGGCAAGAAGGATGGGGTGAGGCAAGGAGAGGGGCTTACCGGGTCCTCTGGTTGGGTGAGGTGGTCGGGTGGTGGTGGTGGCCTTGAAGGGAGTTAGATGATTATCCAACACATGCACACGTCAACAAACAAATGTAAGCCGGACGTCGATGAGGCAGACACCGATGTCGGCTTTGAGACGGTTCTGAATGTCGCTGAGGATGGGAATGGCGCAGAGGAGGACAGACCATAGCGATGTTCGTGCTGTGTATAGTACAGAGAAGTTGGTGGACACAGGAAGTTGGTGGACACAAGAAGTTGGTGGACATATTGCTCGATCTTGTACGGTATGGACGCTGTTGTACCCCTTATGATACAATCACTTGGAAATGGACCCCGTTGTCAGATGCGCCATTTTTTTAGGCCATGCATTCCGGACGGCGGGCTGGCTTTTTCACAGGAAGTTGGTGGACTCCCTCCGCCATGCCATGTTTTGTACGTCTCATTGAATCATGTAGAAAACAATAACATTACGATAGAACGTCAAAAGAAAAAAATAGATTTTTTTTTTTTTAATAAGGTCGGTGTCGGGGGTCGGGACGGCGGGCGGGGGCGTCGGGGTGATGTGCGGGAGTGGCGGTGTGACGTGCGGGACGTGTTGTTGATGGGTGATGTGATGGGGGAGGCGGTTTGATGGCAGCGCGCACCCGTGATGGCAGTGGCGCTGGGGACGGAGTCGGCGGTGACGACGACGGCGGCAACAGGCGATGAAGACGGCGGGGAGGGCGGCGGGGAGGGCGGTGGCCGCCGTAGAGGTAGCGTCCACCACCCGCCATAGATGGTGGACGGCCTTGGGCGATCTCCTAGGTCCCCCACATAAGGGATATAAGAGATTCCCGTGAAATCACATTAAGCCCTCTAGTTAGAGGCTGAACCCCCCCCCACCTTCAGCCTCTAACTAGAGGGGTTAGTGGGGCACATTAGGTGTTATTGAGTCAACCCCAATTTTGGGCACACGACTTATTGAGCTGACCGAACTTTCAGTCATTGAGCACCGAGTGCTTGAAAAGATTAATGGTGTGCGCCTCGCTCTATCCGTGTGTTGGATTGTCAATCACAATCACTGCGTTCCGGGGTCACCTGCACATGGCCTATGTGTTAGTGTTGCCGATGTCCGGTTCGGTCCGATTTTTAGCCAAAAAATCCGAACCCCGAACCTGACCTGGGGTTCGGTTCACCTGAAAATATCGAACCCCGAACCGGACATCGGTTGGGTTCACAATGGGTTCGGTTCAGGTTCAGAGCAGGTTCGAACACGAATGCACCGTTTCTTTTCAACACATTTTTTACAGCACATTTCGTGCAGTACAGCAGTTATCCAGGTGGAAATATGTTGTCTTAGGTCTTATCATGGGGTCTCCTGCTCCACAAGACACAGTCTCGAGCGGGTTCATGAGAAATACCAGGGCTGAGGCCATTGTAGCGCACAAGTTCCGGTGTGGAGTTATTTTGCGTGACTTACTTATCGCCATTCCAAGCCACATTAGAACGTGGCGGCAGCCTCAAAGGCCTAAAAACACCTTACATGTGAAATGGAAGGGAATGGCGGCCTTGAGGGAGCAGGATGATGCGCCGTGCAGCGTAGGGATTCACAAAGTTTGGCAATCACACTGCAGAATATAATAAAGTCCAGTAATCAGGTTGAAGTTGAACAAGGCTGCACAGGAGGCCAAAATAGTTTGAGAAGTTTGGAAGGAGGTGAGACGAGTTTGAACGAAGCCATGAAGGTCCAGCGCAAGACGCGGGATCGCCGGGATCAACTTCAGTGAAGTCTCCACTTGGCAATTACACTGTCACATTACTATAGCCAAAGCGCGGGTCGTGATCCTTGGACTTGAAAAATCATTTTTTTATCAGTGAATTTGAGGCCAAATTTTACGGGTCCGAACCGGTTCGCACATGTTCGCACAGGTCCACGAAATTCGGGGATTCCCCGAACCCCGAACCCGACCCGCGGTCCGGTCCGGTTTTTCTCAAACTTCCGAACCTCAAAAAAGGTTCGGTTCGGGTTCAGAATCGGTTCTGAACCCGACACCGGCAACACCACTATGTGTAGCTACCTATGCAGAGCTACACAGACGAAAATGTGTAGGTGACTACACACAGTATTTGTAGCTGAGTGCAGCTATGCATAGCTCTGTGTAGCTGTATGTAGCTGTGTGTAGGTCTGCGCAGCTAAGTTTAGCTCTGCGTAGGTCTGTCTAGGCACCTACGCTTGACTGCGCAGAGTCTTCCTAGCCACCTACACTTGGCTGCACAGAGTTTTGCTAGCCACATAAAGTCCTTTTCACCCTTTGGGGTGAGAAGATACGTGAATACCGGCATCCAGATAGTTCCAAAAGCTTGTCCAAAAGACGGAATTTGGCTAGGGCCTTGTATATAATTCCCAGTGACTTAAAAACGCGTTTTTAATACCGGTATGTAAACAAGGTGTTTATAAACGTGTTTGCAAACCGTAGTTGAAATTTCCCACGGTTCCACCAGGTCGTGTTCAAATGGGTCTGGATCATGAAAAATGGGTAGAAACAGCTTGGTAATTGTTATGCTGTGCTGGAGACACACCTCGGACAAGCAGATCCACAGGGAAGGCCTGGATGACCCTGCATAACAAAAATTTGAAGGTCAAAATTTGCCCAAAATCCGGGAAGTTGCCGGGAAGGCCCCCCCACAGTGAATTAAAAACCGGGCTTTTGAGCTGTTCCATTTAAAAAACGGGTTTACAAACACCGGTTTATAAACCGGTTTGTAAACACGAATAATATACAAGGCCCTAAATTTGGCCCATACCCGAGGTTTGCCGTATTCCGCCTGAGCATTCAAATCCCGGTAAAAGCGGGGTCCCTGGGCGACCACGTCGCGGTGATAGGGCGTGTACCTAAACATGCATGAAAACTACTAAGTTTTCTTCGATTTACGACCTATACGGAGGCGAAGTGAGACTAGATTAGAGGGAGTACGTTCTCCTCGGAACGGTATTCTACACCGCTTACGGTCGAAAGCCAGTGATTAACAAGTACTTTACGGTCCAACCAAGAGCCTTAACGGGTGTCTTAGTTCAGCCTTATAGTCTACCGCTGGGCTCTGGGAGTTGGCTTACTGCCAGACTCTTTGAGTACCGAGGTGAACAAGAGGAACTACTATGGTCTTAGCGGCTGAGCGCTACAAGCGGTAGCCTCATTAATGATAAAGAAGTTGTTCTTTGAACTCTTACCGTACGGCTGGAAGACCTTCAGCCGGAAGCCAACATTGACAAGTTCGAGCCGGAAGCACCGGCAGCTGGCCAGACTATTTATAGAAATGTGGTCTACCGGCTGACCGTTGGTGGCTGTGCAATTCGGGCGGTAGAAGCCAGCCTACGGGATGAACTCAGAAAGAAAAGTCTTCTTCCCGCTGGACTGTTTCAACGGGAAGACTAGTTTTTGAGCAGGAATAAGATAACAGAAGTCCTACGGGCCGAACCTCTTACGGTTGGACCACCTTAGAGCCAGCCGCCAGTTGGTCTATTTATAGCCTACTGGCCCAACGGTTAGCCATGGCTGTGCAACTCAACGGTAAGGACCCGCCCATGGTAAGAGTGCAGGAAAAAGCCTCTACCGTTGGAGCAATCCAACGGTAGGGCTTTAAATAGACAAGATGCAAGATAATGAGACTCTACAGTAGAGAACCTCATATGGTCAGACTCCCTCCTACGATACGGGTTGATCTAACCGTTGATGGGAGATCACCTGATGGCTAACCATGCCAACCGGAAACGGCGGAAGGCTAACGGTCGGATGTTCCAGCCGGAGATAAACCTTCTCTGAAGATGGTCTGCTGTCGGTCCTGGACCAGCGGTAAGCCACCCAACAGAGTCCTCTCGAGATAAAAAGCTATATAAAAGACATTGGTTAATGGCCAACGGTAGGGACTGCCAGCGGTCAGCAGCTGAACAGGATCACAAGTAACCGCTAACCTTCGGGGTCACCGGGCCCAGACCATGATATGATATTCACGGGCCAGCGGTTGGCAACCAAAACTACCCACGGTTAGGAATACTCCAACCGCTATTGGACCGCTAACCACCAACCCACATGGCTCATCAATCACGACCTATCACGCCATTCCGAACTCATTCCGAATATTTCCTTTTAGCCTATGCAGTTTGTATAAATACAGTAGAGTTACACCAATGTACCGGAGTGAATCCGGCCCCCAGCCGTTAGTACCTCAGAGGAAAGATAAGATATAAAATTAGATTTTGTTGGAAAGCAATAAGATAGGATAGAGGTGTGTACGTCTCCGCGCAACCGCCGCCTGAGCACAGCCGCCTAGCCAGCCGCTAGCCCTTAGAAGCCGTTGTTGCCGACCGGAAACTAGCCAACGGGATTTGTCTCCCCGCCGCTACAGAGTACCGTCAGTGAGAATAAAGGAAAGCCTCGACGAGTGTGTACGTTCCATCCACTAGCCGCCGATTGAGCTTTGCTCTCTGCCGCCGCTATCGAGCTTTGCTCTAGCAATAGTTGGGAAATAAAGGAAAGCTCGACCTTTCGGTCTACAGTGGCTACTCTGTGGCAAGAGTGGTCACCGTAGCGTTGCAAGTACACAATCTCCATATTTTGTACTCGAGTCGAGTACTCTCAAACCATACAAACTTTCCTACGGGGGCCGCGACTTCAGATAAAGATATCGAATTGGATTGAATTGAAACCCAATTGAACTTGCACTCAATATAAACCTTGTCCGCGGTCCACTTGTTGATAACACTTAAGAAAGCAACACTCCTGAGGGACGAGACGCCTGTCCCACTACCCCGAACTCACACACACGATTAGCTTCGGTTATTGGAGTTTGTGAGATTAGTTAGATTTGGTTGGTTTTTGGTTGGTGTTGGTTGAGTTGATAGCTCGCTGCGCCGGTCTGACCTGCCGATCAATCGATTTCACGGCTGCACCCGAGTGCACCGTTTCAGCGGGTTGTCAGTCACTGTGTTCTGGGGCCGCCTCGGCACAGTGTATTGACGTGGTGTTGTGCGCCGGCTCGGCTCGGCCCACTTTGCAGATTCAGCTCGGCACATGTCGACCGATGTCAACACCATGAGGACCCATGTTTATCACTTTATAGGTCGGATCCCGATTTCGGCCAAAATTTTGAGTTTTATCCGAACTAATTATTTGTTCCCATGGTTTTTGAGGCAGGCAAAACACTTCTTTTCCCAAGACGGTCACTTTTCATGTTTTTTTCCTCAAAATTTTCTCAAAATTTTATCCGAACTCGGGATCCGACCTATAAAGTGATAATCATGGGTCCTCTACACCATGTCGGCACAGGTCGCCACGTGTGCCGACGGGGCCGCGGAACCCTTTAGTAACACACCGTCAGCAAAGAAACATATTAAAGCCTGCGACAAGTCTTCCCAGCTAAGCGCAGGTAACTACGCTGACCTACACTCACCTACACACATTAAGTGCAGTCGCCTAGGCAGCTCCACAAATAGCTGCCAAGAGAATAGGGGCAGTCAGAGTAGAGGATTACGCAAGGATTATGCTCGGATTCTGGGAAGGATTATGGAATTTTGAAAGACCATAATCCCTCTATAATCCTCACCATAATCCCTTCAATTTTGACCACCCACAAACTTGTTCGGATTATGGCGCGATCATGGAATCCCACTCGAGTCTAACTTTGCATCAGCATAATCCATAATCCACAATCCTCGCATAATCGCCTCCGGAGGCGATTCGAGGATTATGGAGGATTACGGATTTAAGAGGATTATCCCACGATAAATAATTCAAGAATCCGTTGAGAATCCTTGTGGATAATCCGACCATAATCCTCTACTCTTCACCGCGTTCCGGGGTCACCTACGCATAGACAATGTGCAGCTATTTGTGGCTCTGTTTAGCCGTCTGCGCTTAGCTACACAACCCCTGTCTAGCTCTGTGTGGCTAAGCGCAGACGGCTAAACAGAGCTAAACAGAGGCTGTGTAGGTCTTGTAGGTCTGTGTAGTGATCTGCACTTACCTACACAGCTCCACAAATAGCTGCACATATTGTGTGCAGCTATGTGTAGCTTATGCGCAGCTATGTGCAGCTTATGCGCAGCTATGCGCTGGTGATCCCGGAACGCAGTGAGTCCACTCTCGCCATATACAGCTCTTTGAGTTCTTTGATTGTACATGGCATTCAAAGAAGAGAGTAATGTGTTCGATAAGCCCTAAAAAGCAGGTGGCGTACCATAATCTCAGTGCACGCAGTCCGTGTCTGCGTCACCCAGTATATTGCCTAAGCCCTCACTTTTTCCACCCAGCACCGGTGAGTTTCCACTGGTTATTCGGGGGCCAATTCGAACCTCACGGAGTCGCGGCCAGAGTCCAATAAGTGATGCACGCGTCTGCGCCTCCTCTTCGCCAGAGATCCAGGGTCTGATACCGGAATCCAAGTTGATTCCGAGGACCTCGAGGTTGCGCGGCAACAAAATACTCTTTTCGCGGATCCACTTGAGGACGGTCTACATGATTGATGTGAGTGATGTTGGATCACAAAAATATAAGGGGTGTCGCACATTGAGAATCTCGTACTGAGCTGCAGATGAAGATGAATCCACTGGGCTTGCGCGAGGCATCCCCTCTTCTGTGTCCGATATCTCCTCCTCGGGGCAGTCTATCTCACCCCGAGGAGGAGGCCACGTTGCTAGTTGGGTTACATCAATCAACAGCGTAGTGAGGTGTGGGCATGCGGAGACAATGGCGGCGAAACATTCAGGGGTGGGTGAAATGGAAGGGAGGGAGAGGAATTGGAGGGGAACGGACGCATGCGACAGGTCTGCGAATAGAAGTGCCAAGTATTCTCCCGCCTCCTCCAATGGGATCGCTACATGATCATAGGGATAGCTCCGTTTGACCGACACAGTGCCCACTGGACGATTCGCCGTGAAGACATCAATCAGCAACGGTGGCACGGTCAGGTTACCCAGACGAGGAATGGTGTTCGGGTGAATGCGACTGGGTAGGGGATCGTTCGAGGTGAGGTAGACATAATGTATGGCCAGTGATTCAAGCTGTGGGCATCGTTGCAGGAATTCGAAGAACAGATCGATGCCTATTTCCTCATCGGATAGAAACCCGAGGGAAATAGAGATGAGTTGAGGGAATTTCCTGGGCTGGAATCCGGTGAGTAGAGATACCATTTCTCCGCGACGATCGATGTTTAGGCTCTGGAGATGCTCCGCGGACACGAGTCGTAGAGGTTCGGTCGTCACAGCGGTGGCCCACCGGGATGCTCCAGGAGTCACAGATATCATGAAGGACTTGAGCTTCATTAGATTTCCAGCGCGGGCTGTAATATCGCACGCGAGAGTAAGGCTCTCGAGGTTGGACAGCGACAACAATGTGTTTCGGGTATGCACATCAATGGTGACCCCCAACAAATGCAAGGAGCGCAGGTTGTGATACAGACCAAGAGTGCTGGCGAAGGTCGCGATGACCCGTTCATACAACTTCTCGAGCAGCACCAAGTGCTTCCTGTTCTGGATATTCAGGAGGAGCCTAGTGTGCGGAGTTGCCTCCGCCGCGGCACTAAACCTCCACGAGCGCACCCATAAAGCGTGGGGACCCTCCGGCAACCTCTCCAGTCTGACTGCCGTCCGCTCCATGTAGTCAAGACGGTTCCCCCAGCCGTCCTTGTCGACCGGACTCCAAATCTGCCCCGCATCGAAGCTTTGATGTCGGAACAAGAGTGGCAGGCACAGTGTTCGGAAGAGGTGACAGACCAGGGAGAGTTGGCGGAGTTGGCGAGCGGAACATGGGGTCCAGCAGTCCAGCCAGACTTCTGGGGCCAACAAGTCGAGGTAGGGGACGGAGGGGATGCTCATTGTCGTCGTGGCAGAGAAGCAGGCGCGCAACGTCAAAGGTCGGTGCTGATCGATGATTGCCTTCTCGGCATGACAGACGACAGGCCGGCAATTGACTTCGTTAATCCAACTGGCAATCACACACCATATATTTCAGAAAGAAAAGAAAAAAATGTAGCTCTGTAACTAAAGTCTCTATCTTGACGTTGACGTTGAATGTTTACGAGTTTTTAATCAGTTATCACGCCGAATAACATTGCAGCCCTTTGCGGAACTTAGGGCGCGGACAGTTTTTTTTTTTTTTTCATGCTTTTCAACGAGAATCGTTATTTCGAGCTCAATTCTTGTCCGTTTGCCTTGAGAATATGCTCATTGTGTCCGCAATAAAAATGCGGAGGGCACCACGGTTCTCGTTTTCCCTGATGCGATCATAATTGCCTTATTGGGAAAATGTCGCCCTTTTTGTACAGAACTTGTCGCATCCTCTGTGCTGTGGTCAGATTGACCTATAAATTTGATATGATGTCTTTATGAGTATCACTGAGGGCTGGACGGACCGGGATTTTGAATGTGTGTCTTAGTTCACCGGTATTCTGCATTCTCATAATGTGGGATATCTGAATACCTTGTATACAAGAAATAAATACAATATGAGGAAATACCGGTCGGTCCAGCCCTTCGTAATACTCATAAAGACATCATATCACATTCATAGGTCAATCTGACCACAGCACAGAGGATGCGACAAGTTCTGTACAAAAAGGGCGACATTTTCCCAATAAGGCAATTATGATCGCATCAGGGAAAACGAAGACCGTGGTGCCCTCCGCACTTTCATTGCGGACACAATGAGCATATTCTCAAGGCAAACGGACAAGAATTGAGCTCGAAATAACGATTCTCGTTGAAAAGCATGAAAAAAAAAAAAAAACTGTCCGCGCCCTAAGTTCCGCAAAGGGCTGTGATTGAACGACGTGCAATGAACACTAAGCCACACAGGAGCAAAACTCTTGTGCAACTGTAGGCAGATTCGAGGCCCTGACTGTGATAGAAGATGAGGGCAGGGCTGAGGTAAAATGTGTACCGCGTCAGCATCAAAGCAACCGGAGCCTTCACGGGTTTGGGATGTTGACGATGATGCAGTCGATCTCCCTTACAAAGTTGAATCTGCGGCGTGAATCAGAGATTCAATGCAAAAAAAGCTCTACCAGCAACGAAGACAAACCCAGAGATCTGACCGCTATGATGGAATGCGAGATATAAGCAGACTGGGAAACTCGATAAATGTGGGTAGCGTCAAGTGAGGAAGTGACGGACATGCACGCAAGAACTCCTAAGATCCTATTGGCGACCGTCTGTAAAGATCAATTGAAAGTCCGAGGGTACCATCACGAGAAAACCGGCGAGGTTGAACATGAAGAGAAGGCGAGCTCACCGGTTGAGAAATTCCTCCGCTTGGGGCCTCCCGTTCATCGCGGCAAGAGACTCGGCAGTGTGTTCACATCTGAGCTCAGGAGGTTCGTGCCGGATGCTTTGGATCAGATGTGTTCACGGCGGGATGAGCATACCACTTCGGCGCCCGCGGGAGAGGTGTTGGCCCGTGGGACCCAAGGGGCAATCTGAACCTGGGAAGAGTGAGCGATATCGGTCGAAGAAGTCAAGAGAAGAAAAAACTGACCGATCATGTCGTGTTTAATTGTTTGCGGTCGATCGGAGGAAACCCACCCTGAGGCGCGCCGCCGTAGTGCGTCGACAACCAGGCGCGAAAAACGGTTATTCTCTTGATCTCAGCTGATGGTGAGATTCAATAGGAGTTTAACCCTATGGCGTTCAGAATATGAGGCTTTCGAGGGACAGCTCCTCCTTTTTCACCCTGACTATCGACTGAGATTTTATTTTATTTGCACAAGCGGGGAGAGTCATTTCAACAACGCACGTTTCTTGATTTGGTCCAGAACAGCCGGCATTAAAAGTTTAGAGCGATCTACATAGTGTTCGTGGAATCAGCTGAGACCGTGATTTCCACGGCCTCCATGAAGAGTCTGGGACGTTTGCGTGACGGCGGCGTGTTCAACATGTCTTGGTCAACTTCAATTTCACGTTTTACTGTTCTCGGTGTCGGATCTTCTGCGAAGCCTCCCTGGGAAGCGGATCCCGAACACACGGCCTGTTCTGGAGATGAGTCTAGATGGGAGAGACTCGCTAAAAACATGCCTTCTCGCGTTCGGTTGAAGGGTTCGGCACGAGTCCCACCGTGTTGGCCTGTGGTTGTGGAGTAGCCAGACTCCCTTCCCGGTCCCAGCTGTGAAGATTGAGAATAGTCGACGACACAGCAACTTCGCCCCCAAAGGCATCGAGTCCGCCACCGTTCTGTGGGGTTTGCGGAAGAGTACATGTTGCTAGTAGCGGGTTCTTTGAGGAATATACACTCTCATCAATGTCTGTGCCAAAGCCAACGGGAGATGCATACAGACCTCTTCGAGTTTTGAAATTCGAGTACGACTGGTCTCGAGGTCCTAAACAAGGATGTGAACCGAAATAGTTCGCAATAGGAAAGTACATGGTCTGAGGTCACGTACGGCGTATCACAGTCCACTTTCATCGGCATCTGGCACCAATGTAAGTCAAGACCTAATGCTCGCATCAAGACAAACACACAGTGAGTGGCGTCTGGTGCATCTCACCCACAATGAGGCCCTGGGGCGGCAGCGTGGAGGGTGAGCCGTCATCTGTCTTGACAAGCAGAGCCCACGCGAGCGAGCGTAGTGAGTGGAGATGGTTGTAGGCTAGCCCTTACCGAGGAGACCCCATCTAGTTTCAGTTTGATCTTGAACGTTCCAATCGTGGCGCGATCAACCTTCAGAGACTGAGTCCGTGAAGTCATCTAGGAATAATTCAGGGGGGCAGAGAGCGAGAGCCTGCCAAAGGAAAGGACGAGACCTGAAAGCCTTTTTCCTCGGCAGATTCAAACCCAATTCCCGGCGAAAATGGGAATTTGGCCTCAAATTTCGGCTGGGTTGTGTTGTTGGGAGAGTTCTGTGAACTTCTGTTTGGATCGAGGAACAGCAGTGCAAGTACGGTTGTATTTGGATGAGCAAAAGGCCACTATTTGGGTGCGAGGAGTCGAACCCCGTTCAGCGAGCATCAGTTACGGTCCAGCTAAGGATGCTCGCGGCGTATCACACTGATTCACACACCGCACGCCCGAGTTCTGGCATTAGTCAATAGTGGCCACGTTCAGGTTGTAACGATCTTGAACCAGGAGCGCGATTTGTGAGTGCGGGCAGCGGGAGGTTGAGACCTTGATCATAGGTGGATCCTCGCAACCTCGGACGGCGGTGTTCCAAGTGAGGCCAGGCCGGAAAGCGGACCGGCTGATGCATCAACACCGCCATTCCGCGGCTCTCTCCTGCGCCCATCGTCAAAATGCGCTCTCTGGCTGCGGGTTCTCAGTGCATCCTGGTATTTTTTCGTTACAAAGACCTCTCGTTTGTGTGGGATCGTTCACCCTGCAAGTCCTCCGGTGATCTGGAAAACTCTGGGCCTTTTATCGCTTTTTTTGTCTTTGTTTTCTGGCTGTACTACGGTGGTCTTGGATGCGCGCTCGCGTGGATGCGGGTGGATGCGACGATGGTGCTGGAAAGGACGGCGTATGCCGGCACGTTGCTCGCACAAGCTTGCCAGGGCGCTGAGCTGCTCCGGCGGTCCGACTGTGCTTGGCCCTTGGCTTGGACCCATAAAAACCGATGTTAGTGCTACAGTGTTGGCGGCGTTCAAACGAGTGCACCGCATCCTCCTCGTCCATGCGTCGCGACGAAAGCTGCGTCTGGATACTTAACCTAGTCATATTGCCATCTCGATGCGGGATGCGCGCCAACACTGATGACGTTTCATGGACAATATCGATCTTCTGCAGCTGCATCTCCGGCGCGACTCTTGTATTATTGGAGTGTGGGCACCATCTGTCGGCCTCTTCCTTGTCCTGTTGGCGAAGTCCCTGATGTCGTGCTCACAGGCATCTCACTCGCAATCACCTGCATCTCTGAGTGCATGTCGTGCGCGGTTCAGACGACTCGGGCTTTTTCTGTATCTACGCCCTGCGCGCCTTGCCGTTATCACTTTCCTTTCTTCTACCCCTTCTGCGGCGCGCGCACTCCTCATCATCATGTCCTGCATCTCCACATGCGTCGTGGACACTACTTCCACGTGTTTCTCCTTCTCGTCGAGCAAACCTGTCCGCGCCACACGCCTTCCGCGTGGCGTCACGCTGCCTGTTGTTTTGAATGTAGGAAATCACGCAGGACTCGCAGACAAGATACTCTCCGCTTCAGCCTCACCATCGGCCCCACCTCAGCCTCCACCACTGGCCATGCGCGTCCTTCCGCCCATTGTATCGTATGTACGCGCCTTCCCTTCCTCAGTCTTTCCGGTGCTAACGGCGCCAGCAGCAGCGGTAGCATCTTGCTCTGCCCAGCAACACATCCACACCAGCCGCGCCGCAAAATGCCTATGTACCGCAGCCCCCGAGCATACGCATATCAAGAAACCGAGATGTAGCTGTTATTAAGGGCGCGGGAGCACTTTGCGTACTGACGAGTCCGATAGCTCCCTCCAGCGCTGCTAGCGCTACTGCTTGTGCTAAATTATTGACCCCAATACCTCGACGCCCCATCTACCGCAAGGCCCAAATCGACGTTCCCGTCGGCATCCGCCTTCCTCACTTGACAAGGCGCGTGCGATGCTTTGACCATGCCCGCAGACACCTTTTTCGCTTCGGGACCTGGCAAGGGGAGTCGAGCGTGCGGGGAGGAGCGGTGTGGATACGCACGAGTATAGTGCAGGAGCGTTGGAATGGACGAGGCCGTGAAGCCGGTCGCCGCGCACGCCAAAGTGAGCGAGTGCGTATCGATGTACAGTGCCCACACGACGCAGGATGCCGATACTTATGCCGATCCAGGGAACGTAACTTAGCTTAAGCACGGTTTTTTTCGGCTCGTCTCGTCACCTCGACGCTTGGGCTACCTTTCGACATCCCTATGTCCGGGATCGTCGACACGGGGACGGGCTTCTCAATGAGGAGACGGAGCTCGGGCGGCGTCTCACCCCCCTGCAGTCCGAGATTCAATTTCAGCGCGTGCACGGCTTCTTCTATGACGTGCCACTGGATGTTGGCGCAGGACAGAGTGGAGG
The DNA here is from genome assembly GCA_029233265.1 of Mycena alexandri. Classification (NCBI taxonomy): domain Eukaryota; kingdom Fungi; phylum Basidiomycota; class Agaricomycetes; order Agaricales; family Mycenaceae; genus Mycena; species Mycena alexandri. The sequence goes on from JARJCM010000024.1 coordinate 366,451, forward strand.
ATGTGCGAGGAGGGCGTCGTGGCTGGCGGTGGTGTGCCCACAGAAGGGAGATATAAATGTGAGTGGGTGCGCATCGACGCAGGACAGATACTGATGATATGATACTCCACAGTCGACATCGGCGCAACAGGGGCGTGCATGAGAAAGCTTGGGCAGAGTCGGGCGAGTTGGATCGACGGTGTGGATACATGAGGCGGGCACCGTTCTTTTATGTCTTGAGCTCGTTGTACTCTACCTCTATCAATTGAGCTACATTCGATTCGAGCCCGGGCGCGTTCGTCCTCATTAACCAGAATCCCACACAGTGAGGTCGTCTTGAAATAGATTTATTCACAGAGTAGGTACATACATAGGGACACAGTACCTACGTCTCGTATGTAGAGGAGGCGGGACACGGGTAAAGCGCGGGTGCGCGGGTAGCATGGGACGGGACGGGACTCAAGATGGGTGGGGCGCGGACGCAGCACGGCAACGCAGCCGTGCCCGCGTGGCAACGAGGGCGCGCAAGCAAACTCGGCCCACGCACCACACCACAACTCGCAGCTGCCCCCGCACATTGGTTCGGCATCGTCGACGCGTGCGGGGACGCAACGCGGAGAGAGCGCGCACACGTGGCCACGGAATACGCGCCGAGTCCAAGGCCGCACTTGATTCGGGTGGGGCGGGGTATATGGGGGCAACGAGGGGGACGAGAGACAGGGGAGGGTAGATGAAGTGGGCGAGAGCCAGGGGGCGGACGAGCATGAAGGAGACGAGAGGGAGGTCGTGCGTCCGAGGCCCACTTGCCCCGCACACGCAGGACCGTCCCGCGCGCCCTTCGGCACTCGCTGGAGAGACCGCGCACCGCATGCGGCGGTGCACGCGAGGGGCGAACGAGGCGCGGGCGCACCGAGGAGGAACAGGGGGACCTCCACCTCTCCTCTTTCTCCGCCGTGATCACCCCCACCTTCCGCGTCCCCGCCTTTACACCCGCGCGCACGTACCTGCGGACCGTCCCCGGTCGTCCTTCCACAGGTACACGTCGCCTTCCCTTCCCATCGTCTGCACAGCGGCAGTCGCACCGCCCGTCTCCCTCTCCGTCCCATCCCCATCCCCGCCTTCCCATTCACACCCGCGCCCCTTCCAGCCTCGGAAGAGAAGAGATCGCGGGATCGGGAGGCCGGGGTAAGCGAGGCTCGCGCGCGCCCAAGAGGGGGGGAGGGAGGCGCGAGTGTCCCGAGGGAGCGAAGGGGGAGAAAGGTGGGGACACCGTGGCGAGATCGCGGGATCAGGTCGGGGGTAGACACGCGAGCTCAAGTGCGGGTCGCGGGGTGGCTAGACGCGAGTACCTCGAGTACCGGGGCGTGTCCCGGAGGGGAGAAGCGCAAGCGCACGCAATTACGTGCGGGGGTGAACGAGTGTACGCGCGCGAGGATGTACGCGGGCGAGTGTGCCGAAGAAGGCAGCGCGCGCGCGCGTGGTACGAGTGGGAGAGGCTCCGCGCCTTCGTCAACCCATACCCATCCCCATCCCACGCCGTCTTCGAAGCAGGCTGCACGCGGGTCGAGGGAGCAGCGCCCGGAGCAGCGGGTGAGTTGAGATGTCGTGGATATGCGGCCGGGAGGGTGTGTGTGTACCGGTGGGGAGGCGAGCAAGCACCCGCGAGCGCGCGGGGTAAAGAGAGGAGGTGAGGGAAGCGATGGGAGGAGATGTCGTCGGCACGCAAGTCGACATTGCCATCTCCACGGAACAGCGTAAGGACGAGAACGAGGGAGCGCGGCCATGCATGCACGGAGGGATCGATATCGCGTAACACCGCGCACCCACCGTCCGGCGACGATATGTGTCGCGGGTGTGATCGAGGGATTCCCAACGCGCGATGTACTGTAGACGTATGAGCACACGAGCCACCGTCGACCCTGTTAAGAGATACGTACCGCAGGTCTAGACTGTTCGACGCACTTCTCTCAGCGCCCCCCTCCCAATCGCGCAAGGCTTCCACTCCGACTCCAATAAACCAATAAATAATCCTCGCTCGGAAAAATGGGTTGAAGGAGCACAGCGCTCTCGGGTCGTGGGCGCGTGGGCGCCGGAAAGAAGCCAGGAGCGCGAGGTGGTGTGTGTGTATGAGACGGGTTGGAGATGCGCGAGGCGGCGCTCGAGGATGCAAAGGTGGGCGGGGGACGTGGTGTTGGTACGGGTATGGAGAGGAGAAAGTAGCGCTCCTCGGGAGCGTGCGCGCGGGCAGAGACGAAGGGCGTCGTCTATAAGAACGTCCCGGCCAAAGGGTAAGGAGCAAGTCACCGGGACGGGAAGTATCAACACACACCTTAGCGGTTAGGAATTGGAGCGAGGCATCCAGTCGTTCCACGTCAGAATAGATGCAATAAAGACCCCCGCTCGGCGTGCGAGGACCAGCCAATTCGGAGTAGCCCTGCGAGTCCTGGATTCTGCCCTCAGAAGCGCTACTCGTTGACATCGGCCGAGGACGATGTTGGGCTCGTCGTGTTACATGGCTAGAAACTATTCACCGGCCGCCGGACAAGATTGAGGGTTGTTCTGCTATAAATCTACTGCAGCAAACTCGCAGTGCCAACGCCTCTGTGCTATAGCTAACAACGCGTCAGAATATACCTGGAATATGCGAAAAAAAACCCCGCTGACCTTTTCCTCTCACTGAGTCTCAGATCTCAGCTGTCGAAGCGGTCGAGCCTCGCAAGTATAACCATCGTCTCGCGAATGTGCAGTCAGGCCTCTTGTAGCTGGCGTATTTGATTCCAAGTGGACGCTTGAGAAGAAAGTGTCCGGGCCGAAACTTTAAGCGCCCGACAAACAGGTCGACACACGAGCGGGCCGGACAGCCGCCTTCCTTACCCGAACCACAACGTTCACCGAGCTCTATTCGTTTTGTCTCGACGACTGTGGTCTGAGCAATGGATTTAAATGTGACATATGAAATAGAAACCCAACTGGCAGGAGCATTCCATAGGAAATGGAATATTCAAGGTTGATTCAAGGTGCATGCGACTTTTTCTTACCTTAATTTCTGCCGTTCCCAGCAGTTTCAGAACGGACGTGGTGTACGGTGCGCCGCGGAACTTCATACGATCTTGAGCATTAGCATGAATTCGCAGGACGGGGTTCGGCAACTTCGACTCCCCGCGTCCGAATCGCTGCCGGCGCTCGGACCCGGAAGTCGTATCCATTTTTCTTTCTCTCAAATTTTAATCGCATCTGGCTCACCATGCTGCATTCTATCCCAGACCACTTGCTGATGGTATGAATTTACGCCACACGATTCGTGCTAGGCCCCGGGAAGCTCACGCCAAGGTCTGTCCGTCACGTAGGCTCGAAAGCGGTATATCTTTCGGTCGCGCCTACGGCGCGGCGAGGGAACTAGGTCTGAGATGGATAAAAAAAAGTTGAAAAACCATCTGAAAAAGCCAAATTACGGACAAGAGTCGTCAATTTCTGGCCTCAAAAAGCCAAATTTCGGACAAGGAAATCGCAAAATTTCGCCCTCAAAAAGCCAAAATTTCGGACAGACCTTGGCGTGAGCTTCCCGGGGCCTTTCGTGCTACCCTTGGGAGTGTTAGGCAAAATCAAGATTCAAATTCCTACCAGTCACTGCACAGGTCCTTTGTCTGGTAAATGAAATTGTACTCGTTCACACAGTTCTGAAGAAGAAGTGTACATCGGACGTGGTGTATGGTGCACCACGAGGCTCTCTCATCTGCGGCATCCCTACACCTCGCAGAACGGGGTTCGACTCCCCGCGTCCGAATAGGGCTGATACATAGATCCTCATCTTTTTGGACTTACTTACCTCATCTACTCCAATGCCACTTGGACATTCGAAGTGCACAAGCCTTGAAGCTTGAAGCTTGAAGCCATGTTTGCCGCGAGTGTGAAAATCATCGAACCTACTACAGGAACTCGGTTCGAAATCAACCTACTAATTTACCCAGCCCTTTAGCAGGGATAAATGCATCGGATGTGGTATACGGATGTTATATCGCTGAGCCAAGAGGGAAGGAATATCCGATCATATGACCGGAGCCGGGCTAAGCCGCGAACCGGAGATGAACGGATGTCTAGATCAGCCACTTCTCGGAACACCACAACTCAGCTAGGGTGACCGACTGACTGGCCTCGGGCTGCGAGATGGGGAAGTGTCCTATGCCAAGGTCCGAGTCGTACGAGCTCGAAGATGGCGACGGGACAGGGATAGCCTGGACCGGAGACACAAGAGCATAACCGGTGTTTGTTGGGTAGTCGTCCAGCGCAGTTCCGGTGTGAACCAGAATGGTTGACATGAAGATGGAGCAAAGGCGGTGCGCCGGAGCGAACTAGAGGCATATCCAAGACACGGGAGACAACCCGGAGTTGAACCGCAGTTGTTGGTATGGCCGAGCGAGGACTCCGGAGTTGTGACCGGAAACCGGAGTGACCGGAGTGACCGGAGTCACAGCAGGGAACCAGAGGGGGACGGGAGCAAGGCCATAGAGAGGGAGACGTCGAGAGGCAATGACCAAAACCTCAAGAGACGATTGGCAACAGTCCATGAGGAGGAACCATGGAATAACGTTTATTTTTCGGATACTGTACAAGATGTAAAGTACCGGTATTTATACTGGGGACAAGTAATTAGCACAAAAGGGAATAAGTAACATGAGGCAAAGTGAAGCAACATGAAACGAAGTGAACCACATGGAAGAAGACATTACCATGCGGCAGAAGATATGAGGTGAGAGTAAGGAATAAATGGGAAGTAAAGAAAGGGGAAAGGTAGAGCATATGGTTTGATAGATGAACGGATGGATAGAAGAGTGATAAGATGTAAGTGCTATGACATCTGCCTTGAGGCAGATGAAGAAGCGATGGAGAATGATGGGAATGTGATGGAAGCGTGAAGCATATGAAAAGATAACAAGGAGAAGTGATGAGAGCGTTGAAACAATAGATGAGAAGTGATAAGGGATGCATAAATGGAAGAGGAGTTGATAAGGCATAATAGCGAACGTTCCGGGGAAGAGTCTGATGACTCCGGTGACTCCGGGTAACTCCGGATTCCGGAGATATGTCCGGAGCGATTGGAACGAGAGCAGGAGTGATGGGGCATAGATGAATAGCGCATAATTGTACCAGATGTTGGACTGGCATGTTGGTAGTCGAGATGAACGAGTTCCAAGGTACTGGTGTTAAGTGTTGGTGGTTTTGGGAGCTCCGGGTCGCCGGAGTGGACACAGTTGCAAGGAATCATTCCGGAGGACGTTAGCAGTCCTTTAGGAGAGTTCCAATGCATAGGGGCAGAGGTCCGAGATGACGTGGGTGAAGTGGAGCTGAACCAAGGAACGTGGAGGACCGGAGTTCGGAGTGATTACATAATCACGGTCCGGAATGTACCAAGGAGTGCGGAGATGCCACAGCCTGTTTCACAGTGAAGGACCAGTGTGAGGTACAGGTGGAATGTTCAGGTAGAATGTTCCAGGGCGATATGGATGAACCGCAGTGAACCGGTCAGGGCTGGATGACTAGTCCAGAGGTTCCAGGATTAACCGGGATGACCGGAGGGTGAACGAGGTGAGGAGTGAGGCCGGAGGTGGCCAAGATAAGATGAGGTAATGAAAGTGAAGTGGATAATAAGGTAGAAGTACTCAGCATTCCATGATTGGACGAGAGCTATGTATTCTGGGATAGGTCCGGGAACAGGTGAACCATTAATCGACCAGAGTGAGCTGGAGTGGTGCTGGAGTATTATCGGAGTGGTGCAGGGTCTGATGTAGTGCGTGATTGTGTGTCCGGAGGTGACAGGAGCACGATCAGAGTTGGATTGAGTGCGACCAGAACCGATAAATGGGAAAAAATGAAAGACTGATTTGCACGGACATAACAGTATCCCCCCTTTACGTTCCTTGCCCTCAAGGGACTGAAGGACAGGATAAGTAGAGGGATCCGTGGGTGTGGGAAGCCATGATAAAGATTCCGGAGTTGATGTGCAACGACTGGAAATCTAAAGGCCTCGACGAATGGAGAGGGAACAGCAAGGAGTGCACAGAAAAGGCCGGAAAGATACCGGAGGTGAATTGAAATAAGCCGGAGGGCGTGGGAATCCGGAGAGATAACCGGAATGTTGGAAGTTGAGTTGATGAATGAAGGAATAGCAGCATCGCTGCAAGCCGAGTTGAATGATGTTTGAAGAAAAGGAATGGGATGTGGAAGGGAAGTAGATGAGGATGGTAGATAGACGGAGTGGAAGTTGGAATTGAAGGGAGAAGTCCAAAAGCGTCTGGAGAGCCGCTGAAAGGACTGAGGAAACCCGGAGTAGCTTGATGTTTGACCGGACATATGGGGGAATGAGACCGGCCAAGGTCCGGGCGAGTTTGGCGACACGAGAAGCGTCCGGAATTCCGGAGCGACAGGATGAAGCCGGAGGGGGAAGCAATCCATTTCAAGGATTACAGCGCCTTCAACGAAGAAGGTCTTGGAAACCACAGAGGTCATCCATCAAGGATGAAAGGGTGAATCAACTATGGGTGCATCTGACTCTGGTGTTCAAAGATAGAAGACCAATCCAGTCAAAGACATGGATGATTATGTCGACGCGCAGTGTCAAAGAACTGGCACTGAAGGCACATGGTCAAGCAAGTAGTCCAGGTGATGCCGGAATATTTTCCGGTCAATACCGGAGTACTGAGTGGAGCCGGAACCCCAAAAGGAACCGGACCAAGGAGGGGAGCGATTTGGAAGGGACTGGAGGGAGAGAGGCGGAGGGAAGAGATTGCAAGACCACATGTAAGAAAACTCGCTAAGAAGAGTTTTTGTTGAAGGGCTCCAAAGAAGTACAGAGGATCGAAGACCACCGGAGGAAATGTTGAAGTCAAAAATAATTTAAACCAAGTTGTCCGGGTCAACCGGAGTTGGGCCAAAGCCATTTTGAATGACCGGAGGCAAGAAGAATAAAATCCGATGGGGCAAGAGTGTCGATAGAACGACCAGAGAGTCCAACAGAGGACAGGATTGTCCGGGGTGGACACGACAGCGCAATAAAGAGCTGTCACCATGGAGACCAGCCATCAAGGCTGGAAGTGTGAAATCTCCATGGGCACCAACTGTGGCGTCAAGGAGACCACTCAGGGAAGGATAGAACGTTGGTGTGCAGGCCAAAGTGGCACTGATGCATGCGGGTGCTTGATCCTAGGGTGTCCGGTGTTGACCGGAGCTCGGAGAGCCCGGAGAACTGGAGACTGTGGGAAAACTCAACGGAGAAGAGTTCAAGTAAGTCCACATGTAAGAAAACCCGCAGGAAGGGTTTTGTAAGGACTCCAAAAAATACAGAGGGGCGAAAGCCATCGGGGAAAGTTGAATAAAATGTATAAAGTTGTCGGATGGAGGAGGGAGGAGGGGGACATTGAAGCGGAGTGTTGGAGCGATGCCAGAGGACCAGATGGGCGACCGGAAACGCACCGGGAAGGAGAAAAGAAGGGGCGGATAAAATCCGAGAGCGAAAAATAAAGAACCGATGGAGGGGTGAAGATTCCAAGAACAAGAGGACAGAATTGCTGGAGGGATTGACAGCAAAGAAGTCCGGAGACATCTGGAACATGGGACTGATGTCCAGAGATCAAATTGAGAGTTCCGGAATTTTCGGAGTTTGATCACACGGAGCAAGTGCAACCAGAGGGGAGCAAACAGCAACGGATGGTGCTGAGTGAAACCCGGAGATTAACCTGAGGGATTCCGAAGGGCCGGAATTGACTCCGGAAAGGGAACAAGGACCGGAGTAGACTCCGGGACAAGGGTCAAGACCCGGAGACTGTTACGGGCAACGGAACAGGTCGAAGGGAGAGGATGAAAATTTTCTGAACGCTGAAACAGCTTTGCCAAAGGGTTGGCGAAGGCAAATGAAGAGTTTGGAGGCAATGTGAAGCACACATCACCAGCTGTAGTCACCAGATACCGGATATGGCCGATGCAAAGCGATAACGCAACCTAGAGCTGTGATGTTGATGTCCAAATTGATCTGAACTCGGACTGAGAAAGGTTCGAAATTTTCGGAGGTGCTCAAAGGATAACAACGAGCACATTGAAGCTCCCAGCTGAAACCTGAGCATTCCGGAGATACTGCGGAGACTGCAGCAAGCGACCGGAATGGGGAGTGTTGAGTTCCAGTGGTCCGGAATCAAAGGACCGGAAAACAACCGGAGTTCAGCTCCGGAAAAACCGGAGTTTGAACGAGGAGGTGGAGTATGAGCAATCCAGCTCCAAGGGGTGCCAATGAGTCGAAAAGAAAGGTGTAGAAAAACCGGAGTGGTGACAAGAACTCTCTGAAGGCGAGGCAAAAGTTGAGAATGCGGGCTCGGTGGAAGTAATCTGGTTAGGATTCCCCGGTGAGCTCTTATACATTTGTTCAACAAAGCTGTTGCTGCAAGAGAGATCCAAGTCGATAACCGGAATTTAAAACCAACCAATCGACTGGGCGGGATGAACAGGTGGAAGATAAAAGGGATAAGAACGTGGACCAGAGGTCAGACGTTCCGGAAGAAACCAATCCGAAGAGCAACAAAGACAAGGTGTCGAGTTGTCGAAGGATGGTGAAGCGGGGATGCTTCTGGGTATATCCGGAGGCATTCGCCAAACCGGAGTGGTGCCCGAGAGGAACAAGGCATGTAGCCGAGATTCCGGAAACGAGCGGAGTGACGACCGGAGGAATTGCGAAAGTCCGAAACAGAGGCGCGGTGGAAAGCTATCGATGAAGATGCTTCCGGTGTGCTCTTATCTGTTCAGGTCAAGCGCCGTGGCAACCAGAATGTCGTCCGGAGCGAGGACAAGGCCTGACAAGCCCTAGAACCGGAAAGAACGCCCAAGGACAAAGTCCGGGATTTGGGCGCTGGCATCAAAGCCACAAGATATCCATAGAAGGATCGGGGACTGGTGGTTGTCGCAAGACATGGCGAAGACAGTGATCGGAGTGGAACCGGGGCCAACCGGTAAGAGTCCGGACTGTCCTTCCGTAACCGGAAAAGCCATAGCAGGATTCAAGCTTGATGCTTGAGGTGTGCGCGCACAGGGTCAAAGAAGATGTGGGGTAGCGGATTATGTTGCTTTTCAACCTTGCAGCTCAACGGAGCGCGGGCGGTGACATAGCAAGATCCGGGTTTTCCTGCAAGTTCGGAGACGTCGCAGGGGTGACAAGGGATGCAAGTCCTGTGACATTTAGTCAACAGGAAATGATCACCACCAGGGTATAGAGTCCGGATAGACCGGAGATGGGTGGGATGTGAACCAGCGGCAAGCTGGTAATATTCCCGTGGTCGTGAGGGTCGTGGGAAAATGGGCCAGACAATAGTCCGGAATCCATCTGGGGCTGCACAGCAGCTACCAGAATGGGTAGAAGTCGTTAGGAATGGATAATTGGAGCAAACAGAGTCTGCAACCACCCGGAACCTCAGAGAGGCGACCGGAGTGGGTAGAAGTCGTGAGGGAAGACTCCGGAGTGCACTGGAGTGAGTAGGAGTCATGGGAGAAGACTCCAGAGTGCACCGGAGTTCACTCCGGGCCATAGAGGCAACCGGAGTGGATGAAAGTCGTGATAAGGAAGTCCGGAATTCAACCGGAATACACCCGGGGCCACAAGGGCAGCCGGAGTGCAGCGAAGTCGTAAGGGGTCATGAGGGAATGAGTGGAAGTGCAAGGATCAATGGATGTCGATCACCGGAGTTGTTGTCCGGAATCCAGATACACAAGCACAGCGGTGAGAGGACTATCTGCATGCATGATGACACAGCAAGCAGATGAGGCCAGACAGAGGATCCGAAAAATACTGTTATATCGCTGAGCCAAGAGGGAAGGAATATCCGATCATATGACCGGAGCCGGGCTAAGCCGCGAACCGGAGATGAACGGATGTCTAGATCAGCCACTTCTCGGAACACCACAACTCAGCTAGGGTGACCGACTGACTGGCCTCGGGCTGCGAGATGGGGAAGTGTCCTATGCCAAGGTCCGAGTCGTACGAGCTCGAAGATGGCGACGGGACAGGGATAGCCTGGACCGGAGACACAAGAGCATAACCGGTGTTTGTTGGGTAGTCGTCCAGCGCAGTTCCGGTGTGAACCAGAATGGTTGACATGAAGATGGAGCAAAGGCGGTGCGCCGGAGCGAACTAGAGGCATATCCAAGACACGGGAGACAACCCGGAGTTGAACCGCAGTTGTTGGTATGGCCGAGCGAGGACTCCGGAGTTGTGACCGGAAACCGGAGTGACCGGAGTGACCGGAGTCACAGCAGGGAACCAGAGGGGGACGGGAGCAAGGCCATAGAGAGGGAGACGTCGAGAGGCAATGACCAAAACCTCAAGAGACGATTGGCAACAGTCCATGAGGAGGAACCATGGAATAACGTTTATTTTTCGGATACTGTACAAGATGTAAAGTACCGGTATTTATACTGGGGACAAGTAATTAGCACAAAAGGGAATAAGTAACATGAGGCAAAGTGAAGCAACATGAAACGAAGTGAACCACATGGAAGAAGACATTACCATGCGGCAGAAGATATGAAGTGAGAGTAAGGAATAAATGGGAAGTAAAGAAAGGGGAAAGGTAGAGCATATGGTTTGATAGATGAACGGATGGATAGAAGAGTGATAAGATGTAAGTGCTATGACATCTGCCTTGAGGCAGATGAAGAAGCGATGGAGAATGATGGGAATGTGATGGAAGCGTGAAGCATATGAAAAGATAACAAGGAGAAGTGATGAGAGCGTTGAAACAATAGATGAGAAGTGATAAGGGATGCATAAATGGAAGAGGAGTTGATAAGGCATAATAGCGAACGTTCCGGGGAAGAGTCTGATGACTCCGGTGACTCCGGGTAACTCCGGATTCCGGAGATATGTCCGGAGCGATTGGAACGAGAGCAGGAGTGATGGGGCATAGATGAATAGCGCATAATTGTACCAGATGTTGGACTGGCATGTTGGTAGTCGAGATGAACGAGTTCCAAGGTACTGGTGTTAAGTGTTGGTGGTTTTGGGAGCTCCGGGTCGCCGGAGTGGACACAGTTGCAAGGAATCATTCCGGAGGACGTTGGCAGTCCTTTAGGAGAGTTCCAATGCATAGGGGCAGAGGTCCGAGATGACGTGGGTGAAGTGGAGCTGAACCAAGGAACGTGGAGGACCGGAGTTCGGAGTGATTACATAATCACGGTCCGGAATGTACCAAGGAGTGCGGAGATGCCACAGCCTGTTTCACAGTGAAGGACCAGTGTGAGGTACAGGTGGAATGTTCAGGTAGAATGTTCCAGGGCGATATGGATGAACCGCAGTGAACCGGTCAGGGCTGGATGACTAGTCCAGAGGTTCCAGGATTAACCGGGATGACCGGAGGGTGAACGAGGTGAGGAGTGAGGCCGGAGGTGGCCAAGATAAGATGAGGTAATGAAAGTGAAGTGGATAATAAGGTAGAAGTACTCAGCATTCCATGATTGGACGAGAGCTATGTATTCTGGGATAGGTCCGGGAACAGGTGAACCATTAATCGACCAGAGTGAGCTGGAGTGGTGCTGGAGTATTATCGGAGTGGTGCAGGGTCTGATGTAGTGCGTGATTGTGTGTCCGGAGGTGACAGGAGCACGATCAGAGTTGGATTGAGTGCGACCAGAACCGATAAATGGGAAAAAATGGAAGACTGATTTGCACGGACATAACAACGGACCACCGCGAGTTCTTGTGTGGTGTCCTCCACAGCTCGCAGCACGGAGTTCGATTCCCCGCGTCTGGATTGTCGCTAAGGCGCGCGAGTTTTTCTTTGTTCGGCTTTCTTCCATCCAATATTAATCTCTACAGTTCATTGTCACCATGCGGGAATGGAAAAACGAAAAATTGATAGTGCTCGAGAAATTGATATTTCAAGCCCGACGAGTGTTAAGGTGTGTATGTTCGATTTAATTTCTGCCCTTCACATGTTTCTTCTGCCCCGTATTCCGGTGCATCTAAACTATGGGCTGGTGCAGGGTAGAACAAGTAAGGAAATCGGATGTGGTGTACGCAACACCGCGAGCTTTCTTGGGTTTTGGGTATGTAGGAATGAAGCGCGCAGAACGGGGTTCGATTCCCCGAGTTTGAATAACACGGGTGCGCCTTTTTGTAATACCAATATGTTCCTGCAAGTAACCTCTCACATTCAGATCCACACCTGCTTGCTAATAACGATGCTGGCCCCACTGCACAAAGAAAATATTGCAATGCTTGGCTGACGATGCCAACCAAGAAATCAGTGTGCAATTTCACGCCTGCAGAATTAACCTAATTTACCCAGCCTGAGCGAAGGAATGAATACATCGCGTGGTGTGCGGCACACAGCGAGGGCATTTAATGTGTGTGTCACACCCTTATAACTCGCAGAACGGAGGCAGTGCTACTTGTATTTCGAAACGAGGTCCCTTCGCAGTCGTAGCACGCATGACGAAAGCCATACGCGTGCTGCCCAGTACGCGCTTGGGGAGCACCAAGTACCACCGTCGGTCCGTCGCAACCGCAAGTCGCAAGTAACAAATCCGAATCCTACTCGTCCCTCGCTTCGCGCCGCTGTCACGGACTGCAAGAGTAAATGATGTAAAACGGGGAGACATCGGGGAGGTGCTAGGCACGGAGCGCGTCTCGGGAGTAGATATAATCAGCGAGATAGAACAGGAAGAGCGGGAGGAAGCAGGGAGCATCCCTCGGCCGCACACGCCCAGTCCCATCTTATCCCCGCCCTACCGGCCTTTCAAGCCCAGCCTGTGCGTGGGGACGTATGATGGTCTCGGCAGGTCTGGGAATCGAGAGCAGCGCTCTACACGGGCCGGGAAAATAAGTACTGGAGAGTCAGCGGAGTAGATGGAGGGAACGAGCGTAGCGGGGGTGGAACCTATCCTTCGCGAACCCCAATGCCGTGCCACGAGACGAAGTCAAGTATGCGACGTCTGGTGTACGGTATGAGGCGGAAGGGAACGCGGGCAGGCGGGTGTGATGAGGGCAGGACGCGGGTGCATGTGGCGGTGGACGGGCAAATGTTGGCTACACGTAAAGTGAACCACTATCTTGCGCTGCACGCCCTGGAGAACTTCCGAGGAGCCTGCATGCTACCAGCGCGCAAACGAAATACATCCCTAAAAGCGAAGTGAAGCGCGTCAGTCTCCGCCGTCCGAGATAAGCGTGGATAGTAAATCTACATAGACGTTGAATAGGCAAGCAATCTACAACAAATGCGGAGGTGCGATGGGTCCGCGCCCCGCGCCCTCGGCTGCACATGGAGGAGACGCGCGCAGGGAGGAGGTGTGGGAAGAGGTGAGGACGACCGGGTCGACGAGGGTTGGATGCGCTGTGGGTATCAGGATGCAACGAGCATCTCCCTTCCTCCAAGCGTCGTAAAGCACCATTCCACCGTCGACGTGGGCCAAAGGTGGCCGCGACGAGGCTGCGCAGGCCCGCAAGGAAGCATGATCCGCGCGTGCGGAGAAGAAACGGGGTCGTGCGCGCACCGCGCGTGGGTCAGTTAATGATGGGCGTAGCGCGTGTCAAGGGGAGCTCCATGGTCCCCTCGTGCTCCCGCGTCGCCTGCTTCACTAGATCTTCATCCGCACATTCGCACAGTATCCATCCGTCCCCATGCGCACCCGCCTCCCCGCCCGCCGTGCATTGCCATCTTCCTCCCCGTCCGTCCGCCTCTCCATCTCCGCCGCAGAATAAGGAAGGAAGAGGAAACCTCCACACCGAAACCGACACTGTGCATGCGCGGACACGTGGGCTCGTTTTAGTGGGAGCACGGTGAGCGATGGGCAAGCACAAGCGCGAAAAAAGATGGCGGCATTGCGCTTCCGCTCCGCGCCCGCGCCCGCCACTTTCCATATCCATCTCCAGCCCCATCCCCATGTACGCGAATAGAAAAAGACCCCAGCACCCCAGTAAGCCTCATGGGAGCCCCTTGTGGAGACGGCTTCGATGACGACGGGCCGCGCATAAGGATGGAGCGTGCTCGTGGCGATCCCCATCGTCATCCAATCCCAGAAAAGAAGACGTCCCCAGGCAGCCACCGGCACCGACACCGACGTTGTGGACGCATACGTAGACGCGCGGGGTCGTTTAGTGGGAGCATGGAGAACGAGCCCGGGGAAACCAGCAAGCGCACGCCACCCTTTATCTCCATCTCCATCTCCATCTCCAGCCTCATCCCCATGTACTCGGATAGAAAGTCCATGGCGTCCCCGTAAGTCTCATCGACCCATTTGCGGAGCCGCGCATAAGGATGGAGCTCTCGCAGGCGCTTGGGTGCGGAGAAAAAGAGGCAACGGCGAGCGCGGCGGGCACGGGGAAGGGAGGGAGGGGAAGCGTGTCATCGGCGCGCAGTCGAATTCAGCTCGAAGTCGTCGTGCGCTCCGTAGAAAGGGTTTAGTGAGGGTTGGGGGTAGGCAGCGCGCACGTGTCGGGTGTGGTGGCTACCGCACATTCACACCCCAAAGACTTCCTACCGACGTCCATATAAATGAATAAGTCCTCGATACATCCCGTCGGAGTGCACGTTGCAGCTCGACCGGGTGGTGTATTCCGGGTGTATGCTGTAGTGGGACGCACAGACTCGCGTCCGGGGAGTCGGTACTCGGCGCGCGAAGAGTTGGAGTATGTGGCGGATGGCAGTGGCATTGCGTGTGGAGGGGTTAGGTGGGCGTCCGGCGGCGAGTCGAGTCCCGCAGCTTGACTGGAGTTTGAGAAAGCAGCGTGGCTGAGATTTCCGCTTCAAAGCCCGCGCCCGATCCATCGCGCGGCGTCGGCTCCGCGTCATTGCATCCTTCACAACAAAACTCGTCAGTACAAACAAGACTCGAAAAGACCAGAGCGTGAAGCTCACCGGACCTCGGCAGTGATTCTGCTGCAGACACCTATAGCGCCATCATGTAGCAATGTGGTGCGTGTCGCGTGGGGATTTCAGCGCGAGCTAGCGGTTAGTCGATTCGAGTGCGACAGGCAGCATGACGACTAATTGCAGGATATTCACGGATACGCCCGCAAGACCTTCCGCGATGGATCGTGAAGTCGCGGAGCGTCGTGCAAGTGTCTGCATTGGAGCACGGGGCGGGGGGCGTCGACGAGGAAGGTCGGTCTCCCTCTATAATTAATATTAACGCGATATGAGCGACTTGTCAGTCGCCGTGAAGGGGAGTATAAATACGTACCATACAGGAATTGGAGTTAGAATCCAGCCGCCTCGTCCAGCACGCCAAAGTTCCACGTCGGAATAAATAGAAAGCCCGCTTGCAAGATTGATAAAGGGACAGGTATGTATAGCTTTCTGCGGCGCTGGGCATTGGCGGAACGAGCTTGGGACCCGGGAAAGGAGTCTTAACACATACACCGGGCGCCGGACAGCATTGAGTTGAAGTCGAGGCTTGTTCTACTGCCAATCTACTACAGCGAAGTCGCAAAGTCGGCGAAGCCTATATGCAGCGTGCTATCAGAATACACCTGGAATACGTGAAAACACTGACCTTTTCTCTCACTGAAGCCGAGGTTCAGCTAGCGGTGGTGAAGCAGTCGAGCGTTGCAATTGTAATCCAATCATCGCCTCGCAAGTGGCCTTTTGAAGCTGGCGGTGTGAAGAAAGTACCCGGGCCGGGGCTTTACATAAGCACCCAGCAAATACCCACCAAGCGGGCCGAACAGCCGCCTTCCTCACAAACCAGAACGTCTGTTTTCTACGTCACCGAGCTATATCGCTCTTGCTTTGACGACTGCCTAAGAGTCTGCCAGCTTGAACCCGCCAATGTGAGCACTCGATCAGAATAGCGTCGTCTGCGGTTGGCCAAAGTTAAATTCGGTAAATTTTTGGCTCACTTACTCTGGAGCTCTCTGGAGCCTGTTCCACTTGGTTCACAAGGAGCAGAACAATCGGACGTGGTGCACGGTGTACATGCGAGACATCATAAGTTTAGAGCTGCATTATCAATTGATTCGGAGGACGGGGTTCGAGTCCCCGCGTCTGAATCGGTTTTCAACAGGGATTTTTTGTTCAGTTTCCTTCCATCTAATATCAATCTGTCTATAGTTCCGCCGTAATGGAAACACAAAGAAAAATCATTAGTGCTCGAGAAATCAATATTTCAAGCACGAGGAGTTCGACGGTGTGTTCGGTTCAACTTCTGGCCTTCATGGTTTGTTTTTTGGCCTTTCAACCGCCATTTCCTCCTGGGTAGAATAACTCGGACGTGGTGTACGGAACACCACGAGCTCTCTTGGGTCTCTTCGATTGCAATCAAGCTCGCTGAACGGGGTTCAACTCCCCGCCTCTGAATGACAGGTACATCATCATATCCACCTTTTTTTGTAATACTGGTATGTTCTTGTAAACACAAGACCTCAGTTAGCCTTTCACATTCAGATCTAGTGTTCTACTTGCCAATGGCGATGCTCCCTCAACCGCGCAAGCCCAGACACATGTGATACACGGTGCTTGATCGCAAGAACACACACTCTCAGGCTGCGCCACAAGGCTTTTTGTCTTTCCGTTCTTTTCTTTTGTTGATCTCAACACGATGCTAGTAATCTCAGCCATTCTGCCCCACGGCCACCTAAAATCAACCTCAGTCACCAGGTGTACAAATAAATCAAGCATTCAGATGTGGTGTACGGCACACCGCAAGTCTCTCTAGGAGGCTCTAGTGGAATGCTCATCTACAGCTCGCAGTTCGGGGTCCAACTACCCGTGTCTGAATACGCGATTCACTGTTGTCTCATAACTTTTTCCCATCTAGCCCTAGGAAGTCAGTCTGAACTCCGAGTCGCAAAGAGTGTTAAGGCTACAAACCAGTCATAGAACCCCCGCCCAATC
Source organism: Mycena alexandri (assembly GCA_029233265.1). Classification (NCBI taxonomy): domain Eukaryota; kingdom Fungi; phylum Basidiomycota; class Agaricomycetes; order Agaricales; family Mycenaceae; genus Mycena; species Mycena alexandri. Next base: position 383,295 of record JARJCM010000024.1, read on the forward strand.
TGCGTCCATGTCATCGATGTGTTCTAGCCGTTAATATCCACCAATGAAAAAATTGAGCCAAAGTTTAGGACCCTATAATTAAATGACACATGTTGGCCGCGTGCTGTGTCTGTCAGTGAGCGGTGAGGTGTCAGTTAGCCCTTGTTCTTTCACCTCCACCTCTATTGCACTGCAGACACATTATCGTTGTTGAGGATTGACACGTTCAATTTACTCGTAAGTATCCGAATTTCACTGCCAGGGAATTCGCCAACGTTCACGACGGTGGGACTGCAGATAGAAGCGGCGCAGGCTCAAACTATCCGCATGCCACGGGTTGGATGTTATTAAGACATATATGTATATGTCTTACCAAATATAACTCTCTTCCACCACTATATCATATGAGAAAGGACGTGTAGACTGTAGTTGATCGAAGGATATGACACCCCCACCCCGCTCCCAAGAGGGCGACCACTCCGGCTCTGGTACGTCTACCACACCTCATGTTGCCAGCGCCATCCCGATATTGCTCTAGGATCACTGAACACACCCCCGGGGGCCAGCCGCGGCCCCACCCTTACTTACGGGGGGTATGCCCATGTACATTGATGTGACAGATAAGTCTGACCTTGCTTGCAACTTTTCTTAGGAGGACAGGGGGGACTAGGAGGATCCAGCAAGAATCAAGGAGGTGATGGCGGCCTAGGTCGCGCCGCTATATTGCCTGTAGGCGATGTCGAGTTGCTCTGGAAGCTCTCGCCTTTCGCGAACATCACTGCTGAAGGTAAGTTCTTTGAGATCTCAGACCAAAGCAGGCTACCCACGACTTAACTTCAGGTGGCAATGGTGGCGGTGGGGGAAATGGTACGAAAACAGGTGAGAGGTGGAGTCGGTGGTGCGCAAAGGCCTCCCCAACCTCTCTTGCCTGGTGTGGACATCAAGAAGCTTCCCAAGTTGGCCCTCAAAGACTTTTGCGAAACGTATAGCCTCAGTGACTCCATCCGCAATGATCTGGAAGCCGGCGGATGGCTGTGGGCGAGCACACTTGCCGGGGTTGACAAAAATACTCTAGAAGACAACCATTTCAAAGCAGGGACCATTGACGAGCTGCAGAGGGCTCTACAGGAGTTCGTGGACTCGGAGCTGAGGAAAGCGTAGGGGAATATGATGTTGTCATGCTTCTCTTTTTTTCCATATGTATTACCACTTTCCACATGATGTTGGAGCAATGACACCAACTTGTTTCGGGGTACAACTGTCAAGAGCAATTGTGCTGCGTTCGGAAATCGGAACTTACCGGTTGCGAAATCATGATGGTGCAAACCGCAACTTATGTGTGGGCTGCCTATATCATCACCCTCTTTGTAAAATTAAGCCTCTCTGTCTGTCAGGTAATCACCAGTGACATCAGGATCCGCCATAAAGTCGTGGTCGCCGTAGATGGGCACGACCACTGTGAACGTTGGGAATCTTTTCCTCTAGGAATCACTGCGTTCTGGGGCCTCCTAAACTCAGCCTGAGTTTAGGGACCTCCACAGAGCTACGCTGAGGACCACCTACCCACAGTCTCCGTAGGTCGGTGTAGGTGTGCGTACGTCTGTGTAGGTCAGCGTAGGTCCGGCCAGCTCTGTTAAGGTGAATGTAGCTGAGAGGAGGTATGCCCGAGTACATACAAGTATAGTAGCATAGGCATTCACTCAACGCCTATTTCCAGGGTGAATGCCTATTTTGAAAGTGAACACCTATTTTGTAGTTGAACGCCTTTGCCGCACCGGCAGGCGCGGGCGATGATGCCGCGGCGGATTCGTGATGTAACTTAACTCAGCTCTTGTCTCTTCCGACTCCTTGCTTCCTTCACCTCCCTCTCGGCCGGCGGGCACCGCGACGACGTTGCATGGTTCGGTGTGCCTGTTCCACCAGTTGCCGACGCTCGAGCCGCGCGAGCTCCCCGCCGCAATCGGCGAGGCCTCTGAACGAAACCGTGACGGGGGCGACGGAGTTTGACTGGGATACGAGAGATCGCTGCGTTTCTGGACACTCCACAGTGTGGTGCGTTCGTTGTCTATGTACTTGCTTCAACTTCTCAACGCACTCAAGTGGCCATCGGGCGTAGGTGCACAGTGAACCTGCTAATTCCCGTTGATTCCATCCTGCCAGTGATCAAGGTAATTTCCCGTTTCACTTTCGTAGTCTATCTTTGCCTATCGACATCGAAGGGTATTCAATAATGTTCATATTCCGTGTAGTAGACCCGTACAAAATGTATTCAGGACTACTACTTATTTGCGGACTAGTTGTTATTTTTGCGCACGATGGCCGTAAGTACATACTTGAATGGTAATCATTGGATTCAATAGACTACCAAGTCTGGGGCAGGTTCCGGGCATCTCGGGAAACACTGAACTCCTCGAGCGATGTGTGCGTTTATAAAATAGGCATTCGTTGCGCACGATAGGCACTTCCTGTGAAAATAGGTGTCTGGTCGCATCAATAGGCGTTCAAGAACGCCTATGCTACTAAAGTTGTCGTACCTCGGTATGCCCAGTGGACTACACTGAGCGGGTTTATATACAAATACCATATTACGAGTCCTAAAAAAATATTTTTAGACTCGTTCTTTGTATGTACCCACACATGACACCAGAGCCAGATTGTACAGTGTAATCCTCCAAACCAACATAAAAATCTGTGGTCGACCACAAAAGTTCCCGAGTACCGATATTCTGGCCTTTATCCACTCCAAATCCGCTTCATCATAAGTTCCCCAGCGCAAGGGACTTCTGAATAACACCTGACGCAGAAGAAACAATGACAATTGATCCTCCCTGAACTGGATGAAGCGGCGCACATCGACCGGTCCCGCATCTGACAGCATGATCAACACCAATTCGGGACACAATGGCTCACCAGGTGTGGCTGATATTTCCGACATGATACTGAGAATTTCCACGCCGTGCCATCTAATATTGATGGACACGAGGCGAGGGACCGCAGCGAGCAAGCAATGCAGGGTTGGAGAGGACAATTGACCAAAGTGAATGACCAGATGTTTGACTGGCGTTGCCAGCGTTGACACAGGATGGAGCCAAGGGGGCACCGGCATTCAAACCGGCGACTAAGGGCTGGTCAGTTAGTCCGGCCGCTAGGCCGGAAAAAAAAAATTCAACCACCACTTTTTGGCCGAGAACCACCCTTTGACCAATGCTCGACAGCTCAATTTGACCCTCTGACTGCTGCATACCTCCAAGATGGCATATTTCTCCATCTGCACCTGTTGCCTAAGTTGCAGTCCATATATGGTGACAGAACTGGTAATTCTCGAAAGATCGAAAATTGTCTTTGAAGGTTGTTTCTGCATATGCGGCCCTGCAATTGCTGTTCTACATCGAGAAGAGTTTGATATGGATGGTCTGCATGGATTTTCCAACTCACCGGCAACTTGAACACGTAACAAATTACCATATATGGTGCGTGGGAACGTTACGTTAGTTAGTTAGTCCAGCGCACCTGCTAAGCCCAGATAGCAGAGGCCACTAGACCAACCTTGTACCCTCAATGTTGGTCTAAGCTCCATGGCTCTGGGCCAAAAATGCACCACGGTGACTCCGCTGCTCCAGCGGGGTACTTTGGGGTACAAGTCCCCCCCAAAATCAATTTAGGGGGGTGGGGGAGGTGTAGGTATCGGTGGTAGGTAGACACCACGAGGGTATAGGTGGTGGGCAGGGTACACCACGAGGGTATAGGTGGTGCGGGGGGTACATCAGTGGGGTAGGGTGGACAGGGCGACGAGCTATGGCGGTGTGGAGGTACACCACGGGGGTAGGGTGGACAGGGCAACGAGCTACGGCAGTGTGGGGGTACACCACGGGGGTAGGGTGGACAGGGCGATGAGCTACGGCGGTGCGGGGGTACACCAGTAGGGTAGGGTAGACAGAGCGACGAGCTACGGCAGTGTGGGGGTACACCACGGGGGTAGGGTGGACAGGGTGATGAGCTACAGCGGTGCGGGGGTACACCAGTGGGGTAGGGTAGACAGAGCGATGAGCTACGGCAGTGTGGGGGTACACCAGTGGGGTAGGGTGGACAGGGCGATGAGCTACAGCGGTGTGGGGGTACACCAGTGGGGTAGAGTGGACAGGGCGATGAGCTACGGCGGTGTACGGGTACATCACTGTGGTAGGGTGGACACGGCGATGAGCTATGGTGGTGTAGGGGTACACCACCGTGATAGGGGGGGTACCTTGTGCACGTCTTGTCCCAAAAAGGAAATTACCAACATCAGTCGCTCTTAGGCTTGTAATTCCACTGTTTTGGATGATCTAACCCTGTATGCAGATTCTTATAGGTTACTCAAAGTCAACTGGAGCACAATAGAGCCTATTACAGTGCAATGATAGGGTGAAAATTAGTGACTTGTGTTCTGACCATAATGCCTCTGGGACATACCTGGATGCCTCTCCTTGTCTCCTTGGGCTACTAGGCCACCCTCCAGGTGGTTTGATTTGGCCAAGAATGGGACTTTCACTCTAGGCCTATGGTGCACTCCTTCATGATGTGATACATCCCAAAACAATCCTTTGGGGATTGTATCAGGTAAGTATAGTAGAAAAGTGCACAATTGACACTCAGGACACCCATACCTCATACTGTAATGTAATCTTATTTATACTCTTGTTCACCATATTCACAATGCCACAGGGTCATGGATGATGGTTTGAAGGCTCTCATTGCGGCTCTTAGTCTCTGTGAAGAGTCTTGAGCTGAAAAGTTGGCCAATATGTCATACAAAAGGCAACCTTTTTTGTGTGGTGTATAAGGTACAGGGTACAGTTGTGCATGGTGTACAGGGTACAGTGGCACTTGTTCGGGGTACAGGGTACTGCTGTGAGTGGTGTATAGGGTACATTTCCTTTTTGGACACTACCACTTCTTGTCCCAAAAAGGAAATTATTGACATCAACCCCTCCCTGGCTCATGATTCAACAGTTTTTGATGATCTAACCTGGTATATGACCTGTTATATGTTCTTTGAAGCCAACTGAAGCACAGGAGAGCCTACTACAGGGCAATAAGAAGGTGGAAATAGCGAAAATTGATAAATTATGTTCTGACCCCAATATCTTGGGGATATACCAATGGAAATGGCTTTGAATGCGCCCACTTGTTCCCCTAGGCTGTAAGGACAACCCTCCAAGTCATATATAACATCCTGGTGATGAAGAACATTGCAATTTGGCCATGCAAGGAACTTGCACTTTGACCCTATTATGCACTCCTCCATGGTGTGATATATCCCAAAACATACATTTGGGGATTGGATCATGTTTTTGTATTGGAAAAGTGAGCAATTGTCACCTTGGGAAGCCTATACCTCATGGTTTGAGGTTATTTTGTTTTAGATTCTTGTTCACCATATTCATCATGCCACAGGGCCATAGATCATGTTCTGAAGGTTCCTACTAGCTGTTCTGAGCTATGTGAACAGTTTTAAGCCAAAAGGCTGGCCAACACATGATGTAAAAGTCGAAAATGAAAAATAACATATTTTGCTCATTTCATGAATAGGAGACCAAGGAGACCACCTAGTGCACAATAAACAGTAGGAATGAGATCAGACAGTATAATTACTCCAGATTATGCTTTACTTCAACCATTTTGGTGAAGTTTTGGCTGAATTCTGTTTCTGAGGAATTGAGTTCAAATGCAACTTTTGGTCTATGTGCCGGCCATGGTTCAAAACACCATCTGGCCAAATCTGAACCAAAACAGTTGAAATAAAGCATAATCTGGAGTAATTATACTGTCTGATCTCATTCCTACTGTTTATTGTGCACTAGGTGGTCTCCTTGGTCTCCTATTCATGAAATGAGCAAAATATGTTATTTTTCATTTTCGACTTTTACATCATGTGTTGGCCAGCCTTTTGGCTTAAAACTGTTCACATAGCTCAGAACAGCTAGTAGGAACCTTCAGAACATGATCTATGGCCCTGTGGCATGATGAATATGGTGAACAAGAATCTAAAACAAAATAACCTCAAACCATGAGGTATAGGCTTCCCAAGGTGACAATTGCTCACTTTTCCAATACAAAAACATGATCCAATCCCCAAATGTATGTTTTGGGATATATCACACCATGGAGGAGTGCATAATAGGGTCAAAGTGCAAGTTCCTTGCATGGCCAAATTGCAATGTTCTTCATCACCAGGATGTTATATATGACTTGGAGGGTGTCCTTACAGCCTAGGGGAACAAGTGGGCGCATTCAAAGCCATTTCCATTGGTATATCCCCAAGATATTGGGGTCAGAACATAATTTATCAATTTTCGCTATTTCCACCTTCTTATTGCCCTGTAGTAGGCTCTCCTGTGCTTCAGTTGGCTTCAAAGAACATATAACAGGTCATATACCAGGTTAGATCATCAAAAACTGTTGAATCATGAGCCAGGGAGGGGTTGATGTCAATAATTTCCTTTTTGGGACAAGAAGTGGTAGTGTCCAAAAAGGAAATGTACCCTATACACCACTCACAGCAGTACCCTGTACCCCGAACAAGTGCCACTGTACCCTGTACACCATGCACAACTGTACCCTGTACCTTATACACCACACAAAAAAGGTTGCCTTTTGTATGACATATTGGCCAACTTTTCAGCTCAAGACTCTTCACAGAGACTAAGAGCCGCAATGAGAGCCTTCAAACCATCATCCATGACCCTGTGGCATTGTGAATATGGTGAACAAGAGTATAAATAAGATTACATTACAGTATGAGGTATGGGTGTCCTGAGTGTCAATTGTGCACTTTTCTACTATACTTACCTGATACAATCCCCAAAGGATTGTTTTGGGATGTATCACATCATGAAGGAGTGCACCATAGGCCTAGAGTGAAAGTCCCATTCTTGGCCAAATCAAACCACCTGGAGGGTGGCCTAGTAGCCCAAGGAGACAAGGAGAGGCATCCAGGTATGTCCCAGAGGCATTATGGTCAGAACACAAGTCACTAATTTTCACCCTATCATTGCACTGTAATAGGCTCTATTGTGCTCCAGTTGACTTTGAGTAACCTATAAGAATCTGCATACAGGGTTAGATCATCCAAAACAGTGGAATTACAAGCCTAAGAGCGACTGATGTTGGTAATTTCCTTTTTGGGACAAGACGTGCACAAGGTACCCCCCTATCACGGTGGTGTACCCCTACACCACCATAGCTCATCGCCGTGTCCACCCTACCACAGTGATGTACCCGTACACCGCCGTAGCTCATCGCCCTGTCCACTCTACCCCACTGGTGTACCCCCACACCGCTGTAGCTCATCGCCCTGTCCACCCTACCCCACTGGTGTACCCCCACACTGCCGTAGCTCATCGCTCTGTCTACCCTACCCCACTGGTGTACCCCCGCACCGCTGTAGCTCATCACCCTGTCCACCCTACCCCCATGGTGTACCCCCACACTGCCGTAGCTCGTCGCTCTGTCTACCCTACCCTACTGGTGTACCCCCGCACCGCCGTAGCTCATCGCCCTGTCCACCCTACCCCCGTGGTGTACCCCCACACTGCCGTAGCTCGTTGCCCTGTCCACCCTACCCCCGTGGTGTACCTCCACACCGCCATAGCTCGTCGCCCTGTCCACCCTACCCCACTGATGTACCCCCCGCACCACCTATACCCTCGTGGTGTACCCTGCCCACCACCTATACCCTCGTGGTGTCTACCTACCACCGATACCTACACCTCCCCCACCCCCCTAAATTGATTTTGGGGGGGACTTGTACCCCAAAGTACCCCGCTGGAGCAGCGGAGTCACCGTGGTGCATTTTTGGCCCAGAGCCATGGAGCTTAGACCAACATTGAGGGTACAAGGTTGGTCTAGTGGCCTCTGATATTTGGGCTTAGCAGGTGGTCCAGCGGTCGAGTCGCAAAAAAGAAAAACGGCTATATATATATATATATTTGAATGCCGGTTCCTCCTTGGATGGAGCAGGCAATCCAAGCTGTCCGAAGTCTGGGAGACCACGCGCAAATAGCCCAGATTCTCCATCCGGAAACACCGGACGAGATCCCGGAGTCCCGTGGCGGTGCTAGTGAAGAAGAGGTTGAGGTGGGTTACCGTTGGAAACCGAAGCAAGCGACAATCGGTTTCGAACACTTTGCAACCCACATTATGAAGGGCAATGCGCTCCAGATTATGTGCAGTTTGCTTGACCAGAATCCAGTCGGCCATGCATGGCGCGTACTGGGGCACAAGTTCGTGGAGGACGAGAATGCAGAGATGGCCAAAGTTCACCACTCGGGATAGTGAAAAGCAAACATGGTGTAGGCGCAAAGTCTGCAGCGCAATACAGTCCCCAAAGTCGAAAAATGGTCCACCGGCTGGGGATATGGTTTTATAGGAGCAATGGAGACGTAGATTGCGCAATGCTGGAAAAATGTTCCATTGAGGAGGGCGGCTAAACGGTGGAGGTTCTCAGCCGATCCAATCTGCACGCAAAGGGTGTGCATTCAAGAGGAGCACGGCAAAATTCGAGCGAATATTGCATCGACCGGACAATGTCACAATGGACCCTGGCGTACAAGATTGATCTGGATGCGAAGTCGAGAGGATGCTGATGAGTGAAGAAACAAGTCCAATAGCGCTGGGCAAGTACACAAGGTAATCTTGAACGAGGACCACAGCGAGTGAAGAGGCCATGAAATGAAAAGCGAAGAACAGGGAGATCCGGATGTACGTCCACATCGATCGGCGGTCAATTCATATAAGTCCAGACAATGCGGAGTTCGAAAGTACCGTATCCCCAGTCAGAAACAATGGAGCAAAGTCCCGTATCAAGCAGGATATTCGGCAAGGCGTAACCGACGACACAATGTATATTGACTTTTATTTTGAAACCTCGACCTTGCTTCCATGGCTTCAATCCAGTGGCTAGTAATAAATGTATGTGCTGAGGACGGCGTGAACTGGAACACAAACAACAGTAGATTTCCAGTTGATGAGCCCAAATTTGCAACTGAAACCACCAAGTCATAACACCAGAAGGATACAGAGCGATGCTTATGGGCTATGTCACCAGTTACATATCCCAGGGTTATAATCCAACAGAAGACAGAATGAGCAGAGAAGGAGGGTGCAAGCAGAGAAAGAAAAGCAAGGTGACGAGGCTGTGCCTCAGACTACGGGGCGCAATTATTGATGTGTACCGTAAATTTACGTGAATTAAATCAACAGCTGTTTAATTGCTGATGGTGTATACACAATTGTAAAGCGGTGCCACACTCCCTTCCTCATACCTATTTCTTTTCATGGACCTCAGCGCCAATACCGTGCGGATGGCGCCCGTGCATGATTTATCTATTAGCGGCTTATCCGACACTTGCCAGCGGTGTACCCCACTGAGCCAGTTTTGGACTGTTTCTGGCGCAGAGTCTCACAACTCACAACACGCTACCCCGACATTGATCACAAATGGATTGGTGGGCAAGAACTCAGAATGTGGAACAGTCTGAACAGACAGGGGCGTCGCGCTCCACTGTAAAGAGTCGCGAATCTGACAGCGTCCTTCCAAGCCCTGTAGAAAATGTTTCAATAGCAAGACCAACAAACAATGTATCATAGATGAAGACCAGGCCAGCTGCAGGACGTGCAGGGATGCCAAGATAGGCTGTGACCGCAAGGCGTTGTTCGTATTCGACCTGACGAAGCACAAGTTCTTTGGCTCGTACGAGCAATTTACGAAGATTTTTCAAAACCCAGAGCCGGGTAGACTGAGGAGATACAAGACAGCAGTTGAGCCGCCAAAGCAACCCAAACCCAGTAATAATGTAGCCGCTAAAAGTCAGCCGCAATTAACCAGACTGTTATATCCGGGTCGTCCAGGAGGTGGTACGTGGGATATAGGGCCAGTTGAACTAACAACAGATTCGAGTCGGAGCGGCGGGCCGGACAGAACGGAACCGGAGTCCGGAGTCGGAGCTGGTGAAAGGCGGACTGGATGACGCTACGCCACAGAGGGGATAATTGGGTGAACGTTACTGCAGGATATCGTCGGGGTGAGAGAGATGATAAAGCGGAGCTCCGGCGGAGTGTTGGAGCGGAATAACCAGATTACTTCACGAGGAACGAGGTGAAGCAATGTTTATCATACAATTGAAGTACAGGAGGCTGTAGAACAAGATTAAATACTAGAGCTCCTTATTGTAATAAGTAAAGGAGATATGTTAGAAACCATGCGGACATAACAATAAAGGTAAGTTCGAAAGGGGAGGAAGAAGTCAGGTGACAAAAGGAACAATGTTGAACAATAAGTGAGAAGTCGGAGGACATGGGATGAATAAGGAATGTGTGGGATGGCATCTTGCTATGGGGTTAGATGGTGGAAGTTCGTTCTGAATGTTTGTCGGAGCCAGAGGGACGGATCGGAGTGGTTTGCCGGAGGTCGTGGTGCATGGATATAACACAGACGGACAGGACCACCCAGGCCTTGGAAGAACGCTAATGCAGCAACATTTCAAGCAATATCAGGGGCTTCGGCGGCCAGTAAACCCAAGAAAGCAGCGTGAATGAAAGGCAAGCACAAGTGTTTGTGACACGAAAGACAATCTGAACGTTTTCCAGTGACCAAAAAGGAGGGCTACAATACCCTCATATCTGAAGTCAAGTGGGCGCTGTCGACTGTGAAGGCCGCCAGACACGAGCAACACGGCACAACTCCAGAAATTCGTGGGGACCAAGGCGACGGAATGGTCAGGTGCATCGAGAATGTGAGGGCATTCTTAGAGAAGAGGATCCCAAAGTCGGACTCAAAGATGGCGAGCGTCACATAGCATAAGTTCATATATTGAGCATAGGGCATACTGGTATGGGGCATAAGGCGGACAATAGGTTGCAATCGAAAGGGATTATCTACCCGCGAGACGTTCCAGCAGACGGAGTACCACAGACAATAGCCCAGAGGATGTTGCAACCCACATGGGGAAGCCGTTCTGAAGTGCCACTCAAAGTTGCCATGTAGGAGGACATGGTGTATCCAACAACGGTGTATGATCCAACAGGAATTTCTCCGGGAAACAGGGGCAAAACATCAGCCAGGTGTGACAGGTCCGTAGACCGTCTCTCTTAAGCATGGCCAGAGGCCGTTGCCAAACAGTAGTCAATAGCTTAATTAGGATTCCGCGGTACATACAGCCACAATGTATTAGATAATCAGACATAACTTAACCGCATACTTCACTACCGTCTCAGGTGAATCGTGCGACAAACAACGGCGCCGAGCATCGCCGCTCCCCTCAGCTCCCTTCTCCAGGTCGCAGGAGTCCTACCTCGGGTTACCAGGTCCGCGTCCTGGGGGGCAGCTCCGTCTAACGGCGTGAGCTGCTTCCCAGCGCTATGAGACTCTGTTCGAGTCATTGAGGCGTTAACGAGGGCCTGATAAGCCCTCGTAGTCTCCAAATCTTCATATCGGGCGAGAAGCCTACCTGCCGAAGGCCCAGGGCTTTCACAATGGTGACCACCGCAGGGGCTTCATCCAAGCCCTTTACGAAGATTCCCTCCGCCCACATCGTCTCCTCGATGGAGTATCCCACTCCCGAGCTCTCCTGTGTTGAGAGCCCCAACCAGCATCTCGGTAGTGGTACGATGAGCTGCTTCGTCGCCTCCCTCACGGCACGCGACGATTATCCGCCAATCGGTCCCTCCTTCAGTCCGTTACAACTCTTCGGGACCGACTGCCCACGTTACGGGACTTCACCTCCTTCCGCGCTTCCTTCTTGTTGCGCAGAAGGATCCTTTGGGCCCTTCTATTATTCTGGTGTCCTTGAGCTCTGCAGAAGGCGTGAGCTCAGACTTGCAACCCAGGCTGAGCCCCGCTTCACTGCGCTGGGCTCAGTTTCCCCTCTTTGCTACACTTGTACGCTGTGAGCTCCGAATGCGCGAGCTCCAGTGTGTATTTACAGTGATAACGAATATATTTTCCCTTTCTTCTCGATGACGACGACCTCCACACCACCACTCCTCAAGACAATCCTCAATATGCCGTTGGATACGCTCCGCACGCAAGCCGTGCTCTCGCTCGACGTGATGAATGAGGATGAAAAGAGCTAGAAGAGCATTGAGTGCTCTGAGTGAGGTGATGTCCTCCCCCCTTCCTTGCGCGCCTTCCCGCTCGCGCCGACGCGATACGCGCAACGCGGTCCGATAATCCGAGGCGCCGACGTTAGCGCCCGCGGCGTTCACACGACGTCGACAGCGTGGCAATCGATAGCGTCAACGCCTCTCTCCTGCCCACTCCACGCACGGCGCTCGCCGCGACCTCCTTCCTAAAGCTCCCACGTCCTCGCTGGTGTTTCCCTACCCGCAGCTCCGGACGTCGAGAGCTTCGTTTCCTCGACTCTCCGTCCGTTGCTCCGAATTGCAATGCGGCAATAACATTCGCTGTTCATCAAGCCCCCACCTTTCGTGCGCGTGTCGGATGTCGTGTTAACGCAAACTCCCCACCCGCGGCTTGAGCTGCATAAGGCTCCTTCGCGAGCGGATTCGTGCGCTCTCCCTCGACGCGCAGGCCGGAGTCGTTGAGATCGGCGCCTACGCCTGATCTCCCTCTGCTGAATTTAGTCCCCGGCGCTGCTCGCTGCTTCCGACGTACGAGAGCTCGCCAGTTCTGGCTTGAGCTCCGTATCTGCGAATACACTCGCGCTCCGCCAACCCGCGCGAACGGACTGGACTGCTCCGTCGTGGGTGTCGAGATCGCCATCCAGGCTTGATCTCCGTCCTTTGCAGAGCTTCGAGTCGGCGCCGCACGCTGCTTCCGCACTCTGCTCGAGGGCTTCATTCCGCGGCTGCCTTTGCACCTTGAAGATTCGTTCTACGCCGGCCAACCACAGGCTAGACTCAGCTCTCGACGTGCAGCGAAGCCCGCTACATTCAACGCCTCGCTTACGTCCGCCGTGAACCCGCTGCAGCGCATCCCTTGAGCGCAGAGACCCACTCCTTGGGTCTCTACTCGCGAACTCTTCAAGCTAAATCTGCTCGTTGTGCGCATCCGCGTTTTCCCTCGGTAGACCCACGGCTTCCCGCTGCTTGGCCCACCTGTGAATTCCTTCATCACGCCGCGCACGGTTCGACGTGACCCCTTCACGCAGGGCAGGGACGTTGAAATCAGCATTCATGCTTGATTTCCGTCTGCGTCGGCACCGCTCGCTACCCCCGCGCCAACGCTCACTCCTTCCGCTGCAACGTCTGCTCGCTCGCCTTCCCGCATGGTCGCCGCCGCACTCAGACGACGTAGAGATCAGCTTCTGGGCTTGATCTCCGCTGGAGAACTTCGTGCCGGCGCCGCGCTGCTCCCGCACCCTGCTCGCGGTATGCTCTCGCGCTCTTCGTGCTGTGCTGCTCGCGCTTGTTCTCGTGATGCGCCTCTCGGTCTTTCGTGTCGCGCTCAGGTTCCCGACTCTGCAAATCACTAGATGTGTACGCGCTGCCTCGTGCTGCGGCCCGCGCTACTCTTCGTTCTAGCATGCGGGTCTCATACGGCGCGGAACGTCTTGTGCACGCTCGCACTCGTGCTAACGTGAACTCGCCGCACACCACTGGTGGATCCGCACGACGCGCGCATGCGCGCCTCTTCGTGGAGTCCCACTCCTTCCCGCTGCAACGTCCGCCTGCCCCTCGCTCCACCTTCCCGCGTGAGCCTCCCCCGCGCGTCCTTCGTTCTTTGCTACGCCTTTGTGTGCCCGCACACCCGCTCGCCCACGTTCTACCGCGAACTCGCCAAGCTGCGCCGGAGTGCATTGGATGAGGGCGTCGAGATCGGGATCTGTGTCTGATCTCTGCCCAGTGACGATTCGGCGCCGCTCATCGCGCTGGCCTCGCTTCTGGCCTCGCGTGCTACCACACCTCCTCATACCTACGTGAGCTCGCTGTTCCCAGCTTGAGCTCCGTGAATTGTCTGTGCGCACGCTTTGAATCGAATTCACCATGCTGCTCCATACGCCTCGGATGTTGCCTCGTGGTATCCGGTTGAGCTCGACCGCGTGTTTCTTCTTTGTCTTGGCACTCGCGAAGACCTGCGTCTCGTTTGACGTTGAGCTCGACGAACGGACTGGAGTCACCACTGCGGGCGCTGAGATTAGCACCTTCGCATGATCCTTGTCCGTTGGTCCTGCACATTCCTGCGCCCGCGCCCGCACCCGCGGTTGCAGCCAGATATGCCTCGAGCTCTGCAGGGTGCCGCTGCATCACCCCAGCTGCAATGTAGTACGCACGACGGACGTGGAGATCGGCCCGAGATGGCTTGAATTTCCGTCCGTGTGACCGGCTCTCTTGTACTTCAAGCATTGTGCGTGCCGCTGGTCGCGCTCTGCGTCTCCTTCGCCGCCCGTGCGTACACGAGGCTCCTGAGCTCCGACGCGTGAGTATCTCATCGAGGTATTCCGCTCACTCGCTATTCCTACGCTATGCACCGACGCAAGTTCTGCGCTGTACCAATTTGTTGCGCGAAATCCACTTCGATACGGCCCGAAACTCCGGGAGATCATATGTAGTACCTTCAATATAAGGAATATGAGGACATTGAGTTTGGAGGTTCGATACGAGGCCTTAACGCGACGAGAGCATTTGCGAGAAGCCCAAATAAGGAAATCGGAAGCCGGCCCGGCACTTCCGCTTTCTCCCACCGACCACATCGTCGCTTGGCTGGACACCGACGCAGCGCCGGGCTCGCCCGAACTTGGCCCGCATCGTCAAGGCTTCAACGCGGCGTGAGCCTGCCCTCTATGGCAGGAGTCTCCGTTCCCCGGCATCGAACCCTCCCCGGCGCCTTCTTCTCGACACTCGACGCTGCGATCGCCTCCTCAAGACAAATTGGCGCGCGGTGGATCTTGGCACCATGCTCAGTGCTCACAGCGGAATCTCGGGCGTTTCAATTCACGTCAAACCTTCGACTCGACGTGGGTGCACCTGTCGCCTCTCAGGATTCTTTCAGATTCCCACTGCAAGGTCATTGGATCTGGATGGTGTAGAGATCCTTGCCTTGGATCTCCGCTGTTGTTCTTCGACGTGGATTTGTGCGACGTGGCCGTGCACGTTTATCTTCGCATGCGACGTAACTCCGGCTGCGCGACGCGGCGGCCACGCACCGCCAAGCTGCTATATTCCCCAGTCGACGTGAGCCCGCCTCCCTAGGCTCGAGTCTCCGTCCTGTTCGCACAAACCCTTGGCGCAGACGCGTTGTTACGTTGAGCTCGCGCCGTGACTCCGTAACGCCTCCACGCTGCATATCCATATCCACGGTCCTCATCGACAATGCTATTCGCGCTCGATCTACGCGCCCACAGTCCTCATCGGGCTACTGTGCCATGGCTAAGCGTTGCGCGTGCCCGGTTCGACACCAAGATCAAAATATCGGGGTGAGCTTGCAAGTCCAATCTCTCAAGAACGTCCGCACGCACTGGAGCTTCCGACCTCAAGGATCAAGAGGCGCTCTAACGTGGAGACGCACACCCTCGACGTAGAGCTCCCGTTTCGAGGGCTCCGTCTTCGTGCGGCGCGCGCGCTCTCGCATCGTCTCGCGTCCGGCTTGCTCTCTGGTCTCGGTTACAGATCCGCCGCCAACAAGCACCATCTGGGTTCCAGCGCGCGCGCAGAGCACGCCGCACCATATCTTGCACTCAACTCCCGACTCCTTTCGTGCACCTTGCCGTCGCGTACCCATACTCGCCTCCCTACCCTCTGGCCTACAGATCTTGACGTGGAGTTCCAAGAACTCCGTCTCGCTAGGGCACTACGGGCACCGAATTGTACCATGTTCCCCAAATCGATGTAGCTCGAATTTGTTGGGAAGCGTTGGGTATTAGTTTCAATAGATGGATTTTATGTGTTCCGTTGGAAGTGGAGGAACTGGTGCAACTCGCGAACGCTTTGAGAGAGTCTAATGTCCGAAAAAGGAAATCGGGTTCCGGGCCGGCTCGACCGTATCCCCTGAAGCCTCGACACACGGAGACCCGCGTTACCACATTCGACATTCGACGTTACATGCCTCAAACCAGCGCGAGCTTGATTCTGCTCGGTGAATCACCGCACGGTCCGCACCATTCACGCGCGTTACGTGGAGCTCGGTCGGCGACTCCGTAATGTCCTCTTCTCCGCATCTAGTCTTGAGTAGAACGAAAAACAAGAGACTGGGGGGTTCAGCTCTTGCCTTCGATACCATGGGACGTCGAGCTTGTCGCTCTCGACTTGAGCCTCCGTTGCCGGTGCCGCCCAAATCTGGACTGCGGTCAGGAAATTGCAGGTTCGATATTATGGCCGCCAAAGTGTGGTGTTGAGTCGACTGCAAAGTTCGAGCTCCACTGCGTTGTACCTACCCCGGGGGAGCTGTCTTTCCAGCCTCGATGGCCGGGTCGTCGTCACTGCTTCTCGAGTCAGCAGTTATTTTTTCAATTCCCTTGCGGCTCGAGCAAGATGAATCTAATTTGGGGGGCCATTGTTCCAGCCCTGCCACCTCTTTGACAGAGACCTCGGGTTTCATTCCCTTGCTCTCGCCGCGAGTGCTCATTCCTCAACACTATTCTCTTTAATATGCCCCACGTGCTTGAGTGGAAGGTAGACCGTGTACGCGCTGGGGGGCAAAAGCGCGAACACAGCTCCAATAATTCTGCCTTCCATTCCTGCGGGCACCTTCCTTTCCCTTTCCGGAATGGAATTCATTTTCTGTCCTCGTCCCCGGTCGCAGTCCTCCTCGCAGGCTCCAGGAAGATTGATTATCCAGACGATGGTGGAGAGCCAGAGCAGGCAATTCTGCCTCCGAATCCCCATGCCCTCCGCAGCATGTAGTTTGGAGTCACTTTGTCTGCGCTGCTTAACTTGGGCCCTTTATACTGCCAGTTGCAGGCAGTGGTCCTCCCTGTACCATCACCTACCATATAGAACTCCGCTATTTGTGTGAGCTCAACCATGCTTCCCTCTCCCCGATGATTATTTCGATTTTTCGGGGCCAATTTTTTTTTCCCACACCGCGGATTAATTCTGGACTCGATACGGCCAGCGGCCATCAGTTCCTTAACATTCATATCCTCCTTTGCCAGTCGTTCTTGGGGTGTAATTCTTTTTTACACATCCTGGAGTACATCCAGAGCTGCGCAAAAAAGAAGTGGGGGGCTGTGTAGGGGTATATAGGGGTTTGCAAGGCAAACCCTACTCGGCTGGAGGGTTGCACTACAGAGGAGTCTTGACTCCTCCTCTCTGATGACTGGGACAGAGTCTGTGCATCAGAGAGTTGTCTACCCTCCTGCAACTATTCCCCGGCCATGCCAGGAGGGATACACCGGAGAGGAGCCTAGGCTCCTCCTCTCTGATATTAGTTGCGCATCAGAGAGTTGTATTCCCTCCCGCCACCATCCTCTCCGCAGACTGCGTCTAGCGGACAACACCTCTTGAGGCTCTCGCGAACGGAATACAGAGTCCGTTGACTCTTGTGTTGCTCACCCAAGCTGGGTCTAGGCAGACAACCGTTCAACGGTTTGGGGGAGCCAGCGGCTCTCACGACTAGAGTCCGGAGCGGGGAACTCTGGCTCTGGAATTTTGGGGCAAATTTTTTTTCTCAAGAGCCGGACATTCTTCTACTTCAATATTCGCCAAATGTCCGGAGGTGCAATGGGGTCGATAATCCTAGCTTCTTCCGAAGCCTTGTGGTCATATATCCGGGAATCTTCGTCAAGCTGTGCATGTCCTCTGGCCATGCGGGGGGCTCTGTGACAGGTCCGTAGACCGTCTCTCTTAAGCATGGCCAGAGGCCGTTGCCAAACAGTAGTCAATAGCTTAATTAGGATTCCGCGGTACATACAGCCACAATGTATTAGATAATCAGACATAACTTAACCGCATACTTCACTACCGTCTCAGGTGAATCGTGCGACAAACAACGGCGCCGAGCATCGCCGCTCCCCTCAGCTCCCTTCTCCAGGTCGCAGGAGTCCTACCTCGGGTTACCAGGTCCGCGTCCTGGGGGGCAGCTCCGTCTAACGGCGTGAGCTGCTTCCCAGCGCTATGAGACTCTGTTCGAGTCATTGAGGCGTTAACGAGGGCCTGATAAGCCCTCGTAGTCTCCAAATCTTCATATCGGGCGAGAAGCCTACCTGCCGAAGGCCCAGGGCTTTCACACCAGGCGACTGAGGTCTTTTTGAAAGTCGACAACAGTGTGACGGGCATCATACACGGGAACTAGAAGACAATTAGAAGAGCTCTAGGAGAAATAATGAAAGTAAAATACCTGGGTCATTGTAGGCCAACAGCGTTTTGGCCGAAGAGGATGCCGATGGACGGGAAGAGCCGTAGGCAAACCCACCCTTGTTGGGCGAGGGTGAGCTAAGCATGGTAGACGGAATGGAGCGGGAGTTGCACTGCTCGGATGAAGATGGATCTAGATAGGACAAAAAGCAGCCAGTCAGTAAACCAGCGGTGGATATTTTTAGTTGGACCGCACCAGACGTCGCATTACGCGGGTCAGGACTGATCATAGTCCGGAAAGACAACACCTTGTCAGTGATCTGGCTATACATGGTCTGCTCGTGAAACATCAGACAAGTTTCCGCTTGCATGCGTTCCCACTCCTGATCATGAGGCACACCGGAAAGCCATTTCTGCATGCGCTCCGACCGCACACCGATCCGCTTGGGCGCAACCAGATGGGAATCAGTGGTGCAGACGACAGTCACGCAAATGGCAATGTGGTCGTCGACATGGAGGCGATGAGTGGTTGAACTCCCTGCCAATATGCGAGTGTTGAGGCGCAAAGGGGATACGCGGGAAGGATTGACAAAGTTAGGTTTAGCTTCATCGAACACAATGGCGTCGACGGAGTTACTGAAATGCTAATGAGGGAAAACCAAGAAAAATAAACATAGGAATGCACGCCGCGAGCATTCGAGGAGTCTGATTGTACCACGATTCCAATTGATGTGACCACCGGTAGACATATCAGCCTCCTCCAAGGAATTACGGTTTTGGTCGTAGGAGGGCAAAATACGGTGATTGCCACTGAGGAGTTGTGACAGCTGAGTAAAAGGCGAAGTTCAAGGAGTGAAACACGGGTACTGACGGCAAGGGATGCAAGCCAACATAGGTGGGATGAAGACTGTTCGGATTACTATTAGATGGTCAATAAATGCGGCGCAAAGATGAGAGATTAGGGAAGGGGGGCGGGGATGAGAATGAGACACGCACAAATAAACACAATACACTTCGATGTCCTCCAGAAAAACTGTGTCAACCTCCTCCCCCGAGGCAGAAGCATTGTCGGCGTCCTGGACGTCCTCAGGAGCGGACGAGTCACCACGGGCAGTGCGCTGAAACTGGGCCATTGTAAGGGGAGATTTGTCGTCTGAGAGGCCAGCGGCCGGGACAACCGGATAGCCATGGCGAACGAGAAAGCTGCCCAAGCTGCTGTCCGGCTTAGATTCAGGCTCAGGCGTAGACTCTGCTACAGCCTTAACGGGAGAAGATTCGGTGTGGCTGTAAAATAAATAAATAAAAAAGCATGAGAGAAAAGCCGGCAAAGTGAGAAAACCAGCAGATAAGTATTGAATACACACTGGGACCTGGTCTTTGTCTTAGCGTCACCCATTTTCTTCTTGGTGGGAGGCGCGAGCTCCTCATCGCTCGTGACACTCTCCAGAGCAGGAATAGGCGAGATCTGCCGCGCCTTCCCTTTTCCTTTGCTCCTATAAAAACAACGGATGCAGTTAGTCGAATTCACAATTGAGAGCGAACAAATAGACAAAGTACCTGGTGACGGGTGTACTGGAAGTAATGTCAGAAGAAGCCCTATTTTGGTGTTTGGGACTGCTGAAAAAGTATTGTGAATTATCGATGAAGGGGTAGAAGGACAGTTGGAAGATGACACTCACTTGCCAGAGGCTGCCTTAGAATCCTTGATGTCCTCGAGAATATTGTTCAAGTCAGGAGGATCCCAGTCAGGCGAATACCTGGGCTTCGGTTTGGACTTCTCCTTCAAACTGCGATAGTTGGAGTCAGTAATGATCAAATCCACCAATGTTAAACACACAAACCTGACGGGACTCTGAAGTGAAGTCAAGATGCCAGCATCCAGCACAAGTTGGTCGTGATCAACACGACGAGCAGCAGGAGCAGGGGAGCAGGCATGCCAGTCGTTTGCTGCGCCAGCAAATTGTTTATGAAGTTGACCATGGCACTATAACAAAGGCAGTCAGTCATTGAAAGTAGGATCACAATTTAACTTTGAACGCCGGAGGCCTATAAGTAAAGTGATAATGAGTAATCCAACCAGTTCGATAAATATCACAAGGCTCACTCAGCAACAGGTGTGACCGAGGCTTCTTCTTCAAAATCTTCAACTTTACGTCGCTTGAACGAGCCAAAAGAAGGCGCGGACGTCCCTGTTTCTGAGCCGCGTTTAGCAGCAGCGCTGCGAGAGCAAATAAACAAATAAAATATTGAGAAAATTCAACAACATTTTCGATGAAACACAAACCTCCGGGTGACCAGGGAACGAGGTAGAGTAGTGGCCTTGACCCCGGATGGTTTTCTGAACCTGCTGGAAGATAACAATCAGAGAAAGATAAAACACTACATTATCAACGTTTGAACCTGTCGTCAACGTCCATGGCCGTGATATCTCTGACTCAAATAAGATGTGTGATGTGAAAGGCCAAGATCGACGAATTCATCAGAAGTGTCTGGTAGCTCGATAACTTCCCCTGATCTGAAAACAAAGGGAAAAGGTCAGAAGAGCTGCAATACAAGTCAATAAGCCAAGAAACATACAGTTTCGACTTTTTGGTTGGACTCGTGGTCTTGGGAGGAGCTATCTGCTGCGGACGTCCACGACTAAGATGAGGAGGGGAAGGACTGCCGTTGCTGGATAAACACGGTCAGCACAACAGAGTATTTTGAAGCGGAAATCGAACACAGAGGGCGTAGAGTCCCTAGCAGCCGGCTTTTTGACTTTTGATTTGCATGGGGAAGGAGGAGGAGACCTGAGAATAATAAAGATGAGTGGTAGAATACGGGAAACTAGGGCCAACTCACGGAGACGGATAACGCAAGCTATCAACATCTTCGAACAGATCGCTGTCACAGTGACTTCAGCATTGCCCGAGGATAGGATAAAAAACTGAACTGACCCATTGTTGATGAAATCACGATCATATCTGCCAAACTAAATGAGCGCAAGGGAGCGAAAGTATAATTATAAAACTAACTCTTCGTCCGGCTGGGGGCCGTCCTGAGTGGCAAGGTCTTGTTGAGATGCGCAAGGCATGTTGCTGGTATGCGAGTCTACCAGTACTCCGACATCACTGGCGTTCACAAAATAAAGTCAGAGGTCAGCAAACCAAAAAATTGTACAACCCTCACGATTCGTCGGCTTCGTCATTGACAAATTGGGAGCTGGACTTCGTTTTCTTGGGAGACTTGAGGGGTCTCGGCCTGTGTCAAAGGTTAGCATGTATAGCGGATAAACGAACATTGAATGCTGACTTGGGTCTTGCATTGGACGGCGATCTTGCAAATGAGGGACAGAATAAACACCAACATAAAAAACAAAGGACAAAGACACACCTAGTGGCTTTGGGCATTGGTTAGATTTGGAAAGGGCGAGAAGTAGTTGGGAAGGGACGGGCGAAGAAAATACTCTTGAACGACCTCCGTGTTTTAAACCAGACAGTTCAAAAGGAGTAAGCATATATGGGGCAAGAAGGTAATGGACCAACAAGCAACGAGAGAACAACTGACCTCAGCTACGAGAACAATGAGCAAAGTTACACGAGGAACAATGGGACGGCACGGCCGCCATCCGTCTCGCACAGCCTAGTTTCGTTTGCACCAGATAAGGCAAGGCATGTGCAACCTTGACGCGCGAACACAAAGTAACCTAGTTTGGTGTGCTCCGACCGCGTAAAAAAAAATGCACACCTATTGTCATGAGAGCCATGGTCAGATGAGAAACCAGAGATCGCCGACTCTCTCTGGCCGTCAACGAATTGGTCACTCATCTGTGGAAATACATCAATTTGTCAAGACCAAACTCGACAAGCGTGAAAAACATATCTTAAGTTCGACCAAGTACACTTGGAAACTCTGCACTTCCCCGATACAAGAAACTCCAATGACACCTTCTACGACAAGGATGCAGCCAGTGAGCGATTTTAAACCCACCTGCCAAAACCTTCAGCAATAACATCGATACACAGCAACCAAACTTGAAGTGATATCCAACGAAAGTCGCTGAGTGCTAGCAGCAAGGGAAGAGCGCACAGTGGTGCACATGGCCGATCTGCAGGTAAGACTCGGTATTTCTGCACCTGAAAACAACTGACTGTTAGTTATGGTTGGACGAAATAGATGTTCGTGAGACGACGATGGGTCGCAAGAACTGGAAGTTCTGTGTTGCTGGGGAAGAGGAGAATATCAGTGACGAACTGGTAGTGAGAATTCAGGGCATGATGACGAAAAATAATCTGGTACCTCGGAACGTCCAGTCGTAAGCGCCTGGATCTCAACGAGAGCACAAGCTGACTCGGTACTCCCAGGTGCTCACCGGCGAAAGCTCAGTTCCTATCTCAGAGCATAGAGATATGCGGCGGAAGTAGTCTCACCTTCGGGGTGTCTATTTCAAAGCTCGACTCGGTCCACGACAGGTTCGAACAGCAGCTGGCCGGGGTGGATGTGATCCCAATGGCGGATAGTAGAGACCCCATGAGTGACACATTTGCCGCCAGCAACAGGATATTCACCCTCACAAGCGATGTTCCGAACAAACAGGACAACACGTTTCAAGACGGAGTGGACTCAACTGGGCTTTTGCACAAGCTGACACGGTCGGACTATATCCACGCGCCAGAAAATGTAGTCCAGTACTTCCGCAAGAAGTCTGCTTCCGGCACAGGGTAATAGCTTCTCACCCCCCTTTCCCAGCCCCTATCAAGCTGTATCGCTGACCAGCCACCTTCAGAATGGCATACTACGTACTGTTTTTTCCCGGCGGCTTCAAAGTAGGCGACATAGTAGAAGTCCACGTCAGTTTCGTGGTGGTTGCCATTACTCTGAGCAAGGTCAAGGTCACCACGCACTTGCAGGCAGTAACCCTGATCAGCAGCAAATGGTCCAACGTGAGCAAACTTTCAGTTGCGACCCCAAATCACACTTATCATTGAATATTGTCCAGAACACCACGATGGCCAGAGCTGCTGCTGCCGTTAAGCGAATTGGAAGGCCCGCTATCAGGAAAAGAGTAGGGTATTCCATGGAGGACAAAAACGAGGCCAGAAAGCACAAGAAGCGTCGATATGAGCCCCCAGACGCGAACGGTGACTTGCGCAACATGCAGGAGTAAATGTATTGTTGATGTTGGACAGTATGTTGTAAATAAGGGCCCAATAGAGTTATGCGTTAAAGCACCGTTCAAACGACAAAGCGAGGCAGGAGCAACGAAGTCTGGCAGTCAAGAAACGCAGACGAGTGAGGAGACACGACATAGTGTTGATTGCCGCACCCGGGCCGCAATCATCGCGGGAGATCCGGTCTGGACACGGCATGCTTTCTCTCAGGACACCATTTACACACGGAAACGACGAGGCAGAAAAAACAATTCAGGAAAACAAATATATTAACGACTCTATTAGGGAAATGGGGGGTATCCGGTAAACTCAACAAGCCGAGAAGTCAAATCGGAAACAAGGATGGAGGCAAAGTGGCCGAGGGGAAACACAAAGTCGTGCCAATAGACCACTGCATCTGGCTTGTACGAGGATTCAACTGAGCGCATGATAACATAACCGGCCAAACACGCGACATCTTCGCATCCAACCGTGAGGTGGCGGAGACGAGGGCAGAGGAGGGGTGCGTTATACATTGCAGAGAAGTATTGCGGTCCGGCGTCACTGATGTCGAGAATTTCCAGGGAGTGCAGATGATAGAAAAGGGTTGCCAGGTGCAAAGGGCTGTCCGTTCCACCGCATATTGTTAGGTTTGTCAGATTCGGGAAAATTGAAAGGTTAAGTGTCTCCACCCAAGCGACAGAGTCGAAATCACAGCACATCAACTCGACCAGGGCAGGGTATGACCCCGGAGCGAGAGCGGTAAGAACACTCTTGGTGGAATCCGTGTAGAAGACGCTCAAGACCGCGAGGCCGCTAACGGTGAACAGCTGCAAAGTAACGCCGGGTACAATAACAACACCCCCTCCCCAAAGAATAAGCTCTTTGAGAGCCGCTGAAGCGGTCAACGTGGACACAAACTGGTCCACCGATGGCCACACGATTTTCGGCACATCCTGAATCTCGAGGTAGCCAAATACAGTTGAAGAAACCGCGCGCAGCTTGGTGAGCAACGGCAGGTCCCCGTTGAATAGTGTTGGTGGATTAACCAGGAGCCGGTGGCAAGCGGTCGGCGTGCTCAGGTCTGTGTAGTTACAGCTGGCACAGCTGAACAGCAAGTAATCGGTGTTGGGCGCAGAAATTGGACCCAGAATACGAAGCGCTGCAAGCAGGAACACGTCTGCTGTACAGTACAGCGAAATTTGGGTCCACTGCGGGACGGTAGGCAACACCAATTGAAGGCATTCAATGACGTCACGAAGTAGACGGGCATGGAGAATGAGGTGATCTTATTCCTCTTCCTCCGTGTCCGGGCGAGATACAACGAGGTCGTAGAGAAGGTCCGGTTCCAACATGATGTGGACAGACATGGCTCGATCGCGGACACAGGCAACATGCCGGGCAATATAATCGGGTGGGGTCGAACAGTTGATGAGCATTTTTGTCCAAAACTCGGGCGACCCATTCACAATGGCGGCCAAATCAGAGTGCACAAGGCGAACGGTCTCCCGCGCATCCAGGTAACGCAGAAAGGTGGTGTCCTCCTCCAGTTCGACGTCCAAAAGCTCCCGAACCACATAGGCCCACAGCTCAACAGGCACCCGTCCCATAGCGCCAGGGAGAGGCTGCTCTTCTGGTTAAGATACGGGCAAACGTCAGAACACGGTATTGGATAACATAAAAAACTAACCATTTACAGCAGGGGAAACAAGCTCTGTAAAAAACAAGGTGAGCACCGAGCACCCGACGCAGATCGAACTAGCGTACCAATAACATCCGACTGAGACAGAGGCGGGCAATAGTAGGTTCTGAAGGTAACAATTAAAAAAAATAAACATAAAACAGCAAAGGTGATAGCAAATAGCTAACCATCAATGGTGTCCTCCTCTATTCTGGATAACCCTCCATTTGGAGTCTAAAGATGCTCGTCTTGCCCTAGAGAACAAATCAGAGGTAATTAGAAAATTTGCTATTCATCAAAGCTAAAGGAAACCGACCAAGGCGAGCACAAATATTTTACTCTGATATAAACCTGGGGCAGACTCAAAGGACCAGAGGAAGGAAGCGATGGAAGGGGCACAGTCGGGAATTTTCAAACAATCAAAGACATCAAGGAGGAGGAGGAGGAGGTATATTATACTGACATGGTCCCACAACTGGAACAATCAGTCTACTACATATGACATCGTAACTATTCGTAGGCCAAAAGTTACCCATCAATACATAGAACACACGTACTACCAAAGGGGGGCGGAAAATCTAGACTGCACGCCGAATCCCCGGCCTGGCTCGGACAAGAGCAGGCAGGTTGCCGGTTATTAACCTCGTGGGACACTCGTCCCGATTCCTCCGGATCAAGTTTGAATTCCCCGGCAACCAGGATCGTTGATACAATGTTCGACTCAACAGTCCACGCATGCGAAACTAAGTACAAAGAAGAAAAAAGGGCTAGAGATAATAGAAAAAAGTTGTGAGTTTACAGTTGATTAGCGGGCCCAAAGCTTTATCCAACTACTCGTCGGGGGGTATATGAGGCTGGGTTGATCTCCAGCATAGGTTCGCTGTAGAAAACAGCGAGAATTTTGTGTGCCAGTTTCCCTAGGAGGCCAATGGTTTTCTGCTTGACCAGGATATCTTTGAAAAATAACCCAGGATCAGAGTACTTCCCACGGAGCTCAGGATAACTGCCGAAGAATTTCTGGTAAAACTCTGCTCTAATGACCAGCAGTGGAGGATGCTTGCATACGAACATCGCATGAATCGCGTCTTCTAGAAGATTGAAAGCACTCCAATCGGGATCAGAAAGTATCCGCCAAAGCGGCAACACGGGAGGATCTAGATCTCAACACAGCGACAACGTCCGTATGTTCCAAAGGGGAAGACGAACAATGGTGAAAACACGTAGAAACAGATAAAGAACATGTGAAAACAGAACAGACCATAACCGCTCTGTGATTTGCAGGCATCAAAGTGCGTATCCACAGGAACACCTGATATCTTTGAAACCAATCCAGGGACAGCCAATATCACTACTATTCCTTTTATGGAAGGATAAGACAGCGGTTGAGCCGGTATCAATCAATATGTCGGAATGATGATTTGCAGAAGCAATGGAGTTGTCTACGTGCGCCAAACCCATCCGTTGCGAACCCGATGAACAGCATCAACCGTAATCATTCTGCCCACGTTTTGAACCAACCATTCTTGGTCATCGTGCCACACCAATGAATCCATATCCCTGTAAATATCTAGTCTGTTCAGCGCGACCGCATGCCTGCTTCTGAGAACCAAAAGGCTGCGGACCAGGTGGAGTGATCGACCATCGACGGATAGCTCCAGTAGCTCAGGACACACCACGCGGCTGTCTCCCGTCGTGGGAGGCTGATGCACTGCGTTTTCGCCAATTTCGGGAACTTGGGCGAAAGTTGGGCAAACTGACAAAGCCGGACCTTTGCCAGCGACCAGCATCAAAATCCCGACTTGCCAGAATCCGCGGCAATGAGCCAGGTTTTAGACCGAGCAGGGCTATTTCTTGAGCCCAAGTCGGTCGTTCCTCAAGCCTTGCGCTTCGCCACCCGGGTTTATCAAAGGACTTTAAACTCTCCCTTGCATGGCCATTGCAATCGCGCAGAATTGGCTTTACTGAAGCATTTTCTTCGGCCCGTTCTGGCTTTTGGGCAAATTCTTCGGCCACTTCTGGCCTTTCATTGAGCCAGCTCTGGCGGTCGGGCGAATCCATTGCCACTACGGCGAAAGTCGAGCCAGATAGAGAGCTTCCTGGAGAATCACTGCCCGTGCCTTTCGGTCATTCCCTCCCACACAAGACATTTGGGCTCTTATAGCCAGCATCACTACTTATCTGTCGTACTTCTTTTCCTCCTGCTCCTTCAACACTCCTCGCCCTTGGTTCATGTCGACTCTGGTGAGCCTTTCAAGTCTAGTTTCATTCTGATTAACCTAATTCCTTTATTGGCGCATCCGAGTCGTGGAGGGCGCTATGTGACCCATCCCTCCACCACTAGGCTTGTGTTGCTTCGTTGCAGCGGCGCGCGCTGTGGGTGGTGTGCAGGCAAGATGCGGCATTCAAATCCACTCGCATTTTTTCTAGAGAAATTCCCTTGCAGGTCTCTCTTATACAGCCCGATACAACTCTTCCGAGCACTGCTAGTTTCATGTTGATTGCCTTGGTTGTGGGCAACGCGCGCCACGGGCGGTGTACAGTCTACTAATTGTATGTCTGCACTCGGGTGAGCCTTTTGAATCCAGTTCCATTCCAACTGACCTAATTCCTTCAGAAGCTTCAGCCATATGGCCATATACAACGTAGAGCCCGCTGGTCGATCACCCGGTGGATTGTGTATGTACTACGGAGGCAAGCACGGGGCAGGTTTCAGTGTCGGCTTTCGTTTAGATGGAGTGTGTAGCTTAGCTAGAGCACAGTGAAATGCACCCCCTGGCGTGGATTTTCATTGGGAGCAAGTTTTGGTTGCACCCGGCAAATTTTAGAACGAGGCTTTCGCTGCGTGAGCGATTGAAAAATCCCGAGTTTTGCTAGGGCGGCAATTTGTCGAGCACGAGATTCTCCAGGGCGCAAGTTGCAAGGCCGAACTATAGCCAGAGTGGCCAAGCTCAACAGCTTTAGCTTCTCCAGATTCTCAATTCATTGTGCTGGATCGAGCTAATTTGCGGACTTTGCCTGCGCTGGGTCTGGCTAAACCCGTGCGAAGAGACGACTCCCTTATTTTGCCAGGTTTCGGTGATTTGAAGGTCCCGAGTTTATCCCGCCCGGCGATCACTCTATCCCCACTTTCGAGGCACGACAACTTTAGTAGCATAGGCGTTCGTGAACGCCTATTGATGCGACCAGACACCTATTTTCACAGGAAGTGCCTATCGTGCGCAACGAATGCCTACTTTATAAACGCACACATCGCTCGAGGAGTTCAGTGTTTCCCGAGATGCCCGGAACCTGCCCCAGACTTGGTAGTCTATTGAATCCAATGATTACCATTCAAGTATGTACTTACGGCCATCGTGCGCAAAAATAACAACTAGTCCGCAAATAAGTAGTAGTCCTGAATACATTTTGTACGGGTCTACTACACGGAATATGAACATTATTGAATACCCTTCGATGTCGATAGGCAAAGATAGACTACGAAAGTGAAACGGGAAATTACCTTGATCACTGGCAGGATGGAATCAACGGGAATTAGCAGGTTCACTGTGCACCTACGCCCGATGGCCACTTGAGTGCGTTGAGAAGTTGAAGCAAGTACATAGACAACGAACGCACCACACTGTGGAGTGTCCAGAAACGCAGCGATCTCTCGTATCCCAGTCAAACTCCGTCGCCCCCGTCACGGTTTCGTTCAGAGGCCTCGCCGATTGCGGCGGGGAGCTCGCGCGGCTCGAGCGTCGGCAACTGGTGGAACAGGCACACCGAACCATGCAACGTCGTCGCGGTGCCCGCCGGCCGAGAGGGAGGTGAAGGAAGCAAGGAGTCGGAAGAGACAAGAGCTGAGTTAAGTTACATCACGAATCCGCCGCGGCATCATCGCCCGCGCCTGCCGGTGCGGCAAAGGCGTTCAACTACAAAATAGGTGTTCACTTTCAAAATAGGCATTCACCCTGGAAATAGGCGTTGAGTGAATGTCTATGCTACTATACTTGTATGTACTCCCCACTTTCGCACAGGGGCTTTTGGCACGAAAACGCAGTGATGGGTGTCGATGTACTGATCCTGTAAAACGCAGGGGCTATTGGTTACCGGATAAGGCCAGGCGGCACAGACAGGGTATAGGGCATGAACAAAACTCTGGGATGCGTTGGAGATGTTAAGCCGTGTGAGCAGCGGCATCAACGAATAAGCACACGCGATGGAGAGCGGGCTGCCACAGGACCCGGAGACGGACAAGGTCGTTATTTTGGATAGGTGGTGGTCGAGAAGGAGGAGCATATTGAGGTCGACGTCGTTGGTAAAAAATAAGGACAACGACCGGAGGGCCGGCATGTCGCAGGTCACCAAGAACCCAACAATATTTCGGCCGCAAAAGCATATGTCCAGCTCGACCAAAGCCGTGAGCGACACTGGAATATAGGGCCGAAGATCAGTGCCACAGGAAAAGTGACGCAGGGAGATTCATGTGAGGTTGTGTGCATGCATCAAAAAGGCCGCAAAGTCCTTCCACTCCGGAATCCCAGGAGGTTCGAGGAAGTTGTGGAAGACCAGAGTACTGGAGGGTCTGGAAGTCCTTCCAAAACTCAGACGAAATATTCCTATGTAAATAAAGTAAACAAAGAAGAAGAAGAAAAGGTTTTGAAAAGGACGGGGCACGTCCGAGTGACGGCGCGGTGCTCACCTGGTTGTGGTAACCACGGGGGCACCTGAATCTGGAGCAGGGCACCAAATAGTAGCGTCATGGTCCAGTACGCAGCCAGCACATCGAAATGGGTCCCACGGAAGCATGGTGAAAGCCAAAAGGATGTTGACTGAAAACAGACCCACAATTGTATTAATATAGGGTCAGAAATATATATAAACATGTGTATACTGTATACGGTATATTCTAATATATATACATAACAAATTAACAATACACAAAAAACCAAATCGACTGAGAAGCGCACGAGCGGGTGTTTTGCTAGTCGTGCAAAGATGGTCAATTTCTAGTAGCGATACATTGCTGACCGACTATGCATACACTCTAAGACTCTTCGAGTCAAATCTCTATGCCGTTAGATTGAAACCAAACATCCACCACAGGATCCCACCCCCTAACTGGATTCACAATCACAAACTGCGAAAGGGGCTGAAATCCGGAGGTCTGACGATCTTCTGCAAGAGACTTGAGCTCAATAAGAGCAACACCGTGCACCAACATGATCCCCAAAGAAGGACAGGCATTCCAATTTATACCGGGGAAAGCAAGACCACAGCGGGAAGTGAACGAAAGCAAAGAAAAAGATAGTGGAGGCCAATCAAATATCCAGCCGATCTAAACGGTGCAACATCGATAATGTGTTGAAAAAACCAGCGCCAGCGAGGATTAGCTCGCGGACATTGGAGAGTAGTGCGGAGCAGGCCGCTGAGTATCGGAAGTTGTTATTATCCACCACCGTTAACTTCAGGGTGTGAATCACTGGTGCGTTCAAACGCGACACCAAGTGTGCCATAGTTGGCATGCCGCGTAAGGTCGCCTCCAACACACGCAAAGAAGGAAGGGGCGGAGTGCAGACAACTTGAAGGACCGATTGCCAATTGGTCACTGTAAAAGTCCCGTCCGTCCAGGATGAGAGTTGTGAGGCGATACTATGAGGACATGAGTACCACCAACACATCGTCCCAGACCACAGGGCGGAGGGAAGGGTGCACAATCTGAGAGGTAGCGTCATGAGTGGTTGCAAAGGAAATGGTGGGCGCCACAACATCGTCGGCCGCAAGCCACGCCAAAGACGTGAATCGCGGGAAGGGTGGACCAAAAGGAGGGACGGACGAGAACCTGAAGCGGCTGAGACAGGTGGGTCGAAAGTCGGTGTAGTTCGAAACCCGAAGACCCCATTCAGAATATATGGGGTGGTCCACTGGATGCCATCCAACACGCTTTCGAGGATGTCCGGCAAGTCAGCTTCTATGGCCAAACCGGCAGATTGATCAACCTCGATTGCGAGGGCGTTTACAGCGTCTGTGATGTATTCTGAACAGGAACACAGAACATGTTGATGGGTGACAGGTTGGATGGCAACGTGGTGGGTAGCCACAAAAGACACATATAAAGGCTCGAGGTCGGACCAGTCCAAGCAAGCAAAGACAAAGGGCAGGGGGACTCGCAGCGAAATGAGGATCCGCGACCAAAGCGCTGGCACGCAACGAACATATGAATTGATTCCACGGCTAGCGGCCAGCAAAGAACCACGGGCGCATACAAATTCGAAAATGGACATGGAGTGGTCCAGCGCAAATTCGGCCAGGATCATGAAGGTGAGCTCGGCGCATAAAGGAGGATACAGATAAGGTGGGTGAGACAGTAAACAACATGAGATATTTAAACCGACGACGCCGCAACACAAAACTTATACCGGCTACCAGAGGGGGCGGAGCCATCTGGAGCAAATGAAAAAAGAGCAAGAGCGGCGTAGCAACTGCAAGGAAGAACATCAGAGGCAAGAATCGCGGCAGTTAAAGGTGTACTGGGTTCCAACCTAATCACAGTATCACGGGGGGAAAAGGAAAAGGTGCGCAGGGAAAAATATCAAAGGGGCCGAGAGGGAAGAAACGAAGGTGAACGCATAATATAAAGATAAGTCCAAACGGTACTTCACAATCAATGAAGGATCAATCGGACTGGAGAACAATGGGAGACCGTGTGAAGAAATAAAAGTAATTCACGCGATATCCAAACTAGGTACGTAGTCAACCAAACGAGACAATCCGCAATAGATGCAGGTCGTTGCCAAGAACACAGGAAGCACCACGAAGATCACCCGACAACTGAACCCGCGTGTACCCGGACAGTGAACAAATGAACCTGCATACGCGTACACTTTCAGTGGCGTAGGTGGTATCCGATACAACACTACAGATGCGCCATAAACTGATTGGGACATAAACTAAGCACAAAGTGACTACTCGGCCAACAGAGGGAGCTGTGTGAACCATAAATGACGAACACAACCACCCAATAATCTGGTGGTGGTGCCTGCAGCAGAATACAACTGAGCAGACAGCAACAAATATTACAAGTTTTATCCACGCCCGCAACAGCAGCACGACTGGCAGACGGCTGCATGGGATTGAGCGTTGGATCCCACAACAATTTGGCAACGAACTGATGCCAGACACAGTAAGGGAAGCATTTTAAAACCCCATTATGACAAGATATCGGCTGATAACAACGGGAGTCAGAAAGCATAATAATTGTCAGCAAAAGTGGAAGTGGTGAACTTGCTGGGTCCAAAATAACTGAGACGGCAGCAAGAGTAGAATGAGACAAACATGCAAACTTACGGCTCGAATGAGTACAATTTACACGACCCCAGGTGCATTATATCCATTAGGAGAACAATGGAAAAGTGAAAACTTACCAAATGGCGAAAAGGGAACATGGATCTCATCAAAGGATACTGGCGGACGACACACCAAAAGAAACAAGCAATGCAGAGATCTGACACCGTTTTCTCGACCTCTGCAATGCACCCTACACCTCCATGTCGGCCTTTTCAAAAGTCCTAAAAAAGGCCATCTCCTCCTTCAAGAAAGAGAGTGGCCGGGTACTCAGTGTAGCCCAAGACGAACAGGTAAGAATACACCACCCGCGAAGAAGAACTAAGCTGAAAAAAAATTCATGATCGGACAGGGCAATGTCGCACCTACGGGAGAACTGCCGGTAAGACCTGCGCCTGAAGTTCAATAGCATATGAACCCACTAGTCCACGTACCAGAAATTTCCCAGGGAATACCGAGTAACCAGGCTCAGCACGGAACTCCAAGTCAACGCCGCGCTACGCACAATTCTGGGTGGAGTGATTGGATTCGACACTGAGTTTACGGACAGGACACCGACAAAGGAGGAGCAAATCATCATCGACTACTACCCGCACGCCGCTGGAGTACGGAAGCAAGCCATGACGGGATGCAGATAGCCCAGCTGCACGCCAACACCACGTTCGACGTTGCATGGGACAACATCAGTATAAGGCTAATTCAGATCGCCTGGGAAGATCAAGCTTGGGTGATAGATTTGAGAGCGATGAAAGGTGAGCGATAATTACAAGTTTAATTTTATTGACTCACAGATTAAATCGACAGCTATTCATTCCCACACAACTAGCGCGCTGAAACGGGCAAGATGCACTAACAGTGAAAATGGGCTAACTAAGCTCTGAATGCGGGCTAGCTGAACACTAACACACCACACACAAAACCTAACACAACACCAAATCCCCTACTTATACTTCACTAAGACTAAGCACGTCTTCCTCAGTGAGTTCGGGTCTGAGCCGTAGTATGCGACTACTGGTTTGGATTCCTAGCACAATGAGTATTGAATTATGGCCTCAACTATCCCAACTAAACAAACACCACACTCTCGGCTAGCTACCCTTGACTCTCCGAAACAAGACTTCCCAAGGTTGGGATGTACAGGTTTGGGGTGATAAGGATGGTTACTAGGAGGACACACAAAAGTACAGTCGTCCTAGGCGAGGTAAATGAAGTGTCTATCTGAAAACTCCCAGTAAAGGGCTATGCTGCTTCTTCTGCACTTCCTCTATGGCTTGGCGAGCTAAATGCTGCTAACGGCCGACTTAGACTCCTCTGAATCTAAGCTCTTTTCTGCGCACTTGGGCTTATTAAGGACCTCAAGTGTTCTCTTAGCTCAACTAGTCGGTCAATGAATCGACCGAGAGTTCTACCAAAGTGCTGTGCTGGGTGTGGTCCATTTTAAGGGAGGTGTTTCCTGGTCACCCAATGTGTAGCTCTCGCTGAAGTCCACCACAAAGCTAGCTGCAACTCTCAAACTTAAACTCTCGTGCTTTCGGTCCTGATTTATACGTGGAGAGTGGCGCCGCTCACAACCTCCCAATGCGAAGCTTTGCTTATTGGTTCACACAGTTGCTTCTGGATCCAACAACAACGCTGCGATTTCTATAGACTGGTTTACAACAGAGAAGGTACTTTATCTCCGCTTCGACTGGCCTGAGCACACCCTTATCGACAGTGCGATGAGCGGGGCATGAACTGGTCTCTAGCGGTAATTTATGGGGCTTTATATACTGTTCAGAGAGAAAATGATGAGGTAAAGAGAAATGAGTAAAACAGGCCGATGTTCTGGTCAGGAAGACGAGCCGGGTCCATTCGTGGTCTAGGCTTGCCTAGCTGGCCAACTATCTGACCATCTCGACAGAAAACCGGGTATAATTGCCTTTCTCGGTGTGCTAGTCTGCACCCGAGCAACCCTCCATGTGCACAACTACTCTGGGACCTCTATTCCCAGTGCAGCTTGCTCATAATCACGCCACTCCACTCTGCTATCTTACGGACTGAACATCCTATCGTTCATCCACTGCTCCATCTCAACATGAATTCACCGTTTCCGCTATTTGTCTTCGTTAGGCTCTTTGGATCGCGTCGCGTCCATCACCTGATCGGCCAGTGGGTATACTCCTATACCCCTATAGTCGGTCCCTTCGCATTGTCTCAGCTTGCGCCACTTCGGCCACTACTGTCTCAACTTCCACAGGGTCTGTCCAGCTGCTATGGCACTAGCCGCCTTCCTACACCTGCTAGCTCGCTCGTGCTCGTTCCTACTCTGTGCTAGCTCCGACCAAAGCTCCGTCTGTGCAGTCGTTGGTTCTCGATCATAGAATCTTGACACTCTGAGGTACTAGACCTGTATGTTTATCTCCTTGATGTGTGTACTCGCCTAGTGTAACGCTTGTAAACCGCGCCTAGCACTATAACTCGTACTACAGCCAGTAGCTGGTGCTCACTCTGACTCTCCTTTGTACCACCGAACAGAGTTCCCATTGCTAGTTGTAGCCCTGAGAAGCTAGTAATGTGTCTAATAGCAGCTAGCAGACTTTGTCATGCACTAGCCCTAAAAAACGCAAAATGTAGCTAGATGGCAGCACATTGTGAACGCGCCGTTTCAGCGCATTCTACAGAGCCTCGACATAACCAAGGCTGGGGTAGGGCTGATCAAGGATATTAGCGTAGTCTGGGACGATTTACACATGGAGATGAAAGGGCTAGTAGACGTCGGTATGATGGCAAAGCTGGTGATGTCAGAGCGATATCCAAAGGTGGGCTAGGGGAACATGAGCCTGAAGCAAAGTGTCGCGGACGTGCTGGGATTCCGTATCGAGAAGGACATGCAGACCAGCGACTGGGCCGCAGAAGTTATCAGCGACGAGCAGATAGAATATGAGCGCTGTTTATTTTATTTTCATTTTGGCGGCTTTTGAAAAACTGACGATGCAGCCCTAGATGTGGTGGCGTCGCTTCGACTTCACAAGGTCCTAGTAGAGGAACTAGTCAAGAAGAGCGTAGAGGTGGACAGTCCGATCCCAAAGGCGTGGTACAGTTTCAATACAAAGGCAGGGGAACCGACGAGGATGAAGAGAGGCGCGGATAATACGGAGATAGTGGGGAAGACGTCTGATTGTACTTGGTTCTCAGGTGGCCGATTCGTGGGTTACCCGGAATGAAAAGCAGTTCGAGTACGAGAAAATCGAAGCGAAGAAAGAAGAAGGCAATCACAATACAGACCGGTGATCAAAGACAATAACCCTAACCCAAGCAAAGAAAGAGACCCAGAGATACTTCAAAAGGTGTCGTAAATTACCATAAAAGCACTAAAACTCTCAGCAAAATTACTATACAAGGGAGGAGAACCACCACAAATCACGCACGTGACAGGGCCAAAACACATTTTGGATGTGGAGAAATGGGACCAAAGAACGAGTCAAAAATTTCATTTTATAACTCGTAATGTGCGGCGACAAAGAGGAAAGACGCGGAAACAACGCGCCTCTTCCGGATATTAATATCGGAATCAGTGCACCTAATATGGAGGCTGAGAAATGAAAGGGTCATCCAGGAGAAGCCTCCCGCTAGTCAAGATGAGATCCACAATCACTGGCTGAGAGCAATGAACATAAGACTCAAACTTGACTGCGCGCTAACAAATGAGGAAAGATACGGCAAGCGAGCGATAAAGAAAGACCTGGACCAAAGTTTTGAAAAACAAGGTGACTCTCCCCAGAGACTGGATGCGGGAGACCGAGGTTTTGGTGGGTATCTTGATGAATTGACGAGGATAGGAGTTAAGGGAGTATACTCCCTTAGGCCCTTGAGTCAAGGAGACCGCAAGCCCCACACGATGTGTCGCGACTAAATCGGACACAAGTGTGTTTGCGCATTTCCTCGGGTGTACAATTCCTCTCACCGGGGGCAAAGATCAAGGCAGATGGTTGTCATGTGCCTTAAAGGCACATCCTTCGCACATTCACCGCAGATGAGTGTGACATTTATCACAGTTCAAGAATGGTTCTTTACTGAACAAAGGATTGAC
Organism: Mycena alexandri; assembly: GCA_029233265.1. Lineage (NCBI taxonomy): Eukaryota > Fungi > Basidiomycota > Agaricomycetes > Agaricales > Mycenaceae > Mycena > Mycena alexandri. The sequence goes on from JARJCM010000024.1 coordinate 419,707, forward strand.
AAAGAACAGATAAAGGACAGACAAAGAGCAGGGCCAAGGCAGGCCAGGATTCCCGCACCGGGCTGTGCCCCGGCCCTGTACTTTGTCCCTCCTTTGTATATTCTTTGTGTATTCTTTGTCTGGTGAAGGATGATTGTTGACCTTTGAGCCATGTCACATCCATGTGCAGAGCATGTGCGTTGAATGTGCATTTAAGGCACATGAAAACCATGTGCCTGGGTCTTTGCCCCCGGTGTCTGGCCGGGTTCTAAGTCCAAGGCCTCACAAATTGGCGGGTTATAGGGGTGGACAGTTAGGTCCGGCCCGGAAGTGCTCTTGAAGTCAGAAATGACTCGAGCATGGAAGGGAAGTTCTGTAAAAGCAGAGCTATCACTCCCAAACTATCTAAACGTCCCACACAAAAAAAAAAGTCCTTATCAGTTGCTTTGCCAATACGCTATGGGACGCGTCACAATCAGCCCGGCAATCATCAAAATACTTCTGTGATCTAATCAAGGGGTGATCTGTCAAGCGCCATCAAAGATGAACCCATTGCAGTATGTTGGTGTTTGTCACCGCCATTGATCCCACTCGCGCACTATTCCGCGCAATTCCGCACACGATTCTTTTGCTCTTTTCACGTCTGAAGCATGTGGGAGGTGAATTCATCCAGAATAATGCAATACCCGGTGCAGAAATCCAGAAAAAGGCCAAGAGAAAGGTTTGCGACCCAAATTAATCCACTACGGTAGTACTGCCAGCTCTGACTCTCATCATCGCCAAATGTGCGCGGCCCACCTAAGCCCCTTCGTAGGCCCATTAAAGTACCCGATGGGCCTTAGAGCCCAGTTAGTACACGTACAACCTAGGAAGGGGCTACTAAGTGACAATTAAATTCATGCAGGGCTTAAGAGCTCGGGCAGGGCTGTATGTCCTCTTAAGCCCTTTGGACACCTATTAAGGCCTCTGCAGGCTACGAGCGCCCCTCATATACTTCCTGATATCACACAGAAATGACGATAAAGGCAAATGAATTCAGCGAGTACTACAACACGTCTACGTAAAATACAGGAACTTTGGGGAATAAAGCGAGGAATCAGTGGCGTGCGTGTGTGGAGTCAATGAGGGAAACTTACCAGACGGCGACTTGGGTGGAGAAAGATAGCAGCACAGGGGTACATTTTAACTGCGTGGAAAATAAGCATGGGCTAAGAAACAGAGTACAAGAAACGTACATCGGACACGTACAAGCCGCCTTGAGAGATCGGAATAAGTACAAAAGGGGGGCGATGAGTGTGAATATGCTTACTTTGAATGGAATCCGGATCGGAGACAGGATGCCTGAACGGCAAATCAGCGGTGGACTTTCATGCAAGACATAAAGACTTACACGGCGATGTGAGGAGGTCAATGTACTCTGAGAAGTCATTAGGGTGGTCCCGCATCGCAGGAGAGTAATGTACGAAGTAAGTTCCTGAAGCGAGAGGATTCTGGAGAGAATTCAACCCAGTTTAGCAAAAGATTTGACAGGGAAACGATTACTCACATTTTTCTCAGTCGTCAAAGACAATCTACATGGGCAAGAGGATCAGCATCAAACAGACGAAGGGAAAGATGGTTTACCAGATTCGGATTATTGAAATTAAGCGGCCAGGAAGAATCCTACATGGCGACAATGCCAACGGCATAGGCGCGCGTGCGGCGAACAAGAGATAATGTACCGAAATATTGAGACAGGTACGGCGAAACCTCCCGCGCGGGCATTAAAATGTACGCAGCTGCGAAGGATTTACACCTGTCAGCCAGCGACGCGGAAAGAACAAAAGACTTGCCTCACAACATGAATTTAAGCACTGCGGAGGTTGAGAGAATGACGAGGAAACGGGTGCTAGACGATAAAACGATGTCGGCAGGTCCAAAGCGAAAGAAAAAGAGGACATACTGATTATCCCGGCGATTCGATGGGGCCGCTTGAAGTGCGAGCGAGTATCGCGCACACGTCGTAGTCATCGTCGACTTCGTCCTCCGGATAATCGTCTGCTGGCCTGTTAACCAAAGACGTGACTGGACAAAGGTTAGCCATCGCGCAAAAAGGGAGAGGTAGGGAGAGAGAAAGAAACCCGTTGATAGAACGAGTTAGAACGCGAGGGTGCCGACGACCTAAGCATCCTTCGAAATTGTTGACGATCGAGTTGAACATCTGTTTATAATTAGCACGTCCTTTGTCGCCCAGGCGCCCCTGTAGATCATCAGGCAATATGGCTTCCAGTGCACAAGGACAAACTCACCTGCAGCACGTACATGAGTGCGGCCGGCGTCGGCACGCGCTCGGCACTATCAGCGGTCAGTACACCTCGATATATGCACGTAGGACGACATACCCGGCCTCCGGTCCTCTGTCTCATCCAGGACGAGGCGTAGCAACCACGGGATGATGACGTCGCGCAACATCGGATGGTTGCGACCCCAGTCCGACTTGCTGGCGGCGTTGTTGGTTTTCGGCGTCAGAGCCTGTGAGAGGGGGTCGGCAAGCAGGGAGTGGAGCTTATGTTGTAGGCTAGAGGTGTCGCTTTGAGCCCTGAAACATTGCTAGTGGCCTTGCGGGACTAAGTAAGTGAGTACCGGCGGAGGTTAGGTAAGAAAAAGGACAGGATACACACAAATCGGGCAACGAACTGGATCCCCAACGTCCTGCGCAGTCATAACGAAACACGAGCGCGAAATCCTTGTACATGTCAACGGCTCTGACGAAGCACTTCGCGATAGAGGTTGGGATGATGTCGCAATTGTACAGGTTGCATACAATGCGTCGGGATTTGCGTGCTTGCTGGCTTGAGGAGTGAGGGACGGGACGAGTTTGTCAAATTATTGTGTGGAGACTGATGGAGAAGGCTGAGGGGCGGCGGTGTCTGCGTCAGCGGATTGACGGCAGTGGGGTCGGGTGGAATGAGGTGGCGCGGTGGTCGGGAACAAGAGGCGGGGGTAGCGGGATCGGACTCTAAGTCCGCCACGTCACGTCGGCTGGGAGGCCGGTAGGAGCCTGAGCTTGACCGTTGTAGCACCTTAAGAGGGGTGATTCGTAGGCTGAAAGAGACTAGCCAAGTGGAAGATAGGCTACGAAGGGGCTCTTACGGCCCTTGCGCGACGCGTCGAAGCCTGTCCGGGGCTAGCCGAGGTCACGAGGTCCATTGATGCGTTCGACAAATTTGGTGATGCATATAGCTAAATGATTGTAAGTGGCCGGCAAGCGGCGGGGCACAAACAGGTTCAGATAGTATGTTGGATGGTTTAAAATGTTGCTGGGATGAAATCTGTGGCGGAATCCGGATCGGGAAGTACCGCGGCAAGCTCAAATGGTCCCAGAAGATCGAATCCACTGGGGCGGAGAATCTCTCAGAGAATTGGATAGAATTGATCTCGCGTAGCCGATGTATTCCGAACTCAGGTAGAATATCTAGCGGGCTGAAAGATAATGTTGTCCTGTCATTGTTCAAGACCTTAGAATGGACTGGGTACATTTTTTCAAGATGGTTCCCACCTTCATAAACTGAGAGAGGGTTTGAGCACCTCCGCTGGGCAACTCGTTGCCGCTAGAGTGCCGGGTATCTCGGCATCTCGGCATCTCTCCGAACACTTGACCTTGCTCAATCCTCTGATAGTTCAACCTGAGGTACCTGCAGAATCTTCAGTTGTTAAGGGGTGATGGGTGTTACTCTCTCTGCACTCAACAGCTTTCACCTGTTCCTCATTTGCTTCAGTATTGTCCGGGCCAAGCCACGAAGGTCGGAGATCAACGACATCAACAGTTCATTTGACCGTTCGAGGGGTTCATACCAAGGCCCCACAATCAGCCAATTTTATAAGTTAGAGGCTTATGCTGAGGAATAGCGTGCAATTGAATTCTTGGCTACTGGAAAACAAGCTGCTTACTTCAACAACTGAGAGAGAAGCCGGCTGTGCCGATAATCATCCGTGTGTGATCGCTTCTCAACCTTTCTACCCGACCGTCACTTTGCACCGCAAAATTCTACCCACCCCTCCATCTTTACTCACAGCGCTGGGCCCTCAATTTAATGGGGGTTTAAGTTGTCTGCGCTATTCAAAGTATCGTAATATACTTAAAGCGGCCGAAAACCCGATTTGATACTTCGGATTTAAGGCTCGGCGAAATCTAATCCCTAATCTAATCTATCATATTCCAAATAAAGCTGGACTAAACTTGAAGTATTGTCGCGCCTTTGGCGAGCCACTAAGTGCAACATTTAAGATAAGGAATAAAAGGCCTTGAAACAAGGTCCTAAACTTCAGTTTTAAAACCCGTAGATATCGTTCTAGATACTTTACATTTCGGGTTACGTTTAAAGCACACTGAAACGGCAAAAAAAATTCTCATTTAAAAGTGCTTGAAACTGAATACGAAACTTCAAGTTTCAAGCGGCTTTAAACTCATCTGCAGATCATCTGCAGATTGTCTGCAGATTGTCTGCAGACCATCGTCATTCATCGTCGGTAAGGGTAAAATATACAAGTAGAGTAGCAAGTTCGTACAAAGGGTCAGTGTGGTACTAGGAGAGGCGCGCTGCGAGATACTGTGCAGAAAGTTCGTCGTTCTTAACAGTCACCTTGCAATGAAGGTGACCGACGATGAGTGACGACGGTCTGCAGACGATCTGCAGACAATCTGCAGATGATCTGCAGATGAGTTTAAAGCCGCTTGAAACTTGAAGTTTCGTATTCAGTTTCAAGCACTTTTAAATGGGATTTTTTTTTTGCCGTTTCAGTGTGCTTTAAACGTAACCCGAAATGTAAAGTCTCTAGAACGATATCTACGTGTTTTAAAACTGAAGTTTTGGAACTCGTTTCAAGACCTTTTATTTGTTATCTTTCTTATTGCATTTTGTGGCTTGCCAAAGGCGGAACAATACTTGAAGTTTAGTCCAGCTTTATTTGGATCATGATAGATTAGATTAGTGATTAGATTTCGCCGAGCCTTAAATCCGAAGTATCAGATCGGGTTTTCGGCCGCTTTAAGTATATTACGATACTTTGAATAGCGCAGACAACTTAAACCCCCATTAAATTGAGGGCCCAGCGCTGTGACTTGATTGACGTCTCTAGAGATTCTCTGGAGAGAATTGATCCCAGCGGAATCAACGTCCTCCTTGATCGATATGCATGAGGGAAGGTGGGAAGATGGACAGAAAGACGTCAGCAGAATGACAAATGTACGGGCACGTGCAATTGATGGGGACATTCTCGGTGAACTGAGCACAAACCGTCACTTCGTTCCTGTTTGTGAACAAAGTAGATTACATATGTAGGTTTATTCTTACAGGTTAATTTACCTCTCAAAATGCTTCAAACGCAAGGAGAGCAAGCCAGAACATAAAGAATCGCGTGCAGAGTAGTGCACGAGTGGGATCAATGGCGGTGACAAACACCAACATACTGCAATGGGTTCATCTTTGATGGCGCTTGCCAGATCACGCCTTGGATCTAATCTGCATCCATTCCCAATCCGTGCCAAATCCGTGCTGAGACTTGGCTGAGACCTCTCGTTGTCGTCCTTTTCTTCTTCGGCAACCTTCTTGGACCTTGCCAGTAACACCTCCGGCTTGTAATCCCCCACTTTGGCATATTGCACTGCCCAGCAACACATCCACACCACCCGCGCCGCAAAATGCCTACGTACCGTAGCCCCCGAGCGTACGCATATCAAGAAACCGAGATGTAGGTGGTATTAAGGGCGCGGGAGCACTTTGCTTACTGACGAGTCCGATAGCTCCCTCCAGCGCTGCTAGCGCTACTACTTGTGCTAAATTATCGACCCCAATACCTCGACGCCCCATCTGCCGCAAGGCCCAAATCGACGTTCCCGTCGGCATCCGCCTTCTTCACTTGGCAAGGCACGTGCGATGCTTTGACCATGCCCGCGGACGCCTTTTTCGCTTCGGGACCTGGCAAGGGGAATCGAGCGTGCGCGGAGGAGCGATGTGGATACGCACGAGTATAGTGCAGGAGCCTTGGATTGGACGAGGCCGTGAATCGCGACAGGGGGTTGCCGGTCACCGCGCACGCCAAAGTGAGCAAGTGCGTATCGATGTACAGTGCCCGCACGACGCAGGATGCTGATAATTATGCCGATTCAAAGAACGTAACTTAGCCCAAGCACGGTCTTTTTCGTCTCGTCTCGTCACCTCGACGCCTGGGCTACCTTTCGACATCCATATATCCGGGACCGTCGACACGGGGACGGAGCTTCTCGACGAGGAGACGGAGCTCGGGCGGCGTCCCACCCCCCCTGCAATCCGAGATTCGATTTCAGCGCGGGCGCGGCTTCTTCTATGACGCGCCACTGGATGTTGCGCGGAGGGCGGAGCGAAGGATGTGCGATGAGGGCGAGGGCGGGGCGAAGGATGTGTGAGGAGGTCGTCGTGGCTGGCGATGCTGTACCCGCAGAAGGAAGACATAAATGTGAGTGGGTGCGCATCGACGCAGGACAGATACTGACAGATACGGTACTCCACAGTCGATACCGGCGGAACAGGGGCGTGCATGAGAAAGATTGGGCGAGTGGGATCGAGGGTGTGGATATATGAGGCGGACACCGTTCTGTTATGTCTTGAGCTCGTCGTTCTTCATCTCCATCGTTTCTCCTCAACAACCAGAGCCCCACAGGGAGGTTGTCTTGGAATAGATTTATTTACGGAATACGTACGTACGTACATGGGGACACGGACACGCGGTACCTACGTCTTGTATATGCAGGACTCGAGACGGCGCGAGTGGAGGGATGGGATGGACTCGATTCGACTCGAGATCGGTGCGGCCCGGATGCAGCACGGCAACGCAGCCGTGCCCGCGCAGCACCGAGCGCGCGCAAGTCTCGGCCGGGGCCCACGCACAACACCTCACAGTTGCCCCCGCACATTCGTTCGGCACCGTCGACGCGTGCAGGGAGCGTGCACACACGGCCGCGGAATCCGCGCCGAGTCCGAGGCCGCACTTGATTCGGGTGGGGCGGGATATACAGGGCGGCGGGGGTGGGATGACGAGCGGGGTCGACGGTGGATGAGGAGGACGAAACGCGGGGGCGCAGGTGGACGAGGATGAAGGGGACGAGAGGGAGGGCGCGCGTCCGAGACCCACTTACCCCGCGCACGCAGGACCGTCCCGCGTGCCCTTCACCACTCGATGGAGAGGCCGCGCACCGCATGCGGTGGTGGACGCGAGGGGCGAACGCGAGGAAGACGCGGCGCTGCCAAATGGCCGAAACTGCGCGGGCGCATCGAGGAGGAGCAGGGGGACGCGCGCTGAGAACGCCATTCCATCCCCATCCCCATTCTCCTCCCTCCTCTTTCTCCGCCGCGATCACCCCCACCTTCCGCGTCCGCATCCCCGCCTTCGCCTTCACACCCCCGCGCGCGTACCTGCGGACCGTCTCCAGTCGTCCTTCCACAGGTACAGGTTCCCTTCCCTTGCCTTCGTCCGCGCAGCTCCCCCACCCGTTCGTCACCCGCGCGCGCGTACCTGCGGACCGTCCCTCTCCGTCCTTCGGCCTCCCTTCTCTTCCCTTCGTCCGCGCACCTCCATTCCCACCCACCCGCTCGGCTAACTCCCTCTCCCTCTCCCACCCCCTCTCCATCCCCATCCCCGCCTTCGGATTCACACCCGCGCCCCTTCGAGCCTCGGAAACGAAGAGATCGCGGGCTCGGCAGGCCGGGCTAAATGAGGCGCGCGCGCGCGCGGGAGGGGCGGAGGTGGGCGCGAGTATGTACGAGCGTGTTTCGAGGGGGGAAAGGTCACTGTCCAGCGTGACGAGTTACCGGGCGAGTACCCAGCGCGCACACGCGCGAGAAGGTACGCCCGAGGGAGCGCGCGCCCGTACGGTACGGGTGGGAGAGCCTCCTGGCTCCCCGGGCTCCCTCCACATAATCCATCCCTATTCCACCTAAAGCGCGGAAGTAGTCTCGCCGTCTTCGAAGCAGGCTGCACGCAGGTCGCCCGGAGCAGCATGTGAGTCGAGATGTCGTGGATATACGGCCGGGGGTGGGTTGGTGGGTGAGGAATAAGCAAGTACCCGGGAGCGCGCGAGGTAAAGAGAGGATGAGGGCAGGGAGGGGACGCGAGGAAAGAAGGGAAGTGTTCCGTCGGCGCGCAAGTCGACATCCCATCTCGACGGAACAGCTTAAACGACGAGAATGAGAGATCGCAGGGTCGTGCACGGATGGATTGAGATCGGTGTAACGCCGCGCACCCACCGTCCGGCGGCGATATGCGAGGGTGGGCTCGAGGGATCCCCAGCGAGCTCAGGCTGCTGCTCCGTAAGGTACTGGACATGTATGAGCACACCAAGCCACCATCGACCCTGTTAAGAGATACGTACCGCAAGCGCAAGTCTAGACTGGCCGACAGCTGCGCACCGACCCACGGGTCCCAAGGCTTCCAATCAAGGGCATAAATGATACTGGCTCAGAAAAGTGGGTGGAATGCACCGCAAGGAGCGCGGCGGGCGGACGGAGTGCTGTTAGCACGGGTATGGAGACGGGGATGTGGCCCTCCTCGGGAGCGTGCGCTAGTGCTGGTGGGCGCGGGCAGAGATGAAGGACGTCGTCTATAAGAACGTCCCGGCGGTCGCGCGGACACGTAGAGTTTTCGCGGCGTCAAACGAAGCTGCGCATTTGCGCACGAGAGCTTCGAAGGCGTCCTGACGAGAATGTTTGGGCTCACTCTACGAGCAATTGGTGATGAGCAAGTCACCAACAACGGCAGAAGCAATACACACACCTTAGCGGGTTAGGAATTGCGAGGCCTCCAGTCGTTCCACGTCAAAATAATTCCAATGAAGCCTCCGTGCTCAGCGTGCGGGGTCCAGCCGATTTGAGGTAGCCCACCTCCATCGTGCCATTCAGAAGACACCGCGTAAACTGCAACTCGTGGACATTCGGTCGAGGACGATGTTGGTGTGCTGCCGTGGAGATGTGCCATGGCCAGAGGTAAGAGGGACTAGTCACAGGCGCCGGGTAACATTGGGCTGCTACTACGGCAAAGTCGCATGAAGCCTCTGTGCTATAGCTAACAACGCGTCAGAATATACCTGGAATATGCGACAAAAACACTGCTGACCTTTTTCCCTCACTGAGTCTCAGCTAGCGCTGGCGAAGCGGTCGAGCTTCGGAATTATGATTATCGCCTCACAAATGTCCAGTCAAGCCTTGTTCGAGGGCGAATTTGAACGCGCATGGAATTCCAAGGCAAATTGGAGTGGCGGTTCGGGACGAAAGTGCCCGGGCCGAAACTTTAAGCGCCCGACAAACAGGTCGACACACGAGCGGGCCGGACAGCAGCCTTCCGGACCCGAACCACAACGTCTCGAATCCATTTTGCATCACCCAGCTCTATCACTCTTGCCTTGACTAGGGTATGAAACTGAACCCAACCGAATATGCCAGCCGGTAGGAAATAGAACAAGTACTCAAGCTGCACTGCATCGCAGCATCCTGCAGCATCCGACTCTGTGACTCTTTGCTACTTTACTTTCTGCCCTTTCCAGCAGTTTCAGAACGGACGTGGTGCACGGTGCACAGCGAAACATCATACAATTCGAGCATTGCCATTAATCTGCAGGACGGGGTTCGACTCCCCGCGTCCGACTCGCTGCCGGCGCTCGGACCCGGAAGTCGTATCCATTTTTCTTTCTCTCAAATTTTAATCGCGTCTGGCTTACCATACTGCATCCCTTCCCAGACCACTTGCTGATGGTATAGATTTTAGTGCAACGCACACTTTCGGGTACCTACCGTGGGGATCAGGCAAACGCAAGATTTAAAATGGTGTACCGTGTCCAGTCACTGCACAGGTCGTTCATCTAGTGAATATACGAGAGCAATTTATTCAGCGCTGAAGGAGAGGCGTACATCGGACGTGGTGTATGGTACACGGCGAGGCTTTCTGAGCAGCCTCGGTTATAATCTACACCTCGCAGAACGGGGTTCGACTCCCCGCGTCCGAATTGGGCTGATAGATCGTCAATACTTTTTGAACTTTACATACTTACCTCATCTACTCCAAGGCTACTTGCACATTCAAATATGAGGTTACGAAACGCACAAGCCTTGAAGCCAGGTTTTTTCCAGGAGTGTGAAAATCATCAAACCTATCACAGGAACTCGGTTCGAAATCAACCATGAAGCAACCTACTAATTTACCAGCCTTGAAGCTTGAAGCAGGGACAAATCCATCGGACGTCGTGTACGGAACACCGCGGGCTCTTGTGCGGTGTACTCCACAGCTCGCAGCATGGGGCTCGATTCCCCGCGTCTGAGTCGGTCTTCAACAGGGATTTTTGCTCAGTTTTCGTTCCATCTAATATTGATCTGTCTATAGTTCCGCTGCAATGGAAACGCAAAGAAAAATTGATAGCCCTCGACAAATCGATATTTCAAGCCCGACGAGCTTGAAGGTGTGTTCAATTTAATTTCTGGCCTTCAAGTTTTGTTTTTGACCTCTAAACCGCGGTTTCCAGTGGTTCGACTTCGGACTCCCCGTGTTCGAATGATTATGGTACACCGCAGATTTTTTGTCTTTGTGTTCTTTCCTTTTGCCCACCCCAACTCAATCGACTCGGGCAATAAGAATAACTGCCACTGGACCTCCCACAGAACTTCTCTCCACTTCAGCTGTTGATCTGAACAAGATGCTCGTAATCTCGTTCTTCCCCACCTAAAATCAACCTCACTCATCAGGTGTACAAATACTGGAAGAAATTGGATGTGGTGTACGGCACACACGAGTCTCTCTATGTAGGAGCTCTGGAATACTCATCTACAGCTTGCAGCACGGGGTTCGACTCCCCGCATCTGAATTGGTCTTGGGATTTTTTTGCTCAGTTTCCTTCCATCTAATATCAATCTGTCTATAGTTCCGCTGCAATGGAAATATGAAGAAAAATTGGTAGCACTCGAGAAATCAATATCTCAGGCCCGCCGAGTTTTAAGGTGTGTTCGGTTTAATTTCTGGCCTTCAAGTTTTATTATTATTTGCCTTTCAACCACAGTTTCCTCCTGGGTAGAATAACTCGGACGTGGTGTACGGAACATCGCGAGGTCTCTTCAATTGCAATCAAGCGCGCTGAACGGGGTTCGACTCCCCGCGTCTGAATAGGCGATTCAGATTACTATTGTGTCATAACTCTTTTTCCCCATCTAGCCCTAGGAATTCAATCCGAACCAAGTCCGAACTCCGAGTCGCAAAGAGTTTTAAGGCTGCAAATTAAGTCATAGAACCCCCGCCCAATCTGCATCCATGCCATCGGCGTGTTCTAGCCGTTAATATCCGCCAATGAAAGAATTGAGCCAAAGTTTGGGGTCATATAATTAGAAAATGACACATGTTGGCCGCGTGCTGTCGTCTGTCAGTGAGCGGTGAGCTGTCAGTCAGCTCTTGTTCTTTCACCTCCACCTCTATTGCACTGCAGCCACAAGCTCTACACTCTACCTGGAATCACTACCAGTCCTTGCTCACTAGCCCTACAATGTCTCAGGCTAGTGAATTCCACACAGTTAATCAGACCATCTATGGTGTGCAAAATTGGTTAAGTCAATGTTATTGCTTATCTTTCCCAGGGGGCGTAGGGGGCGCAGGTGGGGGAGGTGGCATCCAGGGTGGGGATGGAGGTCTTGGGGAGGGTCCCAGGATGTCTTATGCTGTTGAGACTGAACACTTCACCGTGAATAATATGTATGTCAGTTGATCCTCTCCCAAATACCGTTTCTCAATAACAGTAGTGGCACACAAATGAATTGTAAGTATTGGACACCACAGTTCAAGGGATTGACAGAAAACTGATAGTATTGCCACCACAGTCCAAGGGAGAGGCAACACCCCTGGCAGAGAGATTCTAGCAAAGCTCAAACCTGTGGCAGCCCATTATAATGCTCTCAACACACCCGAGAAATGCATGGGTGGTACACGAGTGGCCATACTCGAGGACCTTGTTACATCCTTGACCAGCACTTCTGATTCATTCCGCGTGGTCATGCTCAGCGGAGTTGCAGGATCAGGCAAATCCACGATTGCAAAAACAGTTGCAACTATCTTGGCTGAGAAGGAAAATATGCTTGCAGCATCTTTTTTCTTTTCCCGTGACCACACAGACCGCAGGGAGATAAATCACCTTGCTATGACACTTGCCATGCAGCTTGCAGATTATGATCCTGGCTTTTGTACTCATCTCATTGAGCTACTGGAGAACGATCGTAGTGGTATTTGTAACACAGAACCGCACCTGCAGTTCCAGAAACTGGTTGTAGAAATTCTTGGGAAGCTAGCTCCTTGTTCCAAACCATGGGTCATCTGTCTTGATGCTCTGGATGAATGTGGGGAAGAGCGTGGCCAGAAGTTCTTGCGGTGGCTATCCGATAGCATTGCTGACATCCCGGCCCATATCCGATTTTTTCTGACTGGACGCCCTGATGTCCCTTCCTATCTGGAATTTGACAAACTTCTTTCTCTGACGCATAGGGTTGTCCTCGACAAAATTGAACACAGTATAGTTCAGCATGACATACGCCTCTATGTTGAGCAATCACTTGATGGGGCCAACTGGATTACACGTAAACCCTGGAAAATCCAGAAAAAGCAGGCAGAAGAAGTAACAATCCTTGCAAATGGACTTTTTGTCTTTGCAGCTACAGCTGTTCGTTATGTTCTTGCAGGACTGCCACAGACACCCCCACAAGAATCTGTTGATTACCTCCTGGATGGTGAAGTTCTCGCTGACCTGCATGATCTATACCTCCGAATTATGAATTATGCCATCCCATCAGTGACCCGCAGAGACCGGCGTGCTCAGCACTCACATGACCGAGCCATGAGGGTTCTGAGTACAATTTTACATCTCCTGGAACCTTTGGATTGCCAGAGTTTGGCAGACTTGCTTGAACTAGACAAAACAGTTGTTCTGGGGATACTACTCCCTCTGAGTGCTGTAATCCATGTTTCTGGTACTCCAGGGGCAGCCATTAGAATCATACATCTCTCGTTCAGGGAGTTTATGACATCTTATGTTGAAGTGGACCGGCCGGACATCCTCTGTGGAACGCACAATCAGCAGCAAGCCCTGGTGTCTGCTCTTATGAAGGTATTGGACAGACACCTAAAATTCAATATCTGTGAACTACCAACCTCATACCTACGAAACATGGACATGCCAGATTTGCAGTGGCGACTTGACAACTACATTCCTCTGCATCTCCGATATGCTGCTCAATTTTGGGTGGATCATCTAGTGGAAACAGTCTATGATTTATGCAGTGGCCAAGGAGTGCAGAAGTTGTTGTTCAAAAACTTTCTGTTTTGGCTAGAGGTGTTGAGTTTACTTGGGATGGTGGGACGTGGACAGGAGGCCCTGTCTCAATTGATAGCTTGGGGAAATGAGGTATGTTTGAGAATGCTCTTATGGGGTGTTATGAGGACTAAAGATCATTAGAGCACGCCCCTTCTCCAATTTTTGATCGATGCCAAAAGATTTGTTTACTTTTTTTTGGAAGCAATCAGTCAAAGTGCTCCCCACATTTATCTATCAGCACTGGCCTTGGCACCAGAGGAGTCTAAAATCATAGAAATATTCTCACACAAATTCCCACAACTACTAACAATAACAAGAGGGAGGATGAAAATGTGGCCAAATACAATTGCTGTACTGGAGGGGCACACAGGTGGGGTCACCTCAGTTGCCTTCTCACATGATGGCAAGAAAATTGTGTCTGGCTCTGAAGACGGAACTGTGTGCATTTGGGATGCAGAGACTGGAGCTGCACTCAGGGAACCGCTGGAGGGGCACACCAGCTCAGTCACCTCAGCTGCTTTCTCACCCAATGGCAAGAGAATTGTCTCTGGCTCTCATGACCAGACTGTGTGCATTTGGGATGCAGAGACTGGAGCTGCACTCAGGGAACCGCTGGAAGGGCACACCAATTGGGTCAAGTCAGTTGCATTCTCACCCAATGGCAAGAGAATTGTGTCTGGCTCCTGGGACGAGACTGTGCGTATTTGGGATGCAGAGACTGGAGCTGCATTCAAGGAGCCGCTGGAAGGGCACACCAGTTCGGTCACTTCAGTTGCTTTCTCACCCGATGGCAAGAGAATTGTGTCTGGCTCTGATGACAAGACTGTGCGCATTTGGGATGCAGCGACTGGAGCTGCACTCAGGGAACTGCTGGAGGGGCACACCGATTGGGTCTCCTCAGTTGCTTTCTCACCCGATGGCAAGCAAATTGTGTCTGGCGCTCGTGACAACACTGTGCGCATTTGGGATGCAGAGACTGGAGCTGCACTCAGGGAACCGCTGGAAGGGCACACTGATTGGGTCAAGTCAGTTGCCTTCTCACCTAATGGCAAGAGAATTGTGTCTGGCTCCTGGGATAAGACTGTGCGCATTTGGGATGCAGAGACTGGAGCTGCACTCACGGAGCCGCTGGAAGGGCACACTGATTGGGTCACCTCAGTTGCTTTCTCACCTGATGGCAAGAGAATTGTGTCTGGCTCTGACGACAAGACTGTGTACATTTGGGATGCAGAGACTGGAGCCGCACTCAGGGAACCACTGGAGGGGCACACTGATTCGGTCACCTCAGTTGCCTTCTCACCGGATGGCAAGAGAATTGTCTCTGGCTGTCATGACGAGACTGTGTGTATTTGGGATACAGAGACTGGAGCTGCACTCAGGGAACCGCTGGAAGGGCACACCAATTGGGTCAAGTCAGTTGCCTTCTCACCCAATGGCAAGAGAATTGTGTCTGGCTCCTGGGACGAGACTGTGCGTATTTGGGATACAGAGACTGGAGCTGCATTCAGGGAGCCGCTGGAAGGGCACACAGGAGGGGTCAACTCAGTTGCCTTCTCACCCGATGGCAAGAGAATTGTCTCTGGCTCTCATGACCAGACTGTGCGCATTTGGGATGCAGAGACTGGAGCTGCACTCAGGGAACCGCTGGAGGGGCACACCAATTTTGTCTCCTCAGTTGCTTTCTCACCCGATGGCACGAGAATTGTGTCTGGCTCTCATGACAAGACTATGCGCATTTGGGATGCAGAGACTGGAGCTGCACTCAGGAAACCGCTGGAGGGGCACACCGATTTTGTCTCTTCAGTTGCTTTCTCACCCAATGGCAAGATAGTTGTCTCTGGCTCTCGTGACAACACTGTGCGCATTTGGGATGCAGAGACTGGAGCTGCACTCAGGGAACTGCTGGAAGGGCACACTGATTGGGTCTCCTCAGTTGCTTTCTCACCCGATGGCAAGATAATTGTCTCTGGCTCTCATGACAAGACTGTGCGCATTTGGGACGCAGAGACTGGAGCTGCACTCAGGGAACCACTGGAGGGGCACACTGATTCGGTCACTTCAGTTGCGTTCTCACCCGATGGCAAGAGAATTGTCTCTGGCTCTCATGACAACACCATGCGCATTTGGGATGCAGAGAGTGGAGCTGCACTTAGGGAACCTCCAGAGGGGCACACCAATTTGGTCACCACTTCCCAATCTGTGAGTGAATGGAGTTTATTTAATGTGGGTTCTGCTTCTATGGATACCTTTAGTACGGACTCATTCTCTACCCTAGTCTCCTCACCTGAAGTCCTCTTCTGCTCCTCTACATTGGCAAATCCACAATGGTTGGGTCTCTTGTCTCCCCTCAGAACTCCTCTTTTGGCTCCCTATGCCCCTTAGGGCCGGACTGTGGTCTCCCCACAACACACTTGTTATTGGCCAACAACAGACCTTGCTCTCATATGACAACTTTGTATATGGTCCAGACTGGGCAAAGTGTTATACCCAGGAGAGCCCTCAATAAATAATATACATTTCAAACATTATATCTTGGTTGCTCTTTCCCCTCATGCTCAATTCTTTGTATCACAAGTGCATGGCAGGGTGCTTTGCACCCACCACCTTGGTTGAAATATGTATGGCAAAAACTTGAGTGCTTGCTGAGGGGAATATAAGAGCTTGAGCGCTTAATGTGGGAATATACAACAGCTTCTCAGTGGTTTATGCGGTGATCTCAGCACATATGGAGATACAGCTTCAGACAGAGAGGCTTAATTTTACAAAGAGAGTGATGTCATGCAATCAGATTCTTCAACTAGGCTCGTGACCAGCTGCCTACTACGGCAAATCTTTAGTGCAA
Source organism: Mycena alexandri (assembly GCA_029233265.1). Lineage (NCBI taxonomy): Eukaryota > Fungi > Basidiomycota > Agaricomycetes > Agaricales > Mycenaceae > Mycena > Mycena alexandri. The sequence continues at coordinate 435,876 of JARJCM010000024.1, forward strand.
AGACATTGCCATAGGCAGGCTGGTACTTCTTGTGCTGTGTCCAAGGGCTGACACCAGGGGCAAAGATCAAAGCACACGGCTTAGTGTGCGATTAATGCACACCTATCACACATGTGGTGCATCTGCGAGCTGTGTGTGTTAATCACACATGGCTTTCGTGTGCGCTGGTCGTTGCCCCTGGTGTGAGCCAGAGTTTAAAAAATTCCCGAAGCTGGATTCTGCTCAATTCAAGTGGTTTATCAGAACTTGTTAAAAAATTGATAATCTAGAGACTTCAATCTTTGGTTCTGTCTCTTCAACTTTTTTTATAAGTTTATAAGCTTGAGGGTGAGCTGTCAAAAAGGATCAATTTTGGCGAGGAATGATGGCTTTGCACAGCCACATTTATTTGAGGTAAAAGAAATCACCAGCTGGTTGATTTTATGGTGGGGAGAACTTTAATTGTCTGGCATAGGACCAGAGGACTGAGGGTTAGGTGTGTACCACGGAGCATTGGTATGTTGATTTACAGTATCCGAATAGAGGAGTGACCTTGAAAGCGTCAATTATCCGGGCGCGGGGAGACAAACTCCCGTCTGTGGGCTTCATTATGAAGTTATTGTTTTCAGTGTGTTAGCAGCCACTACACCCGACTACAAGTGCTGTGGGTGAGTTGATTAAGCGGGCCTCCAATATGTCAATAGGGTCGTTCACAGTTGCCCTTTTTCCGCCCTTTTTCATTCCCTTTTTTCTCCCTTTTTACCATTTTTTTCCGTTTTCCACCCGGTTTTTTTCCCCTTTTCAATTCAGTGGCGTAAAAAGGGTCTAAAAGGGAGGAAACGAACTTTGTAGCTATGAAACTGACCAAATACAAGAGAGGTACAAGTCCAAAAAGGGCGAGAAAAAGGGCAACTGTGAAACCCCCCGACGTTGCTCCCCTTTTCCGGCCCTTTTTGCTCCTTTTTGCTTGAAGTTACATGGGTTGCATGCCAGGAGGCTTGTATACCACAGTGGATATCTTGTAGAGTCAGAACTACACTATCATGTTACTAGCCAAATTGGAATGTTAAAAAAAAATTCAAAGAAAGAGGCAGCGAAAAAGGGAATGAAAAAGGGAGTGAAAAGGGCGGGAAAAAGGGAACCGTGAATGACCCTAATGTCGGTATGTCTACCAGTAACCAAGGAATTTGATGTACTTGGTTCAGCGTTGTGTAGTGAATACCAACAGAACATGCACAGCTTAATGCGGGCCCACGGAGTCCGAGTCAAACCCTGCATTCTTGGTGAGCTTGAAGGTGAGGGTATGCTCTGTATGCCACGTCCGGCTTTGTGATTAGCCAGAGTGATTTTGAAACTAGCCATTATAGTTGGTTGGGTGAATTCTGTCCGCATGGAATGGTGTTGGAAGTAGTGTAAGTTCAATCTTAAGACCAAAAGAAACCCACACAAAAAGCTGACCTCAATTCTGGAGGCTTGAAACGAAAAAGAAATCCAATGTTGTATTCAGGCGCAGCAAGTTGAACCCTTTTTTTTTTTTTTTTTTTTAGTGGTACGTAGCCAGACAAGGGACAACTAATTACAAATCAGCCTCCCTTGTCCATGTAAAGGTGGAGGATCAGTGACCTCCAGTGAGTGTAAGGAAAATCCACCCCCAAGGAAATGCATTATGCACGAAGCGGCCAGCAACAGTGTGGGGCTTTGTGTCGTTATCTATTCCGGCCTCATCTCCCTACGAGTGGGGATGGTGATCTAAGCGATCTTAATGGCGCAATGCCCACTAAAACCTCGGGTACACTCAGCCTTTTTTCAGGCAGTTTATCCTCATCCTGCAAGGTTTTGCCTCAGGTCCCAAGGACCACAGAGGGGGCGATGGAGCGGAGTTTTCCAAAACATACCCTATTTGTAAGAGTTCAATCTATTCAAGTCTTTCGTTCATTATCGCTACCCACTGGTTGTGAATTTCCGCCACCGATTTGGACTTGCCTTCTTCTGCAATAACGACTTCACACCTAATTTTCCATGGACTCAGAGATGAGTATACGGAACAGACGGGCCGTGTGGGGTAAAATTTTCCCATCTTTGTTCGCAAAAGTAGTGAGTCCAGCACCCATGATACTACCAAAGGAGACCTGGGGCCATTTTGGGTGCTTGAGTGCCCACAGTTGTTCTGTGAGTTCCCAGATTTCCGCCCTACCAGGGTGCATGCACCCAATCAGGATGTGCTCCATCATTTTGAGCACTCTGCAATGCTGGCAATCTACCCACACCCCCATTTCAGGAATATGTGTCCAGAACTTACCTATGTGATGTCCACCATGGAGGGTTTTCCACAGGAAGTTCTGTGCTTGTCTCAAGAAGCCACGATTGCGGATTGATTTCCAGAGGGAGGCTGGAGCCGGCAGCCCGGCTTCCTGCCGTATGCCTCCTTAACGGTGTCCTGGGTGAGGCCAACATTCTCCGTAGTTGTCTTGCGACTCACCTTCTCTCTTAGCTCTTTAATGCCTCGGTACGCTGATGCCTGCGTGAGAGTTGAGAGTTTGGCGCCCCTAAGCTGGAACTGGGCCAGTATCCGGAGATCTATAACCTCATGATCGGCCTTTTGTATCCCGGCCCAAGTAGTGCCGGCCAGGTCCGGTTCGGAAATCGGTTCGAACCTGAACCGGACCGAACTGAACACAAGGTTCAGGTTCAGTGTTCGATGATTGCCCGAACCGAGCACCACATTCAGGTTCGGTGTTCAAGTGCTGAGTGTTGTCTTTGAACCCGAACCGCATTCAGTCATATTGAGTGGATTTCAGTCGATTTTCTGCCTTCAAAGGGTCAATCTCACCGTTAAATTTGCCGCATTGACAGTTGTGCACTCTAGAAACTTCTCTGGTCCTTGGCTACGCCCTAGTTCTGCTTCCCGGCGGTTCAATATCCAAATCCCAAGCCTTTCAACCATGGCCTGTGAGATTTTCTTGTTGAGGGGCCATTCAGCGTTGTGAAGAGTACCTTGAGCTACACTAACCAGGTGGGAGCATAAAAGACTCCATAATTGCTATAATTGGCCATATTTGAGTGCCCTGAGACTGCGAAATTTTGATCGTGTTCAAACCAAGTTCGAAAATGCAGAACCAAACCTGAACTTGACCTGAACGCGGGTTCAGGTTCGGGGTTCAGCAGGTGTCTGAACTGAACGCGGCGTTCAGAGAAATGCATCCTGAACTCGAACCGAACCGAACCTGGCCAGCACTAGGCGCAAGCGAGGAGGTCGGCTTTGTGCTTCCCTCTCGAATCTTCTACAACAACCAGTGTCGTCACTGCCGCTCGCCTTCTAAGTGCTGCAGTAAGGGCTTGGAGGGGTTCTTTGCCTGACCCACGCTCTCTATCTTACCACTTGGGGATTTGCTTGGCTGCATCCAATAGCGGCATCCGGCTAGTCTTGATGCGGAGCTCTGTCCTGTCACCCACGATTTTCGTGTATTCTAGTGCAGCTATGATTTTAACTGGGTCTGCACCATATTCTCCGGCAGTCTTAATGCTAGGTTCTGAGTGCTTTCTTCCTCGACCCACACCCCGCTTCCTGCCCGGGCCTCCGCCGTCGCTGTCTTTAACGACTCCTGCAATCAACACCGTCATGGCATCGCAGGATATGCAGTCTCATAACCGGGGCAGCAGTGGTTGAACCCCGTTCTGCAAGTTTTATTTACTTCGTCTGCTGTAGCAATGCTCACAGTTTACCGTACACCACGCCTGATTATTGGGGGTGTTAGTGTGTTGAGTTTAACTAACCCAAATGATTGTAAGCGAGCGAGGATTTCGAACCAATAATTGAATAAATGCTTACCGAGGACAGCGAGGGGGTTCAAGCGGGTAGGATCAAAACATGTGGGTAGTGTTTTATATAAAGCACCTTGACTTGAGTAAAAGAAAAGAAAAACCTGTTTCTCCATGTATTTGGGTGCTGTGAGTCGAAACCTTGTCTGTGAGCTTCAGTACAATGTCTCAATGCCAGCAATGCTCACGGTGTTCCGTGCACCACACCCAATTCCCAGATCCATCCACAGATTGGTTGGATTGGCTTGATTTCGAACCCTTGAGGGACCTTCCGTGCTGGCTGGTTTGAGTTTTGCGGACACTGGGGGGGGGAAGCGAGGAGGCAAGTACCGGTTCAGGTATTAGGGCTGTTCGTGAGAGTTGAATAAGCCATGGTGAAATTGAGGCCCTGGTTGATTTTGTCGTTGAAGAGCTTCCAAGCATCAGAAGACAGTAGGGGAAAAGCTGGGATTTGAGACTGATTCTCGCCAATTCTAGGACCAATTTTGGGCTCGATTCTGGACTTTAAATCACTCCAGATTTGAATCGACTTTGACCGACCCCGATTCTTGCACCGATTCTGGACTTGATTCTGTGGGATCAAAACGGGCCTGTCATGAGAATCGAAACAGAATCGACGCCAGAATCGGAGCAAGAATCACCGATTCTGTCGAGTCTTCCTACTCCGTCCGGAGGAGGCACACCGATTCTGACCGATTTTCGAGAATCACCGATTCTGGTCTCGATTCTTGATGATGAATCAGTCCTTAGAATCGGTTGCAGAATTGGTCACTGATTCCAGCTTTGACTTCCCCTAGTATTTGTGCAGAGTCAGCATCGAACAAGAATCTGTGACTGTGTGACATCTGTCCCGAGGAAGCAAGGAGCATGTAATGTTCGCTGTGAATAAATGCCAACTGTGACTCTGATTTGACTCTTGAGGCTCAGCAACCTCCAAAAAGGACAAACGCCAAGCTATTGATGCACTATTCAGATGCGGGGAGTCAAACCCTGTCCAGCGAGCTTCATCTAGAACACAGAGTCTGGTAAGAATGACCCGCGGTGCACGGTACACCACACCTGAGTACTGTTACTAGCTTAAGGGTGGCCAGGTTAGAATTGATTTTGCACGAAGACCGACCTCTGTTCAACTCTGTTTAACTTTTTTGTTTGCATCTCTTCTGAGTAAGTTCCAGCTTGAAGCTTGTCAATTGCGATGTGGAACCCCGTGGTCAAGAGTTCACCAATCTGCTAAGCGAATCCACTGTGATGGGCACGTGCCGCAGGGCACCTTCCATATCAGGACACCTTTCCCATCGCTCTCGTCGCTGCAACCACACCCCGAAAGGCATCCATTGCCAACATACCAGCCCCAGCACTCATGTAGCTGACTCTGAATGAATAAGGTAGGTCTGAGCTCACCATTCAATATCTACGGGCACTGTTAACAATTATGGCAGGAGGCTTCGTTTTTTTACTACTGTCTCGATATGTAGGGGAGCAACGGTCACGGTAACGGACCGTCCGTTGCGTTGCCTTTGTCACTGTAACGGTGGGACTGGTTGCCTAGAAAAAATCGTGACATTGACAAATAAAATTGAGAAAAAGAAATCTGGCCTTGGAAACAGGTTGGAATAGGCATGAAACCAGGTTTTATCCCTGGGCAGCACCAGATATCTGCAGAAATTCCTTGCATTTGGCCAGTTTCCGGATGAATAATTGTTTTCCCATTGCCTTCTCAAGTAACGGTCACGCTCACGGTGGCCCCCGTTGCCTGAAAAAGAGGCAACGGGTATGTCACGGTCCCTGGGCCGTTGCTCCTTTACACATTGAGACAGTACCATACATTCAGGGCTCCGTCAGACTTTCTCCTGCAGATACATCTCATGTACTGTACCATTACGTTCAAATCGTTAGGGGGGTGACGCGTGACTAGTTGAACCAATTCGACAATTCGACAGCCCCCGAAAATTTGCGTGACACCCCGAAAATTCACGCCGAAAATTGGGCCTTTTTCAGAGTTTTCGGGCGGTTTTGGGGTCGGTGTGACCACTTGGAGGTTCGACAGAGGCCCGGGTGACGCGTGACCACGACCGAAATTCGACATCGATAGGGGGGTGCGTGACGCGTGACTGTCGATTTGAACGTAATGGTATAGTATAGCATGTCTTGGAATATTTTTACAATTATCAAGTCAACATACCATGCTTGTGAGCTGAAACGGGCGGTATGAAAGGTTCACAAACAGGAACGAAGTGACGGTTTGTGCTCACTCCACCGAGAATGTCCGCAAAAAACGACAGGTGCCGTGCTCAAAACGTGATCACTTGTCATTACTGCTGACATCGTGAGTTCACTTCCAGTTTTCAAATTTCATTGAGTTTTCAGGTCTTTTATCCCCCAGCGTCGTCGTCAGGCCCCGAAATTTGAAGTTGTGATGACTGCATTGTGAATTGTAATATTTTCCCCCTCACGAAGACCACAATGCAGTACAGTTACACGAGAATTTCGAACAAAGGTCCAAGGAGGTTGAACATTGTTTAGGCTCTGGGATGCCTCAATCCCGACCACCTCAGTGCCCGCCGCTTGCTGGCCACTTACAATCATCCGATATGGAAGGTGCCCTGCGGCACGGGCCCATCCAAGGGGGGATCGGGATTAAAATTCCGGACGGGGGGGAGGGGGGGGGGGGGGTCTGACTGGGGCTGAAAAAAACCTCTTACTATGAGTTATGGCAGAGGAGGAAAAGGCCAGGAGAGGCATTTCAGAGCTTCCACCAAGTGAGAAACCTCAAGATCTGCTTCCTACTTACTTCAGGATGTGCCAACATAATATTTCCACCCAAATTCAACCAAAAGTTGTCTTCAAGTGGTCCTGGAGTGAGACTCTAAAAACTTTTGGAGGTCTACTTGAGGTCTTAGCAGTTATTCCAAATAGGTTTATAGAGTGCAATGCTCCTCAAACACTAAAACCAAGTAATGGTGGTGTCACAAACCAATTTGGTAGGTGGCGGCAAGTCCGGAGAAAGCGGCCCGGCGCCAGGGGTGGGAAGCTCCTTCCCGATATAGGGGGGAGGGGGGGGGGGGGGTCAAGTCAAGGTCGAAAAAAAATTATCGACCCCCCATCCGACTTTCGAATCCCGATCCCCCCTTGGGCCCATCGCAGTGGGTTCGCTTAGCAGATCGGTGAACTCTTGCCCGTGGTGGGCATCTGCGGAAGGCAGCCGGATCCCCGTGCGCAACCCGCTAGCGACGAGCATGGGCCCTGGGTGTTGGAGAGTGTTGTAGAGTGAGAGAAGTCGGCGGGCCGGCCGGCTCGAAGGTTGATCGCATCAACACCGCCTCCACGCTTCTTTCCGTGACTGCGACGTTGTCTCAATGTCCTTCACACTTGTTCCTCTTGGGGCTCTTTCTGGGTTCTGCGTTAAAGTAGCTGGCCACTTCTCAACAATCTGGACCTCTTTTCTTCGCTTGCTGGGACTGTGCTCTTCAAGCTGGTTGGAGGGTCGCTTGGATGCCTTGAGGTTTCTTTTTCGCTATCGAAACGCGTGGTCTGCCGTCTGCAATGCATGATCTTCAAATTCCTTTGGGCTCTTACTGCGTTTTAACGACCTCTTGTCGATTTGGCACTTCTCAACGACCTGGTCCTTTTTGTCGTCGTTTTCTCGGCTGTTGGTGGACTAGGGTTTGGTGCCGGTGGATGAGGGAGGCGGAAAGCTTTCTTCGGGTCGGGCGAGCACGGTGCTAGTAAGGCCGGGTGTCGATTACGCTTGTGGCAGAGGACGTCCTCTGCCCTCCTCACTGTCTGTCCGCACCCGGCCCTCACTCGGTCGCGAAGACGTACGCTTTTGCGCCTACTTATCTTGCGCCCCTCGACATGCAGCGCGTCAATGTCTGCGTTTGGTTTTCCGGCTGCGTCTGCTCCCCGAGTGCTCTCATGTGCTTCGAATTCTGGGACCGTCTGCCCTCCCCTTTCTTTGCCAATGCCAGTGTGCATGCCTCGAGCGCGCGTGCGGCGTACGGCCCGAGCGCTGCTTACGGTCGTGTCTTCCTGCGCCGCACCCGGTGGCGCGTGGGGAGCCACTCCGCTACATGTCTGCGTGCAGTGCATGTCGTGACGCTCCTTCGTTGTTCCCTCTCTTCATCGTGCTCGTTCTTGTTCCGACTCTTTCTCTCGTCTTTTTAAAAATCTCTGCTTAAGCCCTGGAGTGCCTCTCTACTCATCGATCTTGATACATAACCAGGGACACGGGCGGAATACAGAGCATGGAGACCGCCCGACAAAGCAGCACGAGACAGATATCGTCAGCCACCATCGCCTCGATCTCGACCATCGCCGCTCGCCCTAGCCCATCTATCATATGTACGCCCCTCCCTCCATTCCCTTCCCGCGCAGTCCTTCCGGTCTTGACGAACGCGCAACAGCGTCCCAAGATACTGCACTCAAGGGACATCGGTATTTGTGTCATGTACACCCCTTCCTCACCGCTCACCGCCTCGACAGCCCCGCCTTCCGCACCACGCGGCCACGATGACGACGACTTCGATCTCGTGTCCTCCCATCTCCGTGTGCGCGCGCCCGCGCCTCTCCCCACCGCCCTCTCAAGTTGTGCAGCACCTCCCCCTGGTCCACACAGCGCTATCCAGCTGCTCTTCCTCCCCCTCGGATCTCATCTTCCCGCCGGTCCTATCCTTCGACGCCGACTCAGTGTCCGTGTACCCCTGCGCGCCTCCCCCGCCTCCCCCGCTCGACAAAGTGCGGACAGTCCGAATCGATACTTTGTCCGCGCTCCCCGGGTTACGCTTTAGGACGCGAGTGCCGGGAGCGGGGAAGGCGGGCGAGCGGGATATGGATTAGTTGGATCTGGAATAGTGGGATAGTACGCACGGGATCGAAGGCAAACGGTGGCGTGCGGGCGGTATGCATGCTGGCGGACGTGCGTGCGGACATCAAAGTGAGCGGGTCTCGATGCACAGCGACGCGGGCGCGGGATGCTGATGTGCCCATCCAGACGACGAGCACGCTCTGTTTGTCACCCTCGACGGCACCACATCGGTCCTGGTCCCCGTCCGCGTCGACAGGGAACGCGGGGAGTCTCAGTGGCTTCTTCAATCGACCGCGAATCCCTTGTTTTATCGAATCGGAAGCTCGGGGAGTCGTGCGTGCAGGATCGGGATCGGACGCAAGCAGTGGCGCGCTGGCGGTATGGATGTGGATGCTGGCGGGGACGATGGAGATGCGCAGTGCAAGCGGGGTGGATCTGCGGACCGCGCCGGTGGGGGCGCATGCAGGAGAGCAGCAACGGGCTCGGATCCCCACAATCCCCAACCGCCTCCTCCACGCCCAGCGCGCGCAGCGTCCGCGCTAACATCGCGGGGAAGCTCTCCCCCGGCTTCTCCTTCGTGCGCAGGCGTGTCGTGGGCTGTTTTGAATTCGGCGAGGCGGGGGATGTGTTGGACGAATACGTACTGCGGGGAGAGGGGTGTGTTAGTGGTGAATGGAAGAGGGACGGGAGTGGAAGAGGAGCAGCAGCGTCGGGAAGTCATGATCAGATATACGACGGAGGTCAGCAGTGGAAACGAGCACGACGTCTGCACTCCGCATCCATATCGCTATTTCGGCCTACCGCCGCGGCTCATCTCAAGGCTGTTTCGACAACCTTTCGATGCGCACACTCCGTTCCCACCAACTCGATACAGACGACCGCGGCGAGCGAACTCGACAAACATGCACGGACGCACGCTGCGCTCCTCTGAGCCCGCCCCAAACGACCCCAGCGCCCTCCCTCACGAACACAGAACAAGCTCGGCGCGTCTGCGTCTCGTCTCGGCGCTTACGCCCCTCCGAGCTTGCAGACGCCGCGCACACCACCCAGCTGGGTGTCCGCATTTTGGCGCTGGATGGCCGGTTACAGTCGGCCCGTACCACTGCCAACGTCCGCTGCGCCAAACGCAAAAGTCGCGTCCACCCCCAGCAAGACCCGGTGTGCGCGCTTCCTGCAGACTCGACACCCGCTAGCAGATGCACATCCACGTCCTCATCCCCATCTGCAGTGCAGTCCCCGCACCTAGTCCTTCGCCAGCTCGCTCCGCAAGGCCTAGCGCGAGCACCCCGCCCCATGGTCTCGACACAAACGACCACGGCGAACACAGTCTCCAGCACTTGCCCCGGGAAGATTGGGGAGAGAGAGTGGCGAGCGATCGGGCGGGTGGGCGTGCGGTATCGATGCGAGCGGTATGACTTTGGACGTCGACGTACCCTGCGTTAATGACATGTCGCCGTCGATGTCGACGTCGAGTGCATTGTATGCCGCCGATCCATGGCCACAGGATGCAACCCAGCGCCGCCGATCTATAGCCACAGGACTCGGTCCTCGGATCCTTCAAGCGCAAGGTCAAGGCGGCCATCCCCCATGCTTGCCCTTGAGCTTGACGCGTCATCCCGCACCCCGGTCCACATTCATTGAATCGATGCGCCTGTGTACCGGACATGGTATGCTCGCTGTTGGTGTCGGGGACGGCAGAGAGGGGAATCGTGCGAGGAGCGCGTGCGGCACGTGGACGAACTGGGGCGGGAGGGGAGCGATGAAAGGAGAAGGGGATGAGGATGGGGATCGGGATGAGGACGTGGACGCGCGGGTCCGCCGCAGCTGCCCCATGTCCGCGCGCGAGGGTCGAGCCATGCTGCATCGGCGGGGAGCGTCGGCGCGGACTTTGAAAAATTCCAAGTAAGTGCGGCCGTGATTCAGGCAGGACTCGGTACTGACGCGTGTGCGGGACGCTAGGACCGCCCTACTATTCCGCCATTTGGCCTATCTTCCACGGATAGGCCTCGTCCTCCATACCTCCCCTTCTAACCGTCCGGATCCACCCACCTTCGGGGCATGACCTCCCCTCTACTCGACTTCCCCACCGTCGTCCCACCGTCGTCTTGTGCTCCGCATATTATATTATCGACGCAGAAGCAGAATACGAGTGAGGCCTTTTCGGATGATTTCTGTTCATGTGCGGGCGGAGACCATGCGAGCTAGGGTATGGACATGGTAGAGACGGGTGGCGACGTGGACACGGGCGGGTAATACCACAACGCACTGGCAGGCAGGCATGGCTCGCGCAGTGGATGTGGAGGTGAGGATTGCGCGGATGTATGATATCGACGGCGCGCAATGGGTGCCGCTGAATGCGAACGTGAGCTCGTGCGGCTGGACCGATTATTTAACCTGGGATGCTGATACGATGTGTGCCACAGCACCGGCAACGAGGATCCTGGCTGAATGCATGTACCGTCGCCCTCCCTTCCAACACTACGTACCCTATACATTCGTCTTCTACCCTGCCTATGCTACTTATTCGATCCTCTACACGCATATTGGAGCTCGAGCTTCTCCTTCTACTACTTTACCTCTTTCCTTCTACCTTATGCGCCTCTTTCGTTTCCACCTACATAGCTTCCGCGCCCTGAATCTCCCTACGTCCATCTCTGCCTCGTTTTCCTTCCCCCTAATTACCGTACCCGTCCGGACGTCTTTTTTCTGTGGCACTTTCGATGTTTTTCTGCACCTGCAGGGGAGGAGACACGGTACACGGCACACGGCACGCGAGGGTGTGTGGAGGTCACGGTGCAGGTAGATGGCGTGACGGGCGTGGACGCAGGGATGCGGAGGAGGGCTGCGGAGGAGAAGGAGCAGGAGGGGCCCAGAATGTGGCGCCTTTGCCAGTTAAGACTCGAAGTGGATATTGAGCAGCCCAAGCCCGAGCCCGAGTTTGCGCGCGGGAGCGGGGTGATATGCGGAATGGTGCGCCACTTGAAGAGCCTTGGAGGACAAGGACACGACTTGCCTCCCTCGCTCGAATGCATTTTGGATCGACGTCATCTGGCTCAGATTGGCCATGGTGGAGCGCGATGGGTGGATCATAATACGGGCTGGCTACCAGTGTGGGTCGGGAGCCAGGAGGAAGTAGGCGAGATGGTACATATGAGTGGTGCTGAGTGGATGAGCTGTGGGGATGGTCAAGCTGCCGGAGGGGACGACATGGGGGATTCCCTCGCGGCCTCTCGGGGCGGTATTGCTGTGGGACTGGAGCTGCTGCCGTCGTCGTGCTCGCTCTGCCGGATTCGAGATGTCGTGACGCAGATGCAGGCCACCATCGGATGGAGTGGGCGCGATTTTAGCTGGAGATGTAGATTTCTCCGTCTTGCGCCGTCTCCCTCGGTCGCCTCCGTCCATCTCCTTTCTCTCAGCACCGTGACGCTCCCGGTTCTTACGCACACCCCTATCCATCCTGCCCCTCGTACAAATTTCATTGTTCTCCATTTGCATCTGCGGAGGTGGTTGTCAAGAACGGTCGGCGAGTGCGTGCCAAGAAACTAGGCAGGAATTCGAAAGCCGGAGCGCGCCGGGTGTAGGTCCTTATGGACCCGCGGCTGCGACTGGGATAGGGTGCGGACGGCCTGTGGTGGGGGACGAATGTGCGTGGAGGGACGATGTGTGGAGATCCTCGAAGTTGCCGGGAAAGAACTTCAAAGCTAGGAAGTCTGAATGTCCTTTCGAGCTTATGCGTTGGATCAAAGGTACATTTGGAACTAAAATAGCCGCCACAAACTATTCCAGCACTCGGGCGTGGCGTGAGGTTTTAAATCGAAAACGTCTATCGTTTTTGAATTAGCTGTAAAAGGTTCTTTTCGATTTGGCCCTTTCGTTCGACTTTCATCAACCCGAAGTGAGCGTTGTTTAATCGCTCTTTATGAGATTACGCCTGTCCTGCTGAACTTTTTTGAGCTCCGCAATCCTCGGCTTCTCGGCTCGTGTTGCCGTGCTGATGTCGTAGGTTCAGCTATGAGTTTGGTGCTTCAGTTTCGGTTTGCAAGGACTAGAAGCTGAAAGGAAGGATAAAAAGCTCATCATCGCCGACGGAAATTGTCCACAACTCCTTCAACAGTGGCCTTGCCATTATGTGGCCGGCTCGGCTCTGGACGGCACTGATGTCCGGCCGATCACCCTTCCAATATAATAAGCTTCCAATGTGGAAATACAGCAGTGTGGGAAACACAGCCAATGAGACATGCAGCATTCAACCGAAGTAGTGGGGCGCTCCGCGCCCCGCCGCTCTTGTAATAATATAGTCATTTGAGAGTCCGGTGTTGTTTTGGTTGCCGATCAATATATTTGAGGCTTCGCTTACATCCCGCAAACCACCATGATCTCGCGGACGCTCATTGCCAACGTCGGATGTACACTCATCCCGGTCGCCTTGGTCCTCGTGTGGCCCTCCTTATCGACCTACGAGTTCAGCCCACGTCGAGTGATCCACTCATTGGACACACGAGCGGTCCTTGTTGCCCCTTGGATATGTCGGGGAACGATATCCGCCTTCGTGTCCCGCCTAATGCAGACGGGGATTGTTATCCGCTCCCATCCCCTCATCATCGTGCGCGCATACGTGCTATGGGTTGGAATCGCGTTATTCCGGGTTCTGCTGGGCTACCTGCTCACTCGGTCGGTCGGCTGGGCATATCCACAGTTTTTTTTCACACTCAGCACTATACGAGACGTCGTCCGGACTCGGACCTCCTTTGTTGGCCTTGCTGGTTCTCACCGGAATGCGTTCTTGGCCAGAACTTCCCGGCCGTCGCATCCAAGTTGTAGAGCCGCTCGTTCTGGGAGCAATATGCGCCGTTCTCACCGCGCTGGACACTGCACCGTGGACGTACTCCATCGCAGTACTGCTCGTAATGCCCATCACACTTGCTGGAAGGTTTATCCCTCCCACCCTGCTGGAGAAGACCCAGCTGTTGCCGACGCCCACAACAGAACAGAACCCAAGACCACGAAGTGTTCTGACTTGTGTGCTGGCCTGTCTCACAGTCATAATTATTCCCCGACTGGTACCACCTCCCCTCTACACCGTTAGCTTTCCGTCACATTCTGGCCCTCTCCTTCATATCTTAGTCTTGTCCTATCCCCGGCCACACGACAACCCGGAGTCCCCCATCCTCAATACCACCCTCATGTCTTTCCTACCACTCACAGTCGTCCCCGGGATCACGATTTCTGTGTTTACGCACGCCGCAGTGGAGACACATCCTTCCTTCGAATGGGCAAAGGCCCGTTTCCCGGAGGTCGAGTTCTACGCCGACGCGGACCAACACCCTGACGCTAGTTCCGGTCAGCATCTCCATGTTGCGGAGGCTTTGCGGTGGGCATCGTCTACGCGGCAGGCGGAGTGGGTCATGCTGCTTGAGGACGACTTCCCTCTGTGCGGCGTACGGGGACGACTTGATCTCGCCCGCGTCATGCAAAAGCTTGAACGCGGACGGAGGCTAGATTATCTTGAACGAAGGGGCGCGTTCGTTGGGACTGGAGGAAGGTGCGTTAATCGACACGGTTGTTCCTCCTTGAGGTTTAACGATCATACCGTTCAGCGGCTTGATATTCCACCGCAGTCTGCTTCCCATCGTTTCCACGATTTTAAAGCTACACGCCAGCACAGACTCTGCTCTGCCAGCGGACGTTATCCGTCGACCCGCCGACCTCATTATGCAGGACTGCCTCCTGGGGATCGACCCATTATGTCCTCGGCGTGCGGAGGTCATGAATATGCACGCGGCGCCACATTCTGCACCGGTCGCACCAGGGGGAAACCTCGTCATCACCTCTCGGCTCATAATCGACCATATTGGCGCCGATGCATCGACAACTCCGGGACGCCAGTACGGGCAAGATCAGTGGAGGTGCGGATGGAGACATCCGTTTCATGGCAGGGACGAGGTAGTGGTTGTCGTTGTTTGAATCTTTGTGGATGCGACCGGGAGTCAATGATACTAATACCACGATTTTATCGCCGTCGTCTTTGCATGTTAAACTTTTCACCTTGGTCAGTCACTCGGCAATATTAATCTCCGGCCGGCCATTATCGGGTTTTTTCGACCAGGTCTGTTCATACTCGTTTTTCTCGAGCACTTTGAATCGCTAGGTGACCTTTGACAAGATTATCCTTCATCATCGTACTAGTTCATCCTGAATCAGTGCACCTGTCGTGTACTGAATTGGGAGATCAGGAGGTTCATGAGCGCATAATACTCTATAAAACTGTCTCCACATTGGTTTGCCCATCATGTCCGCCGCTGAGCCCACTCACTGCGTTCCGGGCCCGGCTACACTTAGTCAGCGCGGCTGAGTCTGGCTGATTGCGGGCCCAGTGTAGGTAAGTGTACGTAAGTGTAGCCGGCTACACTGGGCCCGCAATCAGCCAGACTCAGCCGCGCTGACTAAGTGTAGCCGGGCCCGGAACGCAGTGACTGCGCCTTCATTCCGCGCTCTGGCTCTCATCCTGGGGTCGTGGCGATTACGACCTAACCGCATACTACCTGCTTAGTACCAAAAAAAGAGGTTCTTCCTCAAACCGCTGGATTGATTAATGCCCTCCTACGTCTGACATTCCAAACTGCCGCCCTTGCCGCCTTCTTGTACGTTTTTCTAATCGTTCATGTACTGGAACTGATGTTTCTTTTCCCAGTGCCATGATGACTCTCATCTTCTCTCAAATCACAATCTCAACGGGGATTCCGTTGACTGCGTCAAACAGAGTCACTGTGTTCGGCACCCCTCACTGCGTTCCGGGCCCGGCTACACTTAGTCAGCGCGGCTGAGTCTGGCTGATTGCGGGCCCAGTGTAGCCGGCTACACTTACGTACACTTACCTACACTGGGCCCGCAATCAGCCAGACTCAGCCGCGCTGACTAAGTGTAGCCGGGCCCGGAACGCAGTGCCTCTGGCGGTTAGCGAAGCTGCACGCCAATCAATGATGTGGATATTGCACGGCGCACAATCCGTGCACACAGCTCGCACCATGGGATGTCGGGCATGAGCAACGAGATATCGGGTCGGAATGCTCGGCTTCAACCGACCGCTAATAGCAACTTGGAGCTTCGAGGCTATACCCGGACAAAGACGACACAGAAGACAGTGTTCTGGATTCGACGATGTATGTGTTGACGCAGTAGCTTTAGGTCCGCGACATGCTCGACCCGTCAAGCAAGGCGGCTATTGGTGGGGTCAGGTTGACGACGATTCTACGCGCTATTCCATAGGCAAGTGAGACGCGTGGGTGTGGGCGTGGGCATGGTTATCGGCAGATTTCTTCTGGGTTTCGCGGTTCTGCTAAATAGTTGTACCCCCACATTGAATCACAATCTGTTGGGGCTGATACGACTCGGACTTAACTCTTCAAGGGTTTCCCTGGGAGCATGAGATATGCAACTGCGTCGTATGCTGAAATCGCTTCAGTGAAGTACTGCGGAATCACGGGAGGGCTGGGGTTTTTCAGGCACTAGTTGAATATTCATGGCCTGATTGGAAGACCACAGGCAACACGGCGCGACGAAAACCGGAAGGAATGATCACCATGTGTCATGGCGAGCCTTGGGATGCGAAAACGTATTTCAGCCTTCGCGATGAAATAATTGGCTCTGAGGCCGAGTGAGAGCCAGATATGGGGGCTGGAAATTCCCATACAGCTTCGGCCTTTCAGATAAGGTGTTGGCCTCTAAGCCTTGCTTTGTGCTTGCCGGGCGTCTGCTCAGACTAGCCAACTTGGGGCTCCCCGCTCGGACTCCGGAGTCCCCGGCCGTCTGAGGTCCAGCCGTGGAAGGAAACTCAGGTTCAAATGTAAAAGTGAGGAAAGAGATTCAAGCTGTTGCAGCCTCCGGAGAACCCAATCCTGGAGCTCAATCGAACGAACGAGACTTTAGTGAAAAGAGATGTCACCCGCGACGCCTGGTTTCCCAAAGTTTTCGCTTGGTTTTGGCCATCATGATCAGGTTCTCATGATGCCAACAATCTCATCGCTGGCTTCCGAGTCGACCAGGATGTCCGTCTTCTCCTTTCACAGCGATGTGCGTCAAATGCTCACGCCCGGAGCTACTCAAGCACACATAATCTTGAAGCGAAAGCTCAGAAGTATCATGGTGCTCGATCCGGGATCCTTCTTGAGCGCTTGAGCCCTTATATCGCGCTCGATCTCACACCGGTGGGCTCGCTATCAATCGGACGTACCGTGGACTGCCGGCGGACCTCGTACAACGTTTAGCAGATATCGCGAGGGAATTTGCCTGCTCCCAATTCACCAATTACGGGGCCGGTAACACGCACCTTCGATCCTCTGCCTCTAAACATGTTAACCAAGAATCTGGAACTGTCCATGATCATTCTCTCATTACAAGTATACAACTAACTCTGCAGAATTTCTCGGATTTATCATCCGGACCACAACATCAGATTATCTTTGGCGCGTGTAAACGGGGCCTCTCACCAGTATCGTGACTTTTTCCCTCCGGCGGTGCGTGCTTCATTCTTGTGTGGGCGATTAGAGACAATTATGCCATCAGTCATTTTTTGACCATCATCTCGAAGAATTTTGCGCTAAACATACACTCCATGTGCCTCAACTCAACCCAGTTTCACCAGCTCCCACGAATATGGGAAGTATTGCGGACTCCCACGACGTCAGTTAATCCAGTGAATTCCCGAGATCTTCCTGCCGAAAGTCATTTTCCCGCCCTCAATCATCAACGGTCCCATTGGGTGCGCGCCCGCGCAACTGCCTCTGTAGCCGGAACCGAGGCGACCCACGAAATCTTTATTTTGCACCCACGCAAAGGTCTTTAATAGGACGTGACTTGGTTTCTAACGCCTGTTGTC
The DNA here is from genome assembly GCA_029233265.1 of Mycena alexandri. NCBI lineage: Eukaryota > Fungi > Basidiomycota > Agaricomycetes > Agaricales > Mycenaceae > Mycena > Mycena alexandri. The sequence goes on from JARJCM010000024.1 coordinate 453,353, forward strand.
CCTCGTCCGTTGAACATGCTGACGCTCCACCGTATCTTTGCCCTCGCCCTCGTCTCTGTTGCTTGCGCCAGCAAGCTTAATCCACGACAGGCAACTAACACAAATGTTGCAATCAATACGGCTGTCGATAAGGTGGATGAGACGATGCACCAGTCGGGTCCTGCGATCTGTAGGCATTCTCGAGTTTAGTGGACCAAGTGCCTAACTTCTGACTCTTTTTTTGACCGGCAGTGACGTTGCAAGCGTCCCACAAGCTGAACACCGCGACGCTCAGTACCCAGTTCACCACCATGGAGAAGGCGTTCACTACCCTGAGGACAACGCTCGCGGCTACGCCCGTGAGCAGCGGCTCGACGACCGTATCGCCCACGAACGACGAGATCGGCGTTACGCTCTCGGACGCTGTGGCGTGAGTGGAATTTGCGTCTTAACGCGAGGATTGAGAACGAGCCAATAAAACAGAAAGGTTGCAACCACCCTCTCCGGCATCGCAGCCACCGGCGCCGTTCCAGGGTTCCCGACGATGGTAGCGACGTTCGACCCCATCCTGTCCAGCGCTCTGGCACAGTACAATGTCACCTTGCCTGGTGCTCTCTCCCTCGTGCACACCATGTATGCGTTCTTGTTTCTCGGAGTTTCTACGTGGTTGAAATATATTTTCCTTTTCAGGATGCTCGATGCCAGCCAATTCTTCGTCGACGAAGGATTCACCAAGACTTTGGCGACACTCGGATTTTGATGCCAGATGGTACTGCCTTGGATTTTGAGGTTGCGAAGCACACGACGCCTCCGTCCAGTTTCTATTGTCGAATTACGAATCCTTGTGTTCTTTGTCCTATGTGAATCGTTGCCCTCCTTGAAAATGCCCCCATGTTCTCTGCGTTGGCTATTAATGGACCAGTCAAGCTGTACATGCTGAGAATCAAAGAAAAAGAGAAAAGCCGTTCATTCGGGACCGGTGTGAGTACGTCCCAGAGGGATGGGTTTCCCTCCAGTATTTTGGGCGGTCCATCAATTATAATGCTCACGCTCATGCTCTTCCGTGTGTCCGCGCTTTTCGCTGCATATTGGGGCCTAGGGGAAAAGCCTCACATTCCCGAGGTCGGGCATACCGGGTCCTCACTCGTCATTGACTTTCATCCCATTCAATACTGGTTCAGCAGTGGCTCGAGCTAACGTCGGTTTGATGGGCGACCGAATCATTCACCCTTCCACAAACAATTTTTGAAAGTTCACGTATATAGTATTTTGCGATTGTCTCAGCCCGGGGCCATTCCTCGTCCAGTGTCATCCACGATAGCGCGCGAGAATTTAAAACTGTCATGTGAACCAGGTTTAAAACCTATCTCTCACGCGGAAGCAAAGCCTTACCTGAACGCATCCATAGACGTTTTTTTCGGCACTCGCAATTGGCCATTTAGCAGTACATTTTCTCTCCACAAGTTGAGTTCACGTGGAACACCAGTGGGTTCAAAGATGTTTAACGGCCTGGGCATGCCAAGTTCAATACTCTTCTTCCATTTTACCATAAAGTCTCTGGGATTTCCAACTGGCCATCAGAATACTTCGGCACGCGACTCGGCTGGATTGGGAATGTCCATATTTGACATCTGGTTGACGTCAGATCTTTTCCAGTCTTGTTCTCGGTCAATCACATCCCGGCCATTCGAACTCGTCTGTTCATCGTGGATGCAAGACCCACGTTCTCTCAACCCGTTCCCAGCGTCTCCACCATGACTTGTTCTTCGCAAAAGAAAGCGCTCGCAATCCGACAACCCGGGAACCGCGCTAACTCACGGTTCTGGATTGGCCGCGCGTCGTGGATGCGCAACCGAAGCGGAAAAGAAATGCCTCACATTCCCTGACATATAAAGAGTGTCCATCCGGTCCCGATATTCAGGGCTCTCGTTCTACTACGCAATGTTGGCCTCCTCTCTTCGGCTCGCGGCCCTTTCGCTGCTCCCGTCCGTATTCGCTGCCCAGCGCGTGTTCAACCTCGACATTGTCAACGCAAAGCTCGCCCCCGATGGATTTGTCCGCGAGTACGGAGTTTTTTTTTGGCAATACTTCCGCATATCCTGACAGAATTGTAGCACCGTCGTCCCCAACGGAACCTTCCCCGGCCCCACCTTTATGGTGAACAAGGGCGATTCCGTTGTGATCCACACCCACAACAAGCTCACCAGCCCGGATATGCGTCGGTCGACTTCTATCGTATGTTCAAGTGTGATGTGGCCAATCCCAGTAAATTGATCCCTCGTTCTCAAGCACTGGCACGGTTTCTTCCAGGCCCGAACCTCTGGAATGGACGGTCCCTCGTGCGTATAAATCTTCCGCTGCAGCTTCCAGCCTCTGATCATTTTCTGTTCCAGGTTCGTCAACCAGGTGCGATACCCTCCGGAACGCCGAATTCTTTCCCTTTCTTGACGAAACCTTCCATAGTGCCCCATCGCACCCGAAACCACTTTCGATTACGTTTTTGACACTGTAACCATTTTTCGCTTTTCTCTATCGTTCTAAAACTCATTCGACCCTGCAGGCTGGACAGTTGAGGCGTTTCCACTCGAAAATGAACAGTTTTAACCCTTTCCCGCGATTTTAGAACCGGAAAGTGAGTTCATTCATTTTTGAACAGCAAAAGCCTGAACTAACGTCTATGCAGCTACTGGTATCACTCGCATTTGAGCACCCAGTACTGTGACGGCTTGCGGGGAGCATTTGTGGTTTACGGTTAGCACATGAATATTCCGTTTAATCTGGCAGTTTCTCATGGACTTCAAGATCCCAATGACCCATTGAAGGCTCTCTAGTAAGGATTTTACTTCTGTCACTCGACGCCGATTAACCGCCCTCCTTCAGCGATGTTGACGATGGCAAGTTTCAACTGCCGATCATCCGACATCATTTCAACTAAACTCCGCTTTAGCAAGCACGATCATCACCCTCGGAGAGTGGTACCGTGAGTTCAAAGGGCAACTAACCTGAATTAATTCTTATCCGAATATTCAGACGTTCTTGCGCCCGCCGGCCAGGACAGTTTCTTCAAGACCGGTATCGTTCCGTAAGTTTACTTGTTCACAGTCCGTCATAGGCTCCCACTGACCGGCTATCCTAGCGTCCAAGACTCTGGTACGCAACGCACTTCTAGCTCTTGTCACACACTCAATTGAATTACCAGGCCTGATTAACGGGAAAGGGTAAGTGCCGGAACCCGGTAGTGAGACTTTCTCTGAATGCGATTCAGTCGTTACGTCGGGGGACCGCTCGTTCCATACGCTGTGATCACGGTCAAGCAGGGCCTCCGCTACAGGTGAGTTTTTCGTTCCTGCTCTTTTGTTAAATCCGTTCTGACACCCAACAGGTTCCGAGTCTTCTCGCTCTCTTGCCGTCCCTTCATGACGATCTCCTTCGACAACCACACCTTTGGTATGTCTTGAAGTTGACACGGGGAAGTCGGTGGTGTCCTAATACAATCTTTCAGACGTCATGGAGCTTGATGGTGTCGAGCACGACCCAGTGGCGTTCCAGAACGCCGACGTCTATGCTGGTATGTGCACCGATACCGGATGTGAGCGCGCAAAAACTGATTTACCTCGCAGCGCAGCGCATTTCGCTCATCCTCCACGCGAACCAGACAGTATGTTGAAGTTAATTCTTTTTGAAAGTTCATTTCACTGATGTCTGGACAGGTCGACAACTACTGGATCCGTGCACCGTGAATATTAATCCGGAGCTGTGATGAAGAATTTTTACTGACATAACATAGGCCGACTGGAGGAAGCCCGGCCAACAACCCGAACTGTGAGTATGGTTTTGTCTCTCCAGCCCTGTGCCTGAATTTTTATTCAGACAACCCCAACCTCACTCTGGCTATTCTCCGTTACGAGGGGGCCCCCGCCGTCGAGCCGACCACTGTCGACACCCCAGGACTGAAGCTGGACGATGGTCTCATGCACGTGGGTTATTTTTGATCCTTAGTTCGAACCACGGGATGTTAAACGCTGAAATAGCCTATTGCATCTGAGCACCCCGGAAATCTTGGATCTGCTCCTCCGGACTTCGCAATGACCCTCAACATCGCGCAGCCCAACGCTCCTTTCTTCGACATCAACGGAATTGTGCGTCAAGTATTCACCGTGCCACGGTCATGTTTTTGACTGTGATGTCTAGTCCTATCAATCTCCTTCCCTGCCGGTGCTCTTGCAATTGCTTAGCGGTGCCTCCAAGGTACTCCCACAAGACGAATACCTTGAAGTTCCACTGACATCCCACAGCCGCAAGATTTTATTCCATCGGAGCAATTGTAAGCCAAGAATGCCCAATGTCGAGTTCATGCTCCTTATACTTCGTAGGATCCTGCTGCCGCCTAACAAGATCATTCAAATCAGCATTCCTGGAACCGGAGCCCACCCCTTCCATTGTGCGCCTTTTCATCCTGGTCCAGTGTTACGAATTCTGATGGGAATTTCTAGTGCACGGTCACAATTTCGATGTCATCTTGTAGGTGTCGTCGGACTCCCCCTTCGTGTTTGAAACTGAACAATGTTCTCAGGCAACCGAACGCCGTAACGCCGAATTTCGTGAATCCCGCGAGACGCGATGTCCAACCGAGTGAGCTAACTTTATCAATTTGGAGTTGAACCTCATACTAATAATGCGAAAATAGTCAACGGCGGTAACTACGCTCTTTTGTCATAGCTCCTTCACATTGCTAAATACGGGGGACTTCAGGGAACACAACCTTCCGCTTCTTCTCAGGGAATCCGGGTGCTTGGTTCTTGCATTGGTTCGTCCACCTCAAGCTAAGCCTTATATCACGTCCTGATGACCTGTAGCCACATCGATTGGCACTTGGAAGCCGGCCTAGCTGTCGTGTTCGGCGAGTCTCCCTCCGCTAACATCGCTGGAAACCAGTCCCAGATCGTGCAGCCGGACTGGTCGGCGCTCTGCCCGACGTACGATGCCCTCGCTCCAGAGCTCCAGTGATCCATTTTGGCGAAATCGTCCCCGGCGCATCGAGGATTGATGTGAGCCGCGTTGGGACTCGTCTCTCGGGTGTGTAAGTTTGTAGTCACCGCGATTTCATGTTTTTATACGCGAATGATAAAACAATCGGAGCGCGAAACTGCGTGATATGTTCGTTCCACGTGACCCTGTCCGTCTAGTGACCGGAAATTTTCGAATGTAATCTAAAAATTCGGTGACGAGTTGAACGACCATAGCAGGATACACTCGAGATGGACGCATTATTTCTACACATCAGAGAGATTCAACAAGAGTACAGTAAGACTAGCTAGCCGTGATACATTGACCAATGACAATGACAGGTCCCATCCACTGGCAAGTCACACCGACAATTACAAAATTTCGGATGAGCTGAATCGCAAGTCGAAAGTTCTCGAAACTAGTCCGAGAATTTTCCCATTGGATCGGCATTTCCCGCCCCAATAGGAAAATTCTCGGATTGGTTTCAACTTACAATTCAGCTCATCCGAAATTTCGGGATCGCCGGTGTGAGTCCCATCTACACCAGAACGCTTTTTTGTTGTTCCAACTCAATGAACTCAAGCTCTAGTTCGCCGCAAATGTGTACAGCGCGCTGGCCCCTAACTGTCTCGGTTATTTACACCGTCTATTACTAGACTAACGAGGATGATCAGGTCGCGCCGTTTTACCGTGCCAAGGGCGGATATACGGCCGACTGCACGGGGTATATACGAGATGCGCGAATTTATGCCCTCAGCGTCTTACCATGTCCGAGAAACCTGGGCCACATAACTCGGAGAGCTCCTCTGAGCATACAGCGCACGAGCATCCCCCTGAAATCCCTGCTCCAATTCAGCCTTTCTCGAAGCACTTCTTCGACAGATCGCCCGCTGGCGGAGTCGCGCGCGCAATCTACTTCAAGACAATGTTTGGCGGCGTTACCGCCCTGTGCGTCGTCATATTCGCGATATTCTCGATATATTGGGGGTCAACATGGAAGATACCGGACCACACATTGCCGGGCTGGATAGTGGTGCGCAGATACTCACCTTTTTCTACTTAATCTCTAACCTCCGCTGCGCAGGATTTCGATGGTGGATTTATCGGTCAGGGAGTGTCTCAGGCGCTGGCAGCAATCGACCCTGGTTCCTTGGGGATCTATTGGGAAGTCGTTCCGGCCAGTCAATTTCCTGGCGGAATCGCACAGCTCGAGGATGCAGTCACTGGGGAAGCTGTGTGGTATGGGTTAGCTAGTGAGTCGTTGCGCGTCTGTGTCGGGTCGTCTGACCCCTGGCAGTCAACGTCGGATCCAGCGCGAATCTTACCGCCGCAATTGCCTCGGCGACAACTTCTTACAACTCCTCTACCGCGGTCACGTTCCTTGGGTCGGAGGCGCGCAATGAAAATATGTATCCCATCCACCGCACCATCGTCCGTTTTTCGCGTATTCTGCTCGATGCTTCACGTTTCTAACTTCGCCCTTAGGCAATGGCCCAGCTTGAAGGCATCATGCAGCAATTTGCACTGCAAATGGCTCATAACGTGTCTTCTGCATCCAACGTGGTCACGCTCCTTTCCAATGCGCCGCAAATTGTTACACGCCCAGTGGGATATACCGTCAATAACCTCCGCCCATTCGACGTTCCCGTTGCCTCCGCTGTAACTTTTGTGGGCTTAATTTACCTCCTGATCCTTTCGGTGCGGAAGCTTCCTCTACTCTCGAGTTCAGTCGTCTGACTCAACCTCAGTTCTTTACGGTCATGGTTTCCTCGGGCGCGCGCGCGGCTTCGGGTGTGGAGCGTACCCTGACTCTCGGTTCGCTCATCCGTCTCCGCATCGCGACCTCCTTCGTTGCGTACTTCGTCCTCGCGGTAAAAAAACCTCTTCCTCCACACCGAAACCTCCTCTAAACCTCCTCTAAACCTTTATCAGTTGTTCTATACTCTCCTGAGTCGCGCATTCCAGCTGCCATTCGACCGCAGATTTGGGCCCGGCGGTATAGTCTTGTTTTGGATGCTCAATTGGATTGGCATGCTCGCATGGTGTGTTCAAAGTCTTTACCAGACGGCGAGCATGAAATTGACCAGCTATTCTCACTTTAGCGGCCTTGCTTTGGAAGCGATGATCACGATCCTCACCATTCGCTTCGTCCCGTTCTTCCTGATCCTTTGGATCATCTCGAACGTTTCGATCTCCATCTTCCCACTGCAAGTCCTACCGCGCATCTACCGCTACGGCTACGCATTCCCCTTTTACAATATTCAACGCGTGGTCAGGACGATTGTTTTCAGCACGAAAAATGACGGTGCGTTTACTTCGTTCGTTTCTTTCTTTCTGCGACATCAACTTATGTTGGAGTGTATTAGTTGGGCTGAACTTTGGGATTCTGATCGCGTGGGTGGCGATTTCTTGCATTACCCTCCCGCTATTCCAGTGGTTTGTGCGTCGTCCGGCGCCATCCGCAGAGAGAACGGCAGTCTCGGGAGTGTAATGGGGCAAATGCAGTTAAATTAATGGATGATATTTTACAATTAATGCCCTAGATGAGCCTGCGATTTTATTACTAGAGTGTAATGACCGTTATTTATATCGGTACGCGAAGTCGAATACTTGTTCACAAGATTGTCTTTGAATAATGACATTGAAGTTTCGCCAATGACACTGACGTTTCGCTATCAAGTCTCGCTCGAGTCTGTCGTCGTTTGCTCTGTAGGCAATTATGCCCACTCGAAGCACATACTTGTTCACAAGATTGTCTTGGAATAATGACACTGATGTCTAATATAGCTGATGTCTCGCTCAAGTCTGTCGTTGCTCTGTGGGAAAGTCGAATTCAAGGAGCGTGAATTTGACATGGTAGGGAATTGTGTCTATCTACGCGTCGAGCTCGTCAAAACAGTCCACTCAAAGCAGCCTGTCAAACGAATTAGCTCGAGATCGCATTGAAAATAACCATAAACTCACGGAAGCCTTGGACTCGAGGGCTGCTTTGGCAGCTGCGACTTTCGATGCAACACTGGACCCAGCAGCAGACTCGGCGGCGGAGACCTTTGACGCGATAGAGGACTCGATGGAGGAGTCGTCAGCGGACGAGTCGTCGGTGCTGGCAGAGTCATCAGCGGACGAGTCGTCGGCGGTGGCAGACTCATCAGCGGTCGAGTCGTCGGCGGTGGTAGACTCATCAGCGGTCGAGTCGTCGGCGGTGGCGGCAGCGTCATCGGTGGTCGCAGAGTCGTCGGTGGTGGCAGCGTCGGCGGACGAGTCATCGGTGGTGGCGGCACCGGCGGACGAGTCGTCGGTGCTCGGGTCCTCGACAGCGGGCTCAGCGGTGGCAGACTCGTCGGATGAGTCGTCGGTGGTGGCAGCGTCGGCGGAGTCCTCGGTGCTCGGGTCCTCGACAGCGGGCTCAGCGGCAGACGCGTCGGATGAGTCGTCGGTGGTGGCAGCGTCGGCTGAGGAGTCGTCGGTGCTCGGCTCCTCGACAGCAGGCTCAGCGGTGGCAGACTCGTCGGCGGTGGCAGCCTCGTCGGAGGAGTCGGTGGTGGCGGCAGCGTCATCGGTGGGCGTAGAGTCGTCGGCGGTGGCAGCCTCGTCGGAGGAGGAGTCGGTGGTGGCAGCGGCGGACGAATCATCGGTGGTGGCAGCATCGGCGGAGGAGTCGTCGGTGCTCGGCTCCTCGACAGCGGGCTCAGCGGCGGCAGACTCGTCGGTGGTAGCGTCGGCGGAGGAGTCGTCAGTGCTTGGCTCCTCGACAGCGGGCTCAGCGGCGGCAGAGCCGTCGGTGGTCGCAGAGTCATCGGTGGTCGCAGAGTCATCGGTAGTGGCGGAGTCGTCGGTGCTCGGCTCCTCGACAGCGGGCTCAGCGGCGGCAGAGCCGTCGGTGGTCGCAGAGTCATCGGTGGTCGCAGAGTCGTCGGTAGTGGCGGAGTCGTCGGTGCTCGGCTCCTCGACAGCGGGCTCAGCGGTGGCAGAGTCGTCGGCGGTCGCAGAGTCATCGGTGGTCGCAGAGTCATCGGTAGTCGCGGAGTCGGCGGCGGTGGGGTCCTCGACGGCGGGCGCAGCGGCAGAGTCGTCGGTGGTCGCGGCAGTGGCAGAGTTATCGGTGGTCGAAGCTCCACTCAGAGCAGCCTGTTAGAAGAATGAGGCCGAGAACACGTCACGAATGGGGAGAGAGACTTACAGAAGCCTTGGACGCGAGGGCTGCTTTCGCGGCTGCGACCTTCGATGCAACACTGGACCCAGCGGCAGCTTTGGCGGCGGAGGCTTTCGACGCAACGGCGGCCTTGGCAGCAGCCTTGGCAGCGGCAGCCTTGGACGCAACGGCGGCTTTGGCGGCGGCGGCGGCAGTCGTAGTGCCGGAGGTCTTCGAGGTTTTGGTGGCGGCGGCCTTCTTCGCGGCGGCGGCCTTGGCAGCAGCCTGAAAGAAAGAATGAGACCCCGAGTGAATGAAAAGTGAAAAGATCTTACGGCCTTCTTAGCAGCAGCGGTCTTGGCAGCAGTGGTCTTCGACGCAGCGGTGGTCTTTCCGGCGGCAGTTTTCGCGGCAGCCTCAGGGGAAAATGAGACTCTAATATCATTAAGAATGAAACGATGAACTCACCGCCTTCTTAGCAGCAGCCGCCTTAGCAGTGGCAGTCTTCGCAGCAGCAGTCTTTGACGCAGCGGTGGTTTTGCCGGCGGCGGTCTTCTTGGCGGCAGCAGTCTTAGCAGCAGCCTGAAAGCAAAATGAGCGGGTGAAAGTGAGATGGTGGAAACGATGGACTGACCGCTTCCTTGGCGGCAGCGGCTTTGGCGGCAGCAGTCTTGGATGCAGCGGTGGTTTTGCCGGCGGTCTTCTTGGAGGCAGCAGTCTTTGCAGCAGCCTGAAAGCAGGATGAGACTCCGATAAAGATTCAAGTATTCGTCGAACTCACCGCTTTCTTAGCAGCGGCGGCCTTGGCAGCAGCGGTTTTGGCAGCAGTGGTCGACGCAGTGGTGGTTTTTCCGGCGGCGGTCTTCTTCGAGGCAGCGGTCTTCGCAGCGGCCTGAAGGGGAGATGAGACTCCGATAAATTAAGTATTCATCGAACTCACCGCTTTCTTAGCAGCAGCGGCCTTGGCAGCAGCGGTTTTGGCAGCAGTGGTCGACGCAGTGGTGGCCTTTCCGGCGGCGGTCTTCTTGGAGGCAGCGGTCTTCGCAGCAGCCTGAAGGGAAGATGAGACGTCGGAGAATAAGATAAAGTAAGACGATGAACTGACCGCCTTCTTGGCAGCGGCGGCCTTGGCAGCAGCGGTTTTAGCAGCAGCAGTCTTGGACGCAGTGGTGGTCTTGCCGGCGGCGGTCTTCGCAGCGGCCTGAGAGGACGATGAGAGTCTGAAAGAAATCTAGAGTGAGACAGTGACTCACCGCCTTCGCGGCAGCGCCCTTGGCGGCGGCGGTTTTGGCAGCAGCAGCCTTGGACGCAGCGGCAGTCGATGTCGTGGTAGTCTTTCCGGCAGCGGTCTTCGCAGTGGCCTGAAAGAAAGATGAGACACCGACTAACGAATTGAAAAATAAAACGATAAACTCACAGCCTTCTTGGCGGCAGCGGCCTTGGACGCGGCGGTCTTCGCGGCAGCGGTTTTAGCAGCAGCGGCCTTCGCAGCGGCAGTCGTGGCGGCGGTGGTCTTGGCAGCAGGCTTCGCGGCCTGTGCGAAAGAAAAAAAGAAATGAGTGAGATGCTGAGATGACGAACGAACGAGCGCACTCACAGGCTTCGCGGCGGGCTTCGCAGCAGGTTTGGCGACGGTGGCCTTTATAACATGAGCTGTCTTGAAGGGTAAAAAATAGGAAGTCAGCTCACGGGCTTCGCGGCAGGCTTGGCGGCGGTCTTTGCAGCAGGTTTGGCAGCCTACGGAACATAAACACCTGGAAGATTCAATGTGAAAAAGGAGACGTACGGGCTTCGCAACGGGCTTTGCAACAGGCTTAGCGGCGGGCTTCACAGCAGGCTTAGCAGCGGGTTTGGCGACGGGCTTAGCAGCGGGTTTGGCCGCAGCGACCTGCAGGATATGAGACCTGTTAAGACCCACAATACCTTGTGAGAAAAGAAACTTACGGGCTTCGCAGCCGGCTTAGCAGCGGGCTTTGCAACAGGCTTAGCAGCGGGCTTCACAGCAGGCTTCGCAGCGGGCTTGGCGACGGGCTTAGCAGCAGCGACCTGCGTGACATGAGACTCGTCAGGACCAAAATATTCAAGGTGAGATGAAAGACTTACGGGCTTCGCAGTAGCCTTAACGACGGGCTTAGCGGCAGGTTTGGCGACGGGCTTAGCAGCAGGTTTGGCCGCAGCGACCTACAGGATATGAGACTCGTCAAGACCCAAAATTTAGAAAATGAACTCACAGGCTTGGCCACGGGCTTCGCAACTGGTTTGGCCACGGGCTTCGCAACTGGCTTAGCGACAGGCGCCTACAAAATAATGAGACCCTTGAAGATTTAAAAGAGAAATAAAAACGGTCAACCCACCGCAACAGGCTTGGCCGCGGGCTTCGCAACTGGCTTCGCAGCAGGCTTGGCCACAGGTTTAGCCACAGGCTTCGCCGCTGGTTTGGCGACCTGCAAAAGTTAGGGCCCTGTAAATTTGAGTGGCAAGAAAGGTAACTCACCGGCTTGGCGGCGACCTTTTTAGCTGCAGCCTTCTTCGCTGCACGCAACTCGAGACCCTACAAACAGGTGGATTAGTCGAAATGCAGTCAATGACAATGAATTTCACTCACAGCCTCACTCGCGACTGGCGCGGCGAGGGTTTCGACGGAAAACAGAACAGCAAAAATCAACCCAAAAGGAATATGCATCGTAAGAGAACTTGAAAGGGAGCAAAAGAGAGAAAAAAGAGAAGCCGGTCCGAAAGAGAAGAGAGAGAAAGTGGGGAAAAAGGACCAGCCAGCGAATGGAGGACATATTGCAAACGTTCGCCTTATATATGTACCTCGCGGATCAGAATCGGAGCAATCGTTTAGGCGACGTGTTTTGTCGATCGCCTTTGGGAGAATTGCAAATGAAAAGGTCGGAATCGTGATTCCGGTTCAAGCGACTTGCAGCGAGTGGCTTTCATTCCTTGCGGGCGAGGATTACGATGTCGCGGACTTGATTTGTTTTCGTTTGCGATTGGACCTGCGGAACCACTGCAATAGTAGGTTTGAAGTAGTTTGGTGAAACCACTAACGCCTTCAGGAGATTTGCCGGGTCGATCTGCGTGGTGACCTGATGGATCCCGCATGTCAATGCTGTGCAGAGGGAGTGTTTCAATAAATCGACGCAGAACCAAAATCTCTTTGTCGTGGATAGACTAAGAGAGGGACGTAGAAAGGGAATTCATTCGTGGATAGAGGCTGAGAGAGGGGACAACAAGGGACAACAGAGGACAACAAGAAGCAAGTGTGCCTCGTCGAATTGATTGCCGCTCGGAAAAAAAAATGGAGGTTTTTTTAAAGAGAGAAAAAAACTGAGAAGAACCTCTTTTGCAAAGAAGCTGTGAAGGTACGGACAACGCTGAGTGACCATCGATTTCCCCTGACTTTTCCCGGCCACACCAACTGTTATTCACAAACAAAAACTTTAGTTTTTTTTGTGCTCAGTAGGGTTGCGGAAGAAACTCCGGGGGGTACAACAAAGTCGGTAATTTACCACCCAAAATTTTTCCGGGGTACAACAATTGTAATTTACGCGGGAAGTTACATTTTCGGACGTGTCACGTGGTCAAATCACACGTAATCTCAAAAAAAAATCGTCGCTCGTACTCTACACAGGCAAAACCACTGGGGAGTAGAAAAATCTCAGGTGAACCACTTTAGAAGCTGATTCAGAGACAGGAGTTGGTAAGGTATGTACATTCAACCCATGTTTTTTTGGCACACCTCGTCGGCTTATCGATCCGATTCCGAAGGTGGGCCTAGGGGCGTTGTCTTGGCGACCAATTCGATATAAGTAGATGGAGGGATCTACCGAAATGTCGCAATGCGTATCTCTCGACTTTTGCCGCCCTTGGGGCGCCCTTCCTTCAATCATCCAATTTCCCGTGTCAGGCCGGGCTTGCGCCTGCTCTGCACCCCTCCGACCAAGGTCAACGCGGCAACCGTTCGATAACTCACCAGTCGCACCACTTTCGCTGACTTGCCCCAGGACCCCATTGACCCCTATCGTCCGGATCCCTCTCAGCCTTGGCCCGACCCAGACTACATGCGCCCCGTCTGGAATCACTGGCACCAAACCACCGTCCCGCTCCCACCCTACTCGGGCTGGTCCTGCCAGTGGGGCCTATGGACACACACATCCTTGCTGTTCGACCCAAAAAATCCAGGCTTCCTCGAGCTCCTGCTCCGGGGCTCCGGCATTCCTGCGCGCGAGATCGAGCCGCTGCTTTACCTGGATCAATGGGCAACGGAACCGTTGTTTATCTTCGCGTTTCGCGGGCGGTATTTTTTTTTCGACGGCGGGCGGGACAGGATTTGGAGAATCAAGGGCGAGTTCGAAGGACACAATGATTTTTTGAGAAAGCGGGTGAATCATCCCAATTTTCCCGTATGCTAGAACGCGGGACCATTTTCCTTTCTGGGACTGGACAAAAAGATCAGCATCCTAACTTCACCGATATCATAACCTCCAGGAAGATATCAATGAAACTATCTGTCTTCCTCATAGAAAGTATCTGTCTTCACCAGAGATTCAGACAAGTTCCTCATGTGGGCCCTTTCCATATCGAAACCCTCATTCTCGCTGTGGACCGTGATCGGCTCGCTATTCAGGATGTCGTTCACCGTCCTTGACACCCGCCTGATGGATATTTGGACAAAGGATGGGCCACGAGCTATATCCATGGCCGTGACAGAGATAGCACGAGTACAAAGTTCCGATCTATTTCTTTTGAATACTCATATGCGACCATATCTTAGCAAACGAGGAGGGGACATTTTGAACTGGAGCTATTCGGCGACGCTCACAAATCCATTTAGGATATGCGAACCCATCCTTTTTTTTCGCATTGGGTTGATACCGGGGAACAACTCTCCCATTGTGTGGTTGTAGACTGTCTCCTCTTCCGTCATGTTTCACCTGCTAAGCCCAACTAAAGGTACCTGTTAGACCACATATAGTCCCCCTAAATGTGGTCCAACAAGACCCCCTCCCCTGCTATGTCCCCGCTATGGGCACACTATGGTGACTTGGGGGGGACTCAGAGGGACCCAGGGGGACCAGGGGGGGACCAGAGGGACGGTCACCCTGTGGGAGGGGGGACAGGTAGTTTTCTGGCGGTGTGAGGGGACAAAGCCAACTTGAGGTGCTCACCGACACCAGGTGTTGGCGGTGGGGGGACAGGGGGGACATGGGCAAGCACTGTCGTGGTGTAGGGACAAGGGGGACATGTTTGAGGTATCGGGTGGTGTGGGGACAGGATCACTCTAGGGGGACATGACCACGACGTATTGACGGTGCGGGGACGGGATCATCCTAGGGGGACATATTGGTGGTGCGGAGACATTGCCCACTTAGTAGACTAAATACACCTGCTAATACCGTAAAAGTATCTAAGTTAGACCTGTTTTGTCCCCCCTAAGATAGGTCTAAATTAGATTCGCTAGGGCCAACAAGTCACTGCAAATTACAGTGGGTAGGCAGGGTAGGCAGGGAGGAGACAATGAGGGCCAAGGAGGCCATATGTCTATGATAGGGGTAGCTATTTGGAGTATTGGCGACACCAGCGGTGGCTAACCGCTGTGGGGGGACATACTTCTCCCATGGGAGACTAAATGGGTGATTTCGGGGGTGGAGGAGACACTATGGGGTGGCTAACCACTGTAGAGGGGACATACTCTGCCTATGGGGGACTAAATGGGTGATTTCGGGGGCGGAGGAGACACTATGGGGTAGCTGACCGCTGTAGAGGGGACATACTCTGCCTATGGGGGACTAAATGGGTGATTTCGGGGGTGGAGGAGACCTTGGCACCCCAGAGGAGACATATAGCGCAGTCATCGTCACAGTGTAGACATTTTAGACTGTAAACACACTTCTCAGACCTTGCGGGAGACATAGTCACGGTGGGGACATATTTTATTCTCAGAAACAGTCAACAACGCTGAGTATCCAAGTGGGTGTGTCCATGGCACATATCATATTGTAGGGGAGTGTCCATGGCACGTGTTTGCAGTACAGTCCATCGTGTATTGTAAGCTGTATAAAAGAAAGCAAAGAAGAGGAAGTTGCACATTGATCATGGTTGTCCATATTGGGTTGGTTTCGGTCATTGCCTGTATTGCGGTGCTATAGCCGCCCCTGTTGGACTGTGATTGATGCCTGGTTGCTTTAAATGCCAATATTGGTTGAAAAAGAGCTGGCTCTGGGAAAGTATTTTGCATTTTGCGGCCCAGCGGGGGCACTGGTTAAAAGATGATATGAACGACTCTTTTAGCCCTCAATAAGCTCTACAAGATGGGTAATGGGATCAAGGGTTTGCCCATGACTTTCCTTTTTGGGACACTACCGCTTCTCATCCCAAAAAGGAAACTTTCGCTCTCTAGCCCATAATTGAACCTTTTTGGATGGTCTCACTGTGTATTGATGTTATTAGAGGTGCCTTGCAGCCAACTGGAGCACAGTAGAGCCTATTATAGTCCATTAATAGGGTGAAAATGGCAAACATTGATTAATCATATTCTGGCCACAATACCTTGGGGATATACTAATGAGGATGGTTTTTAAATGTGCCCACTTGTTCCCCTAGGCTGCAAGGACACCCTCCAGGTCATATATTAGATCCTGGTGATGAAGAACATCACAATTTGGCCATGCAAGGAAAACGCACTTTGTCCCTCTTATGCACTCCTCCATGATGTAATATATCCCAAAACATACCTTTAGGGACTGGTTCATATATTTGTATTGGAAAAGTGAGAAATTATCACCTAGGGAAGCCTATACCTCATGGTTTGAGGTGATTTTGTTTTAGATTCTTGTTCACCATATTCACCATGCCACAGGGCCATAGATGATGTTCTAAAGGTTCCTACTAACTCTCCTGAGCTATATGAACAGTTTTAGGCCAAAAGGCTGGCCAACACATCATGTAAAAGTCGAAAATGAAAAATAACATATTTTGATCATTTCATATATAGGGCACCAAGGAGACCATATTGAGGGGAATAAACAATGGGAATGAGATCAGACAGTATAATTACTCTAGATTATGCTTTATTTCAACCATTTTGGTCAAGTTTTGGCTGAACTCTGTTTCCGAGTAATTGAGTTCAAATGCAAACTTTTGGTCTATGTGCTGGCCATGGTTCAACACACCATTTGGTCAAATCTGGACCAAAACAGTTGAAATAAAGCATAATCTAGAGTAATTATACTGTCTGATCTCATTCCCATTGTTTATTCCCCTCAATATGGTCTCCTTGGTGCCCTATATATGAAATGATCAAAATATGTTATTTTTCATTTTCGACTTTTACATGATGTGTTGGCCAGCCTTTTGGCCTAAAACTGTTCATATAGCTCAGGAGAGTTAGTAGGAACCTTTAGAACATCATCTATGGCCCTGTGGCATGGTGAATATGGTGAACAAGAATCTAAAACAAAATCACCTCAAACCATGAGGTATAGGCTTCCCTAGGTGATAATTTCTCACTTTTCCAATACAAATATATGAACCAGTCCCTAAAGGTATGTTTTGGGATATATTACATCATGGAGGAGTGCATAAGAGGGACAAAGTGCGTTTTCCTTGCATGGCCAAATTGTGATGTTCTTCATCACCAGGATCTAATATATGACCTGGAGGGTGTCCTTGCAGCCTAGGGGAACAAGTGGGCACATTTAAAAACCATCCTCATTAGTATATCCCCAAGGTATTGTGGCCAGAATATGATTAATCAATGTTTGCCATTTTCACCCTATTAATGGACTATAATAGGCTCTACTGTGCTCCAGTTGGCTGCAAGGCACCTCTAATAACATCAATACACAGTTAGACCATCCAAAAAGGTTCAATTATGGGCTAGAGAGCGAAAGTTTCCTTTTTGGGATGAGAAGCGGTAGTGTCCCAAAAAGGAAAGTCATGGGCAAACCCTTGATCCCATTACCCATCTTGTAGAGCTTATTGAGGGCTAAAAGAGTCGTTCATATCATCTTTTAACCAGTGCCCCCGCTGGGCCGCAAAATGCAAAATACTTTCCCAGAGCCAGCTCTTTTTCAACCAATATTGGCATTTAAAGCAACCAGGCATCAATCACAGTCCAACAGGGGCGGCTATAGCACCGCAATACAGGCAATGACCGAAACCAACCCAATATGGACAACCATGATCAATGTGCAACTTCCTCTTCTTTGCTTTCTTTTATACAGCTTACAATACACGATGGACTGTACTGCAAACACGTGCCATGGACACTCCCCTACAATATGATATGTGCCATGGACACACCCACTTGGATACTCAGCGTTGTTGACTGTTTCTGAGAATAAAATATGTCCCCACCGTGACTATGTCTCCCGCAAGGTCTGAGAAGTGTGTTTACAGTCTAAAATGTCTACACTGTGACGATGACTGCGCTATATGTCTCCTCTGGGGTGCCAAGGTCTCCTCCACCCCCGAAATCACCCATTTAGTCCCCCATAGGCAGAGTATGTCCCCTCTACAGCGGTCAGCTACCCCATAGTGTCTCCTCCGCCCCCGAAATCACCCATTTAGTCCCCCATAGGCAGAGTATGTCCCCTCTACAGTGGTTAGCCACCCCATAGTGTCTCCTCCACCCCCGAAATCACCCATTTAGTCTCCCATGGGAGAAGTATGTCCCCCCACAGCGGTTAGCCACCGCTGGTGTCGCCAATACTCCAAATAGCTACCCCTATCATAGACATATGGCCTCCTTGGCCCTCATTGTCTCCTCCCTGCCTACCCTGCCTACCCACTGTAATTTGCAGTGACTTGTTGGCCCTAGCGAATCTAATTTAGACCTATCTTAGGGGGGACAAAACAGGTCTAACTTAGATACTTTTACGGTATTAGCAGGTGTATTTAGTCTACTAAGTGGGCAATGTCTCCGCACCACCAATATGTCCCCCTAGGATGATCCCGTCCCCGCACCGTCAATACGTCGTGGTCATGTCCCCCTAGAGTGATCCTGTCCCCACACCACCCGATACCTCAAACATGTCCCCCTTGTCCCTACACCACGACAGTGCTTGCCCATGTCCCCCCTGTCCCCCCACCGCCAACACCTGGTGTCGGTGAGCACCTCAAGTTGGCTTTGTCCCCTCACACCGCCAGAAAACTACCTGTCCCCCCTCCCACAGGGTGACCGTCCCTCTGGTCCCCCCCTGGTCCCCCTGGGTCCCTCTGAGTCCCCCCCAAGTCACCATAGTGTGCCCATAGCGGGGACATAGCAGGGGAGGGGGTCTTGTTGGACCACATTTAGGGGGACTATATGTGGTCTAACAGGTACCTTTAGTTGGGCTTAGCAGGTGTCATGTTTTAGACGCTTCCGGTCATAGTTGGTCCGCCACCATGGAACTGAAGAGAGTGCAGGGGAGAGAGAGACTGTGATAGAAAGATCGACTCAGGCACCTCGACTCGAACTCTTAGTGGAATCCGGTAGGAGCATGCATGTTTAGCGCCGAGTGTAATGTTCGGCCTGCTTTAAGTAACACCTCAGTGCCGGAGAGTCCCCAGTGTACATGCAGTTAATATGTGTTTCGAGTCTCAACTGAACTGACTGTATTCTCCCTTTACAGTGGAATGTAATAAATGGAGGGTACCCAAAAACAATCACTTCCTCCCCGTTTTCCGTCCCCAACTACGGAACTCCTTCATTGCCTCGTCGCCGACGTCACAAAATGTCTTCCTGGCGAAGCTGCGGTGAGCCAGCGCCTGACAATTGCGACAGAGGGGTTTGTATATACTGCCGCCGAGAGCCAGCCAAAAGGCGGCTTCTTCGCCTTCTAGCGCGAGCAAACCAGACTTGTGGAGTGCAATGACGTTCTTCACTTTCAGCGCAAGGGAATAAAGCTCGCTCGATGTTGCAATTGATTCCTTCAACCTGGTGAAGCAATTAGAAGCTTAAACGCGCCGCGAGACGCATTGAGCCACATACATGGTCCAGGTTGTGCCCTCACCACAGCCCCAGTTTATGAGCCCCCAGTCCATCGCCCCAGTGAGAAGGTTCTTGGTCGCAAGCGGCTCCGGCTTATATCCGGTATCGTTATTACGATCCCAGTTGCCGGTGCGGCGGTGCATTTCGATCCGCTTCTCGGTGTCGTTGGCGAGCCTGGTGCGGCCGAGGCTCGATGCGAGTGCGAACCGTGACGGAGTCCATGAGACGACCGCCGTCAGCGGGATAATCGTGTCTGTGGCGGAACCAAGGACTGCCATGGACCCCGCGTAGCCAAACGCTCGCCCGGTCATTCTCGCCTTTGTTGACCAAGGGTGGATGGCGCCGGACTGTGTCTCCCAATCGGCGTCGGCTCGGGCGAGGAAGTAGCCTATGTGCTGAATGTAAATGAGAGCTTTTGTCAATCAAACGTCGCAGCTGACCCATGGCCGTGTGGCTATCTCCAATTGAAATCTTGGGGGAACCGGGGTATAAACTTGCCCACACCCCGCGACCCTCGCCAGTTGATTGTACCAGTGCGCCTGCGCGAGTTTCGATGAGGAAAGCGCCTAGGTCAAAACGGGCAAGAAGCGCGTACATTGAGTCGAGGAAGTTGCCCATGAGTGTTCGTTCTTCGGCGGGTGGCTGGCCTGCGTGGGCGGCCAGGTCGTTGTGCCATTGCAACCAACCTTCTTGGAGCTATTGTCTTCAGTTCCAGTCGCTCGTGACGCTGAGAACCACTTACTTTCTCCACCGACTGCATACGCTGGGCATGGTCTATTTGACGGTCTGATTGCATTGTAGTATTAAGTGCGGCTTCAAGCGGGTGTGTATATGCATTCAGAGCGCGCAAACCGATCTGGAAGAAGCGGACGGAGGGTATAGTTGACATTGTGGTTGCGTGCAGACCTGGGATCTGGGGCCTCGCATTTCAAGTCGCCATACCTAGGGGCCTGTTGATGGGTGGAGTTTCGATCCGCGGAAGTATTTCCATATTCAGCTTCAACCCTTGCCTGCTCGATCTTCAAGAAGCGAACGTCATCGTCATTCCTAGAGTTGGGCAAGTTGGAAACACTTTACTCCTTAAAATGCAGCAAAAGATGCGAGTTTGCCTACGGTGCAGTAAAATTAGCGAAGCGTCACGGAGGAGTGTTTTTCTTTGAGTATCCCTTCCCCAAATTTCCCTTTCTCCCACCGAGGAGATTATTTTGTCATCGTCTTGCGTAACTATCTCCGTCTTTGTGTCTTTCGTACTCGGTCGTTTCCAGTGCTGACACCCCCATGCAGTTATTCGACCTGCGCACTCGCCGTGTAGCTGTCTTGAAGCGTGAGCGGACATGTGACGATATTGACCTATCGGTGTGATGTGAGGCTCTCTGAGCTACATCCCAGACGATTTCTGCGATTGGAACTAGAAAAGGACATGAACCGAACTTCGAATTATTGGGGTATTCGCTCGGCCATCTCGACTGAAACCAGGGGATCTGCAGTAATTATTAGTGCGGATTACAAAAGGAGGATGTTTCCTACGCAGGAAAATGCAGCTGGGTCATTGTAATTTTTTTCGCGGAAATAACAAGCCTCCGCCACGTTAATTCGATCAGGTTGGTTAGCGGGTTGGGTCCCTTACTCGATTGGGCTGGAAATGTGCTCCTGTGCAGGGACTGTATCCACATTGTATCGAATATATTTTGTAAGTTGTTCTTCAGCGCCCAGGCTGAGCGGCTGAATGCATATGACGACTTAATATCAAGGAAGAAAAATAATTACCCCGCCCCGAAATGGAGCGACCGCGCTCCTGACTTTGCCAACGGTTGTAAACACAGCGATGTGTATGAGCCGAGTTTCGTGGCCTGTTCGTCGCGAGAATTCAGTGTTGGACTGTCCTTGAGCCCAAAAAGAAGGGGAACCTCGTTCATAGTGAATATAGATCGGTTCGAAGCGCCGGACTGAGGTTCATTCGTCCGAGTGGATACTTTAGTCGAGTGAGAGACCAGTTAAACTCGACGGAGGAAAAGTATTATAATCCACGCCCCAGAAATGGGGCTCTGCCTTTAAGCTACATGAGAGCCATGATCGCGTGAAAGAGCCCTATGATTGTTTTGGCGGGGTGAAGTCGAAGTATAAGTTTAGACAAGAAATCACGGTCAACGATGCGCTTGGAGTTGTTGTGAGTCATGCGATTTGAGTTGTAACTCCGGTACTCGTGCTTGACAGAGGTGAACAAGGTGTAACGAAGTTCCGCACCCAAATGGAATGGATGCAAACAGATGCATGAGAGACGGAAGCAAAGGGACCGCAGTTTCCCGACGATTCCAACGTATACATGGTGACCACTGGGAAGGTTACGCCATCGGTTTCTGTTCCGTCCCAGGAGCAATCTCGGCTCTCGATATAAGAAGTGCTGGAGGGCCTCACGGGTGTGTTTCTCGGTGCCCGCAGGAGTAAACCATTGATTTCTCTTCATCGTGGATGGGTGGAGAGGGAATCAAGACAGGACTCATAGCATAGAATAAGCGGACTTCTGGCATCCGGGGATGGCAGAGACTCGGAGTCAGGCCTAGGGAGCAAGCAGTGCGTCTGATTTTGACTCTTCTCACCCGGGTTCAAAAGTCGGAGGGTTTGGCAACGCAGAACGGAGAACAGTTTTGCTTTGAGCGGTTCGGACGAGACTTTGAGGGCTGGGCAGGTGTCGTAGGTGCGTCGTGGGTGTGAAAGCAGTGGAGGCGGATCAATCCGAGCCGGGCATTTACGTGACGCGCCAATCATTTCCCTTCTCCCTTGCTTCTCCCCCACCCTCTTTTTCGCTCTCGCTTGGCTCTGGCCGTGAAATTGAACCCTCGCTTTGCAATTCATATCCACCACTTGTCTTGGATGCCACATCCGACAATTTGAATGCCTAAAGGATCCGCGCGAAATCTAAGCCGTTCTTTGGACGCAAGCATACCCTCCTCCTGTAGGGCGGCTCAGGAACCAGGCGACGTTTGTTGGCGCTTGTCTCCCAAGAAAGTCGTCTCAGTGCCTCATAACTCGACAGCGAAGGGCCGCTCGATAGGATAGGTGCGTTCAATGTCTTTCCGTATCTCGTCCTTTGAATTGGGACGCTGCTCGTCCATCGTACGATTCACTGGGCTGGAGCTACCTGCTCGACGCCTCGCACATTCGCGGCTTTTCCACATTGTCTCCATTGTTTTTACTCGATAGCTGATACCTCATACAGATAGCTAGGGCCCTCCGCGTTCCTGCGTGTCCGACTCTACCAAACTTGGTCCAACGTTGCGCCGCCATAATTGGAGTGTGGTATTATTGCGGTGCCGGCGCGAGGTGAGTACGGCTTCACGTTTATCTTGATCCCTACATCTGCGCTCTTCGAATGTTGAAGTAAAGCTTACCTTCCCTTACAGATACCTCGGGTATTGCTCCCCAGTAACGCACGACCATCCATCCATCCCAGACGATGCAGCCCTACTGCAATTAGGCGCGCGCGTTACATCCCGCCTTTATTCCGCCTCAGAAGTCGGTACTAGCAGCCGCGGCATGCGCTGGACGACGAGCTTGGAGTCAGCAAGGGTGCGAGTACATGGATTTATCTTTTTTGCCGGCATCTTGCGTGGACGCGCGGGCGAGTGTGTTTCAGTGCGTCGACAGGTCCTACACAGTGCAAGTCATAGCAGAGCTGTAGTACTACATATGTGCCAGAACCATATGTGCAGACCGCGATCCGACGCGTCAAAAGGAGGTATAAGGTATAAGATGTTCTAAGGATACACCGCATGATAAAAAGGGCGGCGTTTATCGCTCAGCGGGCAGAGAGGTGTGTAATCGCGCACCGAGCATCACCGACGAAGAAGGAAAAGAACTGGGAGAAAGACTCACGACCTCGCAGTATGGAACGTCCATGCCACCGTAGATCGGGAACAGGTGCCTTTTCCCTCCCTTTTCGCGCTATCCCGCCATTGTTATCCTTCGGCGACACCGCCGCACCCGCAACTTGAGTGAGTGGCACTATGGCCGAAATACCAGCAGCGAGATGGATAGAGGGATGGTGAGAGGGTACAAACGTCCCAATGACGACGCGAATGTGTGGGGAAGTGCGGGAGTGAGCCTGAATGTTGGATGTTGGGTGGTGGTGGTACGAGAAAGAGAGATGAAAGACAATGAGATGTCGGAGCTTCAAATTGTTTGGACCCGGCCGAAATGCCGCTCACGTGCGTCTCAAAGTCGTGGGGCGGAAAGTCAAAGACTTTGATTGCCGCTCGGGGGAAAAAAAATGGAGGTTTTTTTGAAGAGAGAAAAAACTGAGAAGAACCTCTTTTGCAAGCTGTGAAGCATGTGAAGGTAGAGTGAGCATCGATTTCCTCCGACTTTTCCCGGCCACACCAACTGTTATTTGGTTGTGCTTGCGTCTAGAGACGCGACTGGCACGTGATGTTGCCGGCTCTTTCGAGTCCATCAACTCAATTCGTGCAACGATTCTTGGATTTCGTCGCCAGGTGAAACCACACCGTCCATTCAGTATAAAAATAAGAAGCTCACGTTGACTTTCAATCTACCTTGTCCCACGGCGCTCCTGCTTTCTAATTCAGTTTGCTAGTGCAGGATTCCCGCAGGACCGATTTCGACATGACTCATGAGCATCGCCGAAAATGTTGAGAAATAAGCAAGTATTCACCTTCGTAGGGCCGCCCAGAATTGACGTCTCCGCACCTTTAGTCAGTTCTCGCGCCCTGGCCATCCCGCAATCTTTTCTCAGTTAGCGCCCGACCGGCGGGAAGGGTAACCTGGGGTAACTTGCGTCGAAAATCTTCCTGGGCGGTCGGATTTTGAGTCGAACGGTGAGTACGATGAGTGCTTATAAACCGGAAAATTACTTCAAACCGTTACGATGTTTAACTCAACGTTCCTCCCTCCGGTGCCAGTCTACGGGAGTAAAGATCCCGTCTTCGCAAAAACTGCATTAGTCTCGTATTTTTTTGCTTCCTCAGGGCAGCTTCATGAGGCCTGACTGATGCCGCAACGAAGGTGCCGGCGCGGACTCCTGCGGTGCGGCGTGCGATCGCGAGCATGAGGGAGAAACTCCACGCCAGAGGCGGCATCCGAGCTTGATTCAGTTTTGATCGCCGCCTCTTCGCATCGCTTTATCCGGGTTCTCGTTGGCAAACGATCGTTGACGGACAATGCTGATTTTCCTGGAGTTCTCCAAGGCGCGTTTTCTCCATGTTCATTCCGAAATATTTGATATCTATTGACTACGTTACGTTGGATGGGAAATGAAAACAATAGTCTCCACCCTCGCGCCTTCAGTGTAATTATTTTTGGTCGTCACCTTGGATTGGCGCAATACCTAGACTCGAAGTGCGTCCGTCCAGCGAGTTCTTCCCGAATTCGACGCTGAGTTCTATCTATCACCAGCGGCATACAGCAGGCAACGACATTCGAGGGGTTGCGCACCCGCCATTCAATGGCGTTGGCTCATGGCTGTGAAAAACGGTGATTGTCGGGGAAGTTACTATGGGGTTCTCCAACTTTCAGTACCTACAATTGTCACACTGGCGGGCCTCTATCTGGACTTGAAGCGTTGATGTAACCAGAGATCATCAGCCATTGAATGGCTCGAACGGCCGTGCGCAACCTCTCCATTACCACTGCATTCGTTCTGCCCCTTATTGACTGCTGTACTCGCCAGAAGTGCAATCATCTCTGCAGCTCAACTCTTCGTTTCCCCAGAGCAGCTGGACGGTGGACTTGAAGTGAAGAACGCCACACCGCGGTCGCTGACTGAAGAGGTAATTAACTCACCCTTGTCGTAACCACAAGCGTCGCGCTAGAAGCTCAAACTTGTGGGGTCGGCTAGTAATACGTCCACCGATTATTATGACGCAGTCAACTAATGAGTCCTTCACGAAGCAGTTTGGATTACAGGATTTGGTGAAGGACTTGCGCGCGCCTGCGGATTTCGTCGATATTAACGGAGCTCTTTGGCAATAACGCGCGAAGGACGCCAATTAACAAGGTACAAAGAGACAGAGTCCGACATCCCCGGGGGCTGATCTCCTTCTCAGACCGCTCTTGCTCCTCACGCGCCTCTTTACGCCTTCAACCCAAGCAGCCCCCGCGAACTCTTGTGTCCTGCCTCGCGGTAGGACACGATTCTGGACAAGCCTTAGTTTGATGCCCAATTACTCGCCCGAACTCTGCGTACTTGGCAAGTCGCCGACCCTTCTTCGCGAGGGCCATTATCTTTAGTGATTGAATATCCGGTATTGGCGGCACTCCGCGCTGTTACGGGGCGTGGGGGTGTTCTCAAAAAGCATGACGTTTCGCGGTACACCCGAGATGTCCAGCCAAATCTGAGCCCATTTGCGCTTTGGCTTTTTCATTCCCCTCCGGAGCGTTCTTACCTCTGCATCCTTCAAGCATATAAAGAGACGTTCTCGCCGTTGTCAGTGTCCCCTCGCCTTCCTTCCATCATTCCTATTTCGCATTACAACCCCTTCTGACAGTCAGCCTGTCGCCCCCACAGATCATCCCGATGGCTGAGTTCGAAAAGGCGGATGACGAGATGTCCTGGCAGCATTGCGGGACGGAGGACTATCAACATTCGCTCAATGGCAAGGCGACGACCACCCAGAGTCACCTTGCCAGCTCAACGTACCACCTCAACCGTACGCCGCAGTTTCCGGAGGGCGGCACAAAGGCGTATCTGGCGGTGTTCGGTGCCTTCATGGCGCTCTTCTGCACGTTTGGGCAGATGAACGCGTTTGGCACGTTCCAGGCGTGGTACGCGGAGCACCAGCTGAGCCATCTCGAGCCGTCGACGATTGCGTGGATTGGGTCTCTGCAGCTATGGGTCTTCTTCTTCTCCGTACGTGGTCACCTTTCTTCATAATTTCCGATGCCTCAGTCATTTTCAGGGTGGGCCGATTGGACAGCTCTTCGACGCATATGGGCCACGGTGGATTATGATCGGCGGCTCGGTCGTCTATGTTTTCAGTATCATGATGACGAGTATCTCAACGGAATACTATCAATATATTCTGGCGCACGGAGTCCTGTTCGGTCTTGGGGTTGGCATGCTGTCCGTTGCTCCTGGTTCCGACAAATTTGGTTGTTTACCATGCATCAGGTTCTATCCTTCCATGTCCAGTGTGTCCACTCATTTCAGCAAATATCGAGCCACTGCGTTGGGCGTCGTCGCATCTGGGTCTAGTTTTGGTGAGTACTCATGCACGTGTGATTGACGACGATCTGAACCCACTCAGGCGGGGTCATGTATCCGATAATGCTTCAACGGCTTTTCGAGCGAGTCGGCTTCGGCTGGGGCGTACGGATATCTGGGCTATTGACTGCCTTTGTCTGTTGTACCGCGATCGCCACAGTGACCAGATATGCTCCACTGAAGCAGCGTGGTGCCATTTGCAAACTCTCGGAGACGTTCAGAGACCCTCGATTCGTCCTGCTAGCGGCGGGTAGTAGCTTTGTTGCTCTTGGTGCGCTTCAATCCGTTAGACGCGGAACTCTTCCACTGACATCTCACTCAGGGTTATTTATTCCATTCTTCTACATAGTGGATTATGCCCACGACCTGTCAATTTCGGCGCATTACACATTCATCGTCCTCGCAGTAATGAATGCTGGAGGGATCCTCGGGCGCGTAGCTCCAGCCTATCTGTCCGACACCCTCGGTCGATTCAGTCTCTTAGTCCCCGCAGCCTTCCTCTCCGGACTCCTCTGTGTGTGCTTCTGGCTCTTCGCCCGCTCACTGGTACCGCTGATGCTTTTCGCGGCCGCATACGGCTTCTCGTCTGGCGCGTTCATCTCGGTCATCACGCCATGCGTAGCCCAAATTTCCGATATACGGCAGATAGGCAGTCGGATCGGGATCCTCTATTCCATTATTTCGTTCCCGTGAGTGCTCTACCCGTCCCTCGCGCTCGTAAACGCCCTCAACATCTTCTCAAGTTCCCTTGTCGGCGGGCCCGCTGCGGGTGCGCTTCTTGAGGCCGGCAAGGGTCAATACACAGGCATGATCCTATTCGCTGGCCTGACGGTCATTGCTGGATCCTTCCTCATCCTGGCCGCGAAGCTCAAGATTGACTCTCGACTGTTCGCGCGCGTCTAATCCGAGATTCCGCCGGTCACAGCGGCGCCGTCGAAATCCTACGCATATTATGCTCAGCGTGCGCCGCCAAACGGGACGTCCGCCTCCTGCCAGGCGTAGTGGGAGGTGTTGTAACCGAGATGCTTGCGCAGGTTCGTTTATGCACCAACAGCCACGGAGTAGGCTGTGCTGTCTCCGTCTTGGTTGCACTCGGGTTCGATTGAGAGGTTAATGTAATGTATTGTATGTTATGGACCACTGGAAAAAAGCTAACCTTATGTACTCTGGGTTGTACAAGTTGAGCCCGATTGGCGGTGCAGAGTATACGGCCATCGCGGAGTGAACCGAGGTTGTTCGTCCAAGGAAATCAAACGGCGTAGCATCGTGGAGAAAATTTCAGCCGGATCCGGCCCTGCGCTTAGTCTCTTATAAACAGACGCTACAACAGAAAACTCATGCCTCGTAAGTTGTAACCTGTGCTGACTTGAGACCAAAAAATTCCCTACCAATTGATGAGCAGCTTGTCATTTGGTAGGAGTAGCAGAGACATTAAATTGTCTCCCGTCTTCCTGATTATTTGAGCAAATTAATGTTAGAATTTTAGTATTCAAATTGTTCCAAACCCCCGTTCCTGTCATTTCGACATGGAGGCGAGCAGCAACGGAGAAGCACAAAAGGGTTTAAAGCTCACCCTTGTCAGCCACCGCTAAAAGCCAGCGAACCAGAATCGATATGATGATGCCTTGTGGGGCAGACGGCATGTTTAATTTCAAAGCATTTGGGGGAAAATGCCCGCATTCGAGCAGGGATATTACATTTTATTCTTCCATTTCGACGTTTGAACAATCCTCAACTTCGAAATTCGAATATCTAAGCTTCTAAGCCTTGAAGTCGAAACCTGAGTAATGTAAAGATGAGGTTCGCCTCCGTCCCCTAACGCTCGAGCACAAAGACCACGGGGATTCTAAAACGGACGTCAAGTTTGCGAACAGTCGAATTGACGGTCTTGGTATTCTCTTACTGTCGGAAATGTCGCGACGGGGAAGGTGAGGAATGGATCTCGAGCAGTTGCCAACAGAGTATTTTGTTCGGTAAGTCGACTCGGAGTCTCCACACGACTAATCGAAGAACCCCTGCTGTTGAAGATGCAAGCTGTGTTCCTCTCGTGCGGCGCGCACGCGGCGGTCGACGCCTATGCGCCAGATTGGCGCGGCGAACTACAAACAATGCATCAGCTATATTCAGATGGTGGAGAGTTCTGAGGAGCGACACACATAGGCAAGCATGTCGTAGACGGCATCCATAATCCAGGTTTGTTTAGGTGTGACGCCGCGGGTGGATGCGCGGAAGAGGTCTGCGATGAAATGAGACGTGATGTGGGCATGCCCTTTTTGAACGCCTGCGGAATTTCGGTGGTTAGATTTCTGAAGATCAAAAATAACAGTCGTATGAACCTTGTAGGAATGCCGGGGGTGACAGCATCATCCGCATCTGCGGGTTAAAGTTCAAGGAAAGTTAGACTCCGAGTCGAGGGAGTATTCATATCACTCATACCGTCAATTTCTTGCGTTACCTGCGGCTTGGTCTTGTTTTCCGCGTCGAAGCCGGGGGTCAGCATTGAAGGTGGGAAATATATGTGTATGGATATATCGGGGTAGAGCATGAGCTCTGACTGGAGGGTATCTGCTAGTCCTGGGGGATCTGGTACGTGACGATGCACAGAAGCAGTTCAGTGAGTGGCACCTCGAAGCAGTGTTGGCCGGTCACTGACCCGAGCCGACTAGTCAATTTGGCAAGTCGGTGACTAGTCAGCGACTAGTCACCGGGTCGTGCAACCGGCCTGGCTTTTGCACTGCCTTGGCGTGGTCTAGCCGAACCCAACCGACGCCAACCGACCAACGCTCCCACGTCTGTGGCGACGTTGCATGGCAACGTCGCCTGCTGTGAGTTGGGTCACAAGTCAGGCCGCTTCGGTGACCTGGGTGACCTGACTAAACCGACCTTTCGACTAGTCACTGACTAGTCAGTGACCCGGCCAACACTGCCTCGAAGAGCCTGTTTCCCCGGCGCATATGACGCCCATCCGATGAAGGACATGTAGCCTACGACGGATGAAACCATCGCGAGCCGCCCCTTTCGTTTTTGTCGAACCATTTGCTTCACGGCAGCCTGAAAGTTTGTTCAATGTTATGGGTCTGAGCTTGGGAGACCAAAACTCACAAAAATGGTCCACGCTTGCACCCAGTAGGCGTCGTCCATCCCTTGCCGCAGGTCCTCCTCCGTCATCTCGACGAAGTACATCGGACGTGCCACGCCCGCGCAGGGGAATACCGCATCCGGGGTGTTTCCGCCGTGTTGGGCGCATGCCGCTTCAAGCGCCGCAGCCGACTCAGCTGCGGTGTAGAGGGAGAAGGAATACCCGTGGAGTTTTTGTCCAGGATATTTACGTTCCGACTAGTGTCTCGTGTTGAGACCAAACGTAGAATGATATATTGGCGTGGAATTGTTCTGTACCTCAAGCTGAGATAATGCTTCGTCTAGACGCTCCTGGTTTCGTGCCACAATGGAAACATGGGCGCCTTTCTGAGTGAGAAGCCGTGCAAGCTCAAGGCCGAGTCCAGTGCTCCCGCCAGTGACGTAGCAATGCTACAATATTAGTCCCTCTTGGGCAGGGAAGCGGAGAACCTACTTGGCCATCAGGATTCCAATTTTTTGTGAAGAACATGGTGGTGGGAGGGAAGTGACAGTCAGTTTCCCGCTTTGTAGAATGGAGCTAGTTGTTACATAATTCTCAATGGGGACCATCTTTTGATGATGATCAAATTGAATCGCCACCTGAAGTACATGAGTTTTTGGAACCAAAACATGGACTGCAAACATGTCTTCTCTTTTGCCCATATTTTGGGAACTCACCCAGAGGTAAACCAAACCGATTGAATTTTTGGATCATTTTTGACTCCCAAATCCACACGGAAAACGGACACTGTTCAAAGCCTGAAACCGTCCCCAAAATAAAATATGTTTGCCGCCTTTTTGCCGTGGAAAAAGTGCCATTTTGGGGCGCCAACCAGGCGAGTTCTCATTGTTCTTTCCCTGTTTCGACCCCAAAGGGGGATATTTCTCGTAATGGAAGAGAGACTAAACATATATTCTCTTGTTTAGGTGTTTGGTTCAGAAAAATGTTGTGTGTTTACCGACCTTTTCAGCATGGAAAATGGGCCAAACAGCGCTCGTTTTGCGTTTGTGCTTAAGTGTCAAACAAAAATAGACACAAAGAAGGAGACATGTTTGCAACCCATGTTTCGGTCCCAAAAACTCATGAGCCGCCGCAGTGAAGATGACCACCATCCCCAGGTCGTCGAGCTCATCCTCCTGGATTTCGACGCACCCGACGACCGAAAGTCTCTCCACATTTGGGCGCTGGGAAACCGACAGACGGCTCTTCCGGTAAGCTCAACCCAATTCCGAGTCGCTGTTTGGTTTCACCCTGACCCAAAGACACCGAACTCGATTCACACACCTCCTCCTCCGACAACTGATATACATAATCCATTTCCACCTGACATCGCACGTCATCCAACTCATTATTCGTTTGTGTAACTTCGCGCGTTCGGTGTACTCTCGGGCTTACCATGCTTCAATTTCCTTCTCAAGGTATTCGACTTGAGTACAGACGGTTCATTTTTTCAAAACAGCACGGCATCCATGGTTGGCGTCACTAAATGCTCGAATTGCGCCGATTTCCGCCGAATTTCCAAACCGCCTGCGTGACGCTCTCACGCAACAACCTTGCAACCACGAACCAGTTCTTCCGCCGCGGCAGTGGCTTCGACTCCTCGGTGCTTTCGCTAATGTCGGGGCCCTTCTCTCTGTGCGCAGTATTCTGCACATAAATCTGATACGCATTGTCAAGATCCTTCTGTTTACTATTAGTCACCTAGTACTGGGCCACCTTAAGGGTTTTTCGTTGCTTGAGGCCGAATTGGTTTCATGGCTGGGCATTTTCTAGTGTTCAAATGTAGTCTGACATCGTATGAACGAAATGTGCACCGCACTTCGGCATTTCGTCACGAACTGATGGTTCGGCGAATATTTTGCCGCGGCAAGTCCAAAAACGATGAAAACGGGGATCTGGGCCGGGCGTGGGAACATTCCGATCGGCCATGATTTTCCGCTCGCCAGCGCTCCATCCGCCTTCCTCTCGCCACCGCAAGTACGAGAAACTTGTTCAAGGGATACATTGGTCCTCTCCGACATCTAGAACTACTGGTTTATCGCCTTCAGCCGTGCGTTGAACAGGAATCCACCACGAGATAAGAGTAAAGGATCGTCGATATCGTGGTGCGCGAGGTATTTGTCCATCTCTGCGCAGTCGTTGACATTGGACAACGGCTCCCAGGTAACATCGCCATCCATCCAGACCACTTGGAACTCCAAACGATGATGGTCCGACTGCCATCGGTGTCCATTAAACCTGTCAATTTCGGTTTCTTGTTCGTCGTCGTCGGAATCATCCTCGGCCGCAGACGGTGCGTTCGCTGCACTGACGGTATCCTGTAGGCTAACAAGTGGGACACCGACAGCGTCTTCTTCGTCTGAAGAATCAGTGGTACTAGGGGCGGGATCGATGTCGATGACCGCGTCATCGTTTTCTTCGGCAGACGACTCGGATTCCGGGTTTGACTCCTCTTCGTCGGTGCTTTCCTGCACTTTTTGACCTCGACCATTAGCTCCGCCACCCCGCCCGCGACCCCGAGTGCCTCGCGCCCTGCCCTGTCCGCGCCCTCGACCGCGGGCAAGTGCCTTCTCTGCGGCCTTTGCAGCTTTGGCGGCCGCCCTCTCAGCCTTCGCCGCCTCTTTTGCCGCCGCCTTCCTCGCCTTCTCCGCTT
Organism: Mycena alexandri; assembly: GCA_029233265.1. Lineage (NCBI taxonomy): Eukaryota > Fungi > Basidiomycota > Agaricomycetes > Agaricales > Mycenaceae > Mycena > Mycena alexandri. The sequence continues at coordinate 485,437 of JARJCM010000024.1, forward strand.
CCTTCTCTGCCGCCTTCGCCGCCGCCCTCGCCGCCTGCTCCACTTTCTTCGCGTTGGCGGTCGCCTTCTTGATACGGGGGAAGATGTCTTTCCTGAGCTCAGAATGAAGGGCGGCCATCTGTTTTTTCTGCAAGTCGTTCAGCAATGCTTGCGCCATCTCGTCACTGGTCATCAGGCGCGCCGTTCCCGTCGTGTATGCGCGTTTAGTCTTGTTCTTCTTCGCGTGTATCTGCCTACGTAAGTTCTCGTTCTCTCGGTTCATTAACATCATCTGCGCGTAGTCCTGGTCAAGCACGATCCCAGCCGCCCTGAGGAGCCCACGCAGCTGCTGGTTCTCGGCAGCCAATGCGTGGCGCGATGCCGTTTTACGCATCGGCGAGGGCATAGCGAGGGTGTATGCTGCTTGCATCGCATCCCGTGCCTGCAGCGTGGAATTGGTGGGAGTCGACATGGGAGACTGGGCCGCAGATGAGTTGGTCGGTGTGGACGGTGGGAATTGGTTCGTAGGCGATGAGTTGGGTGGAGTTGATGGATGTGACTGGTTCGAAGAATGACTAGAACGAGCTGAACCTAATGTAATCTTAGCATGTCCAGACAATAAAATTGATTCAGCATACCAGATTGAGATGTCGATGAGCTGGACACCGTGGATGTGGTATTCGATAAAGACGATGACCGAGCGGGGTTGGGAACAAGAAGAGCAGGGAGGCGAGGGGCAACAGGCATGGCTGCCTGAGTGGTGTAGTTTCGAGCGGCTTCAAAGAGCTGCTCAGGGACGGCACTCTCATCGAGCGGTTCTATACCGCACTTTCGAAATGCAGAGATAATCTAGTCTATATTCGTTTGATAGGTTGACACCGTGGGTCGCGTTTCCGGCTCACGTGCGCACCAAACAGCACCACATTGCGGGCATTTCGACACATAAGAGGGATTGAAAAATGCCTCCATAGCTTGAAGATATCAGGGAGGAGTCAGAATACACTGTCGTATTTTTATGAGCAAATTGAAGACCACACCAGTCCATAAAAGTGTCGAAGATTTTGTAGGGTGTGAGAGAATGCCGTAAAAAGACCCTCCCAATGAGGAAGGTGTTGCCTCATTGGGAATCCGCGCTTGCGAAGGTCGACCTACGGTATTTGATGCGCGAACGGAATCAGACCACAATAAGTTTTTTTTCCACTCTCCACCAAAAAAAAAAAAAAACCCCTAATTATGGTCTGACTAGGGAGACTAGAGATAATCATTGATTTTTTGAAAGCTTGATCTCTCGCGACTGCGTAGTTAGAAAGCAGGTTATATTTATCGATGACAATGCCTAAGGCATGTTGCTACAGTTTGGAACAAAACGACTATCGTTGAGTTCAAATGTATCCGTATATGATCTGCGATCAAGCTTACCTGGGATACTCTCGCCTTCCATTTGGCTGCGAGAGGTCCGAAAACTCCGACGTCGCACGGTTGGAGGGCGTGCGTCGTATGCGACGGAAGGCACACAATAATAATACAATGTCTCTGAAAATTGAATGAATTGGAATCGGTGCATACAAGACATGCATTTAGATATCTACCTGGGCGAAGTGAATGAAGCGATAGGTACAGTGGCTGTTATGCCCGTCCAATATCAAGAGACGATAGTCACCGGGGTCATCGAGATAGGCCGCAGTGGCCGGCGCAAAATCCTTCTCTAGCCACAACGCCCCAAGGTCTTGATCAGTCCACCCATTAGGCGAAATGGAGATGCTAGATGCCGCGTGAGCCAGCAGAAACGCGCGGGTGATATCACAGCTGACCTTGCGTCGCACGGGTTGTTCTCACCCCACCGGAGATCCCGACGCTGTCCCTGGAAGACCACAGAGGGATGGAGGGCCGTACCAGTGGCCGAAATGCATTCAATGATCGTCACCAAGTCGCGGTTCCCGCTTTCAACCTTTTGAACGACTTTCTGATCACGGTCGACAAGCGCGCGGATTCGGTCAGCGACTCCCAGCTGGATGCCCTTACAAAAAAAGAGTGAGCCGGAGTAGATCACACAACGAGCACAAAGAAAACGACATACTTTTTCATCCATGTTGTAGATGTTCTTTGGCTTGATGTCGTATTTCTTGATAACATCCGCCAGGAGGTCGAAGTAGTCGTGGACCGTGGGGCGGTTCAAGGCGCGCGCACGGCATTCTTCAAGGGACGTCGTCCACTACAGTTCCAGTCAGTCAGCCTCGGACGGACGTCCAAAAGAAATGACTGCACCTTCACTTTCAAGTCGGGGTGACGTCTCTTGAACCGCGTAGGCCAGGTTACGCCGAGCGACGCGCCGTGTATTTCCGCGGCATAAGACCCGATGGTCGCCATGCTGAGGGGGATCCCACGCTTGCCGAGGTTCTGCTAGGAATTAAGAATGTTGCAATGAGCGGTGAGGACACGCACCTTGACCCACTCGACGAGAATATCCTCCTGCGGCGCGGTAAGGGCGCGCTCATGAGCATGAGCCTCCTGGCGTGTCAACATGCCTTGGCGGCGGTGCTGGACAGTGGCACGCGGGACGCCATAGTAGACGGCAGCCTTGCGCTCGGAAAGGATGTTCGCATCAATGGCGGTGATAGCCAGTTGGATACGCTTCTCTTGTGGGAGATTGAGAATAACCTCGTCGGCGGTGTCGGCGTTGACGTTGACAGGCGGGTCGGGGGCGGCGTGAGGAGCAGCGGGGACCGTAGTGTCGCCTTTAGCAGTAGAATTGGTCAAGCGAAGGGTCGAGCGAGTGGCCATAACAAGTAGTTGGACACAACAATTGGGCAGAAGAGCAATTCAAAGTAGGGCCCACCGGCCAGCTATATGCGATGACTGGGCGCTTAGGGAGTCAAGGCATGCGTTGTGGGACGTAAAACTATCATATTGAAGAGGGAATAGACATGCAGAGATGGGTGAATCGATACGGGCGCGCTTAACAAAGAGCGCAAAAAATGCCCGATGGCGTCCGATAGCGAGCAGCGCTACAGCGTCAAAATGTGGCGCGTAACCGAAATGAGCCAGGATCCACTTTATTGGAGGCATATACACGTACTTGAATCACCAGTTCCACCACTGAGGCTTTCCATCTCCCCAAAAAAATCCGAAGTGCCGTGTCGGGTAAAACGGCCGTTCGGCAAAGGACGCTGAGCCGGGGCAGTAATAAAATCGATAAAATCATTTTGACAACACGAGGACGATGAATGAACCCCATCGCTTGCCTCTGCCAAATTTCGTAGTCCTAGCACCAAGATGGAATCCGATACGGCGGTGGCGAGCGCATGGCCTCAAAGATCAAAATTTGCATCAGACCCGGAATGTGGCGCACGAGAGCGAGGTGGACAGAGGGCCAGTCAGCTGGAGGGGGCGATGAGAGATAACCAGAGATGCGTAGAGCAGAATGAGCACCAAAAGGTGTGGATAGGCCAAGTGGTCGCGGAGAACGAGACGATTTCTCCCAGGCACTGCCAAGCTAAAAATAAGAAAATGCGTGTTCCCCCGCTGCCCCGGCCCAAGAAGCCGGCACAGCATCACATCACGATCATCAACTGACGTCAAACTTTGTACTCAGGGGCGTCTCACTAGGTATTCAAGTCTATGATTCAACTTGAGCCCCAAAAATGTACCTACAGCTGTCCAAGGGCCAAGTGGCCCACTACCTCGTTCGGCCCAGTACCCAGTCGGATATAGTACTCCCCGGGAGACCGCGAACGGAGCACAGAGGCTGATACTCGGTCAGTGGATGATCTGGGCAAAAGACAGGATCTTTTTCCAACTCCTTGATCCACTTCTTGCGCACTTGATGCCAATCCGGGGACTTGATGTCGGGGACAAAATTGTGTTCCAGGAAGCCGCTGAGCTCGCGCCCAACCGAACCTCCGCCATCACGGAATACGAGTACTCTGCGATTATGGGCTATTCTCCCGGAGGTCGAATTGACGACTTCTCCGGTGCCAGTGGTGTAGGTTTGGTGTTTGGAAACTTCATCCCTGGAATTAAGGACGACCCTCAGCACACCGCCCAATGCCAACCTTGTCACAACATGTGTCCCGTAATCCGCAAAGAACTGCATGTATTGCTTCTCCGATTCCGCAGAAAACGGTGGTAAGCGGGAGATTATATTCCGCATTTCTGCCGATAGCTCCACTCGACCGGGATCAGCGGTTGCGATCTGGATGATATGGTGAAGGCTATATTGCTGCGAATTTGTTGAAACTGCGGACTGGAGGGCCCAATTACTAGAGTAATGCTCTTCGCGGCGCATGGAGAGGTCAGAGGCCTGCTGGCGATGCGTTTTCCGCCTTTGCTCGAATTCTTCGTTCTGGTTCGGTGGCGCCGTGTATTGGATGGGGACATCAACCATAGTGAGGACACTTTTGCGACCATATGTGCCGCGGTGAACGTCGTACGTATTTCCCAAATACGAACTGGTAAGCTGGCGAATCCTCTCTTCGAGGGGCTCCGCTTCGATCGTTTCTTGGTCCTATCACCGACATGAATTTCAACCGACATGAATGCGTTTAAACCCACGGTAATTTCTTCCGGTGACTGCTCGACCAGGTTCTCAACCTCTGCCTTAGACGACGGACCCAGAGGCTCGGCACCTGTGAGTACCTCCAAGGCGTGTATTCCGACGAGATCGCGGCACCCATCCCAACCCGGGCCGTTGTGTTGCATGATGACGCTAATCGCCTCGAATAAATTCTGATGGCTTAGCTTTCCGTCGGGCAACGTTGGGTACTTTGCACCCATATCTCTGCCCCCGCCGTTTTCGATGAAGACGATTCCCCATGGCGATACTTTGGGAAAGATTTTACGCTGCAGGTCGGTGATGATCCCTTTGCGCCGGCCCGCCTCGAGTCGCCATTGTGCATCCTTCTCCTTCTGAGTTTCGAAATCGTCGAATTGGTCCCAGGACGACAAGGATTTCGTGATAGCCACCAGCACATTTGTGCGATCGGCATCCACCAAGCCGGACAGAAAGAGATTATACATTGACCTGCCGATAGCGGACGTGAAATGAGAGACTTTGTTGTGCGCGTCCGGCATTATGGAATCCCACGATGCTATAAGCAAGACAACGTTGGGGAAGATATTTCGAAAATATTTCTCCTTATATCTGTGCATGAGCGCCGCGTTGGTCTTTCGATCGAGGTACGTCGTATCCTCGAGTCCCGGCGTGTCATCGAACGCCACCGTGACGGTTGTAGACGTGGTCTTGCTGGTACTGACGACTTTGACTCGTTGGATAGCCTATCGAAGAATTTAACGCGGTTATTCGCTCGTGAAACCTAATTTACAAACCTTTGTAGTCGATCCCAAAGTACTCTGTCCGATGCGCAGCAGGTCTTGACCGATAAGACGATTTATCGTCTTCGACTTCCCGTGCCCGCTTTGACCCACAAGAAGTATAACGGCTTGGCGGGGATCCCTCTTTATCGCAGCTGCCGCTCGAGTATATATCTCGTCCACGTTGACTGGCAGCATAACTGTGCTATGGGCAGGTGATTTGCTGGACAGCGATGACGAGTCGTCCAATATCTGACGAAGAAGGACCTCCGGTTGGCTTTCCAATTGACGAATATGCAATCCTTCGTTGACCAATTCGCTCCAGCGCCCTTCCGGAGCTTGGGTCGGGGATGGTGAGACAACGAAGAGTTTCGCGAATAGATTAGAGGCAGAAAATCCGAGGAAGGAAGTGGTACTGTTGAACGGGAAATGGGCACAATTGCCGAGTTGACTGCTGTACATAAATACGATTCCTGCGACGTCGTTCGTTGTTCCGCCCCTGATGGTAAAATCAATAAATAGCGGCATTTCTAGCAAGAAAACCGTACAATTGGTCGATTTGATACTTAACCTGTCCCTCGATTCCCAATAGTTTCGTGGGACCCAGGAAGCTAGCTGGAAGGAGAGAAGAGGTGTAACCTTCCACAAGTTCGAGTCGTCGGTCCGTAATATGGGTAGCGGCGGCAGCGAGCTTTCAAGATACGAATTGGCTCAATGTGCATTTGCAGGAGAGTCCGGCATACCTTTCTGCCTGCCTTCCGAGAACCAAGTACCCTGCGACAGCGACGATGAGCGGAGATGATGAAGAGTTGAAGCGTTAGCATACACGATAATTGCGAGATCCTTTGACATGGAAGTGAAATGCTAGAAATTTGCTGCTGTGAGTATTGTGAGGGAAACGGCTCGCACGCGGATTTCGGTCTCGTTCGTTTTTAAGCGCCAAATACATATTTGGCGGGTACCCATTGCCACCCCATTGTTATGCCCGTCCTCAAGGACACAACGAGGACTCGTTCGCACTGAAGTGGTGTGTTCAACTGCAATTCCACACGTGTCATTCGAGGGCTACTGGTTGGGTTGCAAATTTAGTCCACGCCTCGATGAGGACGAGGATCGTAGATTCGATCCGATTCCAATTCACCGCACGTTTCATTCCTTGGATCGTGCGACGTTCTGATGAAAGTTCGTCGGTCCAAGCCAGTCTTCAGAGGGAAGTTGACTCTATGGATGCAAATTCGAAGACTGACTCTGTGAACATATTAAAAGCGCTTGAGGCGTGGCGGGATTCGATCAGAGCCTATTGATACGCCAAACCGTGGACAAACACAGACACTTCCCGCCACAACAGTGTAGCACTGCTTAGGACCGGGACATTGGAGTGGGAACCCTTGCTCAAATTTGGCGCAGATGGCCTGTCGCCCGCCAGAAGATCGCAAGGAATCCGAGACTTGAATGTTTGACTGCCGGAATGTTCAGAAGGGGCAACGTGGATCGCATGGAGGCTGCCTCGGTAAACGTGCGTGGTCTTGTCCTCGCGAATTCCTGCAGTACCATCTTACCGCTCGACAATTCTGGGCCGAGAACATGGTATATAGAAACTTCTTTCATGACCGTTGCTGCATTACTTTTCAGCGTTTTTTCATCGAGCCGCAATGTCAACTGGCAAAGTTATCATGTATGCTTTTACCTTCGACGCATTCCATTTTTCCTGATCTCACCAACTCAGTATCCTCGGCTCAAGCAACCCGGGAAAGAAGGTATGGTCATGTACTAAAGCGAATCATCTTCTCACACGAGTGGACGAATAGCTTGTAGATGAGGCTCGTCGAGCGGATGCAGATGTCGTGGCGTTCTACTCTTCCGAGCATCCCGGTTCCACCTCTCATGGTCCTGCAGCGCTTCTGCAGATAGAGAACATTGTCACAGAGCAGCTCAAGCAAACACGGTAAGTTTTGTTGTAAATATTTCGCAACGTGAATTTTATAGATATATCCGCAGCCGCGGAATGTCCATTGACATCGCCGCCATCGTCTTTATCCATGGCAAAGATCTCGATAAATCCGTCAGCTTTCCGTTCACCCGTGAAAGCCATTTTCTCAGCCTCGAAGGCGAAGCCCTGTTTCGGAAACTGGTTGTCGTTCAAGCAGCGGCAGAGAATACTCTACAAGTGGGCTGGAGCAGCCTTCTAAACACAGGGATGCGTGTCCTCAGCGGCAATGGACGGCCGCAGGAGCTTCTGGAGCAGATATTGTCCAACGAGGCTCCAGGCTCAAACAGAAGTGCCAGTACTGAAAGAACCCCCCAGACGTTGCTTGCGAGCGGAAACTCGAAGCTCGACGAGCAGGCAAGACTTCTCCAGCTGTACAAGGATTGGGCCCGGGCGACAGGTCGACATTATGACCAAGCCGTTATCCTCCTAGTCGGTTACAGCGGCCACGGCAAATCTAAGACGATCAATCGGCTCATCGGTCATGATCTGCTTGAGGTTGGACGAACAAATGATAAGCTTGGATCGACGACCAAGGCACGGCAGACCTCCGTTCTTTCGCCTTGTTCATGCGCTAAAATTTGAGTAGGTCGTTCAAAGGGTCAAAATGCCCGTTCCTGCTTCGAACACAGAACCGGCTGTAACTCTTGCCTTCGACGATACGCCGGGATATGCAGATAACACCTACCACGATCGGGGCCCGAATTTGGCTCTCACCAAAATCTATCAGGAACGTTATTTTTCGGAAAACGCTACAATACCATGGCGGAGATATCCTAACGTCGTCCTGCTGGTAACATCGTGGAATACGATCACAGTCGATGCCCACAACAGCCCGGAAAATTTTACGTCCCCCATCGGCCAAACGATGTTTAAACTGTCTCATGCGGGGCTCGTCGACCTCTACCGGACGAACATTATTGTCGTTGTGACGAAATGCTTGTCCTTCATGTCCGAGTTCGGCGATTACAAGACGGAGCCCGAGAAACATCAGCAGTGGAATATCGAGGCCGGAAGACGCACGGGAATTGTTACGGACCTTCAGCGGAAGGTGTTCCCAAAGTCAATCTCCTGGCCAATAGTTTTTATCGAGAACGGCGGTGGGCAGCAGGTACATCAGCCGTACCCCAGGCTGCCCAACGGTGAACTGAGTCATCAGAACTTATTCGACGCGATTCGAACCGTCATCGAGGCCCCAGGGCCGGAAGGAGCAAGTGATCTTGCAGGAATTCAAGCACTTCAGCTGGTCACAGGAGCTAAACCCTTCGGATCATCGTGCCAGCCGCAAAGCGAGATTCTTATCGACAAAACGGCGGAAGACATGCCATCCGTCATACAGGTATCTGTCCCAATTTTTTTTTGCGCTGCCCTCGTCGCGGTTTTGAATCCTGCGCGATCTAGGATTTAGGAATATCCTCAACTCAACCACAGCCTTCCGGAAGAAGCAGAGGACTGGCGGATCAATTTTTGGGGGTTACTTACGATCCCATTTCGGGCTCCTATGGTCGTACATGTGTCCTCAAGCTAGATCCCTCGGAGGTTATATTCAGGAAGGGATCTGGGGCCGATATGCACTTCACGCAGGCAGAGGATGTGCAGGAGGAGAGCACAGCCGTCGCCATTCACCTTCGTTGTGACTTTGATGTGCCGCAGCTGGCAAGACTCAGTGCACATTATTCTACTTCGGACGGCATCAAGCATGCATGGAACCGTGGCTCTCAGTTGTATGTGTCCCAGTATTTAATGGAGGAGGTCGCTGTGGATCCTCTATGTCCGGAGGTATCAAAAGATATGCTCAAGATTATATCCAAGTTACCTCCTTGGTCCGAACAGTCGAAGCCGCAATACAACGACTTTTTCAGGAGCCATGGAACCCACGTTGTGCTGCGTTTAGCATTAGGAGGAAAGATCCGCATCGTGGTCGAAAATGCGCGCGCTGTAGATGAACACCACCATGCGCGACAAGGACAGGCTGGGATCAAACTGCCGGTGCCCAGTGAATTCGGGATTGAAATCGGCGGTATTGCAGGCCGAGAAACCAAGCGCACGGCTGTGGATGCTCTGGAAAGGCGGGAGATCAGGATTTTTGTAGACGGGGGAGGATCCCTTGCTGGTGAACTCATAGGAAAGCTCGAGGATCACTTCAGGCGGTTACCTCCCGATCTCCCTGATGAATGCTCCTGGCCCGATGGTGAGATACGCACGAAGTGGACAAAGGCGCTAGAAAGCAATCCCGCCTTCTGTCCAGATCATATCTCGACTGAATTTCGGTGGTTGCATACTCTTGGCGGTCTGAGCCCTGCTCAACAACGGGACCTCAGAATGGCGTCTGAGTTATATCTGAAGACGCGCCTGGAGAGGAAACCGGACGCCTCACAGAGCGACTCGAGGAGAAGAAAGATCGAGGAAGATCTACCTTGAAAATCTAATTTGAAGAAGGTGAAAGGCATATTCAAAAATCTTATTTTTTGGTGGAAGAAGTAGGTTGAGAGTTTCACTAGTATTTTTGTAGGGAACGGAAGTGCAACTGGCACTATGTAGTTTAATCTGACTGGATATAATGTTTTGTGTAACAGGATGCGCCGCGGCCATTTTTGGTTAAACGCTCTCGAACACTTAAGCTTGGAAAATATTTCCGAAGAGAAGAATAGGGTGTTTCACACATCACTATTTGGGGCCCAACTAGGGTCCCAACTCGATGTCCAACTTGACGAAGTTGGGAGCCCCAAGTTGGGCCGATTTCGAAGTTGGATGTCTGATCGTGCTCAACCCCACGATCTGACATCCAACTTCGAGATCGCAACTTGTCAAGTTGCGATCTCCTCGCGGGGCTGATGGCATCTTGATGACATCTTTGGTGAACGAGTGCCGAAGTTGGCAACTTCGGAGTTGGACGACCAAAAGGGCGTTCACACATCTCGACCCAACTTTGAGTCCAACTTGGCCAAGTTGCGGTCGAAGTTGGGAGTCAAGTTGGGCCCAAGTTGGGCCCCAAAAAGTGATGTGTGAAACACCCTAATGTCTTCCAAATTAGTAGCCAAACGGAGAATGCTGAGACACCGGCTTAAGGCTCCAACCGTTTCCGTTTTTTACCGTTTTCAAACTGTTTTAACTGTTTTTTAAACCGTTTAGTTTGCGATGGTCGGCAAACGGTAAACAAACGGTTCAAACAGTTAGGTTCAGGGAGGGGTAAATTTGGCCCCAAATGAATAAACGAAGGCAAGTGTTTGTCCTCAGCACCACAGAAGTCACCTCAATTTGACAGATTATTGCTTCCACTCCGACCATTCAGCATTTTTGGGAAGCAGACCTGGACCGACGGTCTCCGGCAGCAAACGCGGAGTTTAAATTTGAAGTTCAACAATTTAAAACATCACTATGATGAAGTCCATTGTCAGACATCAGATCTCTTATTTAGATGGCTGCAATTTCTTCACCGAAGCACTAAACTTGAACAAATTGAACAGTTGTGTCACGTAAACCTGACGGGTTTCCAACTTGGTCTGTCGGAGAGAAGAATTATTGGTTGGTTCTGCAATGGCCTACTTCACAAGCGATTCGATGAACCAAGGGACATCCATGAACTAAATTCTGAACATCTGTGCGCAGGAGTAATCGTCGCGGAAAATCGCGCCAAAATCACTGTTTGCAAACGTTTACAACCGTTTGTAAACGCGTTTGATACCGTTTCTGTTTAGTTTGCGGGAAAACCGCAAACGGAAACAAACGGTTGGAGCCTTACACCGGCTAACATTACAAGTATTTTAATGCAAATCATAAATCTCGTTCTTTTACCAAACACAAGAGCGAAAGGACCGGTTTGCGGCCCTTGCACCTTGATGTTGATGCGGCCGCTTTCTGCTCGATGGGATCAGTTATAATATAAAGCAGCAGCGCGGCACCGGAGATAACTTTCAGCACCCTCCGAAAAAGGAGATAAAAGCAAGATAAAAGCGCCAAGAAAAACCGAATGTGCTAATAAAAGAGTTTGAAAAGGGGGGGTAGAAAGCAACTTTTTTCCCATAATGTTTTCAGCATATTTTGAAGCTTTCCGACCAAACTCCGCGACAGTTGTCGGGACCCCATCAGTTCGGAGGCCCCGAAGGGGCAGGAATTTATTCGAGTCTACTAAAATCTGAAGAGGGGGTACCCCCCCCCCCTCTTCAGATTATACTAAAGCTGAATAAAATGTTTGGCGGAGTGACGATGCTTCCCGCCGTCCTCTTCAATGTCCAAGTGGCCGATTTGCCCCAGGAAAAATTCAGCGGGCTCTCGTCGCATCTCGGAGTCCATTCCGGCCGGTCTTCTTCCAAAATGGCTGAACTCAGATTGCGGTTTTATTCCCGTGAAACCTATCTTTTAGCGCGCAGGGTGATTATTCTAAACTTGACCAGCCATCACTGGCACTCTCAAGCAAGCTCAGAAAAACTGAAAGATATTTTAATCGTTATGGGAAGTCACCCAGTGACTTCCCATAACGATTAAAATATCTTTCAGTTTTTCTGAGCTTGCTTGAGAGTGCCAGTGATGGCTGGTCAAGTTTGGAATATTCAACCTGTGCGCCCAAAGTTAACTTTTTACGGAACTAAAATCATGATATGAGTTCAGTTGTTCTCGAGGAAGACCAGCCGGAATGGGCTCCGAGAGGTAACCGGAGACCACTCCATTTTTCCTGGCGCAAATAGGCCGACTGGTCAGTCAAGAGCAAGGTGAGGAGCAGTGTTGTACAGCCAAACAGTTTATTCACACTTGATTTAATCTGAAGAGGGGGTACCTACCCCCTCTTCAGATTATAGTAGATTCGAATAAATTCTTACCGCTTTCAGGTCTCCGAAGTGATGGGGTCCCGACAGCTGTCGCGGCGTTTGGTCGGAAAGCCAACGGGAAGCCTCAAAAGAATCCAAAAACATTGTTTAATCGTTATGGAAAGTCACCCAGTAATTGGGCTCCAAATTACTCAGGTGCTCTCGGATGCTGAAATAGCCGGCATACTGCAGGTTTGACAAGCACGAGACAAGCGGAAGAAGCCGAAGAAGGTAAAGAACCCACTGGTGATTTCTCAAGCGCATAGTTCAAGGGTGTTCGGGCCGGTCAAGCCGGGACCGGAGGTGGGTCGGCCGCCAGGTAGAAAAAAAACAGTTTGCACCTCTCATTAAATGGCCTCAAAGTGGGTTGGGCAGTGTCAGGAGTACCACCAAAGCTTGAAAATGCATCAATACACCTCTTGGCAGCTTTAGGTGAGGTTTCAAGTGCTGCAATTATTTGAAAAGGGATTTCTGGTAGGGTAAGACCTGTAGAAAATGATCTGTTGCCATCGAGGAAATTACCATGTTGTTAGAGCTATCCGGAGAAGTAGGGGAAATAAGTTGCGATCTCTACTCGAAAATAAAACAAACTGGTTCAAAGTTCAAAGTTCAATGTTTTTGGTGACCGGCATTCGCCGAGCGGAGTTTGATGTGAGCGGTGAGAAATCATTGCCCGATTAGGAAGGAGGAGGGAACCGCCGGATGGTCAGTTTGAAAAAAATACGGCCTGAGTGGATTTTTTCACGGACTTGAACACCCTTGGCATGTCGCGCTCTTGCGTACCTCCAGTTTTGGGATTCTTTTCTCAAATTCATACTGACGTGTTGAGGAGTAAGACGTCTCGGAGCGCGATGATGATGATGATGATTCTATTGGAAACAACTCGCCTATCGAGACACCTTGGACTTACATAAATCAATTTCGACATTGGTTCTCAATAGTTCTTTGAACTTTCCAGTATGTACTGACCTGTTTTTAGAGTACTTGTGGTAGTTCTTAGTTTACCTCAATAGTGAGATCCAAGCGCTTCAAGCCAAAATAAAAACAGTGAACAGCGGAATGTTGGTAAACAAGGTAATTAACCAAATTACCCCTATTACCCGGAATCTGGTGAGGGCTTTGGAAATTTAGGAGATTTGGGGGAAATTACCAAAGGAGGGTTTTCCTGATGTACTTTGCAATCTAATCCGCGCGCGCGCTTGATTTCTCCAACGTCTGTAACGTCAGAGGCGGCAGTATGGATGTAACCAGGATTTCATTCCCATCGAGTTGCAGGAATATAACTCGGATTTGTCCTCAGACCAATATTAATATATTTCAATCCTCAAACGCACAGTAGGTTCGTATGTGCGGGCTAACCGAAAATTTGTAAACTATCTTCCCTCCCGGAATCTATAAAGTGCTTCCGTCACGGCGCTCAGCAGGAGCTTGACGGCTTGTGCCAGGTTGAACTCGCGCTGGAGCGAGTCGTGGTCAGTTCGAGAACCCTTTCGGTCCGAATTCTTGTCTTGCTGAGCCCGCCAAGCGATGTACGACTGGTATCCTTCCCTCAGAAATGATCGCTGAGGATCGGTGGGATCGAGAAGCTCGTGTATGGCTTTATATTCGGCGAGCTTATGGTCGGGACAGAAGACGGGCTGTTTTTCTAGGGCCTGAATCCATCTGTCGCGAGTGTTTTTCCACCCGGGGGAAGACGCGTGAGGAGGGAAATTTCGTTCCAGATGAACCGTGAGCTCCGCTGCGACCGAAGCTCCGCCGTCGCGGAAAATCATCACGCTGTGTTCCCCGTCATTGATTGAATCCACGATGGCTCGTACAGTGCCTCCCAGAACCAGTCGAGTAATGACGTGAGTCCCGTAATTGGTGAAGAACTGCCTGTACTTTGCCTTTACTTGCTCCTCAGCAGACCAGGGTGGCAAACGCCGAATCAGGTTCTGCATATCTTCCGATAGCCGCTGATTACTAGCCACGACTACCTGAGTCTTACGGTGCAGGATCCAGCATTCAGATTTTTTGGATACTGCAGCGCGGAAGGCCCAGTCACTGGAGTAATGGCTCTGAAGGCGATCATTCTCTGGTTCGCCGCTCCGGCGTGGCAACGCGTATGGGTTCGGCATACCCTCAAAATCTCCAGGTTCGTCCACAGGCTGGGGGACAATCTTCTGCTTTTCCAGGACATTGATGCAACCAAACGTTCCAAGGGCATTGTTGTACGTCACCCCGAAATAAGTGCTAGCGAGACTCTGAATCACCTCGCGAGGAAGCTGAGGAAGGGCCTTCGTTGCGATTTTTTCAGGTTTCTGTGGGGCCGACATTATTATTGGGACCGAAAATGATCATATCAACTTACCATCGTCGCTACATCCGATTCACCGACCAAAATCTCCGGTGGTGCCCCATCCAATGAACCCAACGACGCAGCACCGGTAAGTACTTGAAGTGCTTGGATTCCCACCAAATCAAGACTTCCGTCTGAACCGGGGCGTTTGATAATATTGCGAATTGCGTCGCAGAGGTTCTGATGGCTCAGCTGCCCATCAGGCAAGACCGGAAATTTTGCGTTCATGTCTCTGCCCCCGCCATTCTCGATGAACACGATTTCCCAAGGCGACGATCGTGGGAACATTTTCCGTTGGAGATCGGTGATAATCCCCCTGCGTCTGCCCGCCTCGATGTCCCATTGCACATATTTCTCCTTCGTGGTCTTGTAATCGTCGAATTGGTGGAGAGAAGACAGGGATTTCGTGACAACGACGACGATGTTGGCGCGCCGGTCATCGACCAAATTCGAACGATATAAGGTGTATATTGTTTTGTCGATAGCGGACTGCGCATCGGACGTGATGGATTCCCAGGCCACAACGACAAGTATGACATTGGGATAGATGTCCGTGAAATGTTTGACTTTATATGTGCGGAGGAGAGAGGCATTCAACTCTCGATCCTCGAATGTTGTATCTTCGAACCCTGGACCGTCGTCAAAGGCGACAGTGATCTCGGAATATAGTTCCTTCAAGTTGCTTCTATTGCGTACTTGGACCCGCTGAATAACCTGTTGAACCAGGTGTTAGCTTCGATGATGCAACTAATGAAAGTCACACCTTCGTGGTCGTTCCCAATGTTCCCCTCCCGACACTCAGAAGCTCTTGTCCTACAAGGCGATTTATTGTCTTCGACTTCCCGTGGCCACTGGGACCGGCAAGCAGAATGACCGCTTGCTGGCCATTTCTTCTAACGCGCTTCGATGCTTTGATGTAAATGTCCTGGATCTCAATCCGTCGCGCATCTTCGCTTTTGGCAATCCTGGTCAAAAGCCAAGGCAGAACTACGTTCGGCTCGGTGAATTTATGAATCTGCATTCCTTTCTTGGAAAGAGGGATGAGATTCTCCGTCGTTGAAACGAAGCCAGGCATCAAAGGAACGACCATAAGTCTCTGAAACAAGCTTTCCCCCGACAAGTCGAGAAATCTAGAGCCCACATGGAAGGGAAAGATGCCAGGTTCAAGATATTTCTCGTTGCACATGAAAACGATTCCCCCGACATTTGCGGGAATCGCACCCCTATTTTATGAGTCAGAAGGCAGGTGGAAAGGCGTTGAGAGAACTAGTGTTACAGCTTTGTTATATCTGCTGCGACCCTCTGCTCGATTTCTTCGAGTTCTGCGGGGGTTTCGAGTGCGTGAAGAAGGAAGCGACGCTTCGGAGGGTAGCCAGACACGAGTTGCACCTTTCCTTGGGCTGGCTGTCCTCCGTGATAAAGCGTCCCATTCTCCGTCGAGTCCACCGCAGATTTATGGGATGCTAGAAGCTTTGAACGGGTAAGTAAACGGCAGGACACAAGGCACAACAAATCTCTTACCCGCTCGCCCGCCTTCCGCGACCCAAGTACACTGAATCCGAAAGGTTAGCCCTTGATACACAACCAATGTCAGGAATCATACACGATTATCGTGATGTTCGCGGCCATGTTTTTCGATCGAGTTCTCGTACAACGCTAACAAAAAGAAACCTGTCCGGATTTCAGAACCAAGGTCTTTTTAAGTTCCAGGAGCCGGCATCGCGTGTAACGAGCGGAATGACTCCCGTTGCGTGGGCCGGCGAAGGCGCACTCAGAAGATGCCAGCCGGCAGGACTTCGCATGTTGCCTATTATTACCGAACATCTGGCGATCTGACTTGTCAAATTTAAAGTGAACGTGTTCGCCTACGACATGTCGAGTGTATCTCCCACACAGACACGTGTCGGAAGCCACAAGCAAGGCCACGCAAGAGGCCACGAGCCCTCCCATTGTCTCCGCATAGTCTCTCGTAGACAGACACTACAACAAATCTACGCTCGTACCTTGCATGTTGTAGTCTCCGCATGGTAAGCACGGGAGAGCTCGCTGAAACGATCGATTCTCGAAGCTCCTGGGGTGTTCATTCAGGACACCAGCTGCACGCTACCAGGCTAGAGGCAGCTTGAGTCTGAGTCGGCATCAACTTGAATGGAACGTGCCGTGTGGACTAAAGCGACACTATACCGGAGATTGGCTCCAATTAATTTGCCGCGGCTAGTGGGATGCCAGCGCTGCCAGCATAAGCTTTCGCAGGCGCGAATGAAAATGAATTAGGCACGGCTAATCAACACGACACTTTGCCAGCCGGTCTGGAGAAAATGACGCGGGGCCGCGCGCACCGGCGCGCACTGACACGGCATTGACGCGGCACCCGGAAAGTTGCTTTGAAAACGTCCCCTTAGTGTTTTTATTACCTCTAAACCACTTTTGGGTGAATATATATTACAGTCCAGATTAAGACCTGCTACTCTATAGTTGGCTTAGGAGGTGACACTAAGTATCTAGCAAGGTTTCTGACCACCGAGGAACATTTTCAATGTCAGTATTGGCGCGCCGGTGCGCGCCGACACCGCGTCAATGCGCGCCAGTGTGCGCCACGACCACCAAAGTGTTCAAAGGCTAGGAAACGCCTCTCAAACACGCTCTATGACTCCCAACATACAGTCTGGACCACAACAGTCTGATTCTCGGTATGTCCGAGATCAACAATCCTAATATCCGGCTGAACACTGTTTATTGTCCCATGTTTCCCATACAATCTGATAGTGCTGGCAAGGTTCGGTTCGGTTCAGGCATTTGCTGAACTTGAACCTGAACTCGCGTTCAGGTTCGGTTCGCCGTTCGAACGCGTTCGAACCGGAGCAAGATTCGGGCTTCTCGGGGTCTCAAAATTTAGTCCGTGAGCG
Organism: Mycena alexandri; assembly: GCA_029233265.1. Lineage (NCBI taxonomy): Eukaryota > Fungi > Basidiomycota > Agaricomycetes > Agaricales > Mycenaceae > Mycena > Mycena alexandri. The sequence continues at coordinate 502,762 of JARJCM010000024.1, forward strand.
GGCCTATGTATTGTTTCTGTGTACTCACCTGGTTAATGGACTCCGCAATGCCTTCTCGACACTTGAATCGCCGCTGGATGACAAAGTAAAGTGGTGGGAAAATTCCGCACTCCAGAATTCAACCCCGAAAGGTGCCAAATTCATGCTAGACAAACCTTCAGACCAGTTCTTGGTCACAGGAGTATGAATCTGGGGGAAACAGGCTCAAGATGAGCGCCAAAAATCATGGATAAAAACAAAAATCTACTCAACTTGGGCGCATTTCGGTTCGGGGTCCGGTTCAGGTTCGGACCTGGCCAGCCCAGCTCGAACGCCGAACCTGAACCCCGCGTTTGGTTCGGCCATTGGTCGAACGTTGAACCTGAACGCGGTGTTCAGTTCGGTCCGGTTCAGGTTCGAACCGATTTTCGAACCGAACCTTGCCAGCACTCCATACAAACACTCAAAACTGTCCCTGCAGGGTTCTGAAGGAGGTCCCTTGCCAATAACAGCTCTCTGAGAGAGGGAGCAATGCATGTGACCTAATTCTGGTCTAGTATCTTACACAAAAAGTCCGAGTTCAAGGCTTGAGTCTCCACACTCGTGACTCAAGCCATCTCATTCCCACCACTAAATCTGCTCGGACTCAAAGGTTGTCCTCCATGGCTTGAAAGCAGATGCAGAGACGGTATTCAGTTTGTGCAAAGTGTTGACTCCCACTCAGGGGCCACTGCGGAAGGGTAGGTTGGACCGCTCGCCGCCATTCCCCATTTTCACATCTCTGTACGTACTTTACGGTATCACTGCATTCCGGGCCCTCCTAAACTCAGCCGGAGTCTAGGGGCCTACACCGAGCTCCGCTGAGGAGGCCCTACACACAGTCCCCGTAGGTCAGTATGGGGCGGTGTATGTCTGCGTAGGTCAGCGTGGGTCCGGCTAGCTCTGTCAAGGTAAGTCTAGTTGAGTAGAGGTATGCCTAGTGGACTAGACTGAGCGGACTTACATGCAAATACCGTGTCGAATGGACGCCAGTGCTTTTGAGGCAGAAATTAGCATCAAAGGATCAGTGATATCGGATAATTTGATCCGCGCGCGCGCTTGACTCAGGCCCAAAGATTTGCGGCCAGAAATAGATTTAGTGCCTGGGCAGCGCAGAAATGGAACCAGAGGGGTCGGAGGTATGGGTTGTTCAATGTCATATATGTGGATGGCAGGGCTTGGGATAGTTGAGGCCGATAGAGGTGAGCAGTGTTTTCCTTAAGGCCTAAGCCTTAACTTGAGTTAACCCTTAATAAGGCCTTAATACTAAGGCTTAACAACGGCGGAGAATCTTCTAAAGGCTTAATGAAGGCTTAATGATGGCATCATGAAATCAAGATGTGAAAATTTTGCTAACGAGCAAAGAACACCGCGAGCTCCGCGACACCTTTGACTTATGCCGCCCAAGAAATCCGAGCTCTGGGCCTTTTTTCACCGAGTGGCAGTAAAATTTCGCAGCCGCCGGGATGTGCACTTCGTCAAGCTTTTACTCGGCAGCAGCTTCTCATGGTGTTATTGGTAGCAGAGCATTCGGAGGAGCCCGACGATGGTGAACTGGAGGGCTCTGGTGATGATTACTCAGAATAGACACCCGCTCCTGTTGGTTAAATAGTATTAAAATGCTGGCAAAAAAAAATCTTAATGCCTTAATAAGAGGCCCTTAATTAAGGGTTATTAAGGCCTAAGGCCTTAACAAAAAAATTTACCCTTAATAAGCCCTTATGGGAGAACACTGGAGGTGAGTGTAGGCGATGTACACTTACCTACGCTGACCGGTACTGATCTGAACATTCCCAGGCTAGGCGACCTAGGCAGACCCATACGGAGCTACGTCCGGCTCAACTTAATTTCGTCCAGCTGTGCGTAGGTGACCTGAACTGACCTGTTTTAGCCGCCTACACTGACCCATACCGAGCTACATCCAGCTGAACTGAGTCAGCGTAGGAAGGCCCGGAATGCAGTGTATATCGGTCTTCGGACCGCTTATTTGTTTTGTACGTACACATGGCCAAATAGATTCCCCTTACAGCCCCTTACGCCCAAACCACCACCAACGACGCGACCAGGGAATCAAGCGCTCCACCGCGAGCACGTCGCCAGTGAACCCTTTCACTAGAGCCCCATATTCTCATTCTCCGCTAGCCTTTCCGAGCTACACTCGTACCCTACGCCCACACGGCACTTTCCCCGTTTTCCTCCTGATCTTTATTCCACGCATCTACGACATTCCTGGGACTTTCCTCTCATTTCTTGCTTCATCCGTGCACCCCATATTCTGGACGACGACCCACCCTTTCTGTCTACGAGACGACAGACCTGTGCTTGCAAGTGTCATGAACAAAAAGACTATTTCGATACTCAGTTTCGATTGCAAAATATGATCGAGTCTTGTAAATTGTGTTGTGCTGCCAGACTTAGAACCAGTATCCACCCACTACTAGCCTGATTTCTAGAGAGCATTGGGTTTAGCATCGAGCCTAAACCGTCGAGCTTGACGTAGATGGATCCACTCATGTTATTCCAACGACATATTTGCAGCTTACAGCCCAACATCCAGTGACCTTTGCCTTAATTGTGTTTGGAGGTAGAACGAGTTGCGGGAATTTTGCGTGTCAATTACAGATAGGCCTCGATATGCGTTGGAATCCCGCGTGTTGTTGAGTCTCGGGCGTCTCGGCAACCCGCCAGTGCATAATATGTGTGCTGTCTACATACCTTGTGGAAACTCGAAGTGACATTGATACCTTTTTAGAATGGTGTAAAGTATTTTGGTGCCTCATCAAGGCCACTCGGATCATGGTATTGAAACCCTTGTAATGTCGAACCGTGGGAATTGCCAATTACCCCTGACGGACAAGGTCGAGAGGCGAAACAAACTGAGAACTCAAATTCACCCAGCCCAAATGCTCTGAGATGTTGAAGAACTGATGAGTGGTTTGTGTTCGGCGCATGGTCCAATTACATTGAGCGGACTGAGTCCATCCTTTGTGGTTCTCCTGCGCCCTCTGGGAGTACCGGTAGCATGGCAAATCTGGGCTCTATCGCTACGGTTGATTTTGATTTTTCTCAGCCTGTTTAAGTTCTTACATTAAATCTCTCGGTTGAAATTCTGCCCTGAGCTTCAGCTCGTTTCCCAAACATCTCAAACTAATCTCACCCGTGGACCTTTATTTTCGTACAGGCATTCGATCCGGGTACCGACAGTACGAACTGCGAAACATATACATGAATTCATTGTACTGTGCTGTGACGCTCCGCTTCTCGCCTATCCCTTCCATGCCGAGCGAGTCCAATTTGTCTCAAACCTCCTGCGGCCCGAAGTAAGTTGTAATTTCCCCTCACTAACCTTCCTGTCCGACCAACAAGCTCCCTCACTTTCAGCATCGATGCGCACCTACACAAATTCGCTCCAACCTCCCTATCCTCACTGCCTTTCATCTCCCTCTACGTTCAAAAATCAACTTCAGTTGCGCTGACTATTCTGACCTTAAAGTGGGTACTGGCACAAACCGAAGTTCATTGTTTGTTGAATTATACTGCGCAGCCGAATCAAGACCAATCGCCGTCGGAGTACTCCAGTTGTCAAGGTAAATCCTGAACCGTGCAATTGCGATGTTCCAATGTCTCCCGGACCCTTTTACTCATTTATACAGCGTCCAAAAGCGGCACTTGAGCAAGTGCGTTGGGTTTAGTCGAAGTTTAGTCGAAGTTCCAAATTTCCAGAATCCAAACTAAGGCTTTTTGCCCCCAATATGTGTAGCTGTGTCTAGGAAGTTAGTTTACGTCGCTTTCTGGGTCCAGGGTGGGTTTTTTTAAAAGAAAGAGAGCCGGCGGGTCAATTTACCTGTTACGCCGCGTCAGTGTGCGCCGGTCCGTTTTTTTTTTTCACCGCCCCGCGTCACTTTAACAATTTAACAATGTGATATTCATCTACATATACTGTATCATCAAGGCCCTCCGGGCACCCCTGGTACCTCTGGCCAGAGCCGGCACCATAAACTAGACCAGGAGAGTTGATTTTCATGATTTATATATTTATGGTGGCTCGCGAGTCTCGCACGGCCTCGTTCCTCGGCTGACTCGCCTCAAACTCGCCGCGATGTAGGATGTAAGAATTAAAAATCATTTTGCTGCACAGCTGTTTGACATTTCGACCAATCAGAGGGCACGAAAAACATACCCATTATTTTTTATTTTGCCCATACGGGGATAGGACGTTTTACATTTCGTGTTGGAGACCTGGACCTAAATCGGTACCAGGAATTATTTCGTTCAAATCGTAGGGGGGGGGGGGGGGGGGGGTGACGCGTGACAGGTTCAACCACTTCGATGTTTCGACAGCGGCCGAATCTTTGCGCGACAGCGGGAAATTTTCGATATTCGAACGGAAGATTTTGTCTTTTTTGGGCAGTTTGGAGGCCTGCGTGACGACAGAGGCCCGAGTGACGCGTGACCTCGACGAAAATTCGATATCGACAGGGGGGTGCGTTTTTTTTTTACTGACCTCGCCTCTAGTCCACGACGTTGGGGTCTTGCCCCATTCGTCAACCTTTCCATAAGCCCTGAGCCCTTGTTAAACCCCGTTATAAACCCTGTTGTCTGTGGCATTTTGCGGCCATCACATTTACTTACCCCGAGACTATGCCCGTCGAAGTTTGGCGAACATTCCGAGCATGTCCTCCACTGTGCAGTCTGCTCCAAATCGTCCTGATCTATTTGGTAGAGAGCTCGTAGAGGCATTGTTGGTGTCCCCTGATAGTACACAAAATTTATTCTCCCTTTTTGATGAAGAATAATTTTCAAATGTTCTATGAGGACATGGAATTTTCACCCAAAATTTAACATCGTTGCACGAGTATCGAAAAGCGCTGTTGTCTCCACCTCTTCTGCAGTGCATGCTCCTCGTTATACAAGGCCAGCTCGTCTCTTCACAGGTGCATGTCGGTGCACGAGGGGTTTGATGATTGGCAGGATCTTGCGCATTGTAGCTGTACAGGTTCAGCCTTCATCCACCGTCGACCGTGGTCGCAAGCGCAGGCGCGTAGACCGCGCACTTAACTCCTAGTCGACATTCGACCCGCCGAAACACTTTGAGCTCCTCGTCCTAGCGCCCGGGACGTACCAGGCGACTTATTACCGGTGTCGAGGCCCTCGCTATCCTGCCCGATCCAATGGGACCCCGCGCACCTCGCCCGCCCTTCTTAACCTCATCGCCGACGCTCGACGTTGGTGAATCTCACCCAAGTTAGCGAGCAAGTTCAACTCCGCTGAATTCTCCCAAGTTAACCTGGTTCATGTGGACGGCGCGAGTCGGTTCGCGACTGTAATACAACACCAAGGTGAAATACTCCGGTCAGGGTAGTCAAATTCACAATGGTCAGACTTCAATTTATTTTATTTTTTGCTTCTCTCCGCTGATTTGGGTTTGGTTGGCGTGGCTTGAAGATTTAAATTAGTTCTCGGGTGACTGCATGCTCATGCGCGAAATACACATCTTCATTATCAAAGAGTCGAACCACTGAAGTCAGTGGTAGAAGCAGATATCGGCAATCAGGTGCGCATCCACATTAGACTTTTCCGTCCCGCTTGATACTCAGGCACCCATGTGAGCATTCAGACCATCCGAGCAACGATTCGCCCCCGTTGCCAAGTACTGCATTTCTCGATTCCCGCCTCGAATTTACCGCTTGAAACCCACCACCGGGTAGGGTCTTCTTCATACCCGTAAAAATCTTGCTTCACCCTCTTTTGCCAATCTTTTGCACTCTTTTTGATATTATTTGCAACTTTTTTGACTCCAAATCAGTAACCGGTGCTGTTCTGAACATATCATTCCCTGGATACAGCCGCATATTTACATTGTGTACTTTTTTTTTTGGTGCCTTAAGAGAATTCGAGACAACTTGTTATTTGCCTAAAATATACTTGCCCTCAGTTGAAACTACGGCACGAGATAGTGGGCCCTGCCGCGGAGCGGGCTACTACTGTTTATTTGAATGAAATAGTACAGTAATACCATACCCCGTCGGAACTTGCCACATGAATTTGATCGCCGTGATGAAGTGCCGCACATCGTGTGTCGAACTTGTTGCGGTGTGTCGCTTCTTGGCGGGAGTCGGTGTCGCATCTGATGCTCGTGTGTCGCACTTGCCATGTGCCATGTGCCGGAGTGCCGATTCTCAGGTAGGGTCCGGTGACAGTTCGTGTCAGCTGTCAGTAACTGTCAGGATGACTGTCAGAATCTGACTGACAGTTAATTATTTTTGCGTGGTCGAATCTGACAGTTGACAGTTCAAAACTTTTTTTTTTTTTGCTCCTGTAGCGCCGCAGGTAATCCCCGTGCTTTCGTCCACCCCTCGGTCTGGTGGTTGCACCCGACATGGAGGTATGTGAAGGTCGGAAGCTCGGTGGACTCGCTAGACGACGTCAATTCCTAGCCCCTAGATAGTTCAATGTACCTGAGACTCCTATAAGTAAAGTGCCCATGATATATTCTTGTCTTCTCAACGCCAGTTGCTCTGCTCTAATCCTGCTCTCTGCTCTCATTCTCATCCAAAAGCCCACGGAGTTTCCAGCACCGTAACAGCTCCAACTTGCAGAGAATGACCTCCACAGCTTCCACTCGCCCGGCGCGGAATCGCCAGGTCTCCTCCCGTATTGCCAATGATGACAACTCTGTAGGCCTCAGTGCGGCTGCTCAAAACCTTCTATCCGGTGTGTGCTGCTCACGGCATGCCGATGATTCTTATTATCTAACTGCTCACAGCAAAACCTATCATTGATTTGGTCAAGAAAATTGCGAAGCTCACGTTGTTTCTCCCAGAGACTGTACCACTTGCCACAGAGGAAGATGATATTCCGCGTCGCATCTTCGAGCTGGAAGGTGAAGACGGCACGGTCGCCAGCACCTTCAATCGCCGAGTTGATATCTTGTTCGGAGAGCATGTTCGTGACTCTGACGGCCGCCTAAAATATGTGCGACGCGGGAACCTTGGCATGGACTGTGTTGTGAAATACCTCGAGTCAATTCACTGGGAGTCCGCGAAGATTCCGTTGGACCTTGCTCAGGGAAAATTGGCGAGGATTGCAGATGAGTTAGACTATCTGTGGTGCGTGATTTCGTATTTATTATCCTCTCAGGTCTCACACGAGGTAGTGGTGGTGACCGGGAACCTACGAAACCGGGAGGGAAGATCGCGGATCCGAGGCTGTCATTTACTAAGGAATACGAGAAAAAGATGGACGGTGAGTTACCCAAATATTTGTTTTTCTCACCGATTCAAATGCGGCACCCGTGTTCTTCGCAGCATCCACCACCACCACCGCCCAGAAGAAATCCAAGTTGAAGTCCACGAACGAAACTGACGACTCTGAGGACAGCTTCGATGATGTAATTGAGATCGACCGTCCGGATCCCCTGGCTGTGAAGGATAGTTTGTCTCAGTTAGCCACATTGAAGGTATGAATTTTGCTCAGGCCAGTATGAAATTGAAGCTTTTCTTCCGTTCAGCTTATCGCCGCACCTCCTTCCGCCAAAAGGAAATCCCAGGAGGAGCTGGAAGGCCCAGCAAAGGCTAGTACTGTACCACCATGTCTGTGTTCGTTCTGATACCTGTTCCAGAAAAAACCTGGAACCGTACCGGATGAATTCATGAACAGGCTCTCAGAGCAAAAGAAAGACGACAAGAAACAGACCAAAAATAAAAATTACTGGGTATGCACTGCAGCAGGTTGCACCCATCGTCGCGAGGGACGCCGCCAGTTCAAAGATGTAGCACAACATGCGCAGAACTGCGAACACCTGCAAAATTCCAACGACACATTATACCGAGCAGTGTTCGCCCAAGGGTCCAAGGCCTTGAGACCCCAAGGCCTTGACTAGGCCTTGGCCAAGGGCTTGGGAAAATCTCGGTGGATATCCATACCTTGGTTAAGGCCTTGGTTGTGTCATTATATATATTTCTCCTGGCCAGGAAACCTGTCTGTATTGCCCCCGCGGCCTTCTTGACCTTGAAGTTCAAGCTTTTTGTGTGCCCGGGAGTACACATATGCCCTCTGGTCGCTCATGGGGATTTGGATCATCTGGTAAGTCTTATAACTTCTCAATTGGGTCGGAGCAGAGGCGGCCCTTTTTCCTTGCTTTGTCCTATAAATTCCTATGTTTTAAGTTTCTTTTGGGCTACTGCTGAATGCGTGGGAATTTTTTACCAAGGCCTTGGAGGTGCCCTTGACTCAAGGCCTTGGGCTTAACAAGGCCTTGGTATCCACCAGACCCGACCCAAAGGCCTTGAGGACGATCACTGATACCGAGAGGTATTGCGGTATCAGGCCACACTGGCGCTGAGTACTTCTGTCGATGAAGCCGGAGGGGTAGCAAACCAAGCTGCCGTGGACAAAACTGTGGAGGACCCACCGCGTGGACCCGGGCGGCCCAGAAAATTGGAGACGCTCGAGGAAGGGCAATCAACACTGAACCTTAATAGATTTCGAACCGCGGGTGGGAAGAAGACAGAGGACGAGAAAAAGGTTTGGCAAGCGCACGCTGACCATTTGCTGATGCTCTTAATATGCAAACGCGGCCTCGTTCCCGACCTTCTCAACTCCGACGACTGGAAGGCGTTTGTTCGGCACGTGAATCCGAACTTAAAGCCGACCCCAAGTTCCGAATTTACAACTCGGATCATTCCTACCGAGGCTGCGAAGGTCAAACTTCGCACGGAGAGCGCATTGCAAAAGGCCGGCCCAAGCACTCTCACGTTTGATGGAACTCAGTCTCGCAAAGACAGCTTCTACACGCTGCATGCAACCACACCAAAAAACGAAGTCTTTTTTCTCGGCGGGCATTTCGGGACCAAGACGAGTCACACTGCCGAGTGGGTTAAAGACGGAGCACTCAGGGTGAAGGATTCATTTTAATTTCGTGTTGGGTTGTTCTCTAAGCCTTTCCCGTAGGTCATGAAAGCAGTTGGCGAAGATAAATGGGCCGCAGCTGTATCTGACAGCACCAACACAACACTTGCCGCACGTCGAGAGATAACGAAGGCCATCCCCACCGTCATCGACCTGTGCGATGTTGTCCACTACCTCCAACATGTCATAGGGGACATAACCGAACTGCCCGAATTTGCTGTGGTTCGCTTTCTTTCTCGCTGTTCGCGCCAGAACTCAATTCTTTGTCCAGATGTTATCTAATATGAAGCCCGTGATACGCCACTTCAATAAATCCGGCAAAGCCAAGGCCAGTCTCAAGGATGCAGGAGCCGGAAAGGGTGAAAACGGAACTGATGTTCGTATTCACGCCCTCGCGTCGATTGGGAAAACCCGTTTTGCGACTCACTTCATGGCTGTTGATACGGTCGAGCCGGCGCTGAACCATATTCGCGAGCTGGTTGTACAGGGTGTGGTCAAGTTCAAGGTCTGCTTTTGTCATTCTGTATCAATGTTTCAACTTACTCTCAACTTTCACAGGATCCGGATCTGCAGGAACTATTTGAAGACCCATATTCGTCTGCGTTTCTGGAGTTCGCCAAGGACCTACTACGATACAAGATCATCGTCAGACCGCTTGCTCGAACTCTCTGGTCTCTGGAGGCGACTACAGCAAACCCATCCGATGCGATGGTCTTTTGGCTCGCCGCGGCACATGCACTTGATAGTGTTTTTGCGCAGGACCCAGCCAAGACACATATTTCGGCATCGCTTGCCGGACACATTCGGGCAGCCTTCAATGACCGGTATCACCAGTTTTTCAGCCACTCTGATATCTACTTCGTCGCTTTCTGCCTCGATCCACGTGCGTGCACTGCTTGCCGAGATTATCTTCCCGCATTTGACCCAGACTTGCAGGGTATCCAATTGGCGATTATCTACGTGAACGTGTGGCGCCCGCACCAGAAGCGCCGACTCACATCAAGTTCTCGCACGCGTTTCTTCGTGTCAAGGCGTTCATAAAGAATCTGTTGAAGGGTCTTATTGACCAACACCAGAAACACAACTCTGGATGTAACTGCCATCCAATTTTCAAAAGAAAGACATCTCTGGAAATTGTTCGTGAGTGCCAGGCTCAGCTCGAGGCATACTGGCAAGGCGAAGCTCCATTTCATGCACCTATTCTCAATGACGATGCGATGGAGTGGTGGGAAAATCTCGAGATTGGATATTCCCCGCGCTCTGGTGTTCTAGCAGTAAGTCGTTGTTTTATCAGCACAATATCACTGACCCGGGACTCCAGATGCTTGCAGTACGCATCTTCGGCATTTTGGCCAACTCAATGCCCGACGAGCGCACGAACTCCAACATTACATGGTTCAATTCTCCACTGCGAGGGAATCAGAAGGCGGAGAATCTACTCGACATGATCTTGGTCGGGCAATGGCATAAATATCACGCGGAGGTACGTCGATTAATATTCACATTCCTAACCCAAGTGCAACTATTTATCACAGGGTGTAAAAGTGCGGCGTCCTCGCCGGAATCCAACCGTGGCTTTCCGACGCCTAAACCCCGAGCTCTTGGAGAAGGTGAAACACAAAGCCGCCGACCATTCCAACAGTGACAGTGAAACCGACTCAGACTCCGACAAGGAGTCCGACTCTTCCACTGAATCTGTTCCCTCGAATACCGTCGTCTCCGTTCCTGCCGTGGGAGAGGAGCCATCACAGAGTGAGGACGAGGAGGCTGACAGAATCCGTCGCAGGTATCATCGTAAAAAGCGGGCGGCAAAGACGAAAGGGAAAAAGAAAGTATTTCCGTCTCACGCGACATTCGTCGTTGATCCAGACATCAACCTGCGCTCAGCTGGACTCAAGGAGCTTCTCAGTGATGAGCCGTCTGCACCGAAAACCCGCGCTGCAGTGGTGATTGGCGTTGGTGCGTCCAGTTCGGACAACCAAGACCTCTGGGAAGGCTGGTAACTTTGCGTAGTAGTCCTGTACGCCGAGCTCGCAATTGTCAGAACTGTCAACTGTCAGAACTGACAGTCAGCCTGACTGTCAGCCTGACAATTAATTATTTTCTCCAAAAGCTAACTGTCACCGAACCCTACGATTCTGATCCCGAGTCAAATCTACCCTAATCTACCGCCATGAAAACTGTCGACCGTGGTAACCGCCGGTGATTATCTGCTCTGGGCGAGCTCCGACTGTGCTCGAGTCTAATTCTGAATGGTTGAACACCCCAGGGGCTTCGAGAATCAATAATTTCAGTGATCTCTCTCGTGCTTATCATCCGGGGACGATGGGAGGGCTCGTGGCCTCTTGCGTGGCCTTGCTTGTGGCTTCCGACACGTGTCTGTGTGGGAGATACACTCGACATGTCGTAGGCGAACACGTTCACTTTAAATTTGACAAGTCAGATCGCCAGATGTTCGGTAATAATAGGCAACATGCGAAGTCCTGCCGGCTGGCATCTTCTGAGTGCGCCTTCGCCGGCCCACGCAACGGGAGTCATTCCGCTCGTTACACGCGATGCCGGCTCCTGGAACTTAAAAAGACCTTGGTTCTGAAATCCGGACAGGTTTCTTTTTGTTAGCGTTGTACGAGAACTCGATCGAAAAACATGGCCGCGAACATCACGATAATCGTGTATGATTCCTGACATTGGTTGTGTATCAAGGGCTAACCTTTCGGATTCAGTGTACTTGGGTCGCGGAAGGCGGGCGAGCGGGTAAGAGATTTGTTGTGCCTTGTGTCCTGCCGTTTACTTACCCGTTCAAAGCTTCTAGCATCCCATAAATCTGCGGTGGACTCGACGGAGAATGGGACGCTTTATCACGGAGGACAGCCAGCCCAAGGAAAGGTGCAACTCGTGTCTGGCTACCCTCCGAAGCGTCGCTTCCTTCTTCACGCACTCGAAACCCCCGCAGAACTCGAAGAAATCGAGCAGAGGGTCGCAGCAGATATAACAAAGCTGTAACACTAGTTCTCTCAACGCCTTTCCACCTGCCTTCTGACTCATAAAATAGGGGTGCGATTCCCGCAAATGTCGGGGGAATCGTTTTCATGTGCAACGAGAAATATCTTGAACCTGGCATCTTTCCCTTCCATGTGGGCTCTAGATTTCTCGACTTGTCGGGGGAAAGCTTGTTTCAGAGACTTATGGTCGTTCCTTTGATGCCTGGCTTCGTTTCAACGACGGAGAATCTCATCCCTCTTTCCAAGAAAGGAATGCAGATTCATAAATTCACCGAGCCGAACGTAGTTCTGCCCTGGCTTATGACCAGGATTACCAAAGGCGAAGATGCGCGACGGATTGAGATCCAGGACATTTACATCAAAGCATCGAAGCACGTTAGAAGAAATGGCCAGCAAGCGGTCATTCTGCTTGCCGGTCACAGTGGCCACGGGAAGTCGAAGACAATAAATCGCCTTATAGGACAAGAGCTTCTGAGTGTCGGGAGGGGAACATTGGGATCGACCACGAAGGTGTGACTTTCATTAGTTGTATCATCGAAGCTAATACCTGGTTCAACAGGTTATTCAGCGGGTCCAAGTACACAATAGAAGCAAGGAATTATTATCCGAGATCACTGTCGCCTTTGACGACACTCCTGGGCTTGAAGATACAACATTCGAGGATCGAGAGTTGAATGCCTCTCTCCTCCGCACATATAAAATTAAACATTTCACGGACATCTATCCCAATGTCATCCTTCTCGTTGCGGCCTGGGAGTCCATCACGCCGGATGCGCACAACGAACCCGCTCATTTTACGTCCGCTATCGGCAAAACAATATACGCTCTATATCGTTCGAATTTGGTCGATGACCTACGTGCTAACATCGTCGTCGTTGTCACGAAATCCCTGTCTTCTCTCCACCAATTCGACGATTACAAGGCCACGAAGGAGAAACATGTGCAATGGCGAATCGAGGAGGGCAGACGCAGGGGGATTATCACCGATCTTCAACGGAAAATGTTCCCACGATCGTCGCCTTGGGAAATCGTGTTCATCGAGAATGGCGGGGGCGGGGTCTCCTTGTTCCGAACCACCACAATGGTTCGGATTTCCCACGCCGCTCGTGGCAAGGCGAGTGTGTTTCCGCGGTAGAGAAATGATAGAGGGACCTCTACCTCTTGATTTCTGCTGGGAAACTCTCGAGTACATCGATACTGGCCCCCCGTCGACTCTGTTGTCCACCAGCGTTCACCGCCGTGCAGGCCCCTGAGCGTCTGATAAAGATCCTCGGCATGCAAAGCCGTCTTTTGCCCCGGTAACTATACCGGATGACGGTGGGAACTGCCCAACGTATCTTGCTCCCAACTCCCACCGTCGTCCTCGACGATGCCGCCCCTCTCCAACACATCGTCCGCCCCTCTTCGAACGCCACTCTCCCCCGAATAACATCGCTCTTTGTACGCACCGTCCAGCTTGTCTCAACGAGACGACAAACAGCTTTTCTTCGCAGCAACAAAGAACTTTTATCAGTCGTGCTTTCTCAAAATCGATGCCTCAAGGCGAGGAGCCCCTTTGACGGAACCAAACGCAACATCGCCTCATTATACCATACTGGGGACGCACAAAGAAACTCTTATCGTCCAATACCCGGCCACCTCTTTGTACCAGACGGAATAAATGGGTGCGTCGCGCAGAGCCACTCTCAACCCCCCAACTTTCTAACCCAGCTCTCATCTGCACTCAGCTTACTCTATCCTCTGAACCCTCGATGGCTCCCAAAAAGACCCCCACCGCAACCACCGCCATCGAGCGCGGGCGTAAGATCGGGACTCGTTCCACGAGCGCGCCCGTCCAAGCTCCGCCGGCCCCTACCGCTCTGGCGACCTCCGCGTCGTTGCCCACTGTCCCCGAAGGCGACGCCGCCGTTCCGGAGGCCCGCAGCCGCAGCCCGTCCCCCGTCACCATGCTAGGCGACGTCAACATGGTCGAAGACGGCTCTACTGTGAGTACCGCCTAGGACACTCTATTTTACTGTCCTCCTTTCTCACCACGCGTAGGCTACGGCCTCCCCCGTCGTGGCGACGTACGCCGAGGCTGCGACGCCGCGCTCGGGCTCGCCCATCCCAGACCTCATCTCCACCCCGGTCAAACGCACGCCCACCGCCGCTCCGACTTACGTGCCGTCGAGGGCCACATCGCCCCAACGCCCTGTGTCGCCCACGCCCCGCCGCGACGACTTTCCGCCCCTCCCAAGCCCCAGTGCGGAGGTCCAAACCGCCTCGCACGCAGCGCGCCGTAAGGATAAAGGCAAAAATAAAGCGACAAAGAGTGCGTCATTCTGCTCATGCCCCCCCACACCGCCTCTCTGACCACGGCTCCAGCCCCGTCCCCGTCCCCGCCCGCTACCCCGCGCCCCCGCTCGCTGTCCCCAGCCTTCAGCTTTACGTACTCGCGCGACGGCAGCCCCGTCGTCCTCTTCGGGCACGGCGACACGAGCTACGACGAGGAGGCGGATATCGCCCGCGCCGTAGCTCTCTCCCTAGGCAAGGAGACGGACACTAACACTGCGGGCGCGTCGACTGCTCGCCGCCACGCCGAACACGCCCCCACATCCTCCTCTCGCAGCCACGCTGATGCTGCCCCCACCTCCCCCCCCTCGCCGCCGTGCCAACGCCGCCCCCGAATCCCCTCCCAAGCGCCAGCGCGCCGACTCCACCGGCCGCGCAATCCCCATCACCCGCGACGACTCCCCCTTCCTCCAGCCCGTCCCCGGCCCCGCCGCTGCTCGAGCTGCGCACGAACGCGAAGAACGACACGCCGCCCGCGAACACGAGGAGCGCCGCGCCGCCCGCGAACGCGAGGAGCGCCACGCTGCACGCGAGCGCCACGCGCGCCCCGCCCACCACACGCTCGATGGGAACCCGCCTCGTGGCGCTTATGCCACCCCTCCTGAGGGTGGTTACCGTCGGGTGTACGGGGTCACGTCCGCGACGCTCTACAACAACCACAACGACGCCCAAATGCTCACCTGGACTGCGGTGCCGGACCCCAAAATCATCATCACTATCTCTGGCGGCAACGGCGTGCGCACCCAAATGCAGCCGAATCTAGTGACGTTCTTCAGCAACTATTTCAACCTCGACGTTTTGCACCTTACACGGCTCAAGGTCGGCGCGCCGGCGCTTGGGCAGCGTGCCGGCCCTGACCCCAAGGCCTGGCTAGTGACTGGTCTCTCCGACAATCAAATCCGGTGGCTCCTCCATGTGGGCATGGTCTCTCGCGACGACGGGCTCACGATCTACACCCACCACTTCTCCCCCGAGATCTCTGGCTACGCCGCTACCTTCGAGGGCCTCATCATCCCTGCTGAAGACACCGATCTCGCGCGGGCGATTATCGGCGGGGCAATCTCGGATGATCCCCGCATTGCATCACACGTCCGCGCCCACCGCGACCGCTTCGCGCCTGAATGGTCTGCCGACGAGGCCTTCGCCCGTTTCTGCGAGTCCATCACCGTCGCCTCCATCGACCTACTCGCCCCTAACGGAGGAGGCTCCTACATCGCCTGGAATGTTTATGTCGAACCCTTCACCGTTGTGGAGGCTCACTTCGACACCTTCATCAAACTTGTCAACAGTCTCGTTATCACCACCGCCTTCAATGGGCAAGGCCGCGCGCGCCGCAACCCCTTCCACTGCTCCATCTGCCCCGGCACAGACCACCCGACTAACCTCTGCCCATGCCCACTCGCCCCCGGCTATCGTGGCCCGACCCCCGAGACCATCGGCGCCCTCCTCGAAGCCAGTCGTAACGCCATCAGCACCCGCGATAAATCGATCCGACCCAAGTTCGAGAAAGGGAAAATGGGGAAAGGTGACAGGAAAGGAAAGGGAAACCGTGACTTCCGCAACGGAGGTAATGGGCGCGATTCTTAAATTTTTACCTCGTCGCACACGCAAATTAGATATCTCCCATATGCTGTACCTCTTGTAGAAATGCTATGATTTTTCTTGCTCTTTCCTCCCTGTCTACCCCCTCTTGACCCAACTCAGTCTCCCTGAGACGTCGAGAGCGCTTCCACAACACGACGTGTCAAACGCTCCGAATTAGGCAAGTGAGCAAAAATCAGCGAGAACTTGCCACCACTGGCACTAAAACCCCATATATATTCATGATCACTGCTAGAGCAATGCAAAACCACCTTTAATTGGTCTCAAATTAGCAGGTATGGAAACGCCCCAGGCAGAGCCAAATCAATATTCTGATGGCATCGCTGTTCCACGACCAACTTTCCGCATTTACAGACCTTGTACCAGTCACTCAAAATATTACACCACTGCATCCCACACAAGTTTCCATGTTGAAAATAACCTAAAATGGGTTTCAGGCTATACGCAGCTCCACACCCATCCACAGACGGGATGTTTCCGTGACCAAAATACCGTCACACTCACGAGAAATTAGCCCCATAGCGGTTCGGGCGCTTCTAAATCCCTGCAAAAAGTTGAGCACACTCCTGAGTTCATACAGTACTCAGGGAAATGTGTTTTCACTCTGTAAGCATATAATTCCGGGGACTTACACCTTTATGACTAAAGACTGTATTCTGTGGAGTGACCCGCCCCATTGCGGCGAATAGGACCCGCCTGCGGATTCCCAAACCCTTCCAGTCTCTCTACAGAACAACTACAGCAACCACGGGCCCACATTTACCGCTCGAACGGGAAAGCCTGATGGTTAAACCAACAAACGGCGGCCTATTTAGGCCTGAGCTTGCCGTGCCGAGAGGCTTAAGTCGGTGGGAACGACGGTGTCTCTGCCTATTCAGAAATCCGGATTAGTACTGTCGACATCGCTCGCCTTGGAGGCCGGTTAGGTCTGCCCCGTACCTGAAGCGTTAGTTGGCGCCCAGGCTACGTAAAACCAACGCGTTTTTCTTTTCATATTCTGGAGGTAGAGGAAGTGAGTAGTGGTGAGGATGCCCTTTCCGTCCCTGGAGGGAATGTGGTGCCGACCGCAAACCGCGGCCCCGAGGACAGAGACGGAGAGTTAGACAGCGGCGGCGTGAGCACACACGTCGTCCCGACTCGTCGTTCTTCGCGGCTCGCAACCCGTGGGAGAAATCCTGCGGGACGCGATGCTGCGTCCGACAGATGGAACACACAAAGTGTAAGTGCGGGGACCCGTGGGAGGAGGGCGACAAACCCAAATCCTGCGCGCCCCGTACGAGGTGCGTCGACACCAAATGCCACGCAGGCACACCAAAACTCCAGTACGGAGCGCCCTAATAGGCGGCAAAATGTCCATGCAAGACAGACGACAAGCCCCGCTCGTCACCAGCATGTCCCTGGAACACCACGAGATGAGGAACATGCCCCTGCTTTCTTTAACAAAAAGAGAAAGAATCAACAGCTCAATAACCCCCGGATCACGCGCAAAACCGCAGCGCACCTGAATGTTGCTGGGCTAAACATAAATGGTCGTAAGCACGACTCAATACACCATCCCGAGCACAAATGGCATGGTATAAACCGCCTACTGTTTGATGAAAAGATCGGTGCCTTAGTGGTAGGAGAAACTCACCTCTCTGCGAACCAAGCAGACGAGATCCAAGCAGCCCTTGGAAAACGAATGGATATCTATAACTCACCAAACCCCGAAAATCCCAGTACCCGGGGTATCGCTCTAGTATTGAACAGAGAAATTACAAACACTAAAGGCGTCAAAATTTGGTACCTGAAACCCGGCCGCGCTATCTTGGCGGTACTTCCCTGGCACGGAAAACTCACACACACAGTTCTTGGTGTGTACGCCCCAGCAGAATCAATGGAAGAAAATGAAGGCTTTTGGAACGAGCTCTGCGAGATGTGGATGACGACAGACCTCCCTGTCCCCGACTCCCTTGTCGGAGACACAAACCTGGTCGAAGAACCCATAGACCGAATGCCACACCGACGAGACAGTGCGCCAGCCGCCGCGGCATTGGCACGCTTCAAGCGCCTATTGGGCCTAGAAGACGGCTGGCGTAAGGTAAACCCAGACACAAAGGAGTACACGTACACCAGTCCACACGGAACTCTGTCGAGGCTAGACCGAATTTACGTGTCCCCGACCCTCTTCAAAAACTGCAAGCACTGGGTAATTAGTGACGCAGCGGGTGGCCTAACAGACCATAGACTGGTATCCGTCCAGATTAAGGCACCCGGATCCCCGTACATCGGTAAAGGGCGATATACTATCCCGTTATTCCTCCTGAGGGACAAGCAGTTCATAGACTTCACGATGCATGCAGGAAGCGAGCTCGAGGCAAAGATCGAAGCAGCTGAAGACGACCCAGACATAATCCAGACCAGTTTCAAGTTGTTCAAGGACAACATCCGAGATTTTGCGCGAGCTCGCGCTAAAGTAGCCATAGGGTCCTTGGCAGAGAAAAAGAAGAAGCTCCAAAATGAGAGAGAATCTATTCTGAATGAGCCAGAACCACAGACAGATGCAGACATTAGCCCAGATCCCCCACCTAACTTGCGTGAGGAACAGATCTCTGCTGCAGAGAAAGTTGCAACAATCCAAAAGACAATAGATAGCATAGTCGAACGGCAGCGTGAAAGGAATCGAACAGAAACCCGTATCAGATGCCATACCGAACTAGACCGGATAACAAAGTTTACTGTGCGCATGAGCAAGGACAGAAAACCCCGAGACACTATCGACTTCCTGCGGAGAACAGACACAGACCCAGCAAAGGGAAGCAAAAGATCGGATGAAATGGCCGAGATCGGACGAGACTATCACAACGACCTTCAATACGATGAGACCGAGGAGGATCCCGCAGCCAAGACTGTAGCCATCGAAGAGGTACTCGAAGGCATGAGCTCGCATAAAAATGATCCGTTGATGCGAGACTTAGAGAAGCATCTAAACGAGGAAGATGTTCTACGCGCCTTGCTTCAGTCAGCATCTGGGACCGCGGCCGGAATAAATGGAATTCCCACTGAACTATGGAAGAAGTTACATGAACTGTTTCTAGAGGCCTCGCGTGCACCCGAAAATACGGCAGATGGCCCAACGCGGCCAATTTTTAACGTCCTCAACGTCCTGACAAAAGTCTACAACAGTATAGAAAAGCATGGGGTAGTTAAAGGTTCCCAATTTGCTACAGGATGGATGTGCCCGATCTGGAAGAAGAAGGACCCGACTGATATAGCTAATTATCGGCCGATCACAGTCCTGAACACAGACTATAAAATTTTCACCAAAGCCTTACAAACAAATTGTCTCGCATTGCCCCATCCCTCATCCATCGGGACCAAGCAGGTTTCATGAAGGGACGAAAAATCCTAGACCAAATTTTCCTAGCTATGGAAGTTATTGAATTCTCGGAGGAGGAACTACAGAATGGGGTCATAGTTGCGCTAGACCAGGAAAAAGCCTATGACAAGACCTCGCACAGATATCTGTGGGAAGCCATGAAAAAGCGGGGTATCCCGGATTGCTTCATAAGCACTGTAAGAGCCCTTTACTCCGATGCAGAAACCCATGTTGTTATAAATGGGGAAATCAGCTCGTCGTACAGAATAACTAGAGGGGTAAGGCAAGGAGACCCTCTCTCCTGCCTACTGTTTAACCTAGCAATCGAACCACTTGCACATATGTTGAGGTGCTCCAACCTGAAAGGCTATTCCGCTCCCAGGGTCCTAGAGAAGATCGTAGTGAAAATGTTTGCTGATGACACAACAGTTTACCTTGATGCTGAAGACAGTTTTGAGGACCTACAGGCTCTCCTAAATAAATGGTGCAGCGCCTCTAGCGCAAAATTCAATGTCAGTAAGACAGAGATTATACCGGTGGGCTCCACTGAGTACCGGGCATCTGTGATAGAGTCCCGCCGGCTAAACCCGGAAGACGGGGAGATACCGAGAAATGTTCACATTGCCAAGGATGGCGAGTCAGTTCGCATCCTTGGGGGCCATGTAGGCAACGAGATAGATGATTTTGTCATGTGGACTCCAGTCATCGAGGAGATCGATTCATCCCTGACCAGATGGGAGGAAATGCACCTCACCTTAGAAGCACGCTGTCAAGTTGTACAAATTACAATCGGAGCGAAAACTCAATACCTCACCCAAGTGAACGAGATGCCTCCAGAGAACGAGAAGCACCTAATAAAGGCCGAAAGAGAGTTCCTGTGGAGCGGGAAGTCCTCCCCAGTTAGCCTTGAAATGCTAATGGCCTCGCGATCAGAAGGTGGAAAGAACCTACTGGACCTCAAAGCAAGGAACGAGGCACTGCATCTCATGAAACTACAATCCTACCTAACTCTCGACCCCGCCCTCAGACCAGAATGGGGAAATCTCCTCGACCGTCGCCTGGAGAACCGAGTCACGAAGAACTCAAGGGCAGACCCCGAAGCGCTAATCCAACTATTCCTCCAGACGTGGTCTGCAAACGAAAAGAAGTGGCCTAAGAGGCACAGGAGCATGCTGCGAACTGCGAAGAAATATGGGGTCGAGTTTGATACCCTAAACCCAACCCGCGAGATACAAGGAAATCTGCCGCTTTGGCACCATATCGGAGAAGACCCAGATAAATCCCAGTACCACAACACCTCTGCAGCCAACTGTCTTAGGCTCAACCATGGTGTGCTTTATGTCCATCAAGGTATGGAAGTCCTCCGAAGAGTGGAGGACCAATCCCACAAAAAGACCAATCAATGCCGCTGCGTAGCGTGCAACTCTGACAGACGTTCCCGTGGGTGTGAACATCCACACACATGCACAGAGCAAGTAGAGCGTACACTGTCCCGCCTTCTCCCCAAGTGGAACCCAAGAGAAAATGAGGGAGAGACCGAACCTAACTCCCAGGAGATGCAAGACGAGAACATATTCCGGCCCACCCCGCCGATCACATCCTTAACAGAGGGATTTAGAGTCTTGACACATGCGCCACAATATGTGCTACGCACAGCTCAGCCTCGCCCGCAACAGCGAGACCAGACATCCAGAATACTGAAGTCGGTCTTCATAGGAAGCACCGCAAACCGCAACGACGAGGGGAAGTTATCTGCCGGAGGAGGTATCTGGTATGGCCCAGAAAATCCGAGGAACTTGTCGCTCCGGCTGCTGGAAAACGAGCCCCAGACATCACAGAGAGCTGAAATAGCCTCAACCCTGATAGCTGTGCAGCAGAATGCTCGAGACCAACCTCTAGTAATTTTCAACTCGAAGAGTATGGTCAGCTCTGAGATGAACCGAAGACTCCGCACTCGAGAGGACGGGGGTTGGTTTGGGGTGCCAGACCGAGATCTCCTACAGGCCCTGGCCGCAGAACTGAGGGCCCGAACCGCACAAACAAAATTCTGCAATGTCGATGTCAGAGCCCAAAACACACAGCAATCGGAGAGCCAAGGAAGGAGGGAAGCCCTCGCTCTTGCACAAGCAGGCTGCTTGAGTGGGGAGCAAACCCTGATAAACCTCCATATAGACCCTGCAGAACACCTACGGGGAGCGAAACTGTCGTCCCTAACACAAGCAGTGGCGTACGCCGGGATCAAGGCGAGACGAGAACCGGTGACACGGAAGGCAACAGAGAACAATATCAAACAAATCACCACTGCCGCGCAACAAGTCTTCTCATTTTGCCCTACACCTGCGGAAATTTGGAAGAGTATTCGCCACAAAGACTTCAGCCGCCAAGTCAAGAATTTCCTATGGAAATCAATTCATGGTGCCCATAGAATCGGGTCCTTCTGGACGCACATTCCCGAGTGCCGGGAACGAGCAACTTGTAACTTCTGCAATGAGACTGAAGACCTCGAACATGTGCTTATTAAATGCCGGCGACCAGGTCAAACCCAGATCTGGTCCCTAGCCAAAGATCTTTGGCTGCGAAAACATCAAACCTGGCCAGAACCGTCTCTAGGTGGTGTACTTGGGTGTGGTTTAGCAACTTTCAAAAATGAAAAAGGGAAGAACTCCCCTGGTCTAGCACGACTGTTCCGCATCCTGGTCTCAGAGTCCATTTTTGTCATATGGAAAATCCGCAACGACACTGTAATAAGCCGCGACGGAGAACCAGTTCCGGAAAACATGATCCACAACAAATGGCTTCAGGCTATCAACCTGCGCCTGACGTTTGACCGCATTCTCACGAATCACGCTAAATATGGCAAGCAAAACTCAATCAAGTCCTCCCTTGTCCTCCAGACTTGGTCCTCAACACTGTTGAATGAGGAGCTACTTCCAGGAGATTGGATCAATCAGCCCCGGGTCTTAGTGGGTATCGAGCCAAAATCATCGCACCCGCCCTCCCAGCCTTCGGGCCGGAGGGGCAGGGGACGATAGTGCTCTGAGCCCCACACTGTTGCATACCGCTTCGTGCTTAACAGCATTTCCCGGGCTAGGGCCTTGTATTTAATTCATGTATACATACCGGTTTATAAACCGCTGTTTATAAACCCGTTTTTAAATGGATCGGCTCAAAAGGCCGGTTTTCAATTGTGGACCGTCGGCTAAGTTCGTCAATCATCTGCCAAAATTTGCGATAGGGTCAGCATTACCTTGCCTTTTTTTCAGGATTTACTGGCAGATGTGCCTGTTGTGGGGGCAAATGAGATGTGTAGCCTTGCAGATTGGCCGGGGGAGGTCTCAGTGGGCTTTAGCAGGCAAGGCAGGGCAGCGGGAAAGAAGACCTGGGACAGGGAAGCAGAAAAAATCGCTTTTTAGCCTGTTGGTTTATAACCCGGTTTATAAACACCCTGTTTACATACCGGTATTAAAAATGTGTTTTTAAGTCGCTGGGAATTAAATACAAGGCCCTATCCCGGGCGGTGGTCTACCTCTTTCCATACCTTCCTTGCGGAGGCCCCTTCCGGGCCTCTGTTCCTTGCGCAGCACAGAGATTAGCCAATTGTTAGTTGTCTGTGTCTGATATCGTACCACCAAAAAAAAAAAAAAAAAAAAAAAAAAAAAAAAAAAAAAGAGAATGGCGGGGGCAGAGACATGAGCGCAAAACTTCCGGTCCTGCCTGATGGGCTGCTGAGCCATCAGAACTTATACGAAGCAATTCACAATATTATCAAACGTCCCAGTTCAAATGGAAGTCTTGATTTGGTGGGAATCCAAGCGCTTCAAGTACTTACCGGTGCTGCGTCGTTGGGTTCATTGGATGGGGCACCACCGGAGATTTTGGTCGGTGAATCGGATGTAGCGACGGTGGTAAGTCGATATGATCATTTTCCGTGCCAATAATAATGTCGGCCCCACAGAAACCTGAAAAAATCGCAACGAAGGCCCTTCCTCAGCTTCCTCACGCGGTCATTAAGAATCTCGCTAGCACTTATTTCGGGGTGACGTACAACGATGCCCTTGGAACGTTTGGCTGCATCAATGTCCTGGAAAACCACAAAATTGTCCCCCAGCTTGTGGACGAACCTGGAGATTTTGAGGGTATGCCGAACCCCTACACGTTGCCACGCCGGAGCAGCGAACCAGAGAATGATCGCCTTCAGAGCCATTACTCCAGTGACTGGGCCTTCCGCGCTGCAGTATCCAAAAAATCTGAATGCTGGATCCTGCACCGTAAGACTCAAATAGTCGTGGCTAGTAATCAGCGGCTATCGGAAGATATGCAGAACCTGATTCGGCGTTTGCCACCCTGGTCTGCTGAGGAGCAAGTAAAGGCAAAGTACAGGCAGTTCTTCACCAATTACGGGACTCACGTCATTACTCGACTGGTTCTGGGAGGCACTGTACGAGCCATCGTGGATTCAATCAATGACGGGGAACACAGCGTGATGATTTTCCGCGACGGCGGAGCTTCGGTCGCAGCGGAGCTCACGGTTCATCTGGAACAAAATTTCCCTCCTCACGCGTCTTCCCCCCAGTGGAAAAACGCTCGCGACAGATGGATTCAGGCCCTAGAAAAAGAGCCCGTCTTCTGTCCCGACCATAAGTTCGCCGAATTTAAAGCCATACACGAGCTTCTCGATCCCACCGATCCTCAGCGATCATTTCTGAGGGAAGGATACCAGTCGTACATCGCTTGGCGGGCTCAGCAAGACAAGAATTCGGACCGAAAGGGTTCTCGAACTGGGCACGACTCGCTCCAGCGCGAGTTCAACCTGGCACAAGCCGTCAAGCTCCTGCTGAGCGCCGTGACGGAAGCACTTTATAGATTCCGGGAGGGACGATAGTTTACAAATGTTCGGTTGGCCTGCACATACGAACCTTTTGTGCGTTTGAGGATTGAAATATCTTAATATTGGTCTGAGGACAAACCATATTCGTACGATGCCCGGCCAAAGATATGGAATTGATTATATTGATCGTGCCGTGTACTACCTCAGGCTAGCTACCTAGCTAGCGAGACATTTGAAGAAACAAGGACTCAACCTTAATGACCGTGAAAGCGTTAGATCTGTTCTGACATATATGCCTACCACCACCGGAAGAAGTTCTCGCCCCAAGAGCCGATTTATAGTCTTCGATTTGCCGTGGAGAGTCTCCCCAACAAGGAGAATGACAGCCTGGCCCTCATTCCTTTTGTTCGTCAATGCGGCTCTTCTGTATACCTCGTCGATCTCCCCTCGAACCACGTCCATCCCTCAGGCTTGTGAAATTCGGGCCAGAGTCCGTGGCAAAAGGACATCCGAACGGCTTTCGAAGCTGAGCATACACATTCCTTCGTTCACCAAGCCCTGAAGGGCCTTCCCCCAATCGTCACCAGGGATTGGAGGAACGACTGTGAGCTTCTTGAACAAGGTTGGACCCGAGAAACCGAGAAATGAGGTGTCGAGTTTGAACGGGTACGCCGTAGAGTCGGGATGGCGGTCATTGCACAGGAACAATATCGCAGCGACATTGGAGGGTGTCCCATGGCTGCCGGCACGTTGAGTAATGAGGAAAATTGCGGAGAAAAAGCAGAAATCACAGATTCTTTATTTGCTCGTTGACGTCGTGTTCAATTTCCAACAATGAGTCCTGTCTGTGAGGGGAAAGAAAGCGAAGTCTGTGCCCGTAGCCTGCAATGAGTTTTATCTGGCGTTGTATTGGCGGCGCCTGGGGAGCAGGATGACCAGATTTGCCATTTCTGGCCGCATATGCAGCTTGCAGCTGGCTGATGCTAGTCGTGAGCTGTCGATTGACAAAGTCAGCTAAATTTTGTCCCATCGAGTAGTGGATTATACCTTTTGGCCCTCCCTACGTGACCCAAGTAAACTAGATCGAAACGGTCAGCATCGACAAGCAGGGAACTTTGGTGAGACCGTACACAATAATCGCAAGATTCTCGGACATGATCGTCAACGGAAACGCAACGCACCGGATTTTGCTAAGCGTGTCAAGAACGCACGCAGGCTTTTATTGGCCTGTTAATTTGGAAGTTGAAGTTGACAGCGGCCATGGTGGGGAGATCCGCTCTTGGACGAAAATGCTGTGCTGCGTGTATTCGGTGAGGACTAGTCCATGCACGTAGTTTCCACATGTCGTCGAAGACATGTAGCATAACTCTAAAGTTGGTTCGAACTCAATGCACGAGGCAATAAACGAATTTATTTTCAGAACGAGCACGCCTTTACCACAATGCTTCCTCAGACCGTGCAATTTACGTTCCCAGTCGAGCCACCAAGCGCAACAGCTACCGAGCAGGAGCATGGCGTACAGTGCGGGAGACGGTCGTATGTGACGCCGAGCATGGTTTTCGCGAGGCTTTCATTGAAATAGGTGGGCCGTCAGCCGGCCAATTCCTTGAAGACGTTTTTAGACCAGAATTCGAAGCCCAGCGCATTGGGTGGAGGAGGAGTCTAGGTCAGGAGAATTAGGGTAGATCGGCTTTGGGGCAAAGAAATAAATAAAATGACAGTGTATCAAAAGTGGTCAAGGAGCGAAAGAAGATCCGAAATGCAATAAAGCGAATACAGAGTAGATGTCATTGGCACTGATAAGAAACTGAGAAAGGGGGACGGATACAGGAGCGCTGCGGAGACTTCGGCACGTGGAAAGAAAGCGGCAGAGGGCTTATCTCTCAACGGACGAAGCGTAAGAGGATGAGAAAAGGACAAGGAGCGGTGAATAGTCGTGGGGGTGGGCGGGCGCAACAGATAGACGGCAGTCTTGGGCCAGCGCGCGCGCACAGTCTACAACGTAACAACAGAGACTAACTCCCCCGCCAGTAGCGTATGGCTAAAGCGCGCGCATCGCGATTCGATGCACAAGGACCGCGTTCGGAGGATACGAGTCACAAGCGCGCCGGAGGACGGTATGCGATAGCGTGCGAAGGGTGAGCCCGGGAGGGTCAAATTACACGCTTACTGAGTCGGCGCACACACAGCAGATGCCGGCTAGTCTCCAGCACGAATGCAGCCAATTAAGAGAGGGCCGCGCAGATGGTTACCCAGCAGCCGAGGTAAATGACATCGACGCCCATCCCACGCCGCCCAAGCGCCGTCCCCTAGGGTTAAGGGTCACACCCTAACCCTCCTGTAATATCGTGGACAACAGCTTCGAAGGCATAGAGGCGCTAGCAGCGGGCAAAAAGATCGCGGCGTGCCTTCGAATTCCTCTCCGCGTCGACTTTCGACTCCGTCCAGTCACCTCTGGTGTTTTTTTTTGCGCACCGTGGAGCTACTAATCGTTCAGCGCAGGTAGTCGGCTTCGACGGGCAAAAGGCGGCCCACATTCAAGACCAGAAAGGGCGGTATAAAGCTCAAGTCCTTCCATATTGAAATTCGCCGGGAGACTGCCGTGTCACAGACGAAAGGTCTTCAAAGGTAGCGGTGGCGGCGCGAAAGAACAGGAAAGAACCGTGAAGTGGCTGTGTTGATCGTCGTCAAACGAGTCGAACATCAGTAGGTAAGGGGAATATGCTATAAAATGTCCGATCCAAAAAGTCCGATTCTGGCCGTTTCCGTACGGCGACTTTGGCGCCAAAATCCGTCAGCATAAGGATCAGAAGACCGATTTTTCGAGCTTTTCCGTCCGCATAACGGATCGGACATTTCGGCCGGCACAACACCGGCAAAGGTGCCTTCCCCCCAAAATTGTTGCTCCGGAGGTTGAATTTCAAGTTTTTGCAGGCAAATTTATATTTCTCACCCAGCAGGCGCTGCGAAGAGTGTTCTAGCCGTACGCATAAGGATCGGACATCAGTGTCGGCCGGCCAGTTCCGTCGACACCCTGGATCGGACATTCGACCCCAAAGGGGGCAAGTCCGTCAGCATATGGATGAGACAGTTGGCCATTTTTTGGGTCAAATCCGTCAGCATAAGGATCGAACATTTTACAGTATATTCCCCTTACCTACATCAGTGACATCAACGGCTGCCGTCCGGCCCGGCGAGGCCAATCCATATCTCTTTGTCGACACTGATAGCCCACTCAAGCGGCTTACGCCGGCTTCCTCTGTGGGGGGACTCACCTGGAATCAGAGGGAGTCAGTAGGAAGGCAAGAGAAGAGCCTGGAATATTATGGAACAATTTAACTATGACTCAGATAGACTCTACGACAACTCTACGAGTACTGTACTATTTCGACCGTAGATTCAAGTCACGGGTCACAGCGGTGGGTGAATTGAAGCTATTTAATGGAGGTCACAGGTCACCGGGGGGCTTGAATTAGTGACCCTTTTACCCGGCCCAGGGTGCAAAATCTCAAAATTTCCTCCAATGTAAAAAATTGGCTCACCCATCGTGAATCCCTGGAGGGTGCTCTCCTTTGCACACTTGCTAGTTCAAGTTTGAGCCCTCCCAGGCCTACTGTGGGTGTATTGGTTGAATCTACGCTGAGTTAAACATTCAATCAGTTGAATGTTTTGAATGATAAAAATTGTGGTCACAGGTCCCAGCCCACTTTGAATCTGTTGAAAGTTGAATCCAATAGGTCACAGGTCACAAGGCCTGAATCTACGGTCGAAATGGTACAGTAGTATACATATACAGTGGCTACACAGGGAGAGTCCTCTTGGAATCCTTACGAGATCGTACCCCTGGCTTCACCGCCGTTGTGTAAATCTAAGAATTGGTTCCACTGCATATCTGCGTGAATTAAGGAAATAATTCCTTCAACTTGCCTTCAACCATACCTCGTTCAAAATTAATCCAACGTGGCCACCATTAAATTACGATCAATACTCGGGCGTGGTGTATGTACGGCACAATCGCAAGCATTGATTGCAATCACTCTCAGCATGCAGTTTGCAGAACGGGGTTTGACTCCCTGCGTCCTCGGTTGGCAATTCTTTTGGTCCGTCCATTTCTGTTTCTCCTCCGAGAGTCAAATTTCCAGAGCTATCCAAAAATTGATTAAGAGTGCATAAACCTCACCGCTTCAAGGCCTTACGACTCTCTGTCCCGCCTCACGATTTGGCCCTCCACGTGATCGCGTTTTGATCTGACTCATTTGTCATCTGTCAACCGGTCTCCTGCTAGCTCCTGCTACTCCCGCAGTCGTCTTTCCCCGCAGCAACTCGCAGGTCATTTGTTCCTGTACCCGAGTTGGCTCTCTCACTTTCGTTCTGACTTGCCGAGATCTTACGGAAATCCCAACTTCCAAGAGTTAAGAAGCTCTCCAGGCTGAGGAAAATCTCCAACAAACCCACTCAAACTGGGACCGCGCGCGGTCCATCGAACTCGGTTTGAGACTCTGTATACTGCCTGAGTGCGGCCCCTGACTACTGCGCCAATGCACGGAGAAACCGAATCGCCCGCCCGCAGCTGCGCAGCAGCGGTACGTTCCCATTTGGCTCTGTACTCGGACGGCCCAAGAGGTGTCTACTGGGACTGACACTGGCTGGCGAAACGAAGTTGGGGAGCTAAAGGCCCTGTTCGGGATCCCGAGTTGTTAGCTAGACCTCCAGTTAGCTATGAAATGATGGCGGCCAAAAAGGGTATCCCAGACGTTTGGCTAATTACACGAAAGGGGAATTAGGAACTGTAACAACGGTTGCTGATAGATGGACCGTCTACCGAACACTTTTTCTCACTATTTACACCGATAATAGCGAGAAAATTGCTAGCTAGTGTTTTGGCAGGGAAATTTAGCAAATGGGATTTTAAATCGGGATCCCGAACAGGGCCTAATCATCCTATTGAGTGGAATATCTGTTTCCACCGAACTTGAAAGTATCAACTGATCTCAGGCTGCTGCGCTGGGATGATCCTGTTACCCTCGACGCACATTCCGCAGTCCGATCTAGCCGCAGCTTCTCTTTTCGCTTCCTCCCACCTTTCCTCTTTCCTCGCCGCCTACGAACCTCTTCCTGCGGCGCCGACGGTATACTGAGGCGACAGCGACCACGATTCAGTTGTTATGGCCCACGCTCCAGAACCAGATGCCACATTCGATGTTGCCCGTTCGTCTCAAACCTCCTGGCGTCTTCGCAGGACAGGGCCAAGCGCCATTGATTCTACGTCCTCCACCTCCTCCTATACACGCTCCGTAGCTTCTTCCGACTTCACCCTTTCATCCAGCACCGACGCCTCCTCTGTCTCCTCCGGGGGTGACGATCCCAGTACTAGCGTCCTGGCCAGGAAGCTCAACACGCTATACCGCGCCGTGTGTAGTCTCGAGCTCAAGATACAGCAGCAGGACTCGAGCGATCCCGATGTGAACCCCATCCCCGCACCGACGACCGAGCATGAGGACGATGGGCAGACCAGGGAGCGCGAAAAGTGGAAACTCCAGATTGAAGATCACAAATTGTACGTCCTCCGCTGGTCAATTGGTCAATAAGTGATATCAAGTGATATTGAATTTTCAGATTCGCCGAGATGATACATGACATCATGCGACTATCCCTCACCCCAGGAGTACCATCTTCCCTTTCAAGTATTCCTAGCCGTTACAAGCTCATCATCCGGCTCTGGAGATGTGCTTTCCTAAATCTGCTGCAGTCGCTGCACCGCGCCGCCTCCTCTTCCACCCTAGCACTCGAACACCTACACGGTTTCCTATATTACGCTTACGGATTTTATACCTGGCTGCTCGAGGACCCACAGCTATCACCCTTCAAAAATGGATGGCTAGAGGCACTTGGCGACCTCGCTCGCTACAAGATGCTGGTATCTGCCTCGTTCCCCGACCGGACTGATTCCGCTGGTGTCGCTGCGGATCCAGTTTCCGCAGCTGATCCCAATCATGAGCGCTTGGCGCCTCCTTCTTTGCCCATGCCACCACAGTCTCTCAGTAACGCGCAGGCGACACGAGTCGATAATTCGCTGTCCCCCAGCTTTGGTCTCCCGGCAACCCAACTCTTTGACGTTGAGCCGGAGCCGGAGCGGTGGAGGTGCCTGGCGCGGGATTGGTATGGTGCAGGCATCGCCGAGCAACCCGGATACGGCCTGCTGCATCACCACCTTGGTCTTCTCAGTCGCGGTGTTGCCGGTGAGGAGCTGCGCGCTGTCTACCACTTTATCAAAAGGTCGCATTTATTTTTGCTGGAGCGGAAAGAGGCGTCGCTGATGATTTGGTTTATTTAGCATGACTACACGACATCCATTCCCGCCGTCGTCGGAATCGATGATATCCGTTTGGTCTGTTGCTGCTCAAGCGCACCGCGCGCGCTCGGGTGCAAGCGGTGCGGAGCTTTTCATACTCCTGCACGGTATGCTTTTCACGAACAAGCACCTCGACGACTTTCAGTCTACCCTCCCGCGCCTGCTCGAACGACTTGAGCGCGATGGCGCCGAGCAGCGCGAGTGGATCATCATGGCAGTCGTCAACATTTGCGCCGTTTTCGAGTACGGTAACTCGACGGTTCTGCCCAAAAAGTTGGCCAAACTCTCTCTGACCGATGAAGCCGGCGAAGAGGATAGCACGAAACCAGCATCACCTACCGCGTCTGAGCCGACCAGACCCTTCCTTCTAGCAATGCAGCTCTTCTCCGCCATGCTCTCGCATGTGTTGCACCACCCCACACGAAAGCGCTCGCCGTTTTCCCCGCTCGACGCTCAATCCGTACCTCACCGTCGTGCTCATGTTCCTGGCGACTGCGCTGAAGCATCCCCAGGCGCGCGCCGTGATGGTGCGCAACCTCCCCTGGGACGACCTCGCTGTGTTCTTTGCGCGGATCCCACGTCGTGTCATGGCGTCGCAGGGCCTTGCTGCGGGCAGCGCCATACATGAGCACCGCTGGCCGATGCTCACGTCGGGGTGCACATCGCCGCTACCTGAGGACTGGTGCATGCGGGGCATGGAGTGGGTTGGGCACAAGGTCGTTTACGCACAGGGATTCTGGAAGGCAGGAGAAGGAACGCGAGCGGAGATTGAAGTGTTGGACGAGTCTGAGGCGGTCGAGATCACCGATGGGCATATTGAGGACGACGAGGATGATGGGGCGGGCGGCAAGGGTAGCGGTGACGATGATTTCGCCAAGCGATGGGTGCGAATTGTCCGCTCTGCGGTTGGGATCGCTGATGTGGTGGACGGGTTTTCGTGGGTCGAAGGGACGAGAGAGTGGCGGGTGGATGCTGTTCTTGCGAGGAAATCCGAGTCCTAGTGGTAAATGCAGGTCATGGACAAGGATTCCAAGGGGATGAGCGCACGTGGACAAATTCATGGAAGGTCCAGCGCGAGTACATACGGGCAAACCCGGTCAAGACGGTGGGTATGTTTATTTTTTGGCCTCGTGTGAGCTTACTGAGTTGAAATCCTAGTTCTCGTCTCGTGGAAACCGGTTAATGATATAATGATAATAATAATTCGAGCCCAATGCCGCCTGGATGGAAACTCCGATAATCCGTGATATCGTTGAGGAGAGATCAGTTGCGTTTTTTCTTGTACCTTTTTGACTCAGTTGAATACAGTATTGAGTACTTTGAATTTTCTGGGCATCGAGCCGAATTCAGG
The DNA here is from genome assembly GCA_029233265.1 of Mycena alexandri. NCBI lineage: Eukaryota > Fungi > Basidiomycota > Agaricomycetes > Agaricales > Mycenaceae > Mycena > Mycena alexandri. The sequence goes on from JARJCM010000024.1 coordinate 534,514, forward strand.
TTGGATCCGAATTTTTCCATCATTGCGTGGGCATTCACGGCGTTTGAGTGTCAGAAAGTCAAGATGAAACGTACTAACGTACTCAAAATGCACTCATCTGTGATCTACCGCGCTTGAACGCTGCCTTTTCTGAGCCAAAGCGGCGAGCCTCCTCAGCTATCCTTTGGCCAGAAACTCTGTGCATGGATAACGGTACGATCTGTCAGTGGCTATGTATGATATTGTGCAAACAATATGCACCGAATTTCCCTCCCTTCTCTTTCCGCGGGGATCTACATCTACTCGGATGCTGTCAGTTACCGTGTCCACGTCCAGCTTCACCGTGATTGTGCCGCGACAAAAATCAAGAATGCAATTGAGCTGGCAAGGCTCAGGATAAATTTTCAACGAAAGGGTCTGTCATTATTCCGACTAAGCGTCCTGATATTCAGGGCTGGCACGCAACTGCGCGGTTGAACTTACTTCCCCTGTCCTCCTGCGCTCAGCAACACTTTCCTCCTCATTGCTGTTGACCGCGGCCTACAACGATCGAGAGGCAACGAAGATCCATCAACACCGGTGCAGACAAGCGGAAGACTATTTGTAGGCGGGCGTCGTGGCGGGAAGGTTGGTCCGGCCCCCTCTTTTCTCTTTCCTATCCTTTGAATTGACTTCATTTTTGGGTGCGGTCGAACCAATTGTTTCTAAAACATCGTCCTTTGGCGCTTAAATTCTTTTCTTCACCCACCACCACTCTCTGCTGCACCCATGGAGGCCGATTTGGCGCAGAGCCTCGATTACATTGCCGAAGAACCTGTCGAAGACACCGAGTATGTCTCGTGGGGTTTTCATTTCGTGCTGACCATTTTTTGTACTCCAGAACCGCACTGGCCCTACCCTGGGAAGATTTTGATGGTCGCGGTTTATAAACATGTTAGTTCACAAACTGGTGTTGAAAACCTGTTTTTCGATGGCTTGGAATTATTTACACTGGCAGGACCCTACCAGTGCGAGCTGACAGACAGATCGAGATACCTTTAAGCGGATTGATAGTTTGAAGATGTCGGCTCGCGAGGAGATGGGCAAAAAAAAATAGAGGCCACTTCGAGTTTACAGTGCTTCGAGGTTCGAGTGCGGCCGGCGTAGTGGGTTTGCGAGTTCGGAATATAGAGTTCGACAACCCCGCATAAATAAGACATCTATGGGAAGGGTGTACGGAAGAAACGGATTAGTTCCCCTGAACTTTTACTGAATATTCTCCACAGTGCTCGTATCTCCTGCCACGGCGCCAGTGGGCACATTGTATGCCCCGGGTAAAGGCGCCCGAGTTCCACCAGGGCCGATGACGGTAATCTGAGCATCCAACTGGGCCGCCGGCATTATCCCGGTTCGCAGGAAGTTGGTGGCGAGGACCTGAGCAGGCGTGCCGGCGGGGACGGCTAGGCGACGAAAGAACACGATTAGCAACAGCAACCGCGTTCGAAGGGGCAAGTGATACAGACCCAGGATCGAGGTATGGTCGTCGCCGTGCCGAACGACGAGGGTAGAGTTGGGCGCCTGTTGGGCCGCAAATGTGGTCAACTCTGTTGGCAGGCTGTAGGAGAAGAAGAGGATTAATTTAAAGCGAGGGTGGAAGGCCGCCACGGCGAAACGTACTTCAAGTCAAAGTCGGCTGTCATCCACATGAGCGGGAGGTCTGTCGGCAGGGTGACTGGGTCGGGGACTGGGTTGGGCCAGGCAGAGCACATGAGGAAGAACTGGCCAATTTGTGAGTAGATGACCCGGCGAGCGTCGATCTGTAGAGTTGTGGGGGAAGATCTGAGGCCATGGACATCGGTGAGAAGGAAGTAACGCACGTCCTGAGCATTGATGCTGAGATTATTATACGCAGCGAAGGTCTTCTGGGCTTCGTCGATTTCTAGGGGAGTATTTAGTGAACCGTTGAATGGCAATAAGGGCTGGTCCGCACTGAAATCCGAACAGAGCAGTGGCGACACGACACTCTCGCGGATGTCACCAAGAGGCTCATACGCAAAGAGGCTCGCGTCTCCGTGGAGGGAAGCGTTGAGCGCGATGTTGAATAAGGGAAAGTCGGGGTTGGCGCGGAACAAGACGGTTAGCCCGAGGCGTAGGTCAGTCGGTGTGACTGGCGAGTTGCATCCCTTGCCGGGACCACAGCTAAGCGCGGGAAGAGGCTCTGCGATGGCGCGCGTGAGGAGAGCGTCCCATGCCTGCGGGTCGTGATATTAATATCAGCAGGTGGGCGGGCGCATATTTGGCGCTGGAGTTCGCACCTGGACGACGCTGCCGTTTCCTTGTCCGTGGAACGGGCACGTTGGGTCCGTGAGACAGAAGTCGTCGGCGCGAAGAACAAGTCGATTTGCGGCGGCGATTTGGTCCGTGACCATGTCCTGGAACGGCTACCATCTTCGTATCAGTGCGGAAATATTGCAAATGCCAAGCTCCGTACCATGCCGTGGGGGATGGCTGCATCGAGGACGAAGCGATCGACACGCTCGGGAAAACGCGCAGCGTATGCCATGCCCGCGAAGGTTCCACTGCATTGATAGATAAATGTGGGCGCGACTGCTGGTGACAATGGAAGGCTCACTATGAAACACCGGAGAAGCTGACCTTCTCGTATCCTAGCGCGGCACGGAGGGAGTCCCAGTCCTGGATCAACTCAATCGTTCCAATGTGCTTCATGATTCCCACAGGTGTCGTATTGTTCGTACATGCAGCATAGAAGTTCGTCATTGCGGCCTGGTAGGCATCGTATTCCCCCTGCGAGCTCGGGCTGAGGGCGAGTCAGACCATGAGTTATCCGGGAGAAGGAGAAGTACTGACAAGGAAAAGGGGATATCGTTGAAGAAAACACCGGAAGTGCAATTGAGCGGGTTGGAAAATTGAAGGCCACGGGTGTTGAGCGCTGCAATGAATTTTGGGGGAGGCGACATTGATTGATCCCTGAGACCCACCCAAGAAATCAAAGTCCTGCAGCCCAGCGAATGGCGCGCCCCAGGAAAGGTTGAGAGCATTCGCCCACGCCTGCGACGCGGCATCCAGGCCAGGCCCGCCTGTGGAATCGTGCTGAACAGTGAGAGTAATGCGATTCAACCCGGCTTACCCGCATGACTACAGAGGCGATGTTAGGGAAATAAAGATACAATCAAGATGGGCACGAACTAAAAAATGAGACCGGAGGAATGCTTGGCCGGGCGGTTCATGGCGAAGCCGATGGTGATCTTGTTGGTGGCCGCATCAAATGCCTGGGTGTAGTCCAACGGGACATCCATTTCCCCGCAAAACAAGGTGGAAGGAAGCGTTCCGTTGAAGTTTGTACCCGTGACGTTCAACGATGATTCAATGGGCTGGGGAACCCTCTCGTGACAGTCGACCCATCGAATCGTTTGGTTGGTGCAGACTTTGAGCGAAGGGACGGCCGCTGCGTTGGTGAGTTGGTACGCTTGCAAAGACAGAAGGAATAAACGGGGCAGCCGGGCGAGAGAATTGTGAGAGAAGAAGTTTTTGTTCAGCATTGGAAAGAAGAGGACGAAAGAGATAGGGTTGCTGGCAGGAACGCTCGTCCTCTTAAACCTTCAAGTTTGCGTTGCTTCCAGCGAAATCAACCCCCAACACTGGCAGTGTTGGCGTTACTTACAGATGTCAGATCAAATTAAGACTTGGGGCTGCGGACGCAGTTATCGCTTGCTGTTGAATGTAATCGCAACAGTGTTACTTACCGCTGCACGCCCGAGCGGGACTGCGCACGCAGTCGAGTCCGATAGGGTACGGAGATCAATGCTTGTCGTCTTGCCAGAGAAAAGGGGCCAATGTCGGACGAGTCCCAGTGAGCAAGTGCATTTGCCTCACCCACAGTATTACTCTGTCGAGAGTTCCGCGGAAAGCGATTGTCAAAAGATTCTGCCGACGTGTGCCGGACGAGGCCTTCACCCCAAGTTGCATTATCGGAGACCGGCCTGAAGCTGGCACCACACTTGAAGCTTGAAGTTTCGAGTGGTCGACAACCTTGAAGGCTTGCCTTCGTTCAAGTGCTGGGATGTCTCGTGAAGAAAACGGAGGCAAGGAGACTCGAAAGTGGTGTATTCCAGGTCGCGGTGGCGCGTGGACGAACCTACGCTGAAACGTTGGTCGACCAACTTGAAGGTTGACGACAAGCGACCAAAGCCCGAAGATGCCGATCTATGCCGATCTCTGATTGGCGGCCAATCGTCCGCGCTACGCGTCTAGATCGCTACCAATGCTCTCGCCACCGCTCGCCGCTTTTCACAGTCTGGTGAATACTGGCGAGCCAAGGTCGGTGTTACCCCCTCCGCATCGAAGCCGAAGCCGCTGCCCTTTCCCTCCATACACGATCGACGCCGCCGTAACGCGCTCCGAGCTCGGCCTTTGCAGCTCTATCATGCGGCCCGCCTTACAGCGACGCTCGACGGCGGGTGTGCGGTGTGAGCGTGCTCTCCCTCGCGCTCCAACATGGGTGGTGCTGCACCAAGAACGAGAAGCACCGGTTAAAGCGGCTGCAGCGCGGGACGGAGAGCGCCGCAAGCGACCTCGGGCGGCTGAATTCGAGCTGGACTAGGACATGATGACAAAGATCAAGATTTGAGAGGATGGGATGTCGGAGGATGGCGAGTGGGACAAGGTCAGGCATATCTCTCATGCGTTGATTGGGATGCTGACATTTTTCGCAGCTTTGGAGCTCCAAGTTGATCAGGGGACGGCCCGTGTACGGGCATGCGTGCGCGTTTACGCTGTCCTTTTGGATCTGTGTCGAAACAAGCGGGTTCTAGGGGCCGTGCGCGCGAAGCAGCTAGCGGCGACGCACTCGGAAGTGGCGGGCACGGGGAACACGGGGCGGGCGGTCGTCGTCTGCCTTATCGGCTCAGGGCTGAGATGCGATGGATGCACTAGCCGCGTCATTGCGCCGACTCGGCGGAGCCGCGGAGGACGGAGTGGATTTAGGTTCATACCTACAGCATCCTCTCGTGCGCGTTTACAGGCTCGCTGACGTGCCTCGCAGGCTGCTGGCACGATTTTCCTTTGTGACATCGCTGGGTATGCATGGGCCGTGGACGGTGGACTGGTCCGCAGAGATGGAGGTCCGATGCCGCAACCACGCACGCGCGCTGTCCGACGTGCGCTTGGTGCGGGCGGGGTGTGTGTGTGAAGCTGCCGGAGCTCGCGCGATCGCGAGACGTGTGGGGTTATGCTGATGAGATGGGCGAAGCGCGCATGTGGATGGAACGTACGTCTTGCTGCGCGCGAGCCGGGTACACCCATCCTCCGCTACGCGTTTACTGGCGCTGATATTTCTGGACGTGTCGCGGCAGTCGTCGGCTCAAGCATGGACGAGGGAGCGCACGTCGTCCGCGTGCGCGCGGAGGAGACACGCGCGAGAGTGCGGAAGGAGATGGAGGGGGTATGACGCCTGGCCCACGCAGACGCCGTCGATGCGTGCAGGCGACGAGCTGGCGCACTTATTTCGACGCCGGCACTGTTTCCTGCGCGTAGCCCTGCCGCTAATGGCTCTTGGATCGCGCTCCCTCCTCATCCGCGTCCCCGACGATGTACGACTCCGGCGCGTTTAGCTACCTCTACCGCCCACGCTGCTAACGTTCTTACCCCACTCCACGCCGCCCCATCGACCAAGCTGGCCACGTTTCTCTCCCGCTCCCGCCCTTTGTCTGTGTCGATGAAACGTGCTGGGCGATGCGTGCGCGGGGTGGGGTGCTGGAAGAGGTGTGAATGCGGATGACCACGGGGACGGGGACGAGGATACATGGGAGGGCGACGGTAATGTCGGCGGTGGCGGGCGTGCTCGAATTCAGCGTGGCGGGGAGATGGAGAGGAGGCTACTGTCCCATCGGCAACGTCTCAGCAGGTACTATGGACCTAGCGTCATCGTCGCCTGACGTTTGACCGACCGCCTCTCCCGCTCCGCTCCTCCCTCCCTCTTATACACGCCCTCGCGTTAGATCCACCGCCGGCTTACCGGCTGCTTGGCGCACGTTAACTTCACCATTCTCCCACCCCCGCTCCCATTCAGAACGGAGATGGACTCTCGGGTGGGGAGGGACGTTCTGCAATGCCCCCATGAAATGGGTGTCTTCGCCCGTCACTCCCGTCTGGGTACTGCAGATATCGACCACAACCGGCGTTCACAGAGCGTTTGTGCGCGCTCCTGGCTTTAGCGTCATTGCGAGAGGAGGGTGTCGATGTCTTTGACGTTCTGCGCTGCCCAGTCTCGTCAGGCGAGTTGCGAGACGAGACTGCTTCCGAGAACGCGCTACCTCCACTTTGGCTATAAATATTCGGCTCCCCCACTCCGACTCTATTGTTTCATACTTCGTTCGAAATATCTACCGTTACATTACCCCCAGGTCCGTCCCCCATTCCCGCCCTCGCCGCACTCGAAATTAATTTCGGACGCCTTCACCTTTCGCATGTAACATGTGCAAACACCCCTATCGAGCACAGGTTCGCTGCCTCGGGGTGGCTTCAAGCTCAATTCGAAGATCTTCGCTTCAGCGCAATGAATCACTGAGTGTTTACGCCAGGGCGCAGAAATTAATCGCCCCCATTCAATCGCCACGTACACTAGATCCGTGCTTCTAATCGTTCGACTGCATTAGATTTATAGGTATGGCATCCTCGCCTCCCGCGTTCCATCCGCCCATCTCGTCTCACTCGAATCGCTGGGAATCCTCTCGCCGATATTTTTCTACTGTTGACCACTCTTTCATCCCTACGAATGCACTCTCCGGATCGTCACACGTATGGCTTAACTGTTTGTTGTCCGCTGCACATCCAAATAGAGTCATCGTTAAAGACCACGCTAGACGGCAAGCGAGTGCGAACAGGAGGAGAGCCGGTGAATGATAATTTATAAATCTCAATGGCCCGGCAGATGAATGCTAATTTGTAGTCCAGCCTCGCCCACATGCATGCGGCATTCACTCGTTATCTTGATGGAGCGCTCAGCTTGACTCCCGTGGCCGCAAGCCTGAAGAGGATTCTGGACTTGGGGTGCGTGAATATTATGCAAAGGTTGAATACAAACTTGCTAACGAACCATGTTATAGATGTGGAAGTGGCGCCTGGTGAGGACTGATTTGAGGCGCTGGTATTCAGACGATTCAGAAGTTCAACTACTCCCAGGGCGATTCAAGCAGCGTTAAAATTCCCTGATGCTCAAGTCGTTGCAATCGACATGTCCCCTCTCCCGCACTGGTGATTATAAAATCCTCATTTCGTGAAACGTCCTGACGAAAACAACTTAAGTGAACTTCCCCCGAATGTGAACTTTGTTCTGGCGAACCTGACCGAAGATTGGACGCTTGAAATGGAAGCATTCGACATGGTTCATTCTCGGCTGGTTATGTCACACGTCAGTTCAATTGTGGTCTTTCATTCAAATCTCATGTCCCGGAGGCGCTAGGTTGTGAATGGGGAGGACGCCATCAGGAAGGCAGCACAGCTCGTCAGGTCAGGAGGTCTGATGATTATTGAAGATTTCGATTTGAACAGTATGGTACAAACTGGTGGTCCTGCGACTTGCGCCTTCGTGAAAAAAGTCATTGAGCTTTGGGCTTCCCGAAAAGCGGACGCGGAGATAGGAAGGAAACTTTCCGGGATTATAAAAAGCACCGGGTGTTTCTTCGACGTTCAGGTTCGCAAGGTACCGGCTCCGTTATGCGGCACTGGCCACGGTGAGTGGTCTCAACCGAAACATGCGCGACTCAAGCTGATGCCTTAACGAAGGGGAGCCTATGAACGAGTTGGGCCGAGCGTTGAAGAATTCCTGGATCCGGGTTTCGGAGGATCGACGACTCAGGGCATTGGGGCTCATGGAGGGGATGGCCCAGCAACAAAAGGAGGAGCTCATCCAAGCCGATTGCATGACCGTAATGGATGTTTATTTCTGTTCAGCACAGCGTGGGTATCAAGCAGCGAAGGAGTGAAACTCCAACCCGCGACTTCTAACACTGTCGGCGGGTTTGCCTTGAACATGTACCGGGTGCAAACCGACGTTAATACTGATAGGAACAAAAGACGTATCAGTACTAGTGCTTTGACTCATGGCGGCCAAAGCCACACCGTAAATAGCGATATCTTTTAAAGGGTGAAAAGTCTATCTGATTGGAGTGCAATCCGGGTGAAGATCAGATTTAGCAGATTGTTTTCAAGTTTCTCTAGTGTGATTGTAAGTGAAAGAATGTCAATCAGTGCTTCTTTCAAAAAGCTGGGATAGTTTGACTTTCCCCCAAAAAACTGAAAGGGACACGGATTACCGATGTTGAACATGCTGACGATATTCTCACTGCATTAACCGCACCGTCCGGATTGAAGAACCATTTAAACGACGCTCAATGTTGGTGCGATAACAACGGTTGCGAGACGTCCATCCCGAAGTGTCTGTACCAGGTCTTTGGCCCGAAGCAGAAAATAAGCCCAAGGTTCTATCTGGGGGGATATTTGATTTCCCGAGTAGACAAAGCTTACTACCTGGGAGTCTGGTTGGAAACTGGTTCAAAATTCCTGTGGAGAGAACAATACAAAGTGAAAGCGGCCAAGGCCACCACCGTGGCCAATGTTTCACTTGGGCTTGACCGCTTCGTTGGCAGCATACCGGCCTGGGATGCGCGAACACTGTACATGGCTCGTGTCGACCCTCATCTAGATCTTACCGCGGGCTGTGATGTTTGCCTCGATGTGGACGCAAAAAGTTTAGCCTTGTTGGAACGTGTTCAATTGAAGTTCTTGCGTCGTATGCTTGGCGTTGGCCGCCGCAGTCTGAAGGTGGTTCTTGTTTCGGAAACTGGTATATGGCCAATCAAGTACAGACGAGTTTATCTTGCCTTGAAGTATCTGTGCTACCTTCTCCAATTGGCTGAGACGAGACCGGCTTTGAACGCCCTCCAAGAATCCATATCTTTGGCTAGAAATCAGCGGTTGTCCTGGATGAATGACCTTCGGATTGTGCTGCCCCGCCTTTACCTCCCCGTCAGCTTGAACATTGCTGTTGATTTGGATGTGCAAATGGTGGAGGAAGCGATGAAGCGCGTAGTTAAATCCATGGAAGCATGGATTGATCGCGAAATCGAGGACTCTTCGGCTAAGAAGTCCCTAGACTTCCGCCACTACTTGCGCATCGCATCGCCAGCTCCCCGCAGTGTCCACCTCACCTTCGTCACTTCGTTACTTCGCGTAAGTTGACGGATCTTCGTTACTTTGATGAGAATCTGGGGATCTTCGTGACATTGGCATATTCCTGCGAAAGTTCGTGAGTTGTTTGTTGCACGGCAACTGCTCTGCATCACGAAGTGATGGGTATCAGCATTGTGCCGAGCATGGCCGGTTAGGTTTGGGTTAGGTGGTTAGGGGTTTGGGTTAGTTGATTAACTGGTTGGAGGTTTGGGTTAGGTGGTTAGGGTGGTTAGAGGTTAGTGGTTAGGGTTCTGGTTAAAGGTTAGTGTTAGGTAAGGTATCTATATGAAAAAACCCGCCCGGCCTTATGATAAAGGAACAATGATGGCCGGTGCTTCCGGGTTTTTGAACGTGCCTAGGGTGTGCCGAGTTAAGTGACGAACTTCCCTAAAAACATGCCAATGTGACGAACATTCACAGATTCTCAAAGTCACGAAGATCCGCGAACTTACGCGAAGTAACGAAGTGACGAAGGTCAGGTATACTCCTCACCGCATCGCTCTTACAAAGATGGTTCTCTCAAGCCATAGTCTCGCGATTGAACGGCGCCGTTGGAAAGAACGTGGAAAGGCAGTTGTGCCACAGAGATGGAGACTTTGTAGGTTTTGCTTCGCATATGTGGAGGATCCCGCCCATGCAATGTTCGTCTGCGCGAACCCGGACCTGATCCCAATCAGAAAGACCTTTTTGGACAATGTTGCTGTACTGCTTCCAGGTGTCGTAGATCAGTACACGGATGCCTTCCAAACTTTCAAAGGCTTACTTCCTCGCCGCGAGGTCACTCTGTTGCTCGGAAAGTTGGCGTATGATGTTCTGAAAATATTCGAGGCAAGCCCGATGCTCTGTGTGGTTGAACCAAAGGCAGCGGCTTGACCGTATTTTACTCTCTTGGCTTGCGACGAGTCATGTCTGCAGGGCGGACAACTTGCATTTTTTATTTTATCTTATTTCTAGGTACTCTGTGCATGCATTCTGCAAAGGGACAGACATCCATTAGTTTGCTGTAGCTGGTGGACACTGGGGACTTTCACCTGGGAGGGGAGAACTCCTCCCGTACATCGGCTTCCATAGCTGGTGGTCAGGTCCCACAGGGTTATATCCAGAGGTCCCGGCATTCATGCGGCCAGCCAGTTCACAGTAAACAAAGTGTTTGATCGACCCCCTGGAATGGTGTGTGCTCCGTTGGCATCTTGTAGCTACATGTAAGAATAAACACTCTTACATTACTGCTTGTTTGTCTTCGCTAAACTCATCGTTCAGACATTTGGACCACACGAGTATAATAAACCCCCCCCCCCGGGTTGAGAGTCAATCAGGTGCACTCTCTGTAAATTCTGTTTGAAAGGCTATTGGTAGTGTTGACAAGAGGTCCTGAGAGGGCAACTTTCAGGACCCCTTTCAGCTGAGGAGAAAGGAAACCTTTGTTGTAGAGCCAAAAGGGCCGCTAAAAGAAAGCCTTACAGCAGTGCTTTCGGCTGTATAACAAAGAAAGCCCTTCCGGCCAAGCCAAAAGGCGTGCTGAAAGGTTTACTTTCTGGAGCACTTTCCACGAGGCGGAAAGAATGGCTTTCCTCAAAGGAAGAAAGGCGTGGGGAAAGAAGCACTCTGAGGACGGCTGAAAAAAAAGTTCTATATATATCTATCACTCTGGAGCTCCAATTCACGCAGAAATTGCCTTGGGAGGCTGTAGGGTGGTTCAAAATGGGGTATTCGGAGGTACAGCCTCCTGTACTGTACAGGAGGCTTGGGATCACATAACATCACACGCATCAACGGGGATGATCATAAATCCCCATCGACGACAATGCCAAAGAAGGACTAAGGCTCCAACCACTTGATTTTAGTTTGAAGGGCCAGGCAAACTAGAACGGAAACGGTTTTGATACCGTTTAAAATCGTTTTAAAACAGTTTTTCTCTGGGAATAGGTTTCATTTGTGTCAACTGTGTTCAAAACTCGTACTTTTCGGCCCGGGTGGGATATCAACCGAGCTTCTGTTTGAAAACTTTTCCTCAAATGCTACCTTTCTCTCGGCCCTTCCTCCGACTTAGCACATGAGCTTAGGAATTTCCGAGCCCCCAAAGCGAATATTCCCACGGTTGTTGATTTTTCCAACCTGAGGTCTGTTCACACATCAGTAGCAGAAACACACATAGTTTAGATCTGAGATGAGTGGTTCCATGCCTGCTGATGACCATAGGAGGTATAGACGTGGTAAAGGGTCACCGGAGACACCAGGGAAATTAAATAATGGTTTGAAAACAGTTCAAAAACTGTTTGCTTGGTCCATCAAATAAAACGGAAATAAAAACGGTTATAACCGTTTGAAACCGTTTTCAGACAGAAACGGTTGGAGCCTTAAGAAGGACATAGGTGAAAAGCAACCTTCCTCTGCTACTCAGACACTCTTTAGCCCAAATATGCCCCAGATACCCTGCTAGAGTGCCCGAAATGCCAGACAATGGTGCATGTAGGGATGGGGGGCCAAAAAACCTCGACAACCACATGGAGCTGCAAGCCAAGAAAGCTGAACAAGAGGCTCACAGATATATTCCATAGATCACACGTTGCCACAAATTGAGTTTGCAATGCTTGTGGAGATGGTTGTGGTACCAAACACCGTATAACAGACTAATAGACGTAGGAAATGTATTTCTGGCTGCCGAAAGAGAACTAGAACTGCGCCGAGCGTTGGTAAAAAAATTCCAAATTAGGTGTGGGAACCTCCTTCCCTATATAGGGGGGAGGGGGGTCTTGACGAGGGTTGAAAAAAGAAGTCGACCCTATATCCTTTTTTCCAATCCCGCTACCCCTTGAGGACAATGGAGTTGAAAGAGTGTGGGAGACTTTGACAGAGCCCGGGGTACGGTACGCCGCGGCCACCTGTGTTGAGTTTTACAAATCGACGACGCGAAAATGGACCTTTGCACCATAATGTACCGGGGGATAATAAACTGCAAATTTGGCCATGTTATTTTGAGAGCAAGAGCCAGTACAAAATGTTTCAACGCCACTTTCTCAAATTTGCCATCCCGGGATCTTCCAATCTGACTCCCAATTCGCTACAGGAAAGTCTGCATTCAAAGTGGCATCCTGAGGAATGCACTGTGCTGTGATACCCAGCTCCCCACTCCCCCAATTGGGTGCGGCCTTGTCCAAGACATACGAACGTGGCAGGTAATATGTTGGAATTAGCAGTTGTCGATGTGCTGGATCTCCGGTGATTTTTCGAAAACAACAGATCTAGAGTTTTCGTCGGATCCTGATGGACGGTGGCCAGATAGCTGGGCAAAGCCGACCCAGTGCGCATCGTGGTGTCCGGTATGAAGAACTTGGGCGCCACGTAAAATTTATCGTGATCTGCCAGAATCCTGCATTGCCAATAGGATGCAGAAGTTCGCCATTGGCCTAGACCCGGAGATATGTACGCTCCGGCGCCAGTTTGTTCTTGGGATGCAAGAATCGACGTCAGAGTTCCTTTCGTGTTGTATTCCGCGGCAACCTCCGGTTGAAAGGAGTGAGTGTGATATTGAACATGCACTTATCAACTTGTACCGGTGGAACATATCGGTATCCAAGCAGAACATGATTTACTCGCGGGGTCAAGCCCGAATTGGCGTGCAGGGGATGGGTGAATGCCGAGGAACTTGGAGGGCAGAGAATGGTAAAGACCACTAATAGTGGTACTATGGCTGAGGAATGCATAAGGAACTTGTAAGAGTTGTTGAAGGTTCCAGCCCTTGATCACTTGTGCGCACCAGGCGTTGACTACTGTACTTACTATTTCATTCAAATCGACAGTCACGCGTCACGCACCCCCCTGTCGATATCGAATTTTGGTCGAGGTCACACGTCACTCGGGCCTCTGTCGAACCTCAAAACCGTCACGCAGGTCTCCAAACTGCCCAAAAGGTGCAAAAAAGACAAAAATTTCGGTTCGAATGTCGAAAATTTCCCGCTGTCACGCAAAAATTCGGCCGCTGTCGAAATGTCGAATTGGTTGAACCTGTCACGCGTCACCCCCCCCCCCACCCCTACGATTTGAACGAAATAATACAGTATTTTGTATCTTCATAGAAGGTCTTTATACCGTGGTATTCCGGGCGGTAACCAAACTGCAAGTTTCGTCTATATATAACTACATTCCACGCCCTCTCGAATGTCCGTTGATTTGAATTTCCATAAAATGAACAACGATGAGATGTCCGAAGACCAGCTGGACGGTTTCCATGGTGTGAATCTTCCATACGCTGTCCGACGGCGGCGTCCGTTCTGGTGTCGGCGAATAAACTGTTCGGCACGCAGGTTCACCGAGGAACAACCGGGGAACTTGTGGGACACAAAATTGTCGAAGGTGCACCGTAGCCTACATCAGCAAACCCTGATTTTTCGGCACTACAAGTCACTATGTAGCGCTACATAGTGCTACATAGTGACCTGTAGTGCCCTGTAGTGGCCGTAGTGGCTGTAGTGAAGGTCCATGTCTCTGTAGTGCTACAGAGTACTACATAGTATGGACATACATACTACATAGTACTACATAGCACTCCATAGAGGAATCAGGGTTTGCTGATGCCCTATGGGCGCGGCCAGAGAGCCGCAGTCAAGCCACAGTGGTGCCCTGCAAGGTGTTGTCAATCGTGGTTCACGGTCCAAGCACTCAGGCTCCGGCAGCGGACACCGGCGGCTTGCGGCGGCCATCGGCAGCCATCAGGATGTAGTGCCTGCCAGTGGAGGCCGCGATCAGATGATGGAATGTCGGGGATATCCGGCAGCTTGAATGAACTGCTCTGTATGAAGGATCAAGCAGATATTACAACCGACATTACAAACCTCTAAGCTAAGGCATCTGTCGGGATGTGGTGGATGCCAATGGATGAAGCACGCACATCCGGTGGCATCCGCTGGATGGTCCCAGGATTCCGGCGGATGCCGCTGCCTCTGGCGGTCCGCGTGTATTATGCGGATCTGTGGCTAGTAAATGATCGGGAGTCGATGGTGACCACGTTGTTCCACGTCAGATGCGGGCGCAGCGGCCACAGCTTAGATTCCTAACGATTCTCTGTCTTTCGACTACGACATGCCCACCGACTCGGAAGCTGCACCCCTCATGGCTAACCACCAGGACTTGAACCAATTTCTTTTAAACGGAGCTCACATATTGTGCAGCCAGGAAGAATGGTTATGGGATGGAGACGATAACAACCGACTCATATTTCATGCGGATGGTACCGGCGAGGCGAGTGGGAAATTGTGTCTGGATACATACCGATATTCAGCAAATATCCAGATGATATCCCGCGCTGAAGCAATAGTCAAGATCGTGGCTGGAATACAGTGGAAACTACTCCCAGGTGCAGGTAGGGTGCCGATACCTGCACGGGAAACTACTGTCATTCCCCCTGATCATATGCATTGGAGGGACATATTGCGTCAACGGACGAGGCGAAAAGAGCCTACAACATTATTTGTGGGGATCTTGGAACTGACCATCACCAAACGCAGGCCGCTGCTGTATGGATCCGTGGTGCATAATCAAATCAACGAGGAGGTGCTTCTCGACAGCGCATTCAACACCAGGCGGATTGACATCATCGTTGAGAACGGGGACCCGGGAGTTCGACCTCGCTTGCCATTATGGCGGGCGCAGCGGCATCGGGCCGATATATGGATTCCGCCTGACTTTCAGCACTTCACCTTATCCTCCGATTGAAATGTGGAGGCCAGATGAGCACAAAGCAGCAGAGATGATGAGGCATCCTCAGATGAAGCAGTTCTGTGCGCGCAAGTTGGCGAATGCGAAGCCGTTGAAGACATGTAGCATTATGTGAACCCATGCCGCGTTTAGTGCTGGTAAAAAATACGATACGAAAGATTAGCCCCAAAAGTGGAATGTCACCGTCACCTACCCCAAATTGGCTCAGCTCACGACCCTCTGTCACCCGTCATCTGAACACTTGGTCGAAATAGTACAGTACACCTTAAGGCCTTGAGTATGCACAAAAATTCGGTGGGAGGCTATGTTTTCTAAGAGCCTGGAATGACACGGCGGACAATCATTTGTCCTTTTCCTGCACGTCCTTGCGCACACCTCGACCATGTCCTTTTCCTGACTCCGGCCGCTTTGGCCTTTCGGAGTTTCCCGCGGGCACGATGCAGTCACTAGGGTTAAAAAAAGAGGGAAAGTCACACCGGCAATCACGAAATTTCGGGCGGCCCGATTCGAAAAAAGCCGCCACGAAAGTTTCGTGGCGGCTTACCATGGTTGGAAAAATATAGTGATGGGCCCGGGCTTGAGCCCGAGCCCGACCCGACCTGGGCCCGACCCTCAGGTAGGGTCGGGCTCAAGGTATTCTGTGGGCCCAAGCCCTTCCTGACTCGACCCAGGCCCGACTCGACCCAGGCCCGACTCGACCCGAACATCACTACACGAAACCTAGTAATGACTCGGATTTGAGGCAATATCCCTTTGGGAAGAATTCTGCATGCGGCCACGGCTACAGACACCACTAGCGCCCCGGGGTAGGGCGCTGTTTATTATTCCCCAGCAATAAAAACCGGTTTATAAACTTGGGTTTATAAACAGGGTGTTTATAAACATGTTTATAAACCCACCGCCAAAAAGTGCTCTTCCCCCTGCGAGAGGCGATTTTTCGGCTGCAGTCAACGTAGTTTGATCCCAAACCATTTATTACCCATTGTATCACTAGGGTCATTCACGATTCCCCTTTTCCGGCCCTTTTTTCATTCATTCCCTTTTTCACTCCCTTTTTCGCCGCCTCTTTGAATTTTCAACCACATGAATTTCATTCCAATTTGGTTACATGGTGGTCATAGTTATGGGTCTATATGGCGTCCACTGTGGTATATAAGCCTTCCAGCATGCAAGTCATGTACCTTCAAGCAAAAGGGAGCAAAAAGGGAGCAAAAAGGGCCGAAAAAAGGGAGCACAGTCGGGGGGTTTCACAGTTGCCCTTTTTCTGGCCCTTTTTGCACTTGCACTTCTCTTGTATTTGGTCAGTTTCACAGCTAAAAAGTTCATTTCTTCCCTTTTAGACCCTTTTTACACCACTGAATTGAAAAGGAAAAAAAAACCGGGTAGAAAACAGAAAAAATGGGAAAAAGGGAGAAAAAAGGGAGTGAAAAAGGGCGAAAAAAGGGCAACCGTGAACGAAACTACTGTCTGGGGTGCTAACACCGTTGAGGAGATGGTTCGACTTAGATCTTCGACCAGATGTCCTTGAATGTGGGGAGAGTTGCCCAGAAAAGTAACTGTCCCAACTGAAAGGACCGCAGGGGAAGAATCCTTATGTTTGCTGACCTCGACAACTCACAAAAATAATGTTAAAACCTCTCCAGATCAGGCTCCGCGGGGGAATTGATGGGACTGATGGGAATTAAAAACCGGCCATCCTACTCAAGGAATATAAGCCCGGTTTATAAACAGGTGCATCAGGAAATCCCAAATTGCTATGAGCCACTATGAGCTGCTACATAGACCCACGTAGACATCATAGACCTTATAGACAACTGCTATAGCGTCTATGTGTGTCTATGGATGTCTATAAAACAGGCTATAGACACCATAGCAATTTGGATTTTTCCTGATGTGTTTATAAACCTGTTTACAACCAGACTAATAAACAGTGCCCTACCCCGGGGTGTCTCGCTAGATGCTTCAATATATAGCCAGATGGTCGTCCAGGAACAACAGCAACTGCGAAACGACTCCTCCGGCGCCTCAGTTAAAATCGACCTCCGTGATACGCAGAAGTAATAGCGAGGTCACACCGGCATATGGGGATGTGGCACAACTCAAGCGCCGCGTGCTCTTTCGACGACCCGAGGATACAATCACGCAGCGGCCGTTAGTACCCAGACAAGATCCGGTTGGCAGTGTACCTACTGCCTTGCCTTCAGTATTACGGTAAGGGTGACTGACAGCTGTTTCACTTTATTAGAGTCGAGTAATAGTTCGATTGGTCTAATTACGGCAAGTGATAGCCGACGGCCGTCCTGCCGAGAGTTGAGCCGAACCTGCCGTATTCTGAACCTACAAACCTGAGCACTATTCGACATGAAGAAATATATTCAAGGCTGATAAAACACTCAACAGGTATTTCAGGAAAGAAAAGTTCCCCAGGAAATAATGTGTTGGAGAAGTCAACAATATTTATTTAGGAATGGGGTAAATAAATGGTAGAAGCCGAATGAGGACTACAGGTAACCTTTAACTATTCAATAAAACAGCAAATTGCATTGGGGAAGTCCTGAATTGGCCCCACAACATTACTCTTGCTCATGCCGTGCTCCAACAGGAGCTTTCAAACTCCGATGACATGGAAGGTACAGGGAGTGCAGTGCAAGCATAAATCACCCTCGGCTTGCTATATTACAAGCCGCAAAGCCCAAGGAAAGCGTCCAAAGGCTCTAGAATGTGTTACTATGGCTCATCCCTTCACATTCCAGGTAGAAATACCGGAGGAAAGAGTAGACTTTCTATAGATTTCCTGCCTGAGGAATGCTTGGAAAAAATAGTGCCTTCGTATGGCAAGTATGGATATCTTAGTCGGAATCTCACTGGGTATGGATTGTGACCACAAAGGGTATTTTTATTGCGGTTTTACCAGCAGTTGAGCAAGCCGCGAGGAGCCGAGTCGGCAGAAACACGTGACCTTCCTTTCGGGGAAATCTAATTAGACCAATCGAACGGTTCCTCTATTAGAGTCGCCCGTAGCCGAACTTACACGTCGTAACCAAAACAGGTTGAAAACAGGGTGGCAATTCTGTTGAATTCGGAGGTATTTCCTTAAAAGGTGTGATTAATTTCTGCCTATCACTCGAGTATTTCTCCCTAGTTTCTCACTCTGATGGGGTTCCTCTGGTGGTAGGAATCACGTCTTTTCCTCGTCCACCATGAACAATGCATCTCGAATCCTAGCAGTAAGCATTGCTACGGTAATCCTCGAGAGCCTACTCTACGGTATCTTCCTCGTCTGCTTCTTCGCCAACCTGTACATCCGCGTCTCAAAGCACGCAAACCCAATACAATTCAGGACTCGGGCATGGTGGAATCCCGTCGTCGTCTCCACGATGGCGATATTCCTGACCTATAGCGGGGTAGGAGATACATCTGACGCGACGCGAAAAGCACACTTACCTGGAGATGAAATAGCATTGGATTCTCACCGCTGTGCGTTTCTCTCAGGCGCTCCTCAGCGGTTCGCTCAACACCGAGGCGGCACTTCTGTACTACGGGCCCGAAAGCTCGCAAAGAACGCAGGTCGTGCGGAGTGCGTTGGCTGAGATAACCGTTTTAATCGGGGATGCAGTTATCGTGAGTCGCCCATCGCCGTTCCCCGCGGATTCAATGACGGTGAAAGTCTTAGATCCACCGGCTATGGCTCATATGGAATAGGAATTTGAGTATTGTGGTTCTCCCTATGATTTCGTGGGTTGGCGTTCTAGGTGAGTTGATTTTTGGTTGTCCAAAAAGCGAAATCCCACCGTGCTCACAGTTTGCGGCGTCGCCGTCGCATACCTGTTTTCACAATCCCATGCTGGACATAATCTTTTTTCGACACGCGCGGGAGGGTGGGTGACGGCCAACTGGGCACTTCCTATGACGCGAGTGTAGTTATTTCATTTTTCAGAATTTAACTGACCTCGCTGTAGCACTAACGTATATTGTACAGGTGCGCAAACTGACATTAAGTTATTCTAGTCCTCCGGAACTCACCTCCCGCGTGAAGCTCTCATCACATGGCAGATCTGGAGTACCAGTCGAGTAGTGAAGGACCTCGGAGACGGAGTGCTGATGGTACGTGCCGAATCCCTCCCCACTTCTCGCTGTCTTTAATAACCTCGCGCAGCCCGTCCTCGTCATCTTAATCGAAAGTGCCGCGATATGGACGTGCGTTCTCACTACCGTAGCTCTAGTTCAGCAACACCTGATATAATGTCCATCCCTCGCAGCGCCTGGGCCGTCTTCTTTGGTGTTGCATACCAACGGGACTCCCTCTCCTTGTTCATCGCGAAAGACCTGACGCCATCGATAGTCGCGCTCACGAACATGTGCATCCACCTGCGCGTCGGGCTCGGATGGTCGCGCACTAGCGTACAGGGAACGAGCCGCTCGGGTGTGATGACGAGCGACGCAAACATGTTTCGGGGGACCATGGAGATGTAGTGCTGGCCAGGTTCGGTTCGGTTCGAGTTCGGGGCACATTTCTCTGAACGCCGAACTCGAACGCTGCGTCCGGTTCGGGCACCTGCCGAACCCCGAACCTGAACCCGTGTTCAGGTTCGGTTCCGCGTTCGAACACGTTCGAACGCGAGCAAAATTCGGCGACCTTAGGGCATCCAAATATCGTCAATTATAACAACAAAAGAGGCATTCTATGCTCCTACTTCGTGGGTGTAGCCCCAATTAGACTCATAACCACTGAATGACCGCCGAATGGGAAAATCCCACGGTTGAAAAGTTTGGCATTTGGATGTTGAACGAAAGAAGAGGTAAATCCCGGTCTAGACATGCACTAGCAGAGTTCCTACACTTCACAAGTATCAATGTGGCAAATGTAATGGTGAAACTGACCCCTTGTACACCGAAAATCAACTGAAGTTCATTCAATATGGGTAAATTCGGTTCGGAGTTCGGTTCAGGTTCGAAAAAACTCGCACCGCCTGAACGCCGAACCTGAACGTGGCGTCCGGTTCGGGCAATGGTCGAACCCTGAACCTGAACCTTGCGTTCAGTTCGGTTCGGTTCAGGTTCGAACCGATTTCCGAACCGGACCTGGCCAGCACTATGGAGATGACGAATCCGCACATTCTGAGGAGCGTCAGCACAAGCACCCCTCCTCCGAGTTCCAACAAGTAACGATGCGCTTGTGGAGTGCTCATGATCAGTGGGCGGAAGAGCAAACATCACTCACTGGCAGTACTGGTTCCAATAGGCAGGCTTCTGCTAAGGCCATCATTACAGGCCATGTGAGATGCTAAATAAAATGGGGCCAAACGAGTGGCTTACTATCGGACTTGATTCTATACAATTAACGGAGGGGAAGTTTCTGTCGAGGTTAATCAAGAGTAATTTGAACAAAACCCCGACCGTTGCGTTGAGGTCCAACTCTATAACTCGTCAGCACGAAATTTAACCCAAGGAAGCAACACACCGACTCATCAACTGATTTAGGGCTTCCTTTACTACCTTTCATCGGCTGAAGAGTTTCTTGAACCTTAAATCTGGCTAAATTAGGGTTCTTGAAGAAAGAAAGCCAGCACTGGGAAGCGTCCTCTTTTCGAGCCCCAGATCCCAGGATTTGCGAAGACTTGGATTATTTTCCGACAGCTGGTTCACGAAAAGACTTCTTCGCTTCCCTTCTCAGTCGACTCGGGGCGCCTTCCAGAGCTTGTTTCAGCTCCTCGACGGTAGCGAATTCCGCGATCGCAATTTGTGTCCAGCGCCGTTCACCACGACCCCAGGATTTACGAAAACTGCGACCACGACTGACCTTCCTTCCCTTCGACTAATCGTCTCCTCTGTGACTCTAGATGCCACCTCTTTTCTTGATTATTTCACAGCCTCAACCTCGCCGGAGGAGGCCACTATTGTTAATCTTGAGGGTCGAATGTATCTTGTAGAGGTCGCGTATCTCCAAGAACCCGACCCGCCTCGCCTCACCCCTTCAAAGTGCCCTCTCCTCTTTGAAATACTGCCGATCCGTCCAGTAGCCCGAAGCCTCGTCTCTTACCTGCTGTTATCTCTTCCGTGTCGAAAAACGCCTGCTGTTCTCTCTCCGCATTCAGAAACCAATTCCTCTTGCCAAAAATTATTCTAACGCATCGTGTTGAACTTCATCTGTTATACAGTTACTCGGTCGCGCGCGACAGTGCTTGCCAACAGTATTGTTTCACGGTGTATGGGTATTATTCTCAATAGATTTATCCCTCTGCGCAAGTTTTTGTCGTCAATTTTGCGTGAATAATTGAAGTTGTCGACATGTTATTGTAAGACTTGCACTGCGCATTATGGATAGTCAAAGGGTGTGCTACTGACTCTCTGTTTGTTTCTAGGTCCCTCAGGGTCCCTTCCCATCTCATGCCTAACCTTTTCTTTAGTCCACCGATATGGCACCGTTTTTTTCGGGGCCAGGGGAAAAAGCCGTGTCACGCCGTGCCGTGGCGTGTTGGCGTGTTGGCGTGTCCCGGTGTAAGACTAACACACTTTGTAAGTTGCTTTCGGCCGTCAGGAGCACTCTCAAGCTGTACTCAAGGGATCTCTCCCACTACCCAATGGTCTTCCTACCTCAAAGTGTAATCAATATTGTACAGTACTCACTCACGCTATATTATTGCCGCGGCGGCATTGCTGGATACCCCTTAGCTAGTTCGACAGCAGCTATTGTGACCAGGAGCACCTTGAACCATGTTGTGGGAGCGTACATACATCGGTTAGCCCCCCAAAACTGCACTTCACACACGGTGTATCGATGATTTGAAATTCTTCCGATGTTGCCGAAATCCCCATTCTGCAACCTACTCTCGTGTGATCTACTGCAAGCCTGAGTGAATCCATATTGAGTCTGAGGTATAAAGGTATCAGGAGGCCTCCATAGACCATGAGCCACAGTTATGTAGGCTTGGATGGTTAAGATGATTATAAGTTCCATTCATCTCCAGAAAATTCTCTGCTTCACCAAGTTGAGGATGCGCGTAAGGGTATCACAGAGCCTGTAAAACTTCAAGAAGCATGTCGATCTTCCACCGACGAGATCTGTTGCACATCATCGAGCTCATTGAATGAAGGTAAATAATTATTTCCCACGGTTGAACTGGGCGGCCTGTTACTCACGGCTGTGGCCGCTTTGTTACTGCAAGCAAAACAGCCTGTAATAAATATGTGATGTTCAGTGAGTTTCCTAACGGGTTTTCCTCACCGGTAAAAATGGGCCAAATTTTTCCTTTGTCATGACGAACCGTCTTTGTTGGGGTAAAAGCTTTCTATCACCACATGCTTGGTGGGAGAAAGCTTTTACCGCAACAAAGAGGGTTAGTCTTAACAAAGATAAAACAAAGCCGGGTTTTTCATTGAGTAATAGACACAGGTAAAACTCACCGAACAAGATGTATCTATTACAAGGCTGTTTTTCTTCCAGTAAGACAAAGCGGCCACAGCCGTGACTTCGAACAGAGAGTGCCATGTCCATATTCTTTTCCACCTTAGGGTGTTCTAAATTGACTGTGGAGAGACCTGGCTATGTCAGTCAATCTCGTGGACGCGGGACGTCCCTTCCAATGACTATATCTGATTGTGCCCAAAACGTATCCCGATGTTTTTCACTGAAAGGGATTAGCGGTGTCTTTTCAATACAATGAAATGTAAAGGAGTACCACAACATCCACCGGTGTACAGTCATGCACGGTCCACGACACGGCGGTGCACGGTTCATGCCACAGCAGTGCACGGTACACCACGGCAGTGCACGATACCGCAGTGCACGACCATGCTGGCTCATACTCATCATAAAGGCATCTATGCCCACTATCTTTAGTAGTGGGTGTTACGGGGTACTATCACCGATTCTCTGAAGCATCATTCCATCGAACAGATTTGCGCTGCGGCAAGTGAACGGCAAGAACTTTAATCATTTTCTCCTGCCAGAAATTTCTCAAATCGTCCGGCACTGCGGCACTCTATTTGATCGCAACTTCTCGTCATACCCGACTTTGATACCGATGGTTGATGGTTGCCTCACAAATAGACAGCTTCTTTGTGTTGTTTTTGATCCCCCTTCGTCCCTCGTCTTTTCATCCAAGTTCTATGCGCGTCTTCAATTCTCCCATTTCTGATGCTTTTCCTATGGTCCTGCTACCCGCGCGCCGCAAGCGCACAAACGAGGCGAGGCCGAGCCGACCGCAGGTCGGGGGAACGCCGAGCCAGAATTTTTGATTACTAGAGAACTGAGGGTTAGTACCCAACGGGTTTGGATTCTCCCAATGGGCTCGTATTCACATTTTTTCTCCCTCACCTTTGCACCTTTCTCCCCGGAGTTTTTCGGGATTAAATTGCATAGTACTCCTCTGTAGCCGTGTAAATTTGCTAAGGAATCGAAGAGGAAGATATGAAAGCTTGTTGCCGGTCCGTCAAACCCAGAGTGTGTTTGGACAAGAGCAGTGTTCTGTATTGCTCGCTCCACGTGAGGCCTGGAGGAAATTTGTGGGCAGCTTTACAGCTAATTTAAAACACTTTGTCTCCTCAGACTTTCTTCGCAGATTCAACTGAAATGGGGAGGGGACGTGTTCAGTCACCGAATGTCACAAATCATATTCAATCCCCGCTGATTGAAAGGAGAGAGATTTTTCGTGGCCTTACACTGGCTCTGAACCGCCATTCATAATTACCTTTACAAAGATCATGTTTTTATCGACAGAACAGTTTTCAACAGACACTGCAGATTTATACAACGGCAGAATGCGACACCGAGGAAGTCAACGCAGGCACGAAAAGTAATTCCTCTTTTTAAACTTTGATTACACTGGCAATCATGGAGTAGATTACAGATAGAGGGCTTTGCCGCCACAGCGGGCCTTACTGGTGTTTATATGGACTATTGTTCATTGAATAACATTCCTGAATCATGTTATTTTACTTCCAAAGTCAACCAGTTGAGGTGTTCAATTATTGTATCCCGGATTGAGGCCGAAGTCCTCCAGCAACACCCGTGCTCGATATGACTTGATTGATGAAACCTCGGCAAATCTCGGCAAGAGCAAAAAAATATTTAAAATATTTTTGAGGTGTTTTCTGTGCAAATCGAGGCTGTAGAGCGAAACTCAAAATTTGGTACTGAAAAAATCCTCGAGCCCAGTCGACCCTCCCCCCCTCCCAATTCGAAGGGGCACCGGTTTTTCGCCGTGGCGTGGCGTGGCGTGGCGTGCCGCAGTGGCAGTGCTGGCGTGTCCCGACGTGCAAGTGTAGGATTTTTTGTGGGATTTCAGGTTTCTTGCATAAGATCACAACTAGCAATGTCCTCTACTCCTTGTAGCAAGCTATATTACCATTACTGCCTTTGTAATCGATTTATCTGTAATCTAGTTTTGTATCGGGGGACACTGAACAAAGGTCCCAGTAAATGGAACTTGGCCAATATGGTCGGATTAGACTTGAGATAACATGGGTGGACTGTCGAGAGAGTTTATGGTGCCCAGGAGTGATGTCGTGAACTGGAAACCAGTATTTCATCTGCATCATTTGAATTCCCACGGTTGAGTGATCATGTTATCGAATGTCCGTGCGTGTTCATGTGTGAAAGCGTCCGTAAATATGTGTTTCTGCGCTGATATATGTGCCTTCTCGCGTTTTCCCTCAAACGTTGGCTGCTAACAAGAGGGAAAAGGGCGGCAAGAAGTGAATACCTGTTGAATCGAAATGGAGTCGGAGCATGGTCAGAAGAAGCTGGGGGAACATTTTCAGAACTCAATACAGCAGGGACAGAAAAGGGGAATGACTTGCACGCCCCAGAAACGGGTGCTGTAGTCGCAGGAGGCGCGGCAAAATACTTTATGCCCTGGTGGACCATATGCCGCAAGAAATTCCTGGAAGAAAAAATGAACAAGAATCTTCACGTAAAGAGTCGAAGACGCACCAAGACTATTGTGCTACCGAGTCGAGGCCTTGGATTCTTTGCGATAAGCCAAGGACAACAGTTGAAGTAAATACTCGCAATTGAGATTGCCTACAACAGCAACGCTCCCTGCTCACAGAACATTTTGAGGTTGGGAGGTAGGTACATTCAACATACACAGGATTGCAGATACATGTATAGATGGCCGATGTGTTGCTGGCCAAACACAACGCACAACCAAAATAGAAAATCTGAGAAGTGTCAAGCCTGGCGCACTACAAAGGAAAAGACATAGTTAAGGCAAACTTGATGAAGAATAACACATATGGGTGACCACGCAAGCAGTACGAAAGCTGCACGGTCGTGCACGGCGGTGCCGTGCGCTGCCGTGCACCGCCGTGGCGTGAACCGTGCAGAACCGTGTCCCGGCGTGCATGGACCGTGGATGTGAGGCCGACTTACAGGCTTTACAGTGAGCTGGTCCATAAAAAAGACCGGCTTCTAGTGGGCAATCCTGTGAAAATCAAAAATAGCAACCAGGAGCGCTAAGTAAGCTCCTAAAATAGACTAAAATTCGACCAAGCAAACAATTGAATGCAGCGCAGCAATGCTGACTCTTACTGACACGTCGTGCCGCGGTGGGGTTAAGTGAATCAAGATAAATCCATGTTGCAGTTGGTCACCGTTGATGAAATACTGTGAATTCTGGTCAGAATTTATGTTACATTTTGAAGTTACCAGGGAGAAGCATTGAATGGTCGAAGAGATCCCTTGACTGCAGCTGGAGGGTTTTCGGCGACGCCTGAGCGCAAGTTTCAACACGCATCAGTCTCCCGCCGGGACACGCCAGCACTGCCACGGCAGCCACGCCACGGCACGGCGCGCCACGGCTTTTTCCTGAGGCCCAATTCGAAGCCCCTTGGTCATGACGTGGGATTTGAGAATTTGCGCAATCTCCATCAAAGATCATCTTACTGAATGATTTTCCAATGAATTTCATTTATCCCAAGGGGACAAATTTCGGACGGGGGGAGGGGGGGAGGGAGGGGGCTCCGGCCAAGGCCGAGAAAAACTTTGTACTATAACTTTTGGGAGGGTGTAAAAATGTTAGTAGAGGCATGTGAGAGGCCCTAGGGAAGGAGAAATCTCGAATTCTGCTTCCCACTCACATCAGAAGGTGATGAAAGGATAATTTCAACCAAAAGTGCTTGGTTGGCGGTGCCGCCAAGCACTGCATCCAGGCCAGGCCTATGCTGAGTCAGTAAAGGGGTACGTAGCTGACTACAATGGGTCAACGTAGGTGACCTACGCCCACATTGACGGAGTTCAGTAAAGGGGTAAGTAGCTCAGCGCAGGAGTATGTAACTCACCTTAACCGAGGATATGTGCATCACCTACACTCACCTCCGTTGACTTGAGTCGGGACTACACTCACCCAGCCCACACCCAGCCCCAAATTCAATTGCGAAGGTAAAGTCCTTTGAGTCCTTCCTTTCTATTTCTGGCAGCCGTCATGCAAATCAGGCCAAGCCATAAGCAGTGTGGAATCAAGTCGGAGAAAAAGATTCATACAGTCTAGTTCATTGCTGATGATAATTGGATAATATTGCCTTCAGTTTAGGTCACTACACGGACCTACAATGACCTACATTCATGTAGACCGACCTTGACTCACCTACACTGACCTACACTGACCTACATTGACCTACACATACTCAATGTAGGTGAGTCTCAGTGTAGTTCCATGTAGGCCCATGTAGACACCTACGCTCAGGCTAAGTCTAGGAGGCCCTTGAATGCAGTGAAGGTGCCGGAGCGGGTTCAAAAAATTATGCAGGTCTAATCGAAGTCTCACTGCGTTCCGACCCCCCCTAAACTCATGTGAGTGCGGGTCAGTGCGGGTCAGTGCGGGTGCTACACAGCCTCTGTGTAGATCCCTAGGCGGATCTACACACAGCCTTCGGCTAGCCGTGTGCGCCCACTGTCTGGCTCAGTGCGGTCGCCTACACTCACTTTGTCTAGGTGAGCGCTCCTCAGCATAGCTGAGTGAAGCTGAGTGAAGCTGCCTAAGCTCACCTCTGCAGACCTTGCTACTCCCCAATGTCCTCGCGTAGTCATTGTCAGTACCACTGATCAATAACAACTTTAGAAACAATCTATTTTAAGCTTTCGAAGCCGTGCCGTGTCGTGGGCGATCTTGCGTTAGATATTTACTTGCCCTCGGTTTTTGGCCCTCCTTGACTCCTCCCACCATCGCCCAATGCTTCACGGGGACAACTTCAGTCAGTGGCTTTGTTCCCATCCGGCGAGTCAGCTTTTCAGATTTTTGAGGTTGTCAGGTTGCGGCAACCTGGCGGCCGACCGGCGGCGAAACAACCGACAATCAAAATGTCAAAAGGCTGATGTGTGGGAATGAAAAAATCAGTGAATCACTTCGGTTGCTCCCCACAAAATGATAGATGTCGTTCAACTGAATGAGCATGCGAATTGAATAAGTTGAATCTCGAAACATTCACATGAACAAAGCCATAAAAAGCCACAGTCATCAAGAAAATCAAATAAATCTATCTGGCAGATGGAAGCACAGACCGTTCATGTTGGAGAAATGACCTATGTGTTATGTGTAGCTGACTACGCCAACCTACACCGACCCGCACTGACCTACACTGACCCGCACTGACCCGCACTGACCTAGACACAGGCGGACTGACCTAGACAGAGTAGAATTATCAAGTCTAGTTGCCTAGACAGATGTGTCTGTCTAGCCGTTGGTAGGTCACCTCAACTCAGGCTAAGTCTAGGGGGGGTCGGAACGCAGTGTCTTGTAGCACATGAGATAGGTTTAGGAAGGATAACATGTACCTGAGATATTAAAACCAAGTGGCTGTAGTTGTCCAAGGGAGGTTCAGTAGGTGGCGGAAAGTCCGGAAGAAGCGGCCCGGCGCCAGGGATGGGATCCAGCCAAGGCTGAAAACAACTTTTCGACCCCCCTTCCGATTTTCGAATCCCGACGTCTCCTTGAGTTATCCCGTTCGCTCTGGCGCCACACTTTCCTCTGCAGTACATACTACTGGAGCACGAATTAACTGAGGTCGCCTTCTTGCCCGCGTGCATAGTTCAGAAACACCAGGGACTTTCATGCGCAAGGGGGGTCAAGTCTGGGGTACTGTACTGTCTCGACCAAGTGTTCAGGTCACGGATCACAGTAGGGCTCCAACCGTTTCCGTTTTCTTCCGTTTATTTACCGTTTAACCGTTTCAATTTACCGTTTAGTTTACGAATAGCTGCAAACGGTAAGTAAACGGTAAATAAACGGTAAACGGTCGTCGGCTGGCAGGTAATTTTCAGAGTGATATGTAGTCTCATAGACAGACACTTCAACCGAAAGCTCGGAACTCGCTTGTTGAAAGTGATATGGGCAGTTCTCACATTCATGTGGGTGTTTAGAGGTTCAATTTCACCAGTATTCAATCCTAACCAAGTCATGCATGACTTGGAAACATGTTCTAACCGTGGGACCCGGGCGGCAACCTGCGGCAACGGAGCGGAGCTTGAATTTAAATGCCATGCCGCAGTTTTAGTCTTGAAGAAATATCATGTTTCACTTTGCCTGGGTGGCATCTTGGATTCCTGCACCCCTCCTCACTCCTCTCAATGTCCGAGCTCTCCCAGGAAACTTCCACAACTTTTCGGTCCGAATTGTGTTGGTCCACTAAATAGTGTGATCCGGTTCCGACTGAGGGATTGGGAGTGTTTGTGTCCCGTAGATAATAAACCCTCAGACACTGCATACTGGGACTTAGTTCACCCCACGAACACCTCAGGCGCATAGAAAGAAAACTCCCACGAGCTTACCATTCAAAACGGTTTTAAACGGTTGTAAACCGTTTATGTACCGTTTCCGTTTAATTTACCGAGATCTGTAAACGGTAAATAAACGGTTGGAGCCCTAGATCACAGCCGCTTGTGAACTGAACACTTTTGAACGTTGTCACGCATCACAGGACAGAATATCGTCGGATTCGGGCGAAATGGTACCAAAAATTGAATTTTTCGGGGCGCAGATTACCATTTAGGGCAATTTCCCACGGAATGAACACCTGGTTTTCTGAACACTTGAGGTCACGCGTCACATGCCGTGAACACTTGGTCGAGACAGTACAGTAATCTGAATGATTGGTAGAGGCCGGCAAGCGGCGGGGCAAAAACAGAACACATTTTGCGGATGTAAGAATCGCGGCTTGACATGGTCGTTGATAGCTCAAACTCAAGTGCCGCGAGTTTTTCTTATGTTGAAAGAGGAACGGTTGCGTTCGGCACATTCGGCATCGCGGCCACTAACAGAAGACATCAGGGAAACATCCTCCTAGTGTGTTCTTTTCAGACTCTCCCTCAAGGCCAGTGACTCCATATCCCCGGAATTCGTTGTGAAGGGTAGGAAGGTCGCCAAAAACTCATTTTCAATCCAGTTGCCGCTGATGCCGAGCGTGCCGAACACCCTCGCAATCATTTCTTGTTGAAACAAGGGGGAAAATGGGGAGCGGCCTTTCCCTTTGGAACTCGGGACTCTCGCACGACCTCGTACCTCGGTCGGCTCGAGTCCCCTTGTGGGTTTTTTTGGAGAATATTGTTGCGAGTCGACTCCTAAAATGATGGAATCAGTCACGTGAAAGCGGACATTCTTGGAGGTCTAGAGCAAAAACTAGAACTACGTTCTGTTTTTGAATCATGTCCTAACTTGACGTAGTTTTACTCACTGAAACCGAATATCACTATCCCGAAGCATGAATGTAAGGTGTCGTAGAGTTTGAGACCAAAATATGATTCCTACTGTACTATTTCGACCGTAGATTCAAGTCACGGGTCACAGCGGTGGGTGAATTGAAGCTATTCAATGGAGGTCACAGGTCACCGGGGGGCTTGAATTAGTGACCCTTTTACCCCGCCTAGGGTGCAAAATCTCAAAATTTCCTCCAATGTAAAAAATGGCTCAGCTATCGTGAATCCCTGGAGGGTTATCTCCTTTGCACACTTGCTAGTTCAAGTTTGAGCCCTCCCAGGCCTACTGTGGGTGTATTGGTTGAATCTACGCTGAGTTCAATATTCAATCAGTTGAATGTTTTGAATGATAAAATTTGTGGTCACAGGTCCCAGCCCACTTTGAATCTGTTGAAAGTTGAATCTAATAGGTCACAGGTCACAAAGCCTGAATCTACGGTCGAAATGGTACAGTATCTCGGGACATTTGATGTGTCCAGATACAGGGGATGTGTCAACGGCGACACTCTCAAACTCAGACTCGTGGCCGTGTTCTGACAAGCTGCGACACTGTCGCTTAAATTCAACCCAAATCACGGCACTTTGATGGCCTGATTGACAAGAAATACATGCAATACTGAACTTTCAACACCTTTCCCTGTTCTTTTTCCGAGGCAAAAATATCCCCCAACCCTCACACCTAACAGAACCCTAACTTGAACCAAAACCTGAACCCAAACCCAAACCCAAACTCAAACCCAAACCCAAACCACCCAAACTCAAACCCAAACTCAAACCCAAACTCAAACCCAAACTCAAACCCAAACCCCAACCACCAAACCCCGACCCTAACCGTTCACTACCCTGCTTATTGACTGCTCAGAAGTGGGTATTCACAGCTAATTTAGACCTTTTGGTGGTGAATTGATCTCCCATCAGAGTGTCGCATCTGGGACAATGTCGCAACTGATGAACAATCAGCTCGGAGCCTGAGCCTGAGAGTGTCGCCGTTAGTTGATCCCCCCAGATACAGTAAGTTATCATGTGACAACCCAAATGGTCTAGACTTTGCCCAAAGTCTTTTCCTTCCACAACTCCGTTTACTCTGGTTTAACCCTCGGAATCCGACCTCCAGGAAGACATCTAGCGAAAAAAATCAGCGTAAATGGATGTTTTGACGCTCATATCAGCCAGTTTCCCACGGGGGAGGAGGGGGGGTAAGGCCAAAACCTTTGAAAAAATAAAATTGTAGGTGATATCCTTTTTTCCTAATCTTTGATTCCCCTTGTTCATGCGACCATCATAAGCTCAAGCCACTCCTGACTTTCCGCCTCCGATTGGGGAATAATTCTCGGCAGCACAGCATAGGTATAATGATCCGTCAATTCGGCGCGGCCAACAAGCGTGCAGAAACAACGCAGGCAAACAATATGGCTTTTGCATCTTCCCTCTACCAATGCATCCCCGCCTTCTCAACGCTTTCCCAAGTGATCCCCACAACCTTGCCCGTGCCAAACATCAACGCGAAGGTCTTCTCGTGTGATCAAACCCTTCTTCTGCAGACGTGCTATCAAGCTCAAACTCGAGACAAATGGCCGCTATGCTGGTCGCTTTCTGCTTAACGTGAGTAGCGGTTTCCTGTCGAGGAGAATACGACTAACATAAAATCCTTGCAGTGCTACGCACTCCACCAAGACGCGCAACCACACGTCTACCACTTTCCGAAGAATCCAGCCCAGCTCTCTCGCCCCGCCTATAAACCCTACACCAGGCATCTCCCACTGCCCCATCTCCGCTACTTCTCCCGGACCTCCCGTCGACCAGGCGTCCTCCGGCAATCACATCAACGTCGCGACGACAACTTCAGATCAAGCAGATCTACAGTATGCAGGCTATCCTTCACACTATTCCCTTCCACAGTACGCCCCGCAGTCTGTTAACTATCCCCTGGGCCGTCAACATCAGGTCCACCTCTTCCGGCACCGACTGGCGCCCAGTTTATTACTTATCCGGTGCTGCCCCATCTCGTCAGGTGAGGGCACACGCCAGGGTCGTTTTACGCCCCTTGCGAGACTGGCTCCGAGAACGCGCGAATCTACCGCAATTCGGGCCCATACCTCCACTTTGGTTATAAATATTCGGCTCCCCCCCCGACTTTACTGTTTCATACTTTCTTCGAAAAATCTACGGTTACATTACACCCACCCATTCCCGTCCTCCACGCACTCGCAACGCCTTCCCAATTTATAATTTCGGACGCCTTCACAAACACCCCTATCGCACACGTTTTCACACGACTCAGCCCTTTTCGCGGTTCGCTGACTCGGGGTGGTTTCAAGGTCGACTGAGATGACCCGATTTATTGATTTCTAATCATACTCCAACGAAGGCATTATCCTCATCTTCAAGCTGAATACTACACCGCGCGACTTGATTCAAGCTCAATTCGAAGATCTTCGCTTCAAGCCTCATGACTTCTCCCTCGAGGATCGCGTGCCTGATGGTCGACGATCCGACCTTTCACCCCAACCAATGCGATCTTTGCATTCTCCTGCGGTACATTCCCGGATACAGTATACTCCGTGCCACGCGCTCGCAGAATCCCCCTTGGCATTTGCGTTTCCCGAGGACTGATGCAGTTGAAGGCCAATACCCGCCAGGATTGCTCGCTGCACTCCTCTTGGCATGTTCAAATTCTGATCTTTTGTTCTCACTGCCAGCAAAGGGACATCCGTGTGACTCCCATAGGTTTCTCCGCGCAATCCAGAGCGCGGGCAGATGATTCTGCGCGGGCCGTCGGGAAGTAGCTTGAGGTATCTTATAAAATCAGAGAGGGATGGACACCCTTACAGTTACACTCAAGGTAAACATGAAATTCTTCGGAACGGCACTTCTAGCCCTGGCTCTCAGCGTAGCTGCATCGCCTGTGGCGGAGAAAGAAGAGCGGGGACTGACGAAACGTGGAGCGGTCTTGACAGCGCAGTTTGCGACCGAATCCGAGGTGCGTTTGCTTCGTGGGTCCAATTGTATACTGAGAGTCTCTTGTTATACTGCTAGATTAATGGGTGAGCATACTGTTTGTCATAACTTCAAGCCTATGAACTGTGAAAGGCGATTCATCCTCGAGAATAACTTGTGGGGGGAGTCGGCGGCAACCGGCGGTGAGTGTATGCAGTCTATCTGCTGTATCTTATTAATTCATTATCTGGAGCGATTCAGGTTCTCAGAGCTCTCAGGTGACTGCGACGAACGGAAACGCCGTCGCCTGGCACACGATCTACACTTGGACCGGAGGTATGTCTTTCCGTCACCGTGAATGAAGACCTTATGACTCTGACGATTACTGAACCCCAGGCAACTTCAACGTCAAGAGCTGTGTGTATTCCACCTAACTCGGGCCGGCCATGATGATACTGAGATTATTGCAACCGCACCACAGACGCGAACCTTGACCTCCGCGTTGGGCTCGGCAAGACGGTCGCCTCCATCGCGTCGATCCCTACTACGTGGCAGTGGACGTATACCTCGGCGTCGTCTGGTCTCGTGGCGGACGTTTCGTACGACTTGTGGCTCTCCAACGTCGCAGGTACAGGCGGCGCGTCGTCGACTTCAACGTTCGAGATGTACGTGTCACATCGAAACTCAATGAATACTCATTGACATGCGCACCCACACAGAATGGTGTGGCTCAGCACCCGTGGAGGGTAAGTCTCCAGTGGACGCAGTATCCACCTTACCGAGGTCAATATTGATTGATTCTGCATAGGGCTGGACCTGCGGGGTCGCAGATAGGCACCGCTACGTACGTTACGTTCTGCAGAACTCAACGAAAACGCTAACATGCCTGCTAGCGTCAACGGTGTCACTTGGCGCCTCTTCAAGGGCACCGTCTCGACATGGACCGTCTTTTCGTTTGTCGCGCCGACCGAGATCACGAACTTCAACTCGGACCTCAAGCCTTTCCTCAGTGGGTCGCTTTTGCATTTTGCGCCGCATTTCCCACCTGATCATTGCTCTATTCACCTGGATTACAGCCTTCCTGACGCAAAACGAGGGCGTGCCATCCTCTCAGTTCCTAGTCCAGGCGCAAGCCGGGACCGAGCCGTTTATTGGTGGGCGTTCATTCGCCCTCTCAATGTGGATATACCGTGCTGAAATCCGTGAGCGTAGGGAGTGCGACGCTCACGACGACGTCTTACTCGATTTCGATCAACTGAAGGATGGATGTTTCGAACGAACAAGAGCAATACTGACGTGCTGGTCAACTGAGAGCGTAGACGCGGTCGGTGTCTTCGGCCTTGCAATTTATATGTCCGTTGCAAACCTGAGTTCCGGAAAAATACGATGATTTCAGCTCAGGAAGAGGGTGAACAAGGCTCGGTTGCGCTTGGTGCGATTCTGCATCGAGTTCGCGGCAGTTGAATGTAGAACCAGAACGACCCCGTCCAGGTTAGGCTAACCCTAATTTGTCGCATGGAAGGGACATCGGCATTAAAATTTCGGATGGGGGGAGGGGGGGGGGGGGGGGGGGGGGTCTGGCGAGGGTTGAAAAAAGCCCTGTCGGAGATGCTGACTCGAGTTCAATTGGTACCCTCCCATCGACAACGAAGGTCAGAATCTGTTATTGGTGTTATGTTGCAGCTCCATCTCTGGCTGGCTCTGACTCCTGCTCCTGTGAATATATTGAAATTATCATTCCTGCGATTCGGAATTTCGAACCAGTGTAAAGCTCGACTGGATCCCGGGCATCTACTCTGACTGCCCCTATTATGGCATCGGAGATTTAATGCCTACATAATACTGCGCCTAGGTATATCTGAGCTCAGATATTGGATTAGTCCCTTGGATTCAGGAGCGTTCGATGCAAGTTTGAGCTCGTTGTGATGTTAATTAATTGAAATCGGACTGCAGTTGACTGAAGAAAAGCAAGCGACGCTTGGGCGCCACTCGCAAAGTAGCACTTACCACTCATTTGTGGTGGGGGGGTAGTGAGAAATCGGGATGTCGGGAGAGGATGGTCCGAGACTAAGTGGGAGGTTGGAATTGAGCAGAAGCATATTTTATCTACACTGACAGCTGCAAATGCCATCTTCGTTCCACAATCCACATATTCAATCTATGAATGCGCCGTCCAAAGAAAAATCGCAGGGGCCAAATAAATTAGGTTGTACGCACAGCCGCCTCCGCTTCAGCCCTAGCCTCGAGAATGACCTCTCGCAACCTCCGACACGCCTCGTCTGCCTCATCCTCTTCTACGATACTAAAGCTTATGCGGACAAACGGCGTCGGGCCACGAAGCGGCATGAATGCCGTGCCTGGGACGGCGAGGACGCCTTTCGCAACTGCCTTCGTGCTAATAAGCTCCCAGGAATCCGCATCGGGATTGCTGGCATGCACAAGGAGCTGTGGATGCCGTTAGTAATTTATCTGCAATGTTCAAAGTTACCTTGATGTACAAGAACATGCCGGCCACTGGAGTGGTCCACTCCGCTAAACCAGAAAGGTATTTGCGGGCAACGCGCTCAAACATATCGCGCCGGGAACGGTAGAATACAGCGACACCGGCACAATGCGCGAGGAAGCCGTCGGGACCCCATCCCGCCAATAATTTGTACGCCATGATTTGGGTCATGGTTGGTGTGTGAAGGCTATTGACGCAAGTTCAAATTAATACTTACATTCCGGGATGGACAGACCTTGTGTTCGTGGTGATGAGAGCCACTGCGTTACAGATACCTGGAGCCGCCGTGATGTATCCTAGTCGCATTCCGCTGCTAACCACCTTGCTAAACGAGTCAAATCTGTGCGAGAAAAGCTCGTTGGCTGGTTTGTAAAAACAAATAATGGACCTACCGTACAACGCGGCCTTTTTCCACATTGACTTCGACTTCCAACGCGAAGTAACTGCGCGCTTGTTGACCTTCTGGGCCATAATACAAAAATGCGTACGCATCGTCCTCGAGGACGAGGAAATTATATTTCTTGGCGAGTTTCAGGCTGAAACAAGCACCTTAGCATGCGATCTGTCCGTGGAGCGGAGAGGACAGAAAATCACGTACACCTCGATTTTGCGTGCTTCGGGTATCGACGCGCCAGTTGGGTTGCTTCCAGAGGGAATCGTGTAGAGTGCTTGGGATTAATCAACAGTCAAGCCATGCGAGGAGCGGCAGGAGAAGTAGGAGAGAAGGAAGAAATACCGACCTTTAGGATATGGTTTCCCTGGCTGGGTGGTTTCCCATCTTGACAGAATGGTCTCGAGGTTTGCCGGGTTAAGTCCTTGGGAGTCGGTGTTCACCTCTGAAAGCAAGGGGTCAGCCACGCAACTTATTCAATGAATGCTAACGTACCGATGAGTGTACCTGGAAGGGCGGCCAGAAAACCCAGGGTTCCACTGAATCGTACATCGGCCAATGAAAAACTGAGTGACTACTAACCAGATGACCGAAATGAACATACGAGTATACAGGTGTCTCGATAAGGAGGAAGTCGTCATCGTTCATGAGACTATCGCATGTCTGTTGGCACAGGGTCAGAGAGGCCTTAATTGACGGCTCGTTCATATGCGCACTCGGTATATTAGTTCTTGACTTCCAGACCCTACATTGACGTTCCAGCTGCCGTCTTGAACGCGTTTGTGTACATGGGTTTGAAATTTCGCCAACCACTGAAATTGAGGGCATCAGGTCACGGACACTGGGATACTGTTCCACGTACATCGACCAGACGTTGCACACCGGCTGTCATGCCATATCTGCATATATTATGATGTGAATCGGGCCGAGGGGCAGAGGAAGAAGCAACATACTGCAACGCCTCGTTCAAATCCTCGTTTTCTATGGTAAGAGTTAACGGATCGGCACCCTCCGCTGCGGAGAGTAATCCCGCGAGAGTTGGCTTGAGCTTCATTGTGATGGATTCGAAAGGAAAGGTTGACGAGTTGGGTCTTCCTGGTCGTGGGTAAGCCTTCGTCCCTCATTTGGGAGGGTCGACCGACCAGCAAGGAGTGAGATCATCCCTGGATTACTTTCCAGTGCCATTAGACTGAGAACTGCGAACACGACCTGGTTAAGTACTCTAAAATTCTGAGGGAATGAAAACGCGCGCGCACTTCCGTCATTTTTCCAGAGCTTGGACTTTTGGGATAAGAAGGGACCGATGTCGATGGTTGTGGCGGAAGACATTGCAGACGGAAGTCAGGGAGTCGACACCTATTATAGGCGGAATCCGATCGGGCCGTTGTTATGACAGTTTAGCGCCCAATAAGCGCCCTTCCTCCCGTATCTTTCATTTGGTTCGAGAGTTCGGTCGTTCCACTCTGATCGCAAAGGGAGGTATTTCGCATTCAGCTTAATTTGTTGTAGTGGATATTAAATCGTACCTCGGATATCAGCCGCCGAGTAATTATATATGAAGCTTGTGTGCAGGGTCTTTTGCTCCCGTAGATTCGGAACGTAATTTCCACCGCGGCGTTAGGCGTGAGGCGCCTCCGCGTACTGCGCATCGAGTTGATTTGAGGGTGGACAATGGAGAAACAACCAGACTAGACCGACATAAATTACTTGAGTTCAACAGCACAAGGAATGGTTGCTGGATTGCTGACTGCGATCATTGTGGACATCCAGAAATGAGACGATTGTTCTGGAGGAGAATGAATGTGGGAAGAGATTTTGCGAAAAGAAGCGTCCCGGGTTCCTGACGCGATACTGAGTTCTTGAATGAAGAGAACGACACGAGTCCCAAAGGTCCGTCCGCCCGCGTTTTGTCGCGTGAAGCGCCACAGGTATCGATCGCTTCTTAAGCCGTATTGAATGCTTGTAATATTCGAATCGATTGCTCCATTCTTGGCGAAGTTCATTTGATAACTCAGGCCGCGCTGGGGCGGAAAACGAGGACCCGAGACATTCGACTTGAATTTGGCTTGAATCATAATCATAAATTGAATCTTGCAAAATCGCGTCCAGTTGCGCGCACCATTGGACATGCAGATTTGAGGGCGCCAAACGGAGCCGCCAAATTGAGAGCGTAGAAGGACCGAGATTCATCGAAAGTGAGAGGCGCATTCCAATTGGTTGCCAGAAAGATCCAATGATTTTGGGTCTGGCATCTTTGGATTTTTTCTAAAAGAATTCAACGTCGTTCTCGCGCACTAGGAGCTCATGAAAACAGACCAAAAGGGATAGGGCAACTCGGGATACGCCGCACCTCATCAGAAGAATGGTGACCGGAGATTTCGAAACTTTTACGTTGACTGTTTTCAACTTTCCGAAAAGTTAACTTCGAGTCCAGTTTCGCGAAAAGGATAGTCTGCTGACAATGTCAGAAAGAGCGAGCTGACAAGGCTAACGCCCAAGAGCTACGAAGCTATGTCAGTATTTGCTCACCTTAACGGAACAGTTGACCTGGGTCAGCTTCATTTCACGTGCCTGCGAGCGACTACTTACCTACCAGTAAACAGGGAAATCATTTCCCGCTGGAAATCGTTCCTGGAATATTTTATAGCGGGAATAAAAAGCGAACTGCGAGAGAACTCGTTTAGAACAGAGGCTGCAGCGGGCAATGAGAACGCGCCCACTTCCGACATCTTTCCAGAGCTTCGACGTTAGGAAGGGACCAATGTTGACGGTGGCGGGGGAGGACGCGGTGGGAAATGAGGAATCAGATAAAAGGCCGAGGGACTCCGTCATTTGAGTCCTAGCCCACGCAACTTTCCCCCCAAGTGACGGTGTTCGGTCCGCTTGGCGCAACAGTTGAACGGGATGGAAGTTGAAGAGAGCTGATTCCGATGCGAGAGCTGCGAAGTGCGCTACATGCACGACGTTTGCAGCCACACAGATATCTGGAATAAAAGTGAATATATTCAAGTCGTTTACGTACGTACAATTTTTTTCGAAGTTCATCAGGACTCCGGACTCCGGACCCCCCAGAGAGCAAATCCACCTCAACAGATAACTGCATGCAGGCCACACCGTCCCTCATACGCCTCAGCGAGATTCTGGAAGGGCTAGGACATACCACGCGCGGCGGTTGAGAGTAGAGTCTACTCGAGCAC
Source organism: Mycena alexandri (assembly GCA_029233265.1). Taxonomy (NCBI): domain Eukaryota; kingdom Fungi; phylum Basidiomycota; class Agaricomycetes; order Agaricales; family Mycenaceae; genus Mycena; species Mycena alexandri. The sequence goes on from JARJCM010000024.1 coordinate 573,156, forward strand.
GCGGAGACCTGACGAGAAAAATCCCTAAACAGGCCAACCGACCAACGCTCGTCGCGCACGAGGCCTCCAGCACCCACGAAGGACGTCCCAGAGTTGGTAAGCCCGCGCGTCCAAGGTGGTCGAACACGATGTGCCCTACATCCGCGACGGCCCCACCACTCCAGCTCGTAGCGAGCGGGCCGGACATCCGAGGAGACGATGCAATGCCAGGTTGGCGGTGGCACAGGATGTAAGGCGCAGCATTGCAGGTGGTCGAGGACGAGAAGTCCGAACGTCAGCGGCGGACTCCCGCTCCCCACCACACGAAAAATCCAAAAGCGTTCCAAAGTCTGGATGGGTTAGGGGCGAGTGCACCGAGGACGCAGGAGAGACATAGCGGAAGCGCTAAACCCCACTCGCAACAGTGGTCGAGCACAAAGCATCGCCTGCCGCCGCCCGACCGAGAAAAAAAGTGTGGAAGGTCCAGATCGACCCCAACACGGGGACGCTCGTCGAGCACGAGGGTCATGACTAGGCATGAGCAGCGCCCCGGAAGCGATAAGACGCAGATCGAAAGGTGGGCGAGGATGCGTGGCTCCATCCACCGGCGCGTATATCCCGAGATGGATAAGAAGATAGCCCGAGTGAAAACAGGTCGGGGGCGGCGCGGATAGCGGAGAAACGAAGGTAAATCGAAGCAAGAAGATAAACAAAGAACAAAGGAATAAAAAGCTGCAAAAGAAGAGGTAGGGGTCGTGTTTTCCTTTTTGGGAAATACCTCGTGCTTGAACGCCTCCACGCCTAAACGCGACACAAAAAGTAAGGAACGGAAATCGCACGCACCACCATGCCCCCCGGCTTTCAAACTCAACACCTCCGTCACGCTCCTCTCCGCAAACCCAAAACACGCCGCAGGACACCACCGCCCACACACGTCGCACGCGATGGAGATGCCAATCGTCGAGCGTGGAGGCGCGGATTTTCGTTGCCCGACTTGGTGGCGTCGGCGTTGCCGTTCCGTTTCCGTTGGCTTGGGCTAGGTCTTACTCGTGCGGAGGTGAGGCCGACGGAGGTGAATGGAACGCTGACGCCGTGACTGTAACGACTAACCAGCGCGCGCCGCGCGAATGCCGCCGCCCCCATCCCTATGCGACGCCCGATGCCATTCACCGGGGTGCGGGGCGTGTCGAGTCGTCGTCGGTGGTGCAGTAACCCGATTATCTCAGGAAGCTCGGAGGGTGGAGAGGCAGAATTCGGAGTTTGGGTGAGGAAGGAGAGAAAGATCATTGCGTGGCGGTGCCGTTGTGCTTGGCTAGGGTGGGCGGGGTAAATAGAGGGCCGGGTTGCCGCGAGCCAACAACAAGCCAACAACTCGTCTTGCACTCGTCGACTCTGGACCGAATTCGGTGGCAACGCTCCTGCTTACCCATTGAAAATCTCTGCCAAACTAATATTCAGGCACCAATCTCTGGAACATTCAAGATTCTATCGAACTCCATTAATATTTCCCGAAGAATTCAAGCCGCAGGCAGCAGATACTTATCGGAGGAATCCAGTCCGGTCGCAGTATTTTATTGATGACGGTTTACACGTTGGCAACTCAAATTCTCAAACTTGCCGCAATTGAAGAGCACGGAACAAAAAAATGTCAAATGCATTCAATCGGACTCGGAGCCGTAGACTATTGGTTGACTTCCCATAAGGATAGAAGTTTTTCTTTTGAATATTTTCGCATTTCCGGCAGCGATGCCGAGGCAGCTGTCAGGACCCCATCACTTCGGGGGACACAAAAGCGGTAAGGATTTATTCGAATCTACTATAATCTGGAGAGGGGGGGGGTACCCCTCTCCAGATTAGAATAAAGATGAATAAACTGTTTGGCGGTGCAACGATGCTTCCCGCCGTTGTCTTCGACGTCCAAGTGGCCAATTTGCCCCATGAAAAATTCAGTGGGCTCTCGTCGCGTCTCGGAGCCCATTCCGGCCGGACTTCTTCCAAAACGGCTGAACTCATATTACGATTTTATTCGTGTGAACAGTTGGCTTTTGACGCGTAGGTTGAATATTCTAAACTGGGCTACCATCACTGGCACCCTCAAATAAGCTCAGAAAACCTGGAAACTATATTCTACCCTTATGGGAAGTCACCCATTTCGCGAGAGAAGTTTCAACAAAAAATGGTAAAGCAAAGACATCCGGGCTAGGTGATCGCATGGGTGGAAGAAATTTGGAACAAGCACGGAACGAAGCAAAACGGTATGGCGGTCGGAGTGCCCCTTTAATAAAACAGGGGTAAAGTGTCCAATTTTGGCCACATTTTGACGTACCAAGAGATGAAATTCACCCAAATGAAAACAAACTTTGTGTATGCTCAATCTCGGTCTCTTTTTTTCAGACCCAGAAAGAAAAAAAAATTGGTTCACTGAAAAAAAAAAATCTGGTCCATCACAAAATTTCGAAGTTGTACTAAAAAGTTTAGACTTAAGAAAAAAAAGATCAAACCATGGCTTTTTTTTTCCGCCAACCACAAAAGTTTTCCAACTCAACCAACAAACTTTCGGAGGTAAGTGGCAGTGCTAACCCTAATTTGATTATTTGATCCAGTACGTAACGAGGTTTTACGCCTCTACCTCCACAGTCACTGATGCACGCTACCACAGTTCCGTGTTGGGATATCAAGCGGAACACCTGCGGGCCGCTGCACTGCGGCTGCAGCAGAATGCTGTGTACAACTTCAAGTTGATTTGGATTCACCGTGTGATTCTGTTCAATGTCTTGGCATCTACTTATGCGGCCGACTTTTGTATAAGTAGCGCAGTAATTTATCGAGACCTCTGCAGTTTTGCAGAGGGTTCACTGTGAACCGTAGCAACGTCAGCTGAAAATCCAACAATCGGCTCTCCCACTATAGTCCACGGTTTACTGGGAAAATGGTGGTCATTCTCGAGATCTCTCCAATGGTGTTCAATCCCACTCACAGCTGGGCATTTAGTGCAGCAGGTATCATATGGGGGAGCTCAACGTTGCATGATGGTACCGTGCCTATGCCCCTGATGGAGTACAGAAAGGCATCAAGCTCCACTTGCTGTCTGCATCTGCATTCCATGCCAGCGGAAGGTGCCAAGCATTCCGGTGTAACAGAGCCCATTGCAGAGTTTTGAAAAAGCCCAGGGACTCGGACCAACAAATTGCAAAATAGAGCAGAAATGCATGGTGTTTGGTCCATAGGGGAAGAGCATCAAGAGTTCCGGACCCTCCAAGAGAGGCACAAAGCTGACAATGGATTTTCGATCCTTGGCCAGTCATTAGAGGATAAGGTGTTGAATGAGACCCTGGAATCAATGGGATGAAGGTGTTATATCCGAGCTGAGGGGGTTAGGATATGGGCCAACTGAACGATCAGACACCTTCCGAACCGGAGCTGAGGGCCGGACAGAACGGAACCAGAGACCGGGGTCGGATGATGAAGATCGGCGGGCTGGATGACACAACGCGACAGGTCATGCGCGAGCATACTGCCTTAGTCTTCGGAGATAGACAGAGGGATGAAGGGAGTGGTCCGGACCAGAGGTGTGATGGGTCCGATGGGTCCGGGCTCCGGATCGGAGTGATTGGAGTGCCGGAGCGTCGGAGTGTGGAGCGCGGGACACAGAGAACTGGGGGACCGGAGTAGCGCTACACAACAGGGAGACATAGTGTGAGCATACTTCCCTTCGTCCAGATGGACAGGAGTAAGCGGGTGAGGTCCGCAGTGGGTTCTGGACAGAGACTCAGATTACTTCACGAGGAACGGGGTGAAGCAACTTTAATAATCAAACTGATTTACAAAGAGTAGACTAAGAGATTAAATAGTAAACGGCTAATTGTAATGCATAAAGGAGATAGGTAATGAAGCATGTGGATGTAACAATAAAGGTGAGTAGAAGATGTGGACGCAACAATAAAGCTGAGTACCAAAAGGAGGAGAAGAAGTCAGGTGACTGATAAGAAGTACTGGAACAATGAGTAAGAAGTACTGGAACAATAAGTAAGAAGTAAGGAACATGTCGGACCATTATGAAACGAGTTGGATGGTGCCATAGCACGGAATCCAAACCCGCGTGGTTACTCCTGACAGCTCCGTGATGCGGAGCGGAGCGTGACCATAGTGTGACAGCAGGATCAGAGTGCGAGTCCCATGCGTGATATATCACAGGAGACACAGGACATGGTGTATGGTGTGCAATCCGACTCGGAATGATGTTCGGGACGAATTGGGTAATCCGGAGTGATTGGTCAGCTCGGAGTGAGGTCCGAAGCAGGTCCGAAGCATCGATGCATAGATGTGCTGACTCCTACGATACCCCGAAAACTCGGGAGTGAATCTCAGAACGGAGTCATTGCGCCGCACTCGGACCTTCGTCCGAGTTATCCGTGCATGGATGTAACAGAAGGCCCAAATTGAGGTTCCGAATCTGAGTCTGAGAGCAGAGCATGGAAGGAATAGTAGAGATTGACCACTGGCCCAAAGGGTGGGATCCCGACAAGAGGTGTGGTGAACCTATCCTGTAGACCATCACCAAGGAAGATGGTTCAGAAGATGTACGAGTGCACAGGATGTTGCCATAGATGGCTCCAGGCTAACCAGTGCACAGTCACGCAGGCATTCAGGCTCATCTACCATAAACTGGAGGGTGTTGCCTATGAATTTCTGCTGCAGCGGCCTGTGGGTGTTCCACTTGATATTCCAACATGGATAACCTAGGACTGCAGCAGCATGCACCAGTGACTGTGGAGGTGGAGGTGTAAAACCTTGTTATGTACACCAGATCAAGCAATCAAATTAGGGTTAGCACCGCCACTTACCGCTGAAAGTTTGTTGGTCTAGTTGGAAAACTTTTTTGGTCGGCGGAAAAAAGGGCCATGGTTTAATTTTTTTTCCCTGAGGTCTAAACTTTTTAGTACAACTTCGAAAAAAATTACGATGGACCAGACTTTTTTTTCAGTGAACTGATTTTTTTTTTCTGGGTCTGAAAAAAAAAAGAGCATACAAGAAGTTTGTTTTCATTCAGGTGAATTTCATCTCTTGGTACATCAAAATGTGGCCAAAATCGGACACTTTACCCCTGTTTTATTAAAGGGGCACTCCGACCGCCATAAAACGGTACTTCTGGGATGCATCTGTCAAACAGAAACAGCATAGTGAGTCAGTGTCTTTCCCAGCACTCAAGTCAAACTCAAGTTTGACTCACTCATCAGGAGTTCTTCACGTCCGTCGAAAATTTGAACGTCTGAGAGAATTTCCCATCCGCGGTCGAAGTGATCCTCCTCGATGTGGTCTTCTCCTCCTCGGTGTGAACCGTCATCGGCTTCCCGTTCGGACCGGTCACAACGTGTGACCTCTGCGACTGTGTTTTCTCCTCAGAGCCGACGCTCATCAGCTCCGGCTCGAATCCTTTGCCAGCCGGCCGTGGGCGAAGAGTAACTTCCGCAGTAACAGCGGACGACGACCTCGAGAATGCCCGCCCATGAAGTCCTTCTCTTCCATCGCCGTGCGCAGGTTCTGCATACTTTGACCGTATTGCGCCTGCATTTTATCGACTTCACTGCGATACGTGGTGTTCTCCGACTCAGAACGCTCCATCTCGACGTCCGTCTTGGAAAAGGTGTCTTGATAGTCGTGAAGGTAGTGCAGCTCGTCCTCTATCTTGGCTGCAGCCCGCGTGAATGCCCTCGATCTATCGTTGCGGTCCCTCAGGTTCTCTCTCTCCAAGTTTGCGATCGTCTCATCCTTCTCCTCGAGCCGCCTGTAGAACGTCTGCTCCTCTTCACGATGACGGCGTTCAATACGCAAGATCTGCGTCTTCGTATCCAAAGTCATACGGGTGATCTCCTCCCGCATACGCACAATCATGAAAGGACGCCGGCAATGCGTCCTCACTGATTCAGACAGACAGACAGGAACAGTGATCTAGATTGTCGTAGTGTAAGTGAAAGACAAGATAGGAATACATGAAAGAAATGGTAACCTAGATTGTCGTAGTGTAAGTGAAAGACAAGATAAAGAAGAACAAATAACATCAGGGTCTTAAATACTGGGACCAACCATCTTTGATGGTTAGGAACAAACTCGGACCGGATTTCCGTCAACTGCTGTAAGTGCCAGACTTACACTCTCCCCCACTTCAAAAAATTTGAATGGGTTACGACTCTTCTTCTTCTTCCTCCCACACATCCAGTGCAATTGTGTCTTGCATCTCTTGACCAGGGACCCACTCATCGAATTCTGCACCATATCCTTCCCAACGTACCAAGTATTGCTTGCCACGTCCACGTCTCCTTTCATCCACTATCTTCTCAACCTTCCATTCAACTGCACCATCAGGTGTAATGACTGGCCCTGGCCGGACTGGTTCACGAGTTGGAAAAAGTATAGGGTCATTAGGGATGTGGCGTTTCAGTAGATGAGCATGGAATCCTGGGAATAGTTGGGGGTTGTTGGGAAGTTTCAAGGTGTATTCAGATCGCTCCGGAAAAGCCTTGACAACCTCATATGGGCCATCATCTCGAGGCATGAATTTGGCTACTCGTTTAGTTCCCTTTCGCTTGTAATCACGACGGCGATTCGTGGTTGAGAGCATAACTCGGTCCCCAATTTGGTATACATCCTCAGTTGTGCGATGCATATTTGCATGATAAGCCTGTCTGACTTTAGCTGCTGCCAAGCTATCCTGGGCTGTTTGCACATCCAACTCAAGTTGTTCAATGAGTGACCGAGCATCCAATTCTTCTACAGTCTCTCCACCCATGGCAGGTGCAAGAGCGGGAATAATCCGAGGTGAATGACCAGATTTCAACTGGAATGGAGAAAATCCAGTGGATGCATTGAGAGAGTTCATTATGGCAAAGCGGACACGTGGTAGTGAGGCGTGCCAGCCCTTCTGATTTCGGTCTACATGGTAGCGGATGGCCTGAACAACTGTTTTATTGGTGCGTTCACTGCCTCCATCCGTTTCCGGATGGTAAGATGTGGACATCTTCAGTTTTACTCCTGTAAGCTTGTGTAAGGCCTCCCAGAGTTTGGATGTGAACGCCTTGTCGCGGTCAGAGATGAGGTTTTTCATCAGCCCATTCTCACAGTACCACTTGTTGAACAAGACCAGTGCTGTCTGTTCTGCAGTATCGTCAGAGTGTACAGCGGCAATCTGTACATCTGCACCCATGAGGTCGGTCATAGTGAGGATCATGTCAAAACCCTCATCCATTGGTAAGGGCCCAATGAAGTCCAATGCTACATTTTCGAATCGGCTGTCTGGGACTGGAAGTGGATGCAAGGGTCCAACAGGTTTCTTTGTTCTACTTTTGTTCCGTTGGCAGTCGACACATGAGGGGATATATGCATCCTCAAGATCCCGTCTCATGTTGGGCCAATAGAATGAATTTCTCAGAGCGGCATAACTCTTTGTGAACCCGAAATGTCCAAGAGAGTCATGGGCGAGATGATAGAGAAGTTCCCGCACTGCAGAATCCTTAGGAATGACTAGCCTGTCACCAATATACACAAGGTTCTGACCCGGGCTTCGGCGGACACCTGAGATGCTTCCGGCTGTGATACCAGCCTCAAGTTGCTTAGTAAATTCATCTGTATCATACGCGGCAGAGATCCGACGTAAGAATTCTTCATCAGCAGATATATTGAGAGTTCCTGCGGCAACCGGAATTTTATCTCTCTGAGGAAGGTGTGTCCGTGAAAGCAGTACAGCTGCAACCAGAGGTGTCATTGCTGAACTTTCATCTTCAAGGTTTGGTAGACGAGACAGAGCATCTGCAACAGAGTTATCCTCCCCTTTGACATAGTGGATTTCATAGTCAAAGTCGGCCATATACATGGACCAGCGAGACTGTCGGCGAGACATATCCTTCTGAGCTTGGAAGTATTCCAAGGTACGATGATCTGTCATAACCTTGAAATGGACATTGAGTAATGAACTTCTCCATTTCTTCAGTGCCTTCACGATAGCCAGGAGCTTCTTTCTCATGAACAGGATAGTTCTTTTCTGCGGCATTCAACTGATATGAATCAAAGGCAACTGGGCGAGCAGTTTCCCAAGTCTCCCCAAAACTCAGAACAGCACCAGTGCGGCGATCACTGGCATCTGTGGTGACATAGATTGTTTTTGTAGAGTCTGCATAGTCAATCACGGTAAGACAGTCACGACTAATGACAATATCCTTGATAGCTTGGAATGCTTTTGGTGTGTATGGGTCCAAACGGGAAAGGATTTTTCTGCCTCCTTAGTTGTCAAAGGTGTCAAGTGAGATGTATGTTCAGCCAGTTTGGGCAGGAAAGTTGCAATATAGCGAACTAATCCAAGGAATCCTCGGACATCGGTAGCAGATCTGGGCTGAGGCCATTGCACAATTCGTTCCACCTTTCTCGGATCTGCAAAGATTCCCTGGGCAGAGATAACATGCCCTAGGAAATTGATTTCTGTTGCAAAGAGCTCGGACTTGCGAGGATTGCAATAGAGCTTGGCTTTGCGGAGCGCCTCAATGACAAGTTCAACATTCTGTGTGTGTTCTTCAATGGAATCAGACCAGATGATAATGTCATCTACATAGACATGACAGATTTTTCCAATCAAATGGCGCAAGGCTTCTGTAACACGCCTCTGATGAGTTGAGGGAGCATTGCAACCTCCTTGAGGCATCACTAGCCACTCATATAATCCCCATGGAGTTCTGACTGCAGTAAAGTGAACATCATCTGGATGGACCCGAGTCTGGAAGAAACTGTTGGTCATATCCATTTTGCCAAAGATTTTCCCTCGACCACAATCAGCTAGAACATCATCAATTCTTGGCAGAGGAAAGGTATCTCGGATTGTATTCTTGTTCAGCTCCCTGTAGTCATTGACCCAACGGGGATCAATGGAAGGATCTGGAACGCCCCCTGTATATTTTGGGACTACAAATGCGGGTGAAGAGTACTCTGAAGAAGATGGTCTCATTCGGCCAGCAGCAATATGTTCATCAAGCATTCGCTTCCATGATTCCAGATTTTTCCGCGCAGGTTGGTAACTTTTCCCCTTCACAGTGATTGAAGGGTTTTTCAGTCGGATACGGTGCAGTATGTTCTCCGGGAGATCGGTAGTATTGTCTGGTAAACGGAGAGGGAAAACATCGGCATGCTTAGTCTTCAAACGGATATCCTCATCCTTCAGGAATTTTTGCAAATCAAGGTCATCAATGCGATTTTTGACTTGCAGCATAACACTGACAGGTAGGAGGGCACTGGAACCAAGTGGAATCGGTTCAGATAACACCGGTTTCCGCTTTGGCTTCTTTGGAGTTGGTGCTGGTACAATCCATTCAGGTGCCCATTGACGAGGTGGATAGGTTGGGTTATTGAGTAGATCAAAGCCAGTGCGCTTATCAACTGCAGTTCGGCATGCAGAATCGATGACAATTTGCTCCCCAGATAAAAATGGCATTCCCAATATCAACGGTATACATAGACCAACATTGACCTTAGCTCTGACAACCCTAGAAGTCCAATTCCCATCTGCCGATGACACCTTCAGCTTCACATATTCCCTGCAGCTCAATGGTGACTCCGATAGTGATGACAGATTATCCTCTTCAGTGGGAAGAGTAAATCGTCGAAGACCAAGCTGTTTGACAAGCTGGTCACTAATAACTATGGAGGGGCAACCAATATCCAGTAATGAGTGAACAGGAATAGGAAATTCAGAAACAGAAGGGCCAGAAAGGGTGACATTGGCATAGAGATGGGGGACAGTCAAAGGGGGCAGAACATACCCGTCACCGTCAGAGTCAGATTCCTCGTAATCTGCATCAAGAATATTCTTGGAAGTGCGAACAGCTGCAGTTGGTTCGCGTTTGACTCGGAGAGTTTTTCCACGAGCAGCAGCTTGGGTAACTGCATCGGCCTGTGTAAGGGTTCGGTATGTGGCTGCATCTGGGAAGTTTCCATCGCAGTTGGGAGTGCGATGTCCAATATAAAATTGGCGGCAGCGACGACATCCATCGTGAAGATCAAGAAGGACTTTCTCGCCATCGGTCAGAGGAGGGCACCTCTGCACTGTAGTGCTCGGAGGGGGTGAAGTGAGGCGAGAGGCAAGTGAGGGCTTTGGCGTGGTGAAGCGGTCAGCCAGATTTGCCTTGGGTTTGGATTTGTGAAGTAAATCCCGATTGGTGTTAATCACACCCTGTATGCGGCTAGTCTCAAACCTGAGACGATCATCTCGGCCTTTAACTTCTGCAATCCAGGCATTGAGATCGGTAGAAAGGACAGGCTCTGTGTCAAGATCCTGCTGGAGAACCACTGTGAGTCCTGCATCAAGGATATTTTTGAGCTGTTTGTCGTCAACTGCAAAGGCTGGTGCGGCCTGGGAGAGAATAGCATTGACATTCTGAGTGTCATATGCCCAGTCGGCAAAGCTTTGTCCATCCTCCATCTTGGCACCAAGAACACGGCGCCGCATCTTCCCCTCCCAACCTCTCTCAAGCACCAAAGATCCAAGCTCTGTGATATAAGGATCCAGCTTCAGAGAATCGATACGGGTCTGGCTGGCTAGATACCACTTCTGTAGGATGGGTTCGCGCATCTCATCAGCAACATAACTGACCAGGTCATCAGCTGTGCGATCCTTGTTATTCTTGAGATATTTCTGGCAAGCACGGCGCCATTGTTGCAAAATCTCGGGAGTGATCACACCAGCTTCCAGAATAGGACACCGATCAGATTTCGGATGAGTGACTGTCGCCAAGACAGGTTTGGTCCTCGGAGAAGCCATTGTAGCTGTGCCCGGATCTAAATCTGTATGGGGAAAACCCAAAGGGGAATTGTCGGACAGAGAAGAACTAGAGCGGGAGCTGTGTGGGCTAGACTGAGTCCAAGGCTGTGGGCTAGACCGAGGGTGTATTAATGTCGGTGAAGTCGGTGATAATGATCGTTGTGGTGACGGCGATGAGCTGGCAGTTGGATGAGCCTTTGTCCAATGCCGGGTACGGAGAGGAGTAGGGGTCGATGGAGCCCTGGGGTTTCGGCGAGACAGTGTGGAAGCTGTCAGATTGCGCAGAGAGGCGGAATGTGTTCGTTGTCAAAAAAAAAGTGAAAGGACGCCGGCAATGCGTCCTCACTGATTCAGACAGACAGACAGGAACAGTGATCTAGATTGTCGTAGTGTAAGTGAAAGACAAGATAGGAATACATGAAAGAAATGGTAACCTAGATTGTCGTAGTGTAAGTGAAAGACAAGATAAAGAAGAACAAATAACATCAGGGTCTTAAATACTGGGACCAACCATCTTTGATGGTTAGGAACAAACTCGGACCGGATTTCCGTCAACTGCTGTAAGTGCCAGACTTACAAATCAGCTTGTCACGCTCAATGATAATCTGCACCAGCTGCGTGAACTCGGTGCGACTGTTCTTCAGCTTCTCCTGGAACTTGATCTCGACGTCCATGACTGTCTGCTTCGCCGCGTCCTGGAGCTGCTGTATCTTGGTATCCTTCTCTGCGAGCTTGGCCTGCGCCGCTGCCATCGCCTTTTGAGAGGTTTCTCGGATGCGGACCGACTCCGACTCCGTCGTCTCAAGCTGCTTTCCCAGGTCGCTGAGACCCTGTTCGAGCACCTTAATCCTCTCTCGAGAAGTCTGGGACTCTTTACTCGAAGCAGTCTGGGATTGCTCTGCGTCCTTAAGCTCCTGTTGCAACACTGAGAGTTGCCTTTGTAGGGTTTCCACCTCCTTGCGATAGACGTCCTGGGAGTGCAACGTCGCCGATTGTGTCGCCTGAAGTGTTCCTCGGAGCCTCTCAAGTTCTTGCTCGGATGACTTGAGCTTCTTCTCGAGAGCCTGGGCGGTCGTCCGCATTTCACTCATGGCCCCGTCATGCGCGTCCTGCGCGGACTTGAGCTTGCCATGAGCCGAAGTGAGGTCACGCTGTAGCACCCGGATCCGCTCGCTAGCGTCCCTCTCGTTCTGCTCCGCATCCACCTGCACTGTCTGCAATTTCTTCTGTAGGTTCGCGATCTCCGTCGATGACGAAGAGACCTGAGATTGAAGTTTCGTGTTCTCCGCGCGTGAGTCCTCTGCATCTGCACGCATCGCGTCGATCATTGCCTCCTTCTCGCTGCGAAGCTTGCGCTCCTGCTCGTACTTCGCCACGGCCCCGGAAAGTTCGCTTTGGATCTCTTGAGCGGACTGCCCAGACTCAAACAATAAACGATCGTGCTGTGACCGCCATTTCGCCGTGTCCTCCTGTTCTCGGCGCAGACGATCCTGGAGCGTCCAAAGCTCCTGCTTGAATTTGGCGTCGGCCTCGGAAATCTGAGTGCGGAGAGCCTCTCGCTCCGCTCGAGAGCTGATCTCTGCGTCTGCTGCCTGTCGTTGCACATCCCCGTATGCAGTACTCTTTAGCTCGAGCTCGATCTCAAGAGTACGACGGCTGGTGGCGAAATTCCCCTCGGCCTCGCGGTGCTTGAGCCTCTCATGCTCTATCTCCGCTTCCAAGGAAGAGATCTGTGTGGTCTGCTGCGCGACAGCGTCCTTCAGGGCATTGATCTCCGAGTGAAGGACGCCCTGCGCAGCCGCGGCCCGGCGGGTCGTCTCGTCGGCTGTCTCACGAAGGCTCGTGATTGTCTTTTCCTTCTTCGTCAGTTCATCTGCAAGATCCCGACGAGCCGCTTGCTCTTTGGCAAGAGCGGCGCTGAGCTCCTCCAGCTTGGCCCTTTGTTCATCTCGCTCTACCGTTAAACGCCTGATCTGCTCGTGGAGAGAAGCCTTTAGCGCATCGAGCTCCGTCTGCTGCAGAGTGCTGCTCTGCTCGGTCTTCTTGATCTCTTCCTGGTATTTCTTGACGGTGTGCTTGTACGTCTAGTGATGGGAAAGTTCGGTTCGGTTCAGGTTCGGGGTACTTTTGCCCGAACCTTGAACCTGAACTTCGGTTCAGGTTCAGAGATTTGCTGAACCTTGAACCGAACCTCAGGTTCAGGTTCGGTTCAGGTTCGAACTCGTTCGAACTTAATTTTTTTTCTCACCATAAAATGTCCTCAAGTCGACGATAATATCAATTCGGTGTGAGTTTAGGTTGCTTCTGTGAGTATGCAGATGTATTCCCCACAGTTTTCGGGGCCTCTAATGGTGTTCAAACATTATTTTCGCACCCGGGGCTCACCCGGAATGCCATCACATCAACATCAAACAAGAAATTGCTCTTCAAACCACCACCACCCTCACCGGCAAGCTTGAAGTGTGTGTCAGCCAGGTGTAACTGAGTTTTAGCAAGGTGAAATCAGCAAAATATTACCCAAATGAGCCCAAATGAGTGACCAGAGGCATACTTGCCGGTCCAGGGTTCGGTTCGGTTCAGAGGTACCTGGGACTTGCCCGAACCCTGAACCGAACCTTAGGTTCAGGTTCGGGCATTTGGCTGAACCTGAACCTGAACTTCGGGTTCAGTTCGGTTCAGTTCAAGTTCGAACCGAAAGGTCGAACCGAACTTTCCCAACACTATGTACATCTCGACCTCCTCGCGATACTCGCCACGAAGCTTCATCAACAGCGCGATCCTAGCCTCCTGCTGGACAATCTTTCCCTTCAGCGCATCGAGCTCTGCAATGAATATACCGTAGACGTTGATCAGCTTGGATTGCGTCCGCGGCATCATCTCTGTGGTCGCATCATCGAGCTCGGCAAGGTTTGCAACCTGCTCCTCGTAGTACCCTTGGGTTCGCGTGGTGGTGCGTTCTTCTTCGGTGCTCTCGGAAAATGGTTGCATGGCAGCCAACGATCGTGGAGTTGGCCACTGCATAGAGACAATATCAGTGAATACTACAAGAGTCTCGGGAAGCTCAAAAGCTGACCGTGCTCGGGTTGGAGGTCTTTGAGGAGGGAAGCACAAGTAGCTGAGTACGCTACTTGATCGACCACTCAAGCCTTATTATAAACAATCTAGCATAAGTGTTGGGATTCGGGGCGCCAACGTGTCAGCCCGCCAAGGCCACGTATGTGCACAGCGCGGCGCGAGTCAGACACGTCATGTTGCCACGGGGTTGAACCCCTGAAACACTTACCGAGACGCGTCGCGACGCGTCAACCATTGTTCGAGTCATGGTTTTGGGACTCAGCATTGTGGTAGCATTACCATTGTTGAGTTTCTCATTGTTCTCTGGAGGAGTATAAATACAGGTAGAATAGACCGCTCAAATAGACAGTTTTTCCCCTCCATTTTACTACAATAAGGTTTGATCGTGTCCTCCCGAGTTATATTTAATGGGATGGTGAGGTTCCGTTTGATGGGTTCTTTTGTTGTATCCCAGGCTGACATTCACCTCCATGAATTCTCCTCTCGTCTTGCTCTGGGCCTCATTGTCATACTTCCCCCTACCTCATGATCACTGGTATGGTTGACAAGCTGTTAAGCGGATACTGCGCTGCACAACAAGGCCTTCTAAATTGGGTTCCAATATCCTTGGTAGGAACTGCAGCCTGTGACGTCCAAGCCGCATGGAACGTAGCATTGTGAAGACAGAGCAACGAGTTCTACAGCTGTTGACCAGCTGATGAACACGGAACATTCTTCTCGCTGCGCCGCAGACAATTGGTTGGCACGTATCATCTGCAACTAACCGTGCCGGCCTTCGATTATTTCCTCTCCAAAGCTCTCAATCCGGACCACTGGAACGATCTTTAGTTGCGCTCTTTATTCCTGGGCAAATACACCTGTCTTATTCCAGGATCTTGACACAGGAGTACAGGTCAAGGCGCTATAAATTTACATACTGTACTTTTTCGTTCAAATCGACAGTCACGCGTCACGCACCCCCCTGTCGATGTCGAATTTTGGTCGTGGTCACGCGTCACCCGGCCCTCTGTCGAACCTCCAGATGGTCACACAGGCCCAAAAACCGCCCAAAAGCTCCGAAAAGGCCAAATTTTCGGTGCGAATGTCGAAATTTTTCGGGGTGTCACGCGGCTGTCGAATTGTCGAATACTGTAGAGTTTCGTTCAATTCGGACGTCACAGGTCACAGCCGTTTTCCGGGGACCCCGCCAATAATTTTCTTTCGATTTTAGCGGATTTTGGAGATTTGTCGGAAAAACTTTTTAATCACGTGCCGTCCGAATTGAACGAAACTGTACAGTAGGTAAAATGTGTCACGCGTCACCCCCCCTGTCGATTTGAACGAAAAAGTACAGTACGTCGAACGCACCCAGCTCACAGCCTCGCGCCTACGAAGACCAATCTCTAGTGCATCCTCACCGCGCCTTTGCTGTATGAGCTGTCAGTGTCACA
The DNA here is from genome assembly GCA_029233265.1 of Mycena alexandri. Lineage (NCBI taxonomy): Eukaryota > Fungi > Basidiomycota > Agaricomycetes > Agaricales > Mycenaceae > Mycena > Mycena alexandri. The sequence goes on from JARJCM010000024.1 coordinate 588,438, forward strand.
GCCGGATTTATCCGATAGACGCTCGTTTCTCTTTGGTTCTACTCACCGAACGCCACGACTCACGAGCGACTCGAGTCCCGTCAATGCGTCATTTGAACACGGGAACTCAACGGGAACTTGTACTACTGTAGTACTCAAGTAGTACTAGTAGAATGGGGGAGCTGCGACGTGAGTGTTGTCCTCTACTAGCCCTTTTGTCTGCCCGTGAAGGCGGCCCAGAGGCGGCCTACGTTCAAGTTCTCCGTCCGTTGAGCGTTTGATTTTGCCAAGTCACTTGTGTTTGAGGGCCATTGCTGGCGCATGGCAGTACAAGTCTGGCCTTCGGCCTTTTGCGTTTACTATTACTAACACATAGGGCCTTAGGTGGAGTGGTTTGTCGTCATTTTGTGGTACAGAAACTTAGGCCTGAGCGCCGTTGCTGTACATCCACCACACCGGTTTAATGTTAATCCATTGCGGTTTTAATTTACCTATTGAACCCATGACCCGATTTTATTGGAAGGAGTGCAATCGAAGCCGAGAAACGATATTGTGGCCCTCCAAAAACATCGGACAGGCGTAACTTTGACAAAATATATATTCTCAAAATGCCGCCACTATTAATTTCAGCAATGTATCCGAACATTGAGTCATGAGGGACCTTAGGCGGTCCGAGAACCTCCGGACGACCTTATAACTGTTGGCATCATACGGGTGCAATCGTCTCTTGCTTTACACACCATTACACCTGTGTTAACGTTTCAATGGACAACAAGTCAAAGACTAAGCCGTCTGTGAAGGTGTCGAAAGTCAAACCTTTGCTCAGCTCAAAGGGAGAGGCACCAAATACCATGGAGGAAAATGTGGATGTACACCAATTTGCTAGGGACAAAGGTGTGTATCGTTCCTTCGCGTAATACTTGCAGGCGCTGAAGAGCTGTACCAAAGCTCTCGGGTTCTATATAACCGATTACGTGTCCATCCCCTCTGAGGCTCCAAGCACCTCTGCCGACAAGAGCACGAAATCAGCCTTGTAGCCAGCGCAGCATTCCATGTATCATATGCATATGTCAAGCTTTGAGTTGAGACACGTACACTGCCGCTATCACACATTTTCCCTGGCACTTCTGCATGCTCAACAGGTCGATGATTGTGCCTCATGCAAGTTCGGCCGGTCGTAATCCCATCATGAAACGTCTGGCTCCGTCTTTTCCACCCTGCGCTAACTGAAATGTCCCTGACCTGCCTAAAGTGTGCCTCAATGTCACAGAGAAAGAGGAAGGGCCAAGGTCCATGTCCATGAAAAATGCAGGAGATGGAAGGAAAGTGGGCAGGTATTGTGCGCACCACCGCCTTCACAATCGCATTTTATAACAATCGAAATCTCCTACCATCACGGATCACATCCTGATTCGAACGGTGGGGAAAACAGTGATCGGATTAATGACAATGAGCTATGACAGAATCAGTTCATATGGCACTGAATAAGGAGTGGGCGGGGTAGGACCTACTACAAAGGCCTGGGCACTGGAGCCAAGCAAGATATGATGGGACATAAGGATCCTGCCAATTTTCTTACATTCCTTAGTTTATTGGAGCAGGTTATTAGTTTGTTGCAGTATGTTTGGTTGGCATTTTGAAAGAGGGCGGGCGGGTTGCACAGGTAGGCTGGTAAATGAGTGCAAGGTGAGTACATAGGGTGATTCTACACATGAAAAAGAAGGTCTCTGCCCACTCAGATTGTGTGCCATGGCCCCACTAATTTTCTTACAAACCGGTGTTTGTTGCAGTATGTTGGTTGGCAGGTTGAAAAAGTTCGGGCAGGGGGCACAATTTGGCTGGTAAATGAGTGAAAAGTGAATGCAGAGGGTAATTTTGCACATGAAAAAGAAGGTCTCTGCCCACTCAGATTGTGTGCCATGACCCCACTAATTTTCTTACAAACCGGTGTTTGTTGCAGTATGTTTGGTTGGCAGGTTGAAAAAGTTCGGGTAGGGGGCACAATTTAGCTGGTAAATGAGTGAAAAGTGAATGCATAGGGTGATTACACACATAAAAAGGACAATCTCTGTCTACTCAGATCGTGTGCCATGACCCAGCTAATTTCTCTAGAACCCGGATTTTGTTGCAGTATATTTGGTTGGCATGTTGAAAAAGTTCGGCCAAGGCACACAAATTAGCTGTTAAATGAGTGAAAAGCGAAAGCATACAATGATCCTATACCTGAAAAGAGTTGGACATTCAATGATCTGGAAATAAAAAGATCAAAGGACAGGAAAGGATGATATGAAGGGTGAAGGACAATGTGTCCCAATCAAGGATTGTTCGCATCATTATTTCCCATCTGATAGCACTGTTCGCATGATGTCGGATCTATTTCAATGGCGGATGGGTTCAAGACAATTAAGTTGAGAACACGTGAAAATGAGTAAAAAGAGGTAAGGTAAGCAGCAATCAAATTACCTTAAAAGTAAAGCGTTCCAACACGAAATGCATACGTCATTTCAGGAAATACAGGTCCACTGGCTCGGAAACCGTGGGTAAATAACAAGTCTAAAAATAAATTTTATAGACTTGTAATTCTCACGCTGCGATCACGATCTTGTCGGCGGCTTTTGCCGATGATGATGCAGAATGATGCATAGTGCTGGCCATAATATGATATGAATACGGTTTTGCCGTATTATATTTTATTGATACAGTCGTAAACTAGGAAGCGAAACGCTCTGTAGAAGCGAAACACCGGCCCGTTCACCCGGTTGCAGGCCTCATATGGGCTCAAAATTTTGGGAGACGATTCCCTTCCTTGAAAAACTCCCGCTTGCAAAAGGAATTGGGTGAAACCGTCATATTGCGCCCGCACGGCGCAATTTTTCCCATCAGTTGGCCCAAATTTGGTGTATTTTCAGGCCCTCAATTAAAATCATCACAGAACTGTTCAGTAATGGCCAAAAGGTGCTGGGGGGGTTATGCATGAGCCTGAAAGGCCATAATATGGGCTTAATGACACTTGGTGTTGCAAAAAACCGGCAGATTGAGTTGTTTTGCATTGTTTCGCTACACCGTCAATGGGCCATCGCGAAGAAAGTCGCTTCGTTCTCCACAAAAACGTGATGAAACTGTATGATTCCTTCGACCACGGCGTAGGCTGGATGCCATAGCACCGATATATGGCAGGAAACTCCCCAATTGACCCTATATTGGGCTCACATTTTGCGGTGCACGCTGAACGTTTCGCTTCCTAGTTTACGACTGTATCATATTCGTATTCAAGAGGCTGAATATGAATACGATATGGATATATTCAAATATATTCACTTTGTATTCACCGTGACCAAATGACACCAATTCTGGTTAAAAGTAAGTCTCAGGCAAATTTTGTAGACACCCAAAGCATTGAAATACCACCCTGAGGTCATTCCAGTCCTTCCCCGAGCTCATCCCCACCAAAGCTTTGTGTACGGCCAATTCAACCTCGGTTCAACTTCACATCAAAATTGATTGATGGCACAAGGTGGTTCAAAAGTCAACTAGAATTTGACTAAAATTCGTTGGTTTGAAACGAAATGTGAGAGGTATGGGGAATTCAAATCCCTAAATAGATATGTGAGTGGATTACAGCTCTATTATGACCTTTTGGCCGGCAAAAGCGGTAAATCACTGTATTCAAATATATTCAGATACACCGTAGCCATATTATATTATATCCATATTCTCTTCATCCCTTCTGGAGCGTATTGTATTTGTATTCAAGTGAATATATTCAAAATATATTTTTCCGTATCGTATTCTTGGCCAGCACTAATGATGCACACTCGCGCTGGCACTTGCGCACGCCCTACGGACACCATGCCTTGTATCCCCGTCCCATGCTGCCCTCTCTCACCACCGCTTGGGCTGTGTCCGATGAGCATCCATGAGTAGGGAGCCACGCCGGGCGCGATTCTTCTCGTCACTCCCGTGCTCGTCGCCTGCGGCGTGCAGAATGCACCAAGGATGCACTCGTATCATTCTCCCACCCGCGATTTGTGCAGACCTGCCCCCTCCTCCCATGGTGTTATACGTCCTGCGGCTTGCCACCCATTCGTGGTAGGACCGATGATAAACCCCGGCTAGGATGCCAAGTCCCGACAAAATGCCAATTTGGGCTGCCAAAGTGTGAGCCAAAATCCCAACAAATTGGGGTGACTGCAAGATATGCATTTGTGGTAGCGGCGCCGTCACGGTGGTGAATATTTATGTTCACACTGTTATCTCCAATTTAATGTAACAATTCCATAAATCCCGTAGAGCAACCACGTTCGTGGCTATTCGTGGTAGTGCACGCGGTGAACACACCTTCATCTCCGATTTCAACGCAACAACTCTTCTTAGATCCAAAAATTTCTCCTTCGATCTAGATACGGCGTCATTAATCCCCATGTCAGTGATCTACGTCATTTGGATACGACAAGACTTCTCCGCGTACACTGTCGTTGGACATTCCCAACCAAAACGATGCTCGCTGCACATCTCACGCCTGCGGAGGGACCCGAATCCTCGCGTTTTCCATGTTCCCATCAGCCTGGATGAATGATCACCGGTCAGCTCTATCACCATTGGCAGATAGTGATGTTCCGGGTCAGGGCGTGGGCCCGAGCCCGACCCTGAGCCCGACCTAAAGTCGGCTCAGGTAGGGCCCAAGGTCGGGCTCATAATTTTTCAGTGCATGACTCTGAAAGTCAAATTTTGTCTGCGAGCAGGGCTGAAAATCAAAATTTCACCTGCATATATATTATGTATAATATCGGGCTGGAAGTTAGGTACCTGGTAATACATAGGCTGTACCACATACTGTACTTTTTCGTTCAAATCGACAGTCACGCGTCACGCACCCCCCTGTCGAATTTTGGTCGTGGTCACGCGTCACCCGGGCCTCTGTCGAACCTCCAGATGGTCACACAGGCCCAAAAAACCGCCCAAAAGCTCCAAAAAGGCCAAATTTTCGGTGCGAATGTCGAAATTTGCGGGGTGTCACGCAGAATTTCGGCGGCTGTCGAATTGTCGAATAGGTAAAACGTGTCACGCGTCACCCCCCCTGTCGATTTGAACGAAAAAGTACAGTACCTTGAATGAATTACTTTCCCCCCTACCGTTTCTGTGTTACGAGTGGACTGTGAGCCCGAGAATACCCAGAAAGATCGGATAATGGTGCAGTAATGGAGGGTAATTGTCGGTAATCTGGTGGAATTAGAAACCACTGTTGTAAAATTGGTAATGGGGGCAATGGACGGTAATCTGGCCGAATTCGGGGCAAGTTCGGGGGAAATGGGGTAAATTACCAATGGAGGTTTTTCCTGATAAGTTTTGTTGCCTCTGCCTTATGACTCTCCAACCACTCTGTGCCACATGGTGTCAAGGCTGTCCGCGGTGAGAAACGCTCTCACATTTATGTTTAATTGCTCATAATCTACGTCGAGCCAGCACGTGAGTTTTTCCTCTTCCTTGACTCGTGTTTGCTATCCTGGAGGTACAATATTTCTTTTCATCCTTCTTTTGTTGCTGAGCTTGTACATCTAGTAGGATCCTACCTCGGCAAGCCAAATTCAACTCAAGGTAGACCGTGTCCGATGCAAGGTGCGCGAGTTCCGCGTCATTTCTTCAACCGTTTGCTAAAGATAATATGCGTTGCAGACTCTCTTTCGGTAGAGCGAGTGGAAAGGCGTGGAGGCGCAGAACACCGCAGGGTTATCATGGTAAATAGCGTTACGTGTACTCTTTTGAAGCAAACATGCGCGAAGTAGCTCCAGCAATTCGAACAAGTTTTTGCAATTTTCTGCAAGAATAGCGTAATACATTTCTTACCCCCCAGAATGTAATATTTTGCGCTTTGACCGGTTTTGATCGGAGGGTCGCAGCGGAATTCGGCCGCACTCTTTTCAATTATGTCACACACCTCTTCTTTGTTTCGACCACGCCCCGCCTGTTGTACTTGTCTCTCACTCCCGGGGCTGATGGCTGTTTGGGACCAAAACATCGGCTCCAAACATGTTTTCTTTTTGGTTAACTGTTTGTGTCCAAGCCAAATGTGAACCAGAAATAAACCATGTTTGGGCACCCACTCGAACAGCAAACATCCATCATTTTTCGCAACCAAATGCTCACAGAAAATCTGATATGTTCTGTAAATCTTCTGTAACCAAATATCAAACTGTTTGAACTCAAAACAGTGCAAGAACAATGAGATTTCGCATGTTTGTGCCCCAAACCAGAGAGTTTTTCCTGGCCAAACTGACCGCAAACATCTTGCGTGTTTCGGCAGGTTTACTGGCTTGAACATTGTTGGAATTTGGGAGTCAAAGGGGATCTAAAAATCAGCTATGTGCAGCTTATTTTTGAACAGGTTCAAAAAATTGTGCTAAACAGAACACATGTTTGGACCCCATGTTTTGGGCCCAAACATCCATCAACCCCAGGAGTGTCTATCTCCCCACCACCCACCCGGCTCCCCACCGCGGCACACCCGGCGCCGCACTCGGCATGAATACCGCCGAACAAAGCCGACCCATCAACCATCACCGCTCGTCCCAAACGACCACCACGACCCAGCGCACCCCACCCGCGAGCCCACCGCAGCGTCAAGGAGCCCATCCTCGGCGCTGCCCAACACCCCAGCCCGAGCCCCTCTATCAATCCGGCTATACCCACCTCTTCCTTTGCGCGACCACGTCCCCACCTCAACGTCAACGGTATCCACACCCACCCACCTCACCCCAGCGCTGCTCCACCGCCAGCCGCCTCCACGGTCAGCTCCCCCACGGCCTCCGCCTTGTGTCACTCCCGCCACGCCACCAGTCTCTCCGCCCCGCCCGTTCCGTCCCGGCACCCCGCTTGAGTGCGCCCTTAGACCCCTTTTGCCCGCCGACGTGGCGCGCGCCGGACGCCCGGGCCGTCCTCTCGTCCCGCCCACTCGTGATGCATGGAATAGAAACCGATGTAGAAATACACGGTGCGTTCGATGCGTCTCGGCCGCTTTCCCCACCATCTCTCTCATTCTTTGTCCCGTCCACCACCCTTCCCTGGTTCTCCCATACCCCTTCCCTTCCCTTTCCATGTCCCCGATGCGTTGCGTCGCCGTCCACGCGGAGTTGTCGCCGCGGACAATACTGAATTCTGCGAGGGCTTCAATATCGTCCTCGTCCCCGTCCCCTTCCCTCCTCCCCTTCCGCGCGCTGCTGCCGCAGTCGAGCACGGACGTGGCGTGCCATTTTGGCGCGTTTATCGCCTGCTCGTCTCGACATACACAGCGCGCGTTCTCGGGGGATTTTACCTTCTCGCCACCTACCCCACATAAACCACTCTCCTCATCATCCTTCTGCGTTCGTACTCCCCCGCGCAGCACTCTCCTTGCCGCCCTCGACGTCACTCGGCGTCTGTACGTCGCCGTAACATCCGCCTACACCGTCTTGCATCCGAGTTTCGCAATCCACGCCGCCGCGCCACACCCCACGCGCCGTCTTCGCGCGCTACCTACCCGAGGACCGTCATGCCGACGGGCGCGCATCCCCGCGCGCCGACGAACGGGTACGCACACGCCAGGGCGGTTGATGCGGTTGGTGGATGTAGGGCTGGATGCGCGCTCGGCAGGTAGCAGCGTCCTGGGTGAATGCAGACATGTGCCTGTTTGTGCGTGGGGAGGAGCGACAACGGCGTGGGGAGGCAGGACGGGCCGAGGGAGGTGGCTGGGGAGGCCGCACGAATTTAGAGATTTCTGCGACGCGGGCGCTACGTCAGGCCTTCAGGGCGAGGAGAGGTTCGGGTTAGTTGCCGTAGGGTTCAAATGGGAGAGCGCGTCCAGTTTTGGGAAATCATGTAATTTCTCGAATCTGCGACGGGGTAAATGGGTTAGCGCGGGGCGGGGCCACCACGACGTCCGCGCGGAAACAACACACAGCCTCTAATCATCTGTTTCAGGCATCGCCGCCCCGCGCTGGGCAGCGCTTCGTCAAATACACTTTCCTGTCCAATATACGAAGCATGGCGAAAGGTGTGTGCTTTCAAATATTGCGCAGATGGTCCTATATCTGACAAGATGGATGGTCGAATGACTCAGGTGTCTCAAAATGCAAACCACGAATCACAAAAGAACTGTACTTTGAAGTATTCTGCTTGTCGGCCCCTGCTTCAACTTTCACCCTGTGATTGTTGGGTATGAATGGTTACTGTGGGCATCCAACGTGCAATTTTGATTGAGCTAATATGTGCTCCTCCGTGGGTGCACTCCACGACACCGTTCCGCGCTTCCGACATCGCATCAAACCCGATTCTAACAGTGAGTTCGAGGTCGTTTTCCACTTTGGGATTTTTTGGAAGGATTCTAAAGAGACAGAAAGATCATAAAGCTCATACCAATCTATTATTGCTAAAGGGAAACCACAACTCTTCATTTTAGTGGCCCTTTTGCTCGTATATTTGCTTCTGGTGTAAATGCATGTTTCACTGGTTTTGAGAACCTTTTGGACGGTTCTGAGGCAAGAAAACATCGTAAGATTGTGCTAAGATCATTTGGTTGAAAATTCTCAACGGAATGTGCCGTTATGAAAGATCACCCAAAAAAGTGTCGGTCGACAGGTGCCGGCCGAGATTTTTGGCAGTTTTTACCCCTATTTCAGCCCAAAAATCGAAATGTCACCGTCACCTACCCCAAATTGGTTCAATTCACGACCCTCTGTCACCCGTCACCTGAACACTCGGTCGAAATAGTACAGTATGGTCCCACGGAATAAATTCCACTTGTCGAAGTTACGAGGAGTCCCTCGCACGCCACTTTGTACAAATTCTACAAATGGAACCCAAGTGAATGTCGCACACGTAGCCCTAATTCTTGCAATTTCGTCAGAGTCGCAAAGCCTCGTTTCTATCACACTCAATTCATAGCCCTGAAAACACCATTTTTAACTAGTGCCCGAACAGGTGGGTTATTCTCCTTACCTTTACAACGGCTTCACCCCGCGGATAGCGCAAGCGACGTTCCCAGCCTCGGCGGCGGCTGGCGTCCTTAAAGGTAATCGCAAGTTGGCCTCGGCGTGCAGATGACCGTGCAATTAATTTCACCTCAATTTTTCGGTTCCTTGGCGCTTCAATGGCCATAAACTGCGTTTCAACGACTTGAAAAATCTCCGGCAAAGATTGATGTCGAGTGAGCTAGCAAAGCATCCAACTGCCTAGGAGTAAATTGGAGGTTGGAATTCGTGACCTGATGGGCCACTTGACGGTTTGGAACGAAGAATTTTGTTTAGAGAAGGCCGAGATCTACGCGGCGCAATCTAAATGTTGCGCTTCCCGGTCAGCGACTGTATTCTTTCACTCTTACCTTGGCGCTATCCCCTCATAGATCCTCAACGTCGCTTACCTTGAAGTACAAGGACCGTCGGGTTCAAGTTTTAACCTTCAACCTTCAACATTCCGACGACTTATGGTGAGCACCCTTTGAATCCTTGGCTGAGTGACGCTCTACTGACGTTCAAATTATGTAATCCAGGACTCACGTTTCCACGTCTCACCCCACCCGGAGCCCGTCCCAATGCTTGAACAATGCAGGAGCTCTGCCCCGACCACGGAGACCATTTCAATCTGGCGGCGTCTCAGCCCGGCTTCGCTTCAAGGTGTGCCAGTGTGATCATACTCTTGTATTGTTCAATTGGCGCACTGCTAATCCTTCATAGATTCTCGACATTTGTATCAAGTTCAACTTCAAGAAAGATTAGGACAGGCTCAAGTTCAAGGTCTCGATGACCGTTCGACGAAGGTAAGCTTCCAATTCCCTCATTCATTCATCCACTCGCACTTTATTTTACTTCCTGTACATCTATCGATGAATTTCTTTTCTTTCCTCTGAACATCCCATTGCATCGAAGCGATGTTCATTCAAGTCTGGCTTTATGTTCATGGTGTGCGAGGTTGAACTCACACACCTATGCCTCTTCTTGATTTCTTTATCATTGGCTTCGTTGAATCTTTGCTGACCATGTTATTTCGACAGACCAAATTTTCGATGTGAATCAAGGTGAGCTTCAAATCCATACATCGTATGTTTGCATTGAAGCTTCGATGGTTCAACACTGCATGGCTCGACGCAACGTTGAGCCATCTCACCGTTGTGCATACTCTGTTTTTGGTCAACTTATTTTTGCCTTCGTTCGTTTTTCATTGATTGCTAACCCGGACTCGGATCTGGGTAGAATTCATCGCCGGGATATACCCCTGGCTGCCAGATACTGACCATCGAACATCAGTTTTTGTGTTTGCACATCATGTCCTCTCCTCGAACAGTCCTCCCGTTGTAAGTCGAATCAAGATTCCAAGCTTGAGGTCCACACGGGAGTTCAAACTCAAACTCAACCCAACTCAAGGCTGGTACGGAGAGCAGACTGAAAGAAGGCAGATTGGGCGACAGAGCCGTTAACTTGAAGAGTAGACATGGGAGAAGAGCGAGGAGGAAATAACTGGAGGTAGGAGCGGATACTTAAGAGGTGGTTACACCCGACGGAAAGGGGACGACTTGCGGATCAAATCAAGGGTTGAAATCAGATGGGATCAGTGTTTGACGCGACCAAAAACGGCAAACGCCTTTTATGGAAAAATGGCATCAATTTTAGCACCCCCCAAAAACCCACTATATACATAGCGGGAATTAAGTGATGTAAGCAGCTATCAAATTACCAAAAGAGGAAAGGACTCCAACACGAAGCAAAGACGTCATTGCACAAAACAACCTCCGATAGCAGAGAAACCATGGGTAAATAAGTTGCAAGACAAAGATCCCTAGTACAGACGTCTGACAAAGCTGTCGAAGACGAATGTGCTGTTTTACTGATCCGGCGGAACAAAGCTTTACTGGGGGGAGTCGTCTCTCGAGACGAAATCCACGGATGAGGTCGGGTGCAAAGCCGGCTTGCTCTTCTCTTTCATGCCGTCGTAAATGTCCGCTCCCGAGGTCTGCGAGCCAGCACCCAAGCGAATCGGGCCGGTGGTGGTGGAAGTTGTTGAATTAGCCGCGTGCACAAAGTTAATTGACTGTGAAACGGCGCTTGTCATTGTGTGCTCGAGGTGTGTTTTCTCTAGCGTCACGAGAAGGATGATGATGATGGGGTAGATGGCCTGAATCGACATATGCATAAATAAGGCCCTAGATTGGATGTTGATGAGAAGCGACCCACCGAGAGCTGAGGCAATAGATTTGTAATAATTTCGTACGCGGTGTTGTCAATGTTCGTTTCGAGAGTGGCTAGGAAGGGGATCTTGTGGATAGTATCAATCACAAGCATACCTGGCGACGGAAGAATATCATACCCAGAGCAGACAATAAATCATTCCCGATTCCGTGAGGATGACAAGGATCCGCTCGATGTTTGTTTTCTTGTTTTTTGGCAAGTCCAGAAGCTCCTTGATCTGCGTTCGATAGTGCCTAGCACCACATATAAGAGGCAAACGCAACAAGAATACGATACATACCATGCTTTAAACCCCTATGCTTGCTGTCGAGACCACATTGGTGAACACCAGAGGAAGGACCATCACGAGCGTCCTGGGTCCAGTTGGAGTGAATTTATTGTTTCCAAAAAGCCAAAGAGCCCCAAAAGTCATGTCTATCGTTAAACCCACTGTGGACCCCCTGAGTATCGGTGGAATGCGTGTAAACCGGGAGTTACCAAAGGTGCCGAACAAGCACAAACTGAGGAGGACCCGGACACTGACATTGCCCTCCCAGAGCACCCATGCACGCCAGACGACAATGGCGTCGCTCATAAAGTACTGCCATTGACCGGCGTGAGTTCCACAGGAGACCACGTTTGCAGCAAAAATAGAGTCTGACATTGAGTCGGCCGAACACATTTTCAGATAAACGAATGTTGCGCAGCAGTATATCGTTATCAGGCGGATCGAGTCCCAAAGTGACAACTTGTATAACGTTGAAGCCGAGCTGCTCGATAACCTGGATGTTGGAACATGCAAACATGAGCAGCATTGCGGCAATGAGGCCTCGTCGCGCCGGCAGCGCCGCCTTATGTACCCTCGTAGTAACCCGTCAATATGCCGCACAAAGTCGGAAGATGGGAGCGCACCACATGTGGTACAGCGCGATAAAAGTCAGCGTTGTGTAGAGTCCTGGATGTATCTTTAGAGACGACACGGCAATATGCATTCAGTCGGGCGGCCATACCATGCAGGAAGAACTGGAGTGCGGTCGTGATTAGTTCCCCTTGCAGAGTGATTATCGCGGAGGGCGGGAGGGCACCCAACTGGGTTGGTGCAGACGACATGGGTAGGTGGACTGGGAAGGAAAAGAGAACAAAGATGAAGATCCTTATACCGGTTAGACCTGGCTTAGACATCCCGATCAACGCACTGTGAGTGTCTTCTACGCCCTTGATTGACATAGTCTAAGACTTTACACAGCTCTTGTGAAGACGCTCGTTTACGAATCAAACGAGGATGCTTAAATGATTGATATTGATTTTTGTCACTGTTTAAGCTCTTCGGCTGTGGAGGACAAGCGAACCACCGCTGATCCCACTCCGGGGGCCGATGACTGTTTGGGTGCAAAACATCCGCTCCAAACATGCTTTGTTTTTGGTTCACTGTTTGGGTGCGAGTCAAATGTGAACCAGAAATAGACCTGCACTGCACCCAAATGAACAGTAAACATACACCTTTTTGAACCCAATCGCCCACAGATAATCTGATATGTTCCAAAAATGTTCTGCAAATGAAAATTGGCCTGTTTGAGCTCAAAACAGCGGAAGAACAATGGGATTTGGTATATTTGTGACCCAAACCAGAGAGTTTTTCTGATCCGAACCGACAGCGAACATCTTGCATGTTTCGGCATGTTTGGAGGCTTGAACAGTTCTCATTTCAAGCCATGGGAGTCAAAAGGGATCCAAAAATCAGCTATGTTCAGTTCATTTTTGAGTAGGCTCGTAAAATTCTGCTGAACAGAACACATGTTTGGAAGCCATGTTTCGGGCCCAAAAATCCATAAACCACAGGAGTGTCCATTCTCTCGTAGACAGACCCTTCAATTCAAAAATTCTTGTACCTGCGGCTCAGGGCCGAGACCCTTTAGTAACTTTGCGGCCTTGCAACTTACCACTTAACAGGGCATGATGAGGCACTCTGGGATGTCCAACAGTAATTTGACGATAGATATATGACATTTAGTGCCAATCCTTGCCCTTTTGAATTACTTCAGAAAATTTCAGGGTTTATAAATGAGTTAAACCCCTTCTAAACTGTTTCAAATGGTTTTGGTTCACTCTACGCCGAAGCGTAAACCTAAACTGAACAGTTGCAGCCTTTTATGTGCTCACGCCCGACAGCTCTCATCTAAGGAAAGCTTTGCCCAACCACAACTACGTTCCCTCGGCCATATATCGGTGTTTTCCGTGTTCCATTCTATTTTCTCTCGCCCCGGTGCTCCTAGCACTCCCTCCACTGATCCCCTACGGGGATTTCCCCGATACTCCTGATAGTCGTATGGGGCATTTATTTGCAACATCTTTGTTCGTGTTTGTGGCCATGCGAGGCATCGTGCAACTGCCAACAACGTGAATCCGCAGAATAACCGGATCACCATCCTCTTGTCTCACAGGGTGCGTCCTTGTCAAATTCCATCTATCAGTCAACCTGCCCATCCATCTACTCATCTATCGACGTCAATCCACGTATTTCCTCCCATAGTCTTCCATTCCATTCCCTCTGAGGTGGCGGCACATATTTATTTTCAACCTATCTATCAACCAGGGTTAGCATATAGGTTAAATTTTACCGGTCTTAGGTTGATTCACCACCCCGCCATAGGATGATCTGTGTAGGCGGAACATCAACCCAAATGCCCCATCTTTTATTTTATGGCTGGCCGGGTGTTTTCGCCTGGCTTTCAACCTAAAGTAGGATATCTCCTATCAACCTATACCGTGCTGTATTTCCCGCGGGCTTTTAAGTTGATTACTAACAAGAATTCGGTTGAACTTGTATCGTATCTCGTGGGGCTTCTAGGTTGATCCTCTTTCTTATCTATGTACTGTATTCAAGTCCCAAATTTTGCGGGGTTTGAAATGGCAAAGCTTCTTCAGTTGGCTCTACGGTCGCGGGAGAGATTCAATCGGAGCTCAACCAGGGTTCGAGCCAGCTATTTTCTCCCCAGAACCACAGATTTTAATTTTAATTTTCCCCTGGAACCCACTGGGACCAGTCCGAGTCGACACCTGGTGAACACAGCTCAGCCAGCCAGAAGGTAATTCAGGGTGAGGGGTGCACCCAAGGAGAAGAGGAGAGCGCCGAGATATTTGGTGGGGTGAGAGATGAGAGCGCAGAAATAATGATCCTGTCACATCATGCCAGCAAGGGGCTCGAGGTATTTTTGGGGAACAGAGTCCAAAAGCAAGCTCGTCAAGGGAGAGTACTACACGATGAGTCAACTCAATCGACAGGGCATCTAACCGATCTTGTGTCGGACCAACCAAGCGCTAGCATGATAACGCGATGCACGATGAGTCGACTCAATCGGCAGGGCATCTAACCGATCCGGTGTTTGACTAACCAAGCGCTAGCATGATAACGCGATGGTTATCACTTCTTGCGTCAGTCGGGCCACCTTAGCCTGGCGGAATGATGTATCACGCACCTCTAGCTAGAGCACGACCGTGATATGTTATTTCTTGTAACTTAGAGGAGCAAATGATACATCACCTCAGGGTTCTTTTCTATTTTCCACAGCAGCCATCAAGCTAGTAATTGCGGTCCTCGCCATCGCACAGCGAACAGAAATATCCGCTTCAGCGATCAAATGTCGTTGGCGTCGTCGGCGAGACGCCGACAAAAAATGCAGTAGAATTCACAGAAAAATTACAGTGTATGGAAATAGTATAGATCACGAAGGGTCCGAGATAATGAGATGTAAGTGGTGTAAATGAGCGCACAGGGGGTGTTTCAATAGAAAAAAATGCACCGGCGCCGTTTCGATTCCTGCAAGCCTTGGGCTCGCGGCGCAGCGGCGGACAACGGGGATGGTGCAGTAATGGCCTGCCGCAGCCCTACAGGATGCCCTGGGCGCTGTCGTACGTGCTACGGGCGTTTAAACACTGTAGCCGCGGCACGCATTCCCCCCCGTACCGCGCAGTACACACCCCGCAGACAAGGGGTCATGGCCATAGCGGGCGGCGGCGTCACGATGCGGAAGAGCGGGCGGTGGGTGCACCGCGTACCGCAGATATGCCGGGCTGCAGCAAGCGCAGAATACGCGGCAATCATATTCCACCGGGATGGGGCACGCAGAACCCGGCGCAATGTGTGGGCATTGGTGTACATCGACGACCGAGATAGCTTAGTCGGCACGGTTCACGTCTGCCGCTGCCGCTGCCGCCGCCGCACGGCGGGTCCATGGGGTCCACGAGCACACGCTCCCACCCGGCATACGAGCAGCAGTAGGTTGACAGGCTCTTCCGCGCGCGCGAGCAGCAGTAGCACCCAAACGATGCAAGAATCGCGGGGTCGGGTTTTCGGCGGCATGGCACCGACGGAGAAATCGGTGCAGGCAGAGCGGCAGCTCACGCCATGCATACGGGTGTGCGTAGGTAGGACGACGGTGAGTGTAGCAGGGTACCAAGCGACGTCGCTGCGCGTCCTGGGACTCCAGAATGGAGATTCGGAAATTTCGTCCCAAAACCAAAATTAGCGGCGACGGCGGGGGAGGGAGTAGAAAGGGGCCTGGAAGTAGTGTGAGCACGTAGGACGGTTGCAAGCGCACGAGGGACGCACCGAGAGAGCCTGGTTTACCGTCTATACATCTCCACCTAGCTTGCATCGCGTCCGGTGATTTGGCGGTTAATTTCGGTATTTGGTACAATTCCGTGAGACCTCAAGCATCATAGTCGAGTTAAGTGAAGCCTTGCGAGTTCCGGGGGAGCAGGAGGAGGTTTGCTGGCCAGTCAAAGTAGCAAAAAGTCGAATTTAAGGTGGGAGATAAGCTCTTGTGACAACGGAGCATCGGCTGGATACGAAGGGCTATCAAGCCAGTAGAGGGTCCCAGGAGAGTCATTAATCAAGGCATTACTGTCGGATTGAGTGGATGTGCGCCGGGTCGTGTATTTTCGAGATTTCTTGAGGATGATGGTGGAGGTGAAGAGTGAATGTAACACTTGGTCACACCGTTCCGAAGCTTCCGGACACCGTTCCGCGCTTCCGACATCGCATCAAACCCGATTCTCACAGTGAGTTCGAGGTCGTTTTCCACTTTGGGATTTTTTGGAAGGATTCTAAAGAGACAGAAAGATCATAAAGCTCATACCAATCTGTTATTACTAAAGGGAAACCACAACTCTTCATTTTAGTGGCCCTTTTGCTCGTATATTTGCTTCTGGTGTAAATGCATGTTTCACTGGTTTTGAGAACCTTTTGGACGGTTCTGAGGCAAGAAAACATCGTAAGATTGTGCTAAGATCATTTGGTTGAAAATTCTCAACGGAATGTGCCGTTATGAAAGATCACCCAAAAAAGTGTCTGACTCAGAAATTCGTGTCGATGAAGGTCTATAATGTCTTAAACATGTGCTCCGAGGTACTAAGAGTAGTCCAGGATGCTAGCCAACTCCTAGAATGTCCAAGTTTTTCAGTACCTCAAAGCAGACAAGAAGTTAGAAAGAAAAATGTGTTTACAGGGATACGTACAGCAATCACATTGTAGAAGTACCCGACCTTTCAGGCCAAACCATGTTCAGAATCTCAACTTTAAAACTTTGGTGAAAATTCTTCTTCATGGTAAGTTCACTAATAATCATTCTATGCTTTCTATCACTTCAGAACTCTCCGGGAGTCTCAGGACGACACGAGAAATGAGTTTTCCAGCGGCATCAAAACCATCAAAACAACCATTTTGCGCATTTCGGTTATCCCTCAACACTGGATGTTCAAAAAAAAAGAGATAATTCATTGTTACATAGTGATTACAACTCGGGAAAAATACTATTATGAGATGCGGGGACCCTGCCGAGCAAATGGAATTGTATCGCCGTGAGAAAGGGAGCCGTAGGTTAGGGAATACCGGCACGGGAAGGGGGGAAGGCCGGTCCGGGGGGACGGCGGGCGAGGAGGAAGCGACTGGGGGGCCTGTGACCCTATTCGGAGGATGTTATGTTAGAGGGGGTTAGAATGAAGAACGAGGGAGGGTTTAGAGCAGGAGAAGGGGGCGCAACGGCAAGCGGGAAGGGAGTGGGGGCGGAGGGGCAAACGGATCGGACCCTATTCGGAGGATGTTATGTTAGAGGGGGTTAGAATGAAGAACGAGGGAGGGTTTAGAGCAGGAGAAGGGGGCGCAACGGCAAGCGGGAAGGGAGTGGGGGCGGAGGGGCAAACGGATCGGACGCCGTGCAGCCCGTGGGGCTCGAATAGCATGGTATAATGTGAGGATGGGGACTTGAGAAGACGAAGTACACATACATTTGCCCTAGCGTCGAGTGCCCAGGGAAGAATAACGGTTTTTCGGAGACACGTGCCCCACATTGAATCTAGGTGGAGAAGGAGAGAGCCAGTGCGCGCGGCGGCGTCAGGAAATGTATTCCAGGGTCTTGATGAAGCCCAGCCCCGCGTGGGCGTGAAACGCGCGGAAACGGAAAATTCGCGATCTCGCGATTGAGCGGTCTGGGGGCCTCAAAGATGGTGGGGGACAATGAGGGTAGCACATATGATCATGGCCCTCATGTATAGGATCCATTCGAGGGGCGTAGGAAGCAGTATTGACAGAACGAGGGCGCTGGGCGGCGACGACGACGACGGGTCAGACAAGCCCTTTTCAGCTTCGATGTTTGGGATTGTGAGAGAAGACGTATATAAGGTAATGTCGGTCAAGATTCGGAGCGATTGGATGTAAGTAGAATCTTTTATGAATTTTGTCGCCTGCCAGCTATACAGACGCGTGGCGTCGACGACGCATTATTGAGGAGGATTTGGGACCAGATTGTTGGCAAGAAGGTGGATGGAGGGCTCAAGTACAACACAGTGAAGCCACGAAGCCATCAGGGAAGCCAGAGGCCGGGGGCAGCCAGCGCGGTGGAGGGAGGAAGCAGGGATGGATTGATGCGAGGTGATCAAATTATAACATGTGTCAACAAGATTGCCCAGTTTGGATGAGGCGGAGCGCCCTGATCGCGCGCCATCAAAAGCGCCAAAGTGCGCCAACGGTGAGCGCGAATATTGACGGGGTGGTGAGCCAGAGCATGTGTTGATGGCATCACCACTTCCTCTGGCTTAGAGGCAATAATGTATCATGGCGCTGCTCTAATCAGAGGTGCCATGATGTATCAAAACACCGTATACGCCTGGTCGGGCGGGGTTCTCAGTCATACGCAAGGTCATAAGAGCAAGCCGTGTTGATTACCTTGATCGCCGCAACAGAATTGCGCATCATTCCAAGCGAGCCGGTAAGCGAGTCCCACTTTTGATCCCTCTGTTTATGGGACTCGTGTACCGTGGGACTCGCTCGATTAGCCGAGCCCACTCCCATAACTCTCGTATTACGAGTCCTAAAATATCCTTTTTAGGAATCGTTCTCGTGATCGATTTCCGCCCCAGAATTTTTGGCAAATTCAGTATGCGTGACTTTGACTTTGTTTATATTACTTTGAGATGTTGTTTGCTCCACATCAGGAAAAATGTTTTTAGTACGTTGTTGTGTATTGAAATCTGTAGTGCCGATAGCTCTCGTAGCCATCCACTCTTGCTCCGTTACGCTCGGTAGCTCTCGTAGCTCCGGTAGCGTCGGGCCGACAATCAATAGCACCTGATAGCTGTCAGCCCGCGGATCAGTAGCGCCGAGTAGTGAGGAGATTTCTCTTTGGCCGCCCGCACAGGCCCGCAGTCGCCCTCGGTGTTAAATCGCATGTCTTCGTCGATAATTCTCGTGAGGAGTGTATTTGAGAATGGGCAACTAGCTCTGGAATCTCACCGAAAAATCACAAGTCCGCTCGCACGTGCGCATTGCGTGATTGTTTGGCGCCAAACAAGTGTTGATCGTCGTTGCCTTTCTCCCTTTCCCGCCATCTTCCCCCTTCCTCCTGTGTGTTTCGAGCGCTCTCACCGACCTTCTACATTCTCCACTCCTCGCCAATCCACCCTATCCTGTTATCAAGAGCCGCAAACGGTGTTACAGCCCTGCGCCACCCACATACTCACCAGCTCTGTGCCATGGTCCTCAAGACGCAATTCTGCTAGCAGCGGTATCAAGACCCAAGCCATACTCAAATGCAAAATTCTCAAGATTCAAGCCGTCTTCACTTCGAATCACGTCAAGCTAGATGTCAAGACTGCAAGCCAACTCCCTTATATTCAAGTCGCCTTCAAGCAACCTTCAAGCATATCTGGTTTCTCCTCAACTTCAAGTTACCCTTGCCTTTTGGGTCCTCTTCACTCCCTTTACTAGGCCTGGCTCGGGCGTAGGCGTCGGCATCGGCGGTGTGGCGTCGGCGCGTGGGATTCCTGTGTGTATATGGAGTTTTTCGCCCTGGGTACGTTTCACCATGACATCTTGTGTGCGCGTCCTTACTCATTTTAGTACCCAGTGCATCTTATGGTGTCGCAACCTCAGCTAACGTGGCTTGTGAATCCCTCTCCCTTTTACATCCCCCTACCCTCTTCCCCCTGGATCGATCTCTTTCACGCATCGGGATGTACACCGTTATATATATTCATTGTATGTGCTGGATGTCTGTAGGTTATGTAAATAAATCCGCTTTTTTGCCCATTTATTTTTTGTGATATCACAAGTTATGGCAAGTTACTGAGCGCTACGAGACAGCTACTGGAGCCTACTGCCTCGGGTATTGAGTGCTACGGGACAGCTACGGAGATCATAGTGATGGCTACAAGATGCTATCAGATCTTGGCGCGCGGCTATGGTGAGCTACCATAAGGGGGACTTGTCTACGGGGTTACCACAAGTATTTGGGCTACAGAGTGCTACGTACTCATGCCTTTTTTTCCTGATGCATCATCCTCATGACTTTATAGTTTCTCCACTTCTGATAGATCTTATCTTGTCTTATCTTAATCTCTCTAATCGACATGGCTTTTATTATTATTATAGAAAATTCAAATTTCGAAGTTTGCTGTTACACCTCTCAGCTTACTCTGCCTTGCCATATGTGTCGCAGTAATAGTCCTGAGAGTAAATAACAATAGTCCTGAGAGTAAATAACAAGCTTTTCTAATCGAGACCGATGTCTGAAAAAAGTTATAAACAAAAAATCCATCTTAGTTGTCGAGCATCCAGCTCATTTTTGTCTCCTGAGCTCCATTCTACTGGTCACCGGGCTTCTATGTTCCTCTCTTTCATTTGGGAAACCCTGGACTCTATCTTTCGACTTCTCCGTCGTCGCCGTCGCTGTCCGCGTTCTTGGCTACAAATCCTCACTGCCGACGGATCACTTCCCACCCCGGCTCTCGTTCATGATGGCAACGTTAGTGATGTAATATGCCCAGAGCGGCAACGCCGGTCGGAGACACCGCAATCCAGCGAACTTCCACCGGATTCCGCCGTATTTCAGTGTACATACTACCCCAGGCCAGAATCTAGTGGAAGGAAATGATGGATACAGTGAATTCTGCCGAATTTCAGTGAACTTACGACTAAGGAATTTTACTTATAGTGCAAAGAAGGAAAAAATATCTAAGACCTTGTTTCAAGGTAATTGACTTACATAAACTAACCCCACAGAAAGTAGGCAAGATAAGCTAGCAGTTAGTTCAAGAAATTCTACCCCGAATCTGGTGGAGACCGCTGGATTCCGCCGAACCTGAGCCAATTCGCAACGAAACTTGACAGAGGTTGATATCATATCATTTTTCTTGTGAGGGTTATGGGGGTGCTTCGTAAATGGTAAACATACCTTGAAAAAAATTGAAAGCACTCAGGGACAGGTATAGAATGCCCTAAAATTGACCGCCTGAAATGCCACACATTTTAACATGGTGGAGTGCGGCTTAGGGATCAAAAGATCTCATTTTTGCATCATTTTCTTCGCGAGGGTCATGGGGGCGCCTCGGCAATGGTAGACATGCCTCTGAAATTTTTAAGAGAGCTTAGGGAAAGGTATAGATCACCCTAAAACTGGTGGCATGAAGTGCCACACTTTTAACGTGATAGAGCGCGGCTTTGAAGTTCAGAGACATACACCCTCAAACTTTGATCTCTGTAACAATGAAAGAAATTCATGCATCTATCCATGCTTCCCGTATTCTTAGGCAGAATTCATTGTGCTGGTGCCAAACTCAAGTTCTTTGAGTCTAAGATGGCCGAAATTGAACAGCTTTCCCATGGTTCAAAAAGTTTGATCTTTGATTTGATTTCATGTAAACCCTCCGGAGTCCGATTGGTATGTTGAGAATACTTCCAGTGTATTAATCACGCCAAGCTACATCTTATCTCACCACAGAATTCTGTCTCTGGATACTTCAGGGCTCACGGGATCCCCCATCTACCTCCTATAACTGTTGGAAGATACAGTAGTAATAGGGGTTTTCGTCCATAGAAAACATGCACACCGTGTTTGTACAAATTTTCGTGCTTGGCAAATCCGCGCAAACCTCCACCAATTGTCTACAGAATTTTGTCTCTGGATACTTTTGAGCTCACAGGACCCCTATCTACCTCATATAACTGTTTGAAGATACAGTAATAGGGGTTTTGTTCATAGAAAACCTGTGCACCATGTTTGCGTGCTTGGCAAATCCACGCAAACCTCCACCAATTGTCCACAGAATTCTGTGTATGAATGCTTTAATTAGGCTAACTACGATACCAAAACCACCACTTGGATATCCACACACACCTACTAGAGTGCCGGTGTCATAGCCATGACTGGTCCACATACGGCAAAATAAATTGATTTATGATGATGATACATCTCATCTGTAGAGTTGTGAAATTTGGACAAGTCCTCTTTTGATGGAAGCACTACAGAAATCTCGATTGAGCTTCATGAGTGAGTGGCAGGTGCCTCCAATTCCACACGATGTGATAAGGACTGCGGTTCCATGAGTTGTCTGACCAGGTGTGGTATAGTCAGTGTTGTAATTTGTAATATGCAGCTCGGCCTTCGGGCATTGGATTAGTAACGGACAGTCCAAGTAGATGCAAGTAAAATATTCTAGATACAATTCCTGTAGTAAATAAGCTCACAGTAGTATCCTGCTAGAGCATCTGATTGCTCTAAAGCAGCCTTCTAACCAACAGTGCTATTGCAATCCTATTTCTCTTATTACAGTCGCGCCTTCCTCCGCTTATATTCAGAACAGTCAGGCAAAAGCACGGTTAATTCATCCTCGAGGGGGGAATTTCTCTGTCACAGAGATTTGTCTGCTACGGTGGTGGTGGTACAGCTCCTTCCATACGGAATGAACAGTTTCACCTGGGTCCTCGTCGGGGGCTAGCCTTCCAGGAAAGCTACGATCAGAGGGTTTTCTACACTTGCGCAAAGGGTGAGGCTCTGCAAAATGAACGCCGTTCCGCACCGAGATGCCTGGGTTATATGGTCCTTTTCCTTATCTCCTTGCCTCATATAGGTCAGGCAAGCAGTGTCCCCAGAACTGTTGAACACAACAAGTACAGGTTATAGTGTGGTCCTTTGTAACCTGGGTTTTTCTCTACCCTGTGCTGGTATGCCTGGGGCTTTTTAATTCCATGGACGTGTGGGGTGAAATGGCAAGAATGGATCGTGGAGTGGTTATAATCGAATCAGATAAGCCTTCCGCTACGATGGGGGGTGGCACTCCATGCACAGATCTGCATTTGAGGCCCAAGCCAACATTACACAGCTAAGTTGGGCTGCTGGCTGTTTAGAAGTTTTTGCCGCGTGTTCTACAACCACGTGCACTGTCAACGCCAATGTTTCTAAAATTCCCTCTGGCCCGTTCTATTGAACCAGAAGTATTACAGATAAGCCTCCTTGTTTGAAGCTTTGGCCCAAATTGACCTTGGTTGATCCCACAGAGGGCGGCGCAACCTGAGCGGGTATGTATTTGACTAGATTTACACCCTGTGTGCTCGAGGGGAGTAGCTTAGGTATGAGCAGGGGGAGGTAATAACTTCTACAAATGTTCCTGCTTTTATACTAGTTCTTTTCCAACCGCCGCACGTGACCTTATTCCTCTTCCGTCCATGGACCCCTTCTACACTGCCCTCCTTGCCTCGCGGCGTGGATCTCCATGCTGTTCCATGTGCTGAAGGAGATACCTAGCTCACATATAGTTACAAATTTGTCTGCAGCGCCCAATTTCCGTACTCCGTAGCTCGTGCCTGCTTCCGCGGCTCGATATTCATGTCTTTGTCTGTGGTGCCCAATTTCTGTATGCCGTAACTTGGTGAAATCCTTGTCTCTTCCCACGGCTTCCTGGTCCCTCTATTACTCATAGCCCGATAGTTGCATCCTCGCGGTTTCCACTGCAAAGAATTAGAGCTTCTACTGCTAGCTGAATCGAACCAAGGTCTTATTTATTCTGTCGATTGTTGATTTCAGTGCCTTTTTCAACCACAGAGGGAGTGTCTCACAAAATGATAGCTCACAACAACAATGAAGACTGGCTGTGGCAACTTACTGTGAGATCTGGGGAAGATCAGAGCACCGCTGCCCAGGCAATTGAACAGTGCTTTGACATGGCTGACAACATTATTATGCTGCAGGAGGACATTGGCACACAGTAAGGTCTGAAAGTAGTGTTGCAATTGTACTTGTAGCTTGTATATGGCTCAACAGACTTGAATGGAATGAAACTGCCTTTTATTTACCTTGTAATGAAAGCTACAGGCCATGCAGAGGAATGTGTAACAAAAGCTCAACTTCATAGACTTGAGTCAACTCAAGTCAACTTCAAGTCCACCTGATCCTATCAAGTTGAGTTGAGTCTAGCTGAGTACACCCCAAAGTCGACTTTTCAAGTCGTGACTCGACTTCTGGAGTTTGCCCAACATTAGGTGCATTGATTTCACCAATGCTTTTCCGTCAACGGATCAACCAACCCTCTGGTTGAAGTTGTTCTGCAAGGGCGTGGGAAATCTTCGGCTATGTCATGATCACGCTCGGCACGACGGCCACAGTCACAAAGATACAGAAGCACCACCGATCGGTAATACAGGATCACACTGATCGGGGTACAGGAGTTCCAGGGGTTTTCAAAAACCCGACACAGCGGCCATTCAATCGTCCAGGAGAGTGCATGATCGCTCTCCTCTACGCCAACCCTAAACGCTAAATTAGTTACCATGCACGGAGTGATTGCCAAGGACTTTCTTTAGTATAAAAGTAGCAGTAGAATCTAATGTACAGTAGATTCTACCTCGACTAATCTCAGGCACTACTTTGGTCTGAACCTTGGCTTGACTCTCGCTTTAAACCCTGCTCGCCGTCTTATCACTCTCGGGGTTTAACTCTATCCATACCCCGGTATCTGGAGGACGTCTTCCTCATATACCGGGGTCTCGCCATATCGGCACGTCGTAAACAAAACACGACACCTGATCACCTACACCGGGGTTTGAAGTCCTAGTCAGGCTCTCTGCCGAAGCCAACATCAGGCCAACCTAGGGTTGTCGCTGACAGGTTCAGGTTATTGTTGTGAGCCAGAACGAAAAGCGGGAGTCTGTGGTTGGAGGTGAAAAACAAGTGGGAGCTTGTTGGCCAGACAAGAAACACTAAAGCTGAAGTCACACTGAAGTCAACAGGACCACAGTATGATTCTATGAGCAAGCGAGAGTACAACAATGACAGGGTAAAAGACAAGAGTAAACTAGTGTACATAAGTGTCCGATCAGTCTGGTAAACCAGCCAGGTTTACACTATCTATGTTATTTCTTGAACCTCAATGATGGTCACTGTGCCCACACCCCCTTGCATAGCTCAATGGAGCTCGTGGCTGCCAGTTAAACATCATGGGCCAAAGATTTAATCAAGGCTGTTACAAGATTGTCATTCCCCTGCCCAGATTTAATCCTCAGTCGCTCCACTTAGATCGAAAATGTTGAAGATTTCTCAAAAATTGTTCAGAAACTCAAGTTGGGATGGCTATAAGTCATCTGAAAGCTGTACTTGCTACGCAGACATCCTGAACCCCAAAAAGACAAAGGACCTATCCAAGTTACTTTGTGCATGCAACATTGTCTCAAGATGGTGAAGACACAGGAACACCGCGAGGCTATTACCTCGGTGTTGCTCTCTACCCATTGCCTCGCCTGCAAAGTCTTGTGTTACATCAATTATGCACATCAACCAGTCCCTCGAGCAAAACGGCTGCACAAATCCTGTAAGACCGAAGTCAAGTTGCTGAGGCATGCCCTAGTTACCGGCCACAGTGGTTCAATTATGTGCCACCTTCCTTGCAAAACTCTTCACCGATCCCCCGGAAATGCGCATCCAGATGATGGTACTTTTGAACATAGATTTCTTTCAAGGCCATCATCTACCCGTGTTCGACTATTCCCCTGGTTGCAAATTTGTGTTGGAGGTATGTTACAAGGTTCCCGTGTTTCATGTGAGGGCTGAAAGCTGACCAGTGCTGATGTGACTATTCAAATCTAGCTTCGTCATGTTCTTGCAGTTCTACCTCGGTGAATTTGGGCGTTTCACGTTGTCCCGCTGCGACTGAGAGCTTGGCTGTCGGGGTGTGGAGGGGTCCAGGGAAGATGGTGTAGCTATATATATTGCATGTACACCAGAGTAATTCCTGCAACTGGTGTTCCTGAGCGGGACCGTGCTGTGTAATCCTACCTACCTACCTATGAGAAACTTCCTCCTTCAACTTCTCTCCTTCTCCATGCAAACTTGAAAGTGATTTGATGTGCTTCTTGCTGCTCATCGTGCTCTGAAAGCCTCTGCCTCTGTGTCCAACCTTCCCGCACCCATATCAGGTATACTTCTTTTACTTCACTTTGGTTTAAATTGCTTCATAGTTGTGCCCATCCCTGTGTCTTTCCCTCAGGAAATATTGTCGGATATCTTCCACAATGTCTGCTACAACAAGGACCCCGTCCTCCCTGATTTCCGCAGCGCGTGTTGTTGCCTCAGTTTGGTGTGTCGTGAATGGTGCTCTGTCACTAATTCCGTACCTTCGCTTTGGTGTTTCCTGTCCATTGAATATACCACCACTCCAGCACACATTGACGCCTTTCTCTGCTATTCCCATACAGCGGACATGGCTGTATCACTCTGTGGTCCCCGCAGCCCCGGACCTTATGTTTGGGACATAATCTGTGGATCTCTCCTGCTGTCTATGTCCCTTGTATCCTCCACTATCTTTCGTTGGGTAGCACTCGAGATCGACATGTACAATATCACCACTTTTGACACCATCTTCGCCTATCTTGCTCCTTTCGCCCCTCCCCCTCTACAGGACGTGTGTCTGGCTTGTTCTCCGCATATCCGGGGGACTGTTATACTTTGCCCCGTCCATCCGGCTCATCTCCTTTTTGGTCATCAACGGTCTACGTTGCCCTGAGCCTTGCTTATACTGCAACATAGCACATTGACTTACTTGGCACTGGAGGGAGGGATGCTGTTCGCGAGACGATCAAGAGCTTTATCAGATTTTTCGGTCGGCGGGTAAGAAGGTGAGTATATGTGTTTTTTTTCAGCTCAATTGACCAGTGGCCAACTGTGGACCTAGGCATACCTGCAAGCCTAAAAACAGGTGCCTCAATTAGCATACTATTGTCTTGTTACTTGGCTTGAAACAAAAAATGTAGATATTGAATTGTACGTGTATTACGGAACAACGCGGAACATCAAAGAAGGCCCCCCGGCAGGACGGCGGACTCGTACTGCCACTAGCTGGCCCTAAAGCACAAGTATACTTTGACCCGAGCCTTCGACGTGTTGTTCCCCAGCGCAGGCCAAGACCGCGGGACAGCACCTCACGTTGGAATATTGGGTGAGGGGGGGGGGGGAAATGGGAAGGAAAATGGTGGAGAACAAATGGGAAATGGAAAACCGGCGATCGTAAATCGGGATCAACCGGGGTGCCTGACGGGGATTAGATAATGTAGTCTCGGCGATCATTCTGCACACACATTAGCGGAAGACCCCTATGTAGAAACAGCCCACAAGTCCGCAACGCCCTTTGCAAGCACACATAATACTAGTTCAAGGTCTTCCAAAAATAGATTTTAAGTTGATAGCTCGATGTGAGCGTAGCGAAACACAAATACAATGACGGAGGAGATCAGTACTTACTCGAGTTATGTCAGGGAGAGTGAATGCCAATGAAACATTCATACCGTGTGAGTCAGACACAGTCTCGGCGAGTTCGTTGTGAACGGTGGTGGTAAACCCTAACCCTATGTCCCAGTACGGGACGAGCATGCCTTCATATCTGACATTGTGATGTGAATCACTGACCAGGCCCTCGAGAAAAGGCAGTCTCGAACAGCGAGTTTGTGATTTAATTATGAGTTCTGCTGCATAGCACAGATACCAGGCAGGGTAGTCAAAGAGGAGAGGATTTGAGCGGGGTGGTTACGCGAAAGGGTGGTCGGAGCTCATTGATGGTAACACTAATGCCGGCGGCGTGCCGATTTGCCGCCGGTTTTGATCCCGGTCGGTTTTCCCGGTTATCCCATAACCCATACTTTCACAAATGGTGGAGGGAGATGAGAAATATGACATAAATATGCAGTTGACTATCTTACAATGCATATGGTCGGGCGACACCCTGACCGTATGCATTGTCAGGTTTACTTATGCTAATGGCACAGTTTACTTAGATGAAGTTAGACACGGGGTGAGAGTGTCAATATAATCACACAGTAGTTGGCAAGGAGCTTCGAAGATAAGCAATTTCCTTTTTGGGAGGGAGGGGGAGGGTTGACTTGGGCTCGAATTTTTTTTTAGGTACCAATTTTGGATTTTGTTCTACAACCTGGATTTGCATAGAAAACACCTCAAAAATATTTTCAATATTTTTTATTATTGCCGAGATTTGCCGAGGTCCCATCAAAGACCAAAGCAAAAATCTCTCCTTCCCGCCTGTCTCGGTAACCCAGATGTTCTAAGGAGCGCTTCCGACCGAGCCTACAGCCCGGGATTGATCCTTGTACGTACATTCGGGTAAATTTGATGGACGGAACTGCTCCTAGAACGTCTGCGGCACTTGCCCAGCCTCACCTCCCATCTCCCGCCGCTCCCCCGCCCGCTTTTGCCCTGGGCCTTTTTGCTCCAATCCTAGCATCTGAAGATGCTTTCTCTTTTTTTTCCTGAATTTTCCCCGTCCAATTGGGGCCCTTGCGGGTGATGCAAAATGTCATGATTCCCACTTTTTCCCTATTCCCACCCTAAACTCTCTGGGTTATCCACAAGCATACCCCGGATTATTCAACCTCACCCCGGGTTATTCAACTTCGATCAGAATAACCTGAATGCCGAGATCAATGCCAACAACGGATCAGGAATCCCATCGGGTGCCGCATTGATCCTTTTTATTTCAACTTCCCCCTGATTGCTTTTCCAATGATCACCCCTTTCTGCCTTGTTGCATGCTGCGACGTCGACCGTCTCTGGCAACACCTTTGACATATTTCACATACATTCTAATTACTTTGTTACCAGTTACTAGGTATTTCACTATAACACACCGAATAAGGCAAAATCTCCCCATATGGGAAAAGTGTATCCAAATGTATATAATTCAGAACAACAAAAAAATAAATGAATTTGAAGTCTTTTGGCTGTGGCGGAAAGAGGCAACTGAGGTACTGTAAATCCAAGGCACTTTTCAATGGTTGTGAGTTTGTTGTAAATCTGCACGAGCTGAAATGGTGCGTGAAATAATCACTTTCAGTTGTGCTTTCACCTGCATTGTCTTTCTTTTCTTTCAGTGGAAGTCAGCTGAAAGAAAGGAAACAAACAACAGACTTCCTCTCTTTTCAGAGTGGAAGGCCCAGGTCATCAAGATGGACGGAGTGCACCGCGCGTTCTTAGTCATGGATGGAAGCCTGCGAGATGGCAATACCCAGTTGCCTACCCCGAAGATGCACACCGCACAGAGTTCTGGCGGGAACCACCAGGGGAACCAGCAGGGATATTCCCGCAAATCGGAGTGGAGGGGTCCATCAAATAACCCGGTAACCCATTTTGGGAATAACCCGGTTACTTCGAATTCGGGTGGTTCAACTGCAAACTCTACTACTACCGGCGGCGGGGCCGCTCCCATGGACATTGACCGAACGGTCAGCAGAGGTGTGAAGGTGGCCGGAGTCCGGGAATGGGCTATCCTGAAGACGGTGAAGGACGTTCAGAGTTTCCTCGGATTCCTGAATTTCTACCGGCGCTTTATCCAAGGATTCGGTGATCTGGGCAAGCCATTAACCCGACTAACCCAGAAGAACCTGCGGTGGCATTGGGGACAAGTAGAACACGGGGCGTTCCGGTGGCTTATTGACGCTGTAACCTCTGAACCGGTCCTCCACTTCCCCACGGACCACGGAGAATGGCACGTGGAGGCAGACTCCTCCCGACTTCGCTACAGGAGCCTGCTTAACTCAATGCCAGGATGGAGTCTGGGTACCCATTGCGTTCTTGTCCAAAGGACTCAACAATACGGAAAGGAACTACGACATACACGACAAGGAAATGCTCGCCGTGATGTGTGCACTATACGAGTGGCGCCATTTCTTACAAGGCAGCGAGAAACGATTCAATATCTGGACGGACCACAAAAATCTGGAATACTTCACTACGACCAAGAAGCTTAATCGTTGACAGGCGCGTTGGTCGCTGGAGCTCAGTGAATATGATTTTACCCTGGTTCATAAACCGGGGAAGCAACACACAAAAACTGACGCGCTGTCCCGTCGTGGGGGACACGAACACGGAGAGTTGGATAATTCCAACATCGGATTGTTGCCGAACAAACTATTTTTGAATAACCCGGAATCCCCGGTGAGTGGGGCGGAGTTCTTGCGGGCTATGCCTGCGGTGCTCAACAACACACCCAGGGATCAATTCATGGCCGACATAAAGGTGCTGAAGGACAACTGGGAAGACACGGTGATAGGGCGTGTAACCAAACACGCATGAAAACTACCAAGTTTTCTTCGATTATCGACCTATACTAAGGCGAAGTGAGACTAGAACTGAGGGAATACGTTCTCCTCGGAACGGTATTCTACACCGCTCACGGTCGAAAGCCGGCAATTAACAAGTACTTCGAATTCCAACCGAGAGCCTTAACGGGTGGCTTGGTTCAGCTTCACGGTCTACCGCTGGGCTCTGGGAGTTGGCTTACTGCCAGACTCCTGGAGTACCGAGGTGAACAAGAGGAACTACAACAGTTTTGGCGGCACTAGCGGTAGCCTCATTGAGATACGGGATTTGAACCACCAACCCTACCTTAGGGTTAGGATCCGGCCAAAGGGTTGGACCTATAACTCGAAAGGAGTAACATCAAAGATTGGATACAAATCTCCCCAACGGTAAGACCAAAGGGAGTTAGAGAATGATATGGCCAACCGCTGGACGAGTTTTACTCGGCCAACCGTTGGCCTCGACAAAGAGCCTACAACGGTTGGAGTTTGACTTGGACGGTACTAACCGGAGCATCGGCCGCCGGTTGGGTTCCTGACAACTGATCCAACGGCTAGACATTGGTGGCTGTGCAGCCCAACGGTAACGATCCTACCCACAGTTGGAACTCAGAAGAACCTCCAACGGTTGGAACCGTCGGACGACTGGATTACATTCGGACAAGATAAAAGATAATAAGACTACGGGAAATGCCTCCAACGGCTGGCTTACCTTCAGCGGTAGCAGCTGTGGAATCAATGGCCGAGCTAACTGTTGACGGGAAATCACCGCGCGGCTAACCGTTGGCAACCGGAATTACGGAAGGCTAAACGGCTGAAGATCAAACCGGAGATAAAACTCTTGAGAGTGGTCTACCGCTGCCTCAATAGTGGTGGTAAGTAGTGCTGGCAAGGTTCGGTTCGGAAATCGGTCCGAACCTGAACCGAACCCGAACCGAACGCGTTTTTCAGGTTCGCGTTCAGCCAGCCCCCGAACCGAACACTGCGTTCAGGTTCGGCGTTCACGCCTCAAGCCGCAACGTTGAACCTGAACCGAACCCCGAACCGAAAGTATTCAAAAACTGGTGGGCTTCAGCGGATTTCAACATATTTTGGATGTTTGGTAGTTGATTCTGACCTTCACTTCTTTAGGTCTATGCCTCAGCAATCCAAGGCCTGACCTGGAGTCAATTTCACTTGGATCTCACGGCCCTCTTGTCTAATTTCAGAATGCAAAAATTTTCAACCGTGGGATTTCATTGATTTAGGGGGTGATTTAGGCACCAGAGCCTACTCTAGATGCAATTGACGAGGTGAGTTCAAAGAAACGTCCACCACTTATCATTAAGAACCAGTTTTTTCATCACCGAGAAGGCCGAATTTTGCTCACGTTCGAAACCGTTTGAACGCCGAACCGAACCTGAACCTGCGTTCAGGTTCGGCGTTCGGGCACTGGCTGAACCGAACGCGGTGTTCGAGTTCGGCGTTCGCGGGAATGTGCCCTGAACTCGAACCGAACCGAACCTTGCCAGCACTAGTGGTAAGCTGTTCAATAAGAGGCTTCACAGGATAAGAGATAGGTATATGGGATAGTGGCCTACGGGAGGGACTCCTAGTGAGGTTGAACAACTCCTCGAGTAGCTGCTAGCCGTTAGGGCTTCTCGGCCCAGGTCACGGTAAAGATATCACGGACCAGCGGTACGCGGTCAAAACTGCCCGCGGTTGGGAATGCTCTAACCGCCATTGGACCGCTAAACCGTCAGCCCACATGGAACCATCAACGATGACTTATCACGCCATTCTGACTCAGCTCTCATTATCTCCATCTTGCTCCCTCAGTTTGCATAAATATCACATAGTTTCACCAAATGTACCTCAGTAGACTACCCCCCCCATTTTGGAGGAATATAGTGCACTCAGAAAGAGATGAGAAAAGATTTAAGAAACTGCAATTAAGATTGGATTCGAGGCGTGTACGTCCCGCGAGCACCCGCGAGCACCGCCGTTTAAGACCATCATAAGTGCAGGAGCCTAGCCAGTCCCGCTGCCCGTTGGAAACTCTGTCGTTCCGCAGTATTAGCCGTAGATCGAGCTTTGCTCTTTGCCGCCGTCATTGAGCTTTGCTCTGACAATAATCCTGCTAGGGAATAACGGATAACCTCGACCTTTCGGTCTAACGGTTGACTATTCTGTGGCCGGAGTACTCACCGTAGCGTTGCACGGTCTACTTCTGGAACTATACTCAGACGAGTTGCCTATACGTCGAAGCTCAAATCCCAACGGGAACAACTTCCGCGAGATACCGCTGCCTTACCGTGAAAGCAAAGCCAACCGCTACCCTTACCGCTGCGAACCTACTGTCTTGGAGGGTGATACATACCCTACTTCCCCGAACACACACACAGGAGTATTGAGAGATTGGAGTTAGTGATTTGATTAGATTTTGGAGTTCGAGTGTTGGTTTGAGTTATACTCGCTACGCTCGTTAGTGCTTCATATCTGGTGATTTCACGGCTGCACCCCAGTGCACCGTTTCAACGGCAAAGGAAGGACTAAAGAAGTCAGGCAGTGGTTGGGAAGAAAACCCGGAGGGGTTCCTCACCAAAGACGGGCTGGTGTATGTGCCGGAAAATGAAACTCTCCATCACCGGATTCTTTGAGCACACCATGACGATTTCCTGGCAGGACATCCCGGCCAGTACCGAATGACCGAACTTATCACCCGAAACTACTATTGGCCGACGGTACTCCGGGACACGAAAAAGTATGTGGCAGCATGCCCGACTTGCCAACGAACGAAGGTTTTGCCTGTGAAACCTAGGGGAGCGCTGCACCTGAACGCGGTACCCGAAAAACCCTGGCAGAACATCGCCATCGACCTCATCGTCAAACTACCGGAGAGCAACGACTTTGACTCCATTGCGGTGATTGTGGACCACCTCACAAAGGCAATCCGGGTTCTGCCATGCACGGAACACATCAGCGGGGAAGGAATTGTGCAATTATACCGAGACCACGTATGGAAGGACTACAGATTACCAGAAATTGTTATCAGCGACCGGGGCCAAATATTTGTGGGCCACTTCATGCGGGATCTCCTGAAACTCCTGGGCATTAAATCGAACGCCTCGACGGCTTATCACCCGCAGACGGATGGGCAGACGGAGCACGTCAACCAAGAAGTCAAACAATACCTCCAGGTGTTCACAAACTTCTTGCAGGACGACTGGGCGGACTGGCTATTGCTGGCGGAGTTCAGCTACAACGACAAGGGTCACACAACGACTGGCGTGAGCCCGTTCTTCGCCATGCTCAAATTTCACCGGCGGAAAGGGACTGAGCCTCGGGTCGAGGTACCACGGAAGCGGCGGACGACTTTGCAAAGCGAATGCACTTAGTGCAAGAGGAAGCGGCCGCTTCAATGAGGGCGGCCCAAGAAATGATGAAACACTTCTACGATCGGAAGCGGGGGGAAGTTCCGGGGTACAACCTGGGAGATAAGGTTTACTTATCAGGCAAGAACCTCGTAACCCACAGGCCCATGAAAAAACTGGACGACAAACGGCACGGGCCCTTCAAAGTACTTCGAAAAGTCGGCGCGCTGTCCTACGAACTGCAACTTCCAGACACATGGAAAGTCCACCCTGCGTTTAACACAGTATTCCTGCGTCCTTGGAAGCCGCCGGTGGCGGAACACCAGAAAAGGGTGCCACCCCCTCCCCCAGACGTACGGGACAGAGTGGACGTATACAAAGTGGGGGAAGTCCTGCGGCTTAAGAAGGCAAAATAACTCCTTGCGGTATTATATACGCTGGGAGGGGTATCCGAAAGAGGAATATACCTGGGAACCCCGACGTCACCTAACAGGAGCGGAAGAGGCACTCAACGATTTCTACAACAAGAACCCGGCGGCGCCAAGGGAAATTCCAAACGGGAGAGGCGGCTGGAAAATATACAACCCCCCTAGGGTTTAAACCGACATGCTTCAGAGACAAAGCATCCTTAAAGGGGGGGGGTAATGTCATGATTCCCACTTTTTTCCCTATTCCCACCCTAAACTCTCCGGGTTATCCACAAGCATACCCCAGATTATTCAACCTCACCCCGGGTTATTCAGTTCAATCGGAATAACCCGAATGCTGAGATCAATGCCAACCACGGATCAGGAATCCCATCAGGTGCCGCATTGATCCTTTTTATTTCAACTTCCCCCTGATTGCTTCTCCAATGATCACCCCTTTCTGCCTTGTTGCATGCTGCGACGTCGACCGTCTCTGGCAACACCTTTGACATATTTCACATACATTCTAATTACTTCGTTACCAGTTACTAGGTATTTTACTATAAAAACCCTACTTACAGCTCTGTATTCTTTACACTATTCTAGTCTATTCTCCAGAGCTTAATCGGATTATCTCAAACCTATCTCTTTCTGTATCGCCAGTCGCCTACGTCGCAGTAACCCTGCTAGTTAAGGCTCTGTGCTGACACAAAAGAGGTCGACTTTGGCGTGGTTTACACCCACCCCGCCATTCCAGTGCTACAGGACCATGAAATAAATTTGTGCAAAAATTGCAATGAGTTTAAAAGGCATTCAGAAGCCCATATGTATCTTAAGAGGAATATTCGGGCCCTCAAAGGGGACCGAGGTCTCTGAAAAAAAAAAATGGAAGGTGTGTTGAGATTTTCGCGAAAGCAAATCCCCTTGAACAAAACTGCAGTGATATTTGAAGCAAACATGCGCGAACTTTGCGACAACTTTATAGCAATCTCGAGCAATTGTTTTGGGGGACAGCATAATTTTTCACATTTTCTGCAAGAATAGCGTAATACATTTCTTACCCGCCAGAGTGTAATATTTTGCGCTTTGACCGGTTTTGATCGGAGGGCCGCGGCGGAATTCGGCCGCACTCTTTTCAATTATGTCACACACCTCTTCTTTGTTTCGACCACGCCCCGCCTGTTGTACTTGTCTCTATCTCCCCACCACCCACGGCTCCCCACCGCAGCACACCCGGTGCCGCACTCGGCATGAATACCGCCGAAGAAAGCCGACCCATCAACCATCACCGCTCTTCCCAAACAACCACCACGACCCAGCGCACCCCACCCGCGAGCCCACCGCAGCGTCAAGGAGCCCATCACCCCTCCTCGGCGCTGCCCAGCACCCCAGCCCGAGCCCCTCTATCAATCCGGCTATACCCACCTCTTCCTTTGCGCGACCACGTCCCCACCTCAACGTCAACGGTATCCACACCCACCCACCTCACCCCAGCACCGCCAGCCGCCTCCACGGTCCGCTCCCCCGCAGCCTCCACCTTGTGTCACTCCCGCCACGCCACCAGTCTCTCCGCCCCGCCCGCAGCCTCCGTCCCGGCACCCCGCTTGAGTGCGCCCTTAGACCCCTTTTGCCCGCCGACGTGGCGCGCGCCGGACGCCCGGGCCGTCCTCTCGTCCCGCCCACTCGTGATGCATGGAATAGAAACCGATGTAGAAATACACGGTGCGTTCGATGCGTCTCGGCCGCTTTCCCCACCATCTCTCTCATTCTTTGTCCCGTCCACCACCCTTCCCTGGTTCTCCCATACCCCTTCCCTTCCCTTTCCATGTCCCCGATGCGTTGCGTCGCCGTCCACGCGGAGTTGTCGCCGCGGACAATACTGAATTCTGCGAGGGCTTCAATATTGTCCTCGTCCCCGTCCCCTTCCCTCCTCCCCTTCCGCGCGCTGCTGCCGCAGTCGAGCACGGACGTGGCGTGCCATTTTGGCGCGTTTATCGCCTGCTCGTCTCGACATACACAGCGCGCGTTCTCGGGGGATTTTACCTTCTCGCCACCTACTCCACATAAACCACTCTCCTCATCATCCTTCTGCGCTCGTACTCCCCCGCGCAGCACTCTCCTTGCCGCCCTCGACGTCACTTGGTGTCTGTACGTCGCCGTAACATCCGCCTACACCGTCTTGCATCCGAGTTTCGTAATCCACGCCGCCGCGCCACACCCCACGCGCCGTCTTCGCGCGCTACCTACCCGAGGACCGTCATGCCGACGGGCGCGCATCCCCGCGCGCCGACGAACTGGTACGCACACCTGGGCGGTTGGTGCGTTTGGTGGATGTAGGGCTGGATGCGCGCGCGGCAGGCGGGAGCGTCCTGCGTGAATGCAGACGTGTGCGTGTTTGTGCGTGGGTGGAGGCGAGGAAGAGGGAGAGAGACGACGGCGTGCGGGGAAAGCAGTACGGGTGACTGGAGAGGGCCGGACAAATTTTTGCGACGCGGGCGCTACGTCAGCCCTTCGGGGTGAGGAGAGGTTCGGGTTACTTGCCGTAGGGTTCAAACACAGTCCATGGAGAACGCGCCCAGTTTGGGTAATCATGTAATTCCTCAAATCTGCGACGGGGTAACTGGGTTAGCGTGGGGCGGGGCCACCACGACGTCCGTGCGGAAACAACACACAGCCTGTAATCATCTGTTTCAGGCATCGCCGCCCCGCGCTGGGCGGCGCTTCGTCAAATACACTTTACCACTGCCTCTGTCCATACCGCCCACGCGTCCATTACACTCCTTGCATCGGGGTCATCGGCGGCGACTGCGCCCATGCTTGCACCAGCACCTACGGACCTGAAACGCGCGCGGGAGGCCGACGCCAATGATGCTGAGCGCGCCGTTCGTTCGCGCACGGAGCCGGTCGATACAGCCCCCTCCTTCTCATACACCCCCTCGGTCTATCCCACCCCCGTCGCCATCCCGGCCCCCACTCCCGCACCTATTCAGTACCAGGCACCCCCTGCGCCTTTCTTCCCCGCCCCGTTGGTCCCCGCTCCCTATCCGCAGGCTGTTCCCGCTCCCCAGGCCATCTACGCGCCCCCACAGGCCGTCTACGCGCCCCCACAGGCCGTCTACGCGCCCGCGCAGGCCGTCTACGCACCCGCGCAGGTCGTCCACGCGCCCGCGCAGGCCGTCCACGCACCCCCGCAGTCGCACGCTGTTCCCGCGCCGCCGCGCGGCCAAGGCGGCGGTGCCAATGCCGGCCGTCCTCCCCGTCTCTCCCCAGACCCAGAGCGCGACGTGCTCATGGGGCCCATCATCTGGACCATGACCGACGGCCCCAAGCCTGTTCCTATGGTCAAGGGCGACATCGTCGCCCTCCTCAAACTCTTCCTCCCCGGTGCTGCGTGTTCAATGTTCAGCACACGTCCCTCCCTCACAAATGCCGACCTCACCATCATCCAATTCGACTCGAAGTCCGTGGCGGACTGGATTGTCACCAACTGGGCGAACACCCAGCGTGGACAGTACGCCAACATCACCGCCGTCCATGCGTTCCCCAACACCCCAAATGCCTGAGGGCAGCTCCCTCCCCCTTACCTACTTATGTACCTGCGCTGGCCGCAGCGTCGTCGTCGCAAGCGCCGCACGTACCATTGATTACTAATACTTTACCTACCGCCCAAAATGGGTCGTCAACGATCCCTCCTCCTTCTACCTCTTCGTCTACGGCTTCGACCCGCCCTCTAGATACCACTCAGATCATTAGTATCAAAAGTTGGAATATCAATGGTGCCTTTACTTTGCAAATGAGCTGCCCGGATTTCCGCAAAGAACTCGAAAAGTATCACATTAACTTATTTCAGGAGACACATCTCCATCCTCAACAGGATGATACTGTGCAACTCCCTAATGGCTATTCAATCTACTCTCGAACTCATCGTCCCAAATTATCTTTTGACAAATCCTGGGGCGGGGTCGCTGCAGTCTTTCGCACAGGGCTGAAACTCAAATACCGAGAGGACATGTCAGGCCCGGATTTTATGGTGCTACAACTGAACAAGACCCTCATCTATAATACCTATCTGCTGCCAGAGTCAACACAATGGGCTGGAACCCTCGAGAAGGACCCCTGTGAAGCTCTCGCGTCCTCACTCGCGCTCGCTTACGCCGCTCGCATGCCGATATTGGACTTCGGTGACCTCAACGCTAGAACAGCTTCATTGAAGGCGAGCCCTGACGATCCTGATCGAATTTCTATGGACTCGGAGACAGTGTCCGCTCGAGGACGATGGTTGTGCGAAGTCTTCAACGACTACAACATTGTGTTTATCAGCGGCGCCGAATCCTTGGGCGCGAACAGCGGGAAGTTTACTTCATTTCAAGGCAAAATTGTTGTCCGCACAACGGTAATAGACTACGCCGCCTGCTCACGCGAACTATTTGCAAAAATCAAGTCCTTCGACATAACAGATCGAGTTGCAGGATATGATCACGCCGCCTTGATACTCGATATTGAAATCGACGTCGGGGACCCAAACAGAGTTTTGGCAAGCCCACGCAAAAACGCAAAATCGACGTAGTTCTTCCGGATGATACGGAGCTGGACAAACTCCTCATCAAGACTCTTGAAGCCGGAAAAGACGAGACAAAAAAACTTTGTGCGCTGTATGGGCCAGTTTCCGCCGAAACAGTACCGATCAAAGTTACGGTGCATGGCTCCTGTACCAATGCCGGGAAAATTACTGCGACTGCTGGCGCGGCAACCTACTGGGGTCCAAACTCACGTCGGAACTCGTCTGCGAGGGTATGGGGTACTCAAACAGGCCCGCGAGCAGAATTGTTGGCTGTCCTGCTCGCGATCAAAAGTTCACCGCTACTCAAATCTCTCGAAGTTTCGACTCGATCGGAGTATGCGATTCGCTCAGTCGTGTATTACGCGGCCCGGAACGACGCTTGTGGTTGGAGATGCGCCAATGGGGACATCTTGAAGTTAATTATTGCATTAATCAAGTGCCGAGGAGCGCCCATTCACTTCCGCCATATAAAGCTAGTAAAATCTGTACCCGTAATTGACGGTCACCTGAAGCAAGCTACTATCATGGCACGAGAAGCGTGCGGACTTCCACGCTCACATGGGCCCCCTCAGTTCACAATGCCAGAGGTAGTAATCTCATCGGAACTCGTTGTGCCAAAGGTCAGCGCCGACTTAGAAAATAATGGTGGGCCGGTTGAAGAGCCACGGAAGAAAGCTGTCTGAGCTGCTTTCCCCCTGCCTCATCGGGGACGAGACAAATTAGCAGCAATGAGAGACGTCAACCGCAGGAAAGTCTTGGAGGCGCCCAGCCGAGCAATTTTCTGGAAAGAAATTAAACGACTGGCAGATCCCAAGCCAGCGCCGATTTCAGTCACTGCAGACGAGCTCAAAAACGTCTTCGAAAGGCGATTAAATCCTCCACCTGTCCTTCCCCCTCAATTTGACGCAGCGCAACATAAAATCAACAAGATTCTTGCAACGCTGCTCCCCGGGAAGACCGAGGACAAAACCTCAAATGGTTTCTTCAGCCGGAAGTGGACGGAAGATGATATGGGCAAGCTTAAGGACCACATCCGCAAGCATGGCATGGATAGTACTCCTGGGGAAGACGAGGCATCGTACACAGAGCTCCTGGAAATTCCAAACGACGACCTCTTGCTCTTGATCAATATGTGCGTTGAAAAGCGCGACGGACCCACAATCTGGTTCATGACGGCTCTCATTGGTATCCTAAAACGTCTCAAGCCCCAAGATAATCCAGATAGCTACAGGCTTATTGCACTTGAAAGTTGCATCTTGAAGGGATTGACGATGCTCATACACTGGAGAATTTATGACTGGGCTGAGTCTCTCGGTCTCATCCCTCCGTGTCAGAATGGCTTCAGGCCGGGGTATCGTACAAACAACAACCCTTTCATTCTCCGGTGCGCCAAGGAATGGGCTCGCGCCCGTGGTTACACGCTCTATGTGGCAGCTGTCGACGCAACGAATGCTTTCCCGTCTACGGATCAACCGACTTTATGGTTGAAATTATTCCGAATGGGAATGGGCGGCATTATTTTCGACTGGCTCCGAATGC
Source organism: Mycena alexandri (assembly GCA_029233265.1). Lineage (NCBI taxonomy): Eukaryota > Fungi > Basidiomycota > Agaricomycetes > Agaricales > Mycenaceae > Mycena > Mycena alexandri. Next base: position 628,376 of record JARJCM010000024.1, read on the forward strand.
TATACCAGCGCATGTCCTACTACGCGAAACATGGAGATGATCAGTCAGAAGAATTCAAGGCACTTATTGGATTACTCACAGGGGACCCCGCGTCACCTATCCTTTGGAACCTCTTTCTCGCCGACTTGAGGATGATGCCAGACAAGGACGATGTATTCCTCGCTACTGTCCGCATCTCGTTACTTGCACAGGCAGATGACTTACTTCTTTTCTCGCTCTCGGCTCGTGGGCTCCAAGTTAAACTGGACACGCTGGAAAAATGGTGTGCGCTGAACTTTATCCTGATCAACATGATTAAAACAGTCATCCTGATCTTCGGAAAAGTTGTACTGCCTCTTCCTGTCTTCAGACTTGGCACCACAATTCTTCGAATTACGGAAGAAGAGAAGTACGTCGGGGTTACATTTCGAACTGATGAGCAAAATATTCTTGCTGCCCACTATAAAGCCAAGGCACGAACGGCACGGTACTGCGGACACCGAATTATGGCCATTGAAGACATGACTGGCAGACTGACTCCGAATGAACTCAAGCAGTTGTACATGGCGAGAGTGGATTGCCACCTCACTCATGGATGCGAACTTTCTCCAGACAGCGAGAACAAGCACGTCAAACAACTAATGAAAATCCAACTTCGGTTCTTACGTCAAATGTTAAATGTCCACTCACGATCCGCGGTCGCGCCTTTGTTTACGGAAACTGGAATAACCCCTCTCCGAGTTCGACGCTTCCTGCACGTCTTAAACCACCTGATTTATCTACTTGGTCTCGACAAGTCTGAATATGCCCGTGCTGCACTGGATGGTTCTATCGAACTCGCGGCAAAAGGCAAAAAGTCTTGGGCTAAAGATCTAATCACCGCGGCGAGAAGACTTCCATTCCAATGTCCCACCTTTGTACTCACTAGCGATACTTCTATCGAAGACGTTAAAGATTACTCACAAACGGTGGATAGGCTCATGAAGGAATGGCTTCAGGAGTCAATCGACTCATCAGAAAAGCTCTACTTGCTTCACGGACGACTTGAACCTCAGAAGGACAAACCACATCAGCCTTTTCACAGATTTCTTGGCACTGGAATGCCCTTGAATGTGCTTTTCCGCTTGAACCCAATATTTTTGGCAGAAAAAGTTGCTCCAATTTGCATGAAACCAACGGTGCACTTCACAGAAAAAAACTTTTTTTTTACTTGTGCGGGATTCGAACCTGGCTTGATTGCTTGTAGCTTGCGCACTTGTTGGCCCAATTCAAGCGAGATCAAGTGCATTCAAGAAATCTGTAGGAAGTCTGATGCACCAGCACAAATAACTTCCAAACTACGGCACTATCTTATAATGGTGACGACTCAGCCACATAGAGAGGCCATAACCTCTTTGCTGTTGTCAACCCATCAATTGGCTGTAGAAGTTCTTCGCTATGTGGATCATGCATATCAACCAGTCCCTCGGTTGGAAAGGCTCTGCAGATTCTGTCGGCGCGACATTGAAACTCCAGAACACGCATTATTGGCATGCACATACTCGACTGCACTGCTAGACTTGCGACACAAGTTCCTGGATCAACTGTTCCGCAACACTCCCAATCTACAGACCCTCATGGCGACACTCTCGGACACGGAGATGTTGAAAGCCATGATTCATTCCAGACCAAACATCGCGCTGGTGGCCAAATTTGCATACGAAGCCCTTCAACTGTTCTACGCCGTTCCCGTGTTTCGTTTAAGAGCTTGAGTTGAGAGGTACCAATTTCAAGCTTTCTGTCCCTCTTACTTCTTTGCATTCCCTTTAGTTCTACAGCGGCGGGTCAAATGAGACTGCGGCCGTGAGCTCGGCTACGGGGTTGTGGAGGAGTCCAGGAACAATAGTGTACCCGTTGTGCCCTGTACACTTAGATAATTCTTGGGCCCCGGCGTTCCTAAGCGGGACCGGCCGTGTAATCCTACCTACCTACCTACCTACCTACCTGTCCAATATACGAAGCATGGCGAAAGGTGTGTGCTTTCAAATATTGCGCAGATGGTCCTATATCTGACAAGATGGATGGTCGAATGACTCAGGTGTCTTAAAATGCAAAACACGAACCGCAAAGAACTGTACTTTGAAGTATTCTGCTTGTCGGCCCCTGCTTCAACTTTCAACCTGTGATTGTTGGGCATGAATGGTTACTGTGGACATCCGACGTGCAATTTTGATTGAGCTAATCTGTGCTCCTCCGTGGGTGCACTCCACGTCCTTCCGAAATCCAATCTGTTCCATGCAGGTCATTTGGGTTAAGTGTTCCTTCTGTGCGCTGATGCTTCCCCGCAGCCTGTAATTGCTCAAAACCTCATTTGCAATGTGATAGATCCTCCCCAACATGGGGCCGTTCGCCATGTTCCATTTCAACCAACTCTCCCACTTGGCATCTTCGACAGCGGAATGGAACGCGCGCTATTTTACGTGCGCCATGTTCCATTTTCAGCCCATTCTCCCACTCGGCATCTTTGAAAGTGTAAGGCCTAGGGAACGCGGGGCCTATCTAAAATACCATCGCACGAGCGGTGCCCCGCATTTTGATGTGATCCTCGGATGGCAGGTGAGTACCCTGCAGTCGAATAGTGTCAACTTTGGCATACTTGTGGAGATTGCAGACATCCGGACGAAGTCTCCGATAGTTAGGGACAGCGGGAGGACATTGGCCCGCAAACTTGAATGCCACGCTTGAAAGCATCAAGATCGCGGAGTTGGTCGAAGTGCTTCAATATAATCTACGACCCAAGCGCCTTCCCAATCGTGGCTGTTCCACTCCAGCACCAAATGCTCTCTCACTTTGGCGCAGGGGAAAACCTGGGCACTCTTCAAGATCGTCAAAGATCCGTGTTCCGCGAAAGCTATATTTGTGGTGGATCATGGCTATCAAGTCTAAATGAAGGCGAGGGACTCTCGGGATACGTGGCCTAGGCTTTGGAGCTGTCGTCCTTTTAGTTGACTGGGAGTTCATACGAGGCTCAAAGTAAACTTGACTTGAGTGCTGACGACGGAATGACCGTACCGTTCAAGGCTACATTACGAATTCTGCATGACCGAGTACTGCCACAACTACTGTAAGTTAGCCTTGGGTAGACCGGTAACAGGTCTCTCCCTGAAGTGGGAAAATGTCTACCGACATGCTTGCTTTCTCGTAGAACCAATGGTCCTCACATCAAAATCCTGCACATCCGAGTCGGCGTTCGGCGACCATTGGTTCTCGGCTCTCGGCTTCCTACTCGTATATGCCTGATGATCGCCGGCCTGCGTTTGCTTCCAACCTCCATCGGCCCAATTCCCATTGAGCGCCTCTCTGCTCCTCTCTGTCTCAACTCCACCCTGGAGTCTTCAAATGTTCTTATGGTTCATCTTCATCGCCCTATGCGATCCAGTTACACTGTTCGTCTCATTCGACTCGGCACATACAATTTCTTCGCCTCCGAGCCTCCTCTCGTCAGGGAACTCAAACTCCCACTAACTTAGAACCCCGCCCGGCTGACGCGAAAGTGATAGCCATCGCGTTATCATGCTAGCGCTTGGTTGGTCCGACACTAGATCGGTTAGATGCCCTGTCGATTGAGTTGACTCATCGTGTACTGTACTATTTCGACCAAATGTTCACGCCATGTCACCCGTCACCACAGGTGTTCATTCGGCTTGGCGTTCATTTCTGGGCAATCACATAAAATTACCATAAATAGATGGCCGGCCGAGATTTTTTGGCACATTTTACCCCTATTTGAGGCCAAAAATTGGAATGTCACCGTTACATGCACCAAATTTGTTCAGTTCACGACTTGGCGTCACCCGTCACTTGAACATTTGGTCGAAATAGTACAGTAGTACTCTCCCGACGAGCTTGCTTTTGGACTCTGTTCCATAAACATACCTTGAGTCCCTGGTTGGCAGGATGCGACAGGATAATTGTCTCGCATTCACCTCTCACCCCACCAAATATTCCGGCGCTCTCCAGGCTGGCTGATGCTCACGCACCGCATTCTTGGTTGTTCCGGCGGACAAGCCCTCCCTTCTCCGTGACGGATCGTCATGGGAGCCAGGTACGCGCCGAATCATCATATTAGCGGACGCTGTATTTACCAGGTGTCGCCTCGGACTGGTCCCAGTGGGTTCCAGGGGATTTAAAAAATCTGTGGTTCTGGGGAGAAAATAGCTGGCTCGAACTCTGGTTGAGCTCTGATTCTCTGCCGTAACCGTGGAGCCAACTGAAGAAGCTTTGCCGTTTCAAACCGCGCAAGATTACTTGAATACAATACGTAGATAAGAAAGAGGGTCGACTAATCCTAATCCAGCCCGGCCTCGGCTCACGTTTTCCTTCGGAGGAAGATGCGACTGTGCGGACCTTGATAACCCAGTTTCCCAGGTGATGCGGGTAGCATGAGTACTTCACTCGTTATTCTTATGTTCTCCGTGTATTTTTCCCTCCCGTCTTCTCGCCGAAAATCTATCAACCCTGACGGCATCATCTTCCACAAAACGCCAGCTCCACCGGTACTAATTCTATATAACCACTCGACTCGTCAAGGGCGCTAATTCGACTCCCATTCCAATTACGCGCAACAATGGCCGTCGATCCCACTTACCCTCTTTACCCCGCCCTATGCATTCTCTCTGCGTTCTTCATGTTTCTCGTCCTCACTCACAGCTTTATCCGTCAATCATGGAATCTCGCGGTCACCTTACTCTGCGTCGGGCTGTTTCTGGACAACTTGACCCTCGGGATTAACGCTATAGTGTGGCGGGACAACACAGACATCAAAGTACCCGTTTACTGCGACCTAGGTAAGTTGTTGACCTTACTCAATCAATCTGCCTTTGGTTGCTGCTCAGCAGCAGCACTCACCTGAGCATTAACAGTATCGCGGCTTCAGTTCTTCATGAGATTTCTCCCTTCGATGACTTCGCTCTTGATCACGCGAAAGCTATATGTTATTTCGAAGATGCGTGATGTTGAACCTCCCAGTCGTAAAACGGTACGATTTCCCATGCTTGTTCTATTTAGAACCTAATCTGTATGCAGAAACTCGTAAATTCTTGCGTTGAGTGGGGCTGGGGATTTGCCTACCCAATTTTCATGACTGCAGTCGTTTGTACGATTTAAGTTCGACATGGTCCGCCTCACCCAATGATATCTGCGCAGACACGCTATGCCAGGATGCTCGTTTCATCGTCGACGAGGGATTTGGCTGTGCCTTCAGTGCCTCCAATTCTTGGTTCAGTATTGTGGTTATCTTGATTGTTCCAGCCATCCCTCCTCTTATTTCCATCTTTTTCTACTGCCGTACGTATCTTCATTTGACACTCGTTGATTATTACAGCACTGATAACCTCAAACAGCACTGATTATTCGGACCGTCTATATCCAGAGGAAAGGTGCGGGAGATTCCTTCTTAAGTAACGGTTCAATATCGCGGACCCCTTACCTGAGGATCCTGGCTCTCGGATGTCTCGATGCTGTCATAATTCTCCCAATCGCCGTTATAAACTTGCTGGCCTTCTTCTGCACCTTGACCGCCCCGGGGACTTTCCCTGGATATATTGGATGGGCCGCCAATCACGCCGACTTTTTGCCTGTTGGGATTGCGTACGATAGCCTGACCGACACTCCATGGGACACGTTCAACACTTACTTTGACAACGTGCAAGCCCCTTTGCTGGCCATCGCGATATTCGCTCTTTTCGGGCTGACCTCAAGTGCGCGGTCTGCCTACTGGTCGCGCATTGGTGTCGTCACCAAGTTGCTTGGGTGTAAACCTCGTGTACGCCTGCCACGCCAGTCCGCAAGCCAAACAACGGACTCGCTGACTTTTGCTGCTCCGACGGTCCGTCAAAAGGTTACCTTTCAAGGGTGAGCAGGGTGTTGGCAGAAACAGAACTAGGAGGCTCACCAGATATTCGTTCAGCAACACTACCTTTGCCGACTCCGAAATGGGAAAAGCAGAGGAGTTGGGAAAGACGGAATCCGAGTTTCAGTTTACGTCCACGCCCTCCATTCAAGACTCCAAGATGGAGCCACTGGCTGTTTGAAGGTGTTGTGGTTGAACCCAAACGGCGCGGGCTCGCTATGTAATTACTCCTTGTTACCACTGAGCTCCTTGAAATTCGAATATAAGCTTGGAATGTGCAATTACTTGAAGTTGACGCTGCAGGGTTCCTGCGTGACATCCCCGGCATTAGGAAACAGTGATTTGTCCCGTAGCTGCAGGCCGAAGATATGAAGCGCGAGGAGCCTCAGTAGCCGAACCGCAAAGCTTAGTAGCCGTTCGTAGCGCGCATGGGAATTTTGGCCATGCCAGAGCTTTCACATGTTGTGGGCAGTAGACATCAACCGGCAGTTTCCGGCGCCCAAAGCGGAGTTTGAATTCAATAGCAGTTCAACATCTTTTTATATGATGGTATTGTTGTCAAGTCTGTTGTCCGACAATCTCTTCTCTAAATGGCTGAATCTATTCACCCAGGAACCAAGAAACTGAACAGTTGTCTTCGGTCTTATACAACTGACCAGTCTCCAACTTGGTCTGTTGATTGGTTGTGCTGCACGTACAATAGCCGACTTTGCGAATGATTGAGTGAGCCAAGGAACATCCACGAACCAAATTCCGAACATCTGTGAGCATGAATAATCACTTGAAGAGAATTGTACCAAAAATTACCATTTGCAAACGTTTACAACCGTCTGTAAACGCGTTTGATACCGTTTGCGTTCGGTTTGCGGGAAAATTGCAAATGAAAACAAGTTGCCCTTTCAGTAGGTTTTCAATTCATCTTGGATTTATATATCCTGTGAATCCCCTGGTTCTGAAGTTCCAGAATCTATTGCTTTCATATTTTTACCATTCGTATTTGCAATGTACATTCCTTACCGCCCAGAACTTGATATTTTCCGCTTTGATCGGAGGGCCCACCAGAAGAGGCCGTCTTGCTAGGGCGGGATCGAAAGAAAGCAAAGGTGGGTGAAGTAATTGAAAAGAGGAGATTTAATGGGTGACATGGCGCCGCACTCGGCACGAACATCGCCGAATAAAGCCGACGCATCAACACTGTCAACGCTGCCATCACGACCACCACGGCCACCGCGCCCCATCCCATCGACGACGGCACCCACCCACCGCACCTCAGCGCTGCCCCAGCACCCCACCCCGGCCCCACCCGGCCCCACCCCCTTCCCAATCCCGCCACCCACCTCCCTCGACGACCCCACCCGCTTTCGACGCACCCCACCCGCCCTTCTGCTTCCCCACCCCCGCTTCCCACGCCCCGCTTCCACGCCCTCCGCCGGCAACCGCCGACGCCAAGACGCGCCCGACGACAATCCCCGCTTATCCCGCTCATTCCCGCCGCCGACAGTCTGGTTCTTCGCAAGCAGCCACCGATTTGCGGCCACGCCAGCAGCCTTTGCCACGCTGGCAGCCTCCACCCAGACACCCCGCGTGAGCGCCCCCCTAACGCCCTTCTGCGCCACCCCATTTCGCCCGCCAACCAACGTCACGTGCGCCGGACGCCCCTGCCGTCCCCTCACCCCGCCCACTCGCATCTCCACACCCGCGCCGCAACGAATAGAAGTCGGGGACAAATCGAATGGGCATGAATTCCCGGTGCGTACATCTCAGCCTTCGTTCCGCCCCCTCCCCTCCACCACGTTGCTTCCTCCCTATCCATCGCCACACCCGTTGCGTAACCCGCCAGCGTCGACAATATTGAGTTCCGCAAGGACTTAAATATCGTCGCCGCTTCCCCTTCGCCCTCCATCCCTCCGTGCGCTGCTGCTGCAGTTGGGCACGGTCCGTGCCGCGTCATTCGACGCGTTCACCGCCTGCTCGTCTCAATATGTGCAGCGCCGTGTGCTTGGGCGGGTTATCTCATTTACTTACCCCTTCCTCCCCCTCACACCACCTTTCATGTCTCGTGATCCCTTTATTGCCAACCTTCTGCCTCGCGCACGCCGGACATTAGATACCCTGAAGATTTCCGGGATCGACTTGGGATCCCATCGTGCGCGCGTTATCCCGGAAACAAACAACTGGAGCTCCTCGTATTCTTCGCCTTGGGTAAGCCGTTTCTCGTTTCCTTTCCAAAATTCGAAATCTGCCAACATGGGCGTGCGGGGGATTTTCAGCGGCCCCAGTCTCGCCAAGGAGCACCTAGGAACACTTTAGGCCATTGATTACCGGTCTTCGCCGGGAACCTCGGCTCGATGGAGCTTCTTCCCGTATACTGACCACCCCTTCCCATCAGCCTGTCATGTCCTCTGAGGACGAGCGACTCGCCGAGGCACAGGGAAAATGTACCGAATATTTTGAATCACTACCTAAGCCCCGATCTCCTCGAAACCCCCCTTCCAATCACCTTTCCACTTACGCATACTCCGTGCCGCCTTCCTCATATCCCCACCGACTTGTCCTGCCCGGTTAACAACTGGGCGGTTTACATTCCTACTGCAAAAGGATGTGTGAGTAGTTCAGTTTATTCGTCCCCGTCGTCCGCGTGAGTCGTCTGCCGGCAGGATGCTGTTCGACGTATCGTCGAGACCCTTCCACTCAAGCCTTCCTTTCTGAATCAGCTCGATGACTCGCGGGGAGTCATTAATTTCATCATCTAGTCAAGTCCGGTGGCGTCCGCACCCGCGAAACCCGAGGCCAAACCACAAGTCCGCCCAACTCCCTTTCTTTAAATCCAATCCGCGCTGTCCCACTCTCACTCATTTTACAGGCCGCCACGCACATACCTCTGGGTACGAAGTCCCGAATAACCCGGCCCCCCAGACGGCGTTATTTTCAACTGAACGGTCAGAGTTGGGTATGTCCTGTGTTAACCTTACCACTATCTGACTCACTCATTCCTCCGCAGTTCAACCTTCCCCAAAGCTTGATCGCTGATCAATTTTCCATCGTGATGTTGCAAGACTCGGATCGAATATTATACGTTCCTCCTCTCACTCGAGCCACATCTCAACTCGACTTAATTCCATGTTTTGAAACCGGCACCTCAATTGTGATCTCCTCTTCCCAGAGCTAAGTTTCGGCAATTTCTTTTTCCTTGAATTTGCGCTGACCTCCCGTTTACTTTCTCTACAAGTTTTCGCGAAACGCGCCCACCATTTGTCGTACATAGCTTTCCGTCGCAGAGGATTTTTCGAAGTAGTCAGCTTCTTTGGTCATGAATATAATGATTTAGACTGACCGACGAAAAGTGACGAGTTTTTTTAACACCCAACTGAACTTCGAGTGCTTCGGGAACCGACTTCCGCGCACATTACGCTCTAATTCTCCTAGAAGACACGCGATGCGGACTCAGTCGTAAGTTTCGTGTTCTTCTGCAAGTTAATGTTGATAATATATATTTTCAGGGGACTCGCATTTGCTCCGCGCGATCACGGAGAAGGAGGAGATGAGGATGCATTACTCAGAGGAGTTGTATGCCGGTCTTCGTTCTGCGCAAATTTCAATAATTCCTCTCGAAATCTCTCTCTGCAGGTGACCTTGACCACCGTCCCGCCGCGGCCTTCCCAAAACTCCGAGCTTTGTCGATCTTTCACCCTCCAATCAATATTTGCGCTGACGTTGTTTTTATTTTCGGGACAGCTCTTTCCACTCCCGTTCCTCGTGTGGACGGCGTGGACGGCGTCACCGAGGTGACCAAAGGGCCGGTAAGTTTCATCATTGTTCGACACTGAAGACTTCTCACCGACGCGACCTGAACTTTGTGTGCTCCGGGAATTGATTTTGCGCATTGTACGGTTACGCTGACTTGTTCTAATCTCGCTCATTCTCCCCAGCAAACTTCTCGTTCAAAGAATTCTACTCCGTATAATTTGCGTGACGTGTAGGCTCTTTTCCTCCTCCGCGCGCCTTGGCTGACTTTATCGGTCCCTACAGCTGATATAGTTTTACTCCGACACTCATTCATTCATGCAAGCGGTAAGTTGCTCCTGTCCCGCTTCGCACCCTTTGCATGCTGCATCTGTTTATGCGCTGACTGTAAGTCCTTCCCACAGTGTGCTTCCGACCGGCTGCTCATCAGGCGCTTATTCCCCTTGCTTCCTGCCACCCAACTGGGCACCGATTCGTCGACGATTCTGGACAGATTCTCGCCAGATTCCGTGTTTTAAATCAGCAGAATCGGATCAGCTCTCACCCGATTCCGCAGTGGATTCTGGCGTTGACACTGGAGGTCGGTCACAGCATCACAATCGATGTGTCATGAGAATCGACTCTAGAATCGACTCTAGAATCGGATTCTGATTGAGTTCCTCCCCTGGAGGAGACACTCCGATTCTGGCCGATTCACCGTTTTGATCGATTCCGAGTCCCTGGTATTGATGCGAGAATCCGCGTCAGAATTGAACCGAGAATCGGCCTCGCTGACGGCTTTCTTCCTCTAATAGTGCACGGACTCCCCGAACTCACGGTCCCAACGTCGACTTCACCAGTGTGGATCTTTGCCTTATCTGGGTCCCTACAACAAGCGGGCTCTGTACCTACATCACGCCCCAGGGCCAGGGCCAGGGCTTGGGTCACGGTCACGCTGCTTGTTGTAGTTCTTCATCAGAATACCCTCTCCTCGCCGACTCACGCAATTCGGATGGCATCGTTCCCAGACTATAAGTATATAATCCTTGGGGACTGAGTTGCCTCGCTTACCCCTCGTCTTACGAGTATACTGCTGTCATGCTATCCGTTCTTTCTACGCTCCTTCTGGTATCAACCGTTTTTTTCATCGCCCACGGCATGAAGTGCGTCGCCCGCGTCCAAGCGAGGGTTGGGCAACAGCGTAATATGGCAGGGTTTGGGACCACTTCCTTTTGATGTATGTTTTTTTCTTCTACATTTATCGATGAACGGTTTTTACTGAGCCTAAATGTACAGAATATCGATTACGATGCCCGTTCTCCTCAAGTGGAGGATGGCCAATGGTTCCACCTCGTAGACGGTGGCCCGGGCGTGGGCGTCTCTCCAGGAACTCAGGTTGGCTGGAGATTGACTGACGAACCGAACTCGGAAATTGTCTTCTATATGACCGCAGACCCGGTCTTGTTGACTGCCAGTTACACTGGGAGTGACGCCAATCAACCTAACCCTGTTATAAGCTTTGGTAACGTCGGGGCAGCCGCGTTCCCTACGCCGTCCCACGCTACCGCTCCCGCTCAAGCGGATGACATTTGGGTGAGTTATTTGTATCAGGCGCACAAACTCTATCACTGACGACACCATTTGTGTTCTTGCACAGACAAACAGCACCGGGGCGACAGTCGTTCCGTGGCATTACGGTTTGCAAATAGACAATGGGTGCGAAGACGGTAGACTTGTCATCGCCACGACTGTCGACGCCAATGGCATTGTGACGACTGCAAATGGGACTGACGGACTCGTTCTCGACCCCCTTTCCAGTCTCCCTGTGAACGTTACCATTTACTTCCAAGACAGCCCTGACGACGTGTCGACCCTCAGCTACTTTGCTACAGACGCGCTGACATACAAGGTTGGGGCGGGGCCGAATCGTAAGTTGTTCTTTGTGTTGTTTTCGTTGTATAGATCCTCATGGGAGCTGAAGAACCAACGGTGACTCCTGCGACTTTCGGGACTGTGTTCTCTTGGTGCGACACCGATTAGATACTTAGTATCTGTGCACCTTAGACCATACCTGCGTACAAAAGAGAGGCAACCCACGAGCGCAATAGTGAAAGCAAGCGGTCCAATCCGAGTCCCCTCGTCTTTCAATGTAGGGTTACACTTTCTTTGGACTCCAAGCCCCAAATCTACCCGAAATGCTGAAATGCCGACGTATATTGCCGTGTTTTTTTTCGTCCCTCTCACTACGGTAACCCTACTCGAATTCCACCAACCCCAGTCTCTCCTTCGCTCCAATCCTACACCGACGCAACGCTCCCGTAGCGCAATGTCCATGCGCTCTGCTTTCGATCTGCAGAGGCTCCTGCGCTGGCAGTCAAGGAGAACCGCGGCCCTCCATTCGGAGACTCCGCTGGCTCTTCGACTCTCGGCTGGCATCGCCAATCACCGACGAGGCTCGGCCTGATTCCAGACTGAGTTGAGAGCAGGGAGTGACCGGGGCCTTGAAGAGGGAAGACATGTTGACACTCAACCTCCCAGTGGAAGGATGGGAATGTGCTCGTGTGTCATCTGCCTGGGCCTCAACCCGCCGAGCACCGCCATATGGTGACTCGGTGAATTCGCGTTTGTTTTCTTTCCTCTAGGGCAGCTGCCCGAGTTTCGTGGCCTTGTTAATATCAAGCAAAATGTTTTTTTATCTGACACTCGCAATCAAGCGCCGCGCTATCTATCGTCCGAAAAGAATAGATTGAATCCCAACAGAAACTTGACAGAAACAACGAGTCCTCTGGACAACTGTCCAGTGCAGGAGACTTTCCAACCAAACCCTGGGTATATCTCTCCCACCGTTTCTCAAGCAGTCGGAGTCTTCTTGCAATATCCGTCGGAATTGATGATAAAGTCGACGCTACCATCGGCCTGCGTCTGTCCGCCGCAATTGTCCGCAGTCGACGCCGTGAGGCATTCGGCGAAGAGCGAGCAGGTGAGGAGCGGGCTCCCGTCCTGAATGCAATAAATATCAGCGGCAGAAAGCACGAAGATCGAGGAAAACCGTGTACCTTGCCGTTAACGTCGTGGTAGCCTAGCAGGTTAGAAATGGAAGGGATTGAAAAGAGGTAAGCCGCTCACTGTTGACGAAAGTGCATCCTGTAATGGAGTCGCACATCGCCTGGCAGTCTGAAATAGCAACATGAGAATTCACTAGACGCGTGGAAATAGTATAGGCAAGTACCTCCAACGGTGTCGACGAGCCCAAACGTCTGATAGCTGTTGTCCTGGGACGCGCATGTCAAGTTGTTGAACGTCTGCGTATACTCTGGCTGCGGCTGGTGCGGTGGCGGCGCCGGGCAGTGGAACCCGAGGAGTAGTTCCAAAAGCCGACAGAAGACCTGCAAGATCAGTCGCAAGCGGACACGGCTGTCATCATCAGGGCAGACGGACACTGTCGAGGACGATGCTGATTCCCGCGGGCGGCGGGCCCACACCGTAGTACCACCCGGGCTGGTTGCCGGGCTCCCACGGGGGGATCGGCGCGCCGTAGTAGTGGTGGGAAAGTTCGGTTCGACCTTTCGGTTCGAACTCGAACTGAACTGAACTGAACACGAAGTTCAGGTTCAGGTTCAGTCAAATGCCCGAACTTGAACCTGAGGTTCGGTTCAGCGTTCGGGCAAGGAGGAATTTCGCTGAACCCGTTCGAACCCGTTCGAACCGCCGAACCTGATGCCATTATCAAGCTGGTCTTCAATGACCCAAACGAGGGCAATTAGGGTGTTTTTCTCGCGTGTACCGCCCCAGTAAAGATGTATCACTCTCAGAGAGGTTTCCCATTGGCTACTATTACATTTTATCATGGAATCAGACATGGTTTTTGACTCTGAACCTTGTACATGATGCCGGGTTGCTCTGATGGCTCAAACGCCAACAGCTACTATTGTCTTAAAAATTACATTCTCAAGTTCTCTAAGTCTCACATGCGGCTGGCTTGTTTCATAGTCTCCACCATCCAGTGCTGTTTCCCGAGCAATCTTTCAACTCCAGCTCCCAACAATTTACCCTAGAACAGCCGAAAATCCATGGTTTTTTCACCGGAGCTCCATCCGCAAGGTCGCTGGATCGCGCTGGAAGCTTTTAAAAAACGAATTCCAGAGGCTGTCTGGTGGTAGGACGACTGCAAGCTACTTGGTGCGGCAGTTCTTCGGCAGAAAAATAGGTTCAGTTCGGGGGTTCAAACTCCTCCGAACGCCGAACCGAACCGTTTGAACTTGAACCTGCGGTTCAGGTTCGAGGTTCAGCAATTTGCTGAACCTGAACCGAAGTTCAGGTTCGGGGTTCAGGAAAAAGTACCCCGAACCTGAACTGAACTGAACTTTCCCATCACTACGCCGTAGTCGTTCGTCGCGGTGAAATTGAGGGCGTCGGAAGTTTGGTCTCTGGCGGCGGGGAAGTCTTGGGCAGGGACACCGGCTGCGACGAGGGCGGCGGCCGCGAGGAGGAAGCTGAAGCGCATTTTGTAATTTTTGTTGTGGGACACCTGCGAGTAGAGTCAAGTGGGTGGTAGACGGACGACTTGTACCAACTCTGGCGCGCGCTTTTAAATGTCGAGCCCTGCCACGTTTCTCGGCAGAAATCGCCCGGAAGTGCATCTATCCCGCATGAAGAAATGAGGAGAACTGTCAAAATGTCGAGGGCGAGGTACGTTCCAGGGGCAGTGTACGTAACCTTTGATCAGAGGAGGACTGCAGCGCTCGGCCGGCATCCTTGCCGAGGGATATAAATGGGTGCCGGACATGACGTGCCCAAGCTATCCAGGAACCGAGAAGACCTTCCTCGAAAAAAAAGTAGGGCCGTCGGCGGGAGGGCGGTGAGTAGAGCGCGGATGTTCAATGATGAATAAAACAGTGAGAGTGCGGCGCAGCCAGGATTGGCCGTTTCGCTCAGCCTGAGGTGTCCGATGCGAGATAGAATTCATCGGCACAGCGGTCGAGCACGACTGAAAACACTTAATCTCTTTGAAACAGCTGTATCAAGGACACAAGCCGGATTTAGTGTCGCTGGAATAGTGAATCGGATCATGTCAAAAGCTAAACTGCCGATCTTTTTCTGACGTTGTTCATTGGTCGTTCGTGGTTCCACCGACTTTTGCGACGTTTGACTGCAGCTCCTGAATGGAAGAGATACCACAGAAATGTTCCTGGCAAGTAATTGACTAGGCTTTCAGTATGCCGAAGGCGAGGAGCTCTGGAGTCTGAGGCCTACGGTAGGCAGATTGGTCGTGGTTCGTTTTCGGGTGGAGCCTGTTGGATCTCCACGAGGGTTGATTAGCCTCGTATTGTTCAAGGTGTTTTTAAAGTTCATTGATGGTAAAATCCGAGCTTATTCCATGTTATTTTTGTTGTCACCTTGTCGGTAGATGCCAACTACAGGGGTTTTGTACGAGCCGTGATCATGAAGTTGGGCAGTTGAAGATCTTTGCCTTCTTTAAAGTCATGCGACCTGTCTGTTGACCACCGTTCCATTTTCCCATTCCCGCTACCTTTAGGTAAGGGTTTTAGGGTGCCCTATTTTCCCCCCAGGCTGGGGGAGGCGGTCCTAAAAAAAAGCATGAAAAAGTATCCCTGAAGGAAATTGTCTGCGTCGTTCCAACGAGCTACAAACTGTTCGCGCTTGTGCAACAAGCAAGGAGCGAATATCGATTCAATAGGTTTTCCCGGCAGATCATCTAGTGTAACGTGGAAATGTTGTAGAGAGTTTGATACCACATAGAGACTCAAAAATAGAGAAAGGGTAGAGTCAGATAGGATATATTTGGTCGTAGGCAGGAGGCGGGCGCAAAGGATTAGAGGGGTCGGGAGTATCAAGGGGGACGGAAGATTTCCGTCGCCAGATCCCGATATTGACCTTGGTAAGTTGGAGAGGCACCAGTCGACAACAATGCATTTGCAAGCACCACAGAGGCGGGCCAGCTGTTCCTTGGCACGGGGCGCGACAGAGCTGGTAGTGGAACGGGCGTCAGGCAGAAGGTACGCACTGCGCGGGATCAAAATTTGATCTTGACAAGCATCATGTACAAACATTGTACAAACACTCGTCTCTCTAACGACCACCACGACACGACCGACCCGACCCTAACCCGCCTACATCGTTAACCAGCGCTGCCTGGCTCAGCACCGTAACCCGCCCCCACCCGGCCCATCTCCTTCCCAATCCGGCCACCTCCCTCAACGACCTGACCCGCTTTCGATGCACCCCACTCGCCCTTCTGCCGTCCCCGCCCTCGCTTCCCATGCTTCCCACACCCCGCCGCTCCGTTCCCGCGCCCTACGCTGTCACCCGCCGTCACCCGCGGACGCAAGACGCGTGGGACGACAATCTCCGCTTATCCCGCTCGTTCCTGCCGCCGACAGTCTTTGGCCCGCCCGCTCCGCAGCTTCGGCCTTGGGTCTTCGCAAGCAGCCGTCGATTCGGGGCCACGCCGGCAGCCTCAACCCAGACACTGCGCGTGAGCGCTCCCCCCCACGCCCCCATGCGCCACCCCATTTCGCCCGCCGACGTCGCGTGCGCCGGACCCCCGGCCGTCCTCTCACCTCGCCCACTCGCACCTCCACGCGCGCGCCCGCGCCTGCACCGCAGCGAATAGAAGTCGATGACAAATCGGGCATGAATTCCCGGTGCGTAAATCTCATTCGTCCCGCCCCCTCTCCTTCCCCTCCCCCACGTTGCTTCCTCCCTATCCACCGCCACAACCCCTTGCGTAACCCCAGCGTCGACAATATTGAATTCCGCAAGGACTTCAATATCGTCGCCCCTTCCTTCCCCTTCTCCCTCCCTCCCCCCGTGCGCTGCTGATGCAGTCGGGCACGGTCCGTGCCGCGTCATTCGACGCGTTCACCGCCTGCTCGTCTCAATATGTGCAGCGCCGCGTTCTTGGGCGGGTTTCCCATTCCCCCTACACCCGGTATCCTTCCCATCCCACCCCGCCTTCTTCCACCTTCGGGCTGCCGTGTTCGCGTCCCAGGGTGCCGGCAGATGTCGTTCTGCGCCCACGACAATAGTCTGGATCACGGCTAACCCGCACTGCCTCACCCTGGATTTTATGTCACGTGGCGCAGTCGCGCTCGTTCCATTACGGCGTGCGGAGCTTACACGTTCGTCAGCGTCAGGATGGAGATGCCGCAGCAGGGAGACCTCAACGTTCCCAGTGAGAAACCCGTGTGCTCTGGTATGCTCTGGTGTGCGCAGATGTGCTCGATCATCCACTTTAGCTCAAAACTGTTGTCAGCAGATTACAGGAGGCTGGATTTGTTTTTTATGACCTCACATTTTCCATGGATCCTTCTTCTCGGTTTCGAAGAGTCGGAAGACCGTCCGCCCAGTCGATGACGCGATGACGCGTATCTACAAGTCCGCGAGCAGGGTGCCGTAATGGACGCGTGGCCTCTTGACTCTGTACCACCACCATCCCTTACCGCCACGCTGCCACGTCACTACCTCGCTCTGCCCGCCTGCCCCCGTCCACCAACAGCTGTCTCTCGTATTAAACTCACCCAATGCCCTAGGTCGACCCAAGGTCGGCCTCAATTCCACGTATATCCGCGAATCGTCTCTAGTATACGCCGCGTACTGACGCGATATGACGCGACGCAATAATCGGAACGGCACACTCAAATCGCGAGCTCAAGATCCAAGACCGGAAGACGGCATTGAACCCGTTAAACGCGCAAGGTGCTTAGTTCTTGTCGTGCCAACTTGAAGCGCTGTTTCACGCCGCTACGAGCTACCTGGTCAAGAGATTCATATGATCGACGTTTTGAAGGATGGCGACTCAATCGTAGGAAGCAGGTGCGTCCGTTGTCTATTATCATAACCTATCAGTGTCTCTACCCTTCCATTCAGGCGCGTGCACGAATAACCGGTGTAGGCCCCCTTCGCTGCAATCGTGGTTCGTGCTTTTGGGTGGTCGCAGGGCCTTGGATGAAGTGCAGTCTTGTGTATGTCATTCCCACTCCTTTACCTTTTAGATCTTGGCGTATTATGCTGACTGGGATTTATTCTACAGGCTCGGTACTAACTTTCCATATTGAGCCCGACAGATGGACGCCGCTTGCAGGTTCTTTCCCCCCCTTCATGGTATGTTCACCTCCGCCCATTCTGCCTTCTTGCGTCCCTTTATCCCCATCTCCCTGAATTGTACTAATAATGTCTTCCTAGTTTTTTGTGTTGGAAATGCTTTAGCTGAACAAGGTGAGTTAGATATAGATGTACGCCTCCTGTCTTTGCTTTTTGTCCCGCTGTTACTCATGAACCAATGGCGTACAGGAACTCCTTTGCTCTCTTCATTACCACAGGTATGTTCGTGTTTATTTTGTTTCCTGTTTAGCTGCCGACTCGTCAATTTTGCAGTAACGCTCATGGGGACTTGCAAGGAAGTATTCGAGGTATTTCTTTTCTAACTCAATGCATATTGGTAGCCTAACCTGCAACTCAGACGCCGCTTCCGATCCGTAACTCGACCCACCGCCGAATTCTTCCCGCGCCTTTGGCCTGCGTGACGACAAGATGTGGCGCGCCATGGGGGACGACGGCCTTGGCGCTCACGATGGACTTGGTGTTTTCGACGGGGTGGTTTGCGAGGTTCACGCTAGCTTCGCGGCTCGTTGTCGTAGTTACCAGAAATATAATGGATTTTCATTTATATTCGAGAAAAGTAGAAGAAAATATGGGGGAGCACATCTGAGCACACACGAACATACCAGCGCGTACCAGAGCATACCAGAGCATACAAATTGGGAGTAAAAAGTCCAGATCCTGTGCTCTAGGCTGCTCATGTGTGCTGAAATGTGCTTTCAATTGAGTGGGCACATTTGAGCATACCAGAGCACACCAGAGCACACGGGATTCTCACTGGGAGGCCTCAACTGGTAGGGAAAGCGGAAGATGCGAGGCCATTGGGAGACTAACACAAGGTGTGTGTCTGTATCCATGCCCGCTTCCCGGATCGTCACCACTACTTTTTCAAAACCCAATCCGCCGCCCCATCCGTGCTGCCTTCGTCACACTCCATACACCTCGTCCCCGTCCCGCACTCGTGTACCCGTCGGCGCGCGGTCGAGCGCCGCAGGCGTGCGTTTCCTGTCCGCGCCGCGGCCCTTCTTATGCGCGGCGGTGCGGACACACGGGTAAGCACCGTCTCTTTCTTAGCACTAGCCTTTTTCCTTCTCCCTCAGGTGATCAGAGATGTTGTATCTACCGGACCGGATACTACGTGAGTTTCATTCGGTTGAGTTTCCCACCTGCTGCTCATCGCAATATTAATTCTACTTCAAGTGATAACACGACTTGCCATTTTGTGACCAACAATACTGGCCCGTAAGCTCACCGAACTCGATCCTTCATGGACACTGGCTGAAGACGCCCTACAGGTGGTTCCTTCATTGGTAGTTTCCGTTCTGTAAAGCTTTATGACTCTTACTCACTGTCTTGACAGCCACATCGATTTGCATCTCGAAGCGTACGTGCTATCTCAATGCCTACTAATCTTTTCTGTCTGTAACACGCCCTCTAACAGTGGCCTCGCCATTGTACTTGTGGAAGACGCCAACACAATCACCAAGTCCACACACCCACGTGAGTCACCCACTTCTAACTTACCTAGGGTTCAGGCTCGCTCATATGTATTATCCAGCTGCATGGGATCAACTGTGCCCGATTTACGACGCGTTGACACCAGACCAGCTCTAAAACCTGGGGCTTTCGATCCTCTTTCATTTTGGACACTTCCTTTCTTTACCGGCTCGAACGTTCCACACATTGATTTCCCAATTATTCATGCTGACTCGACGGTTTTTTGTCCCGATTCCTCTAAAATTGTAGGAACGAAATGAATACATTGACTTCGGTAACATCGCGCCGTCGTGAGTTCACACCCGGGGGGGAAAAAAAATCTCCGCCACGATCGCGAAACGCGGAGGCGTCATATCAAAACCTAAGTACCACCCACCAACATCAGCGCGTGAGTAATAAGATTTGCATCCCAGTGTCTACTTCGAGGCGCTTCGTGTAAACGGATTCATCGCGTGTACTCGAATTGAAGGAAGATATGCTGACGGCGTATCAGCTAGACACTGCGCTGCCAGTGGCAAATGGAGAGAGGGAGGCTGGAAGGGAATTATCTTAATGGGGAATCCGGTTGCCCGACGAACCTCAAATGAGTTTCATTTGTCTACTAATGGATAGCATTCAAATTGCCCGTGGACTGCGCACTTATAATTCTCAATGGAAAACTGTTTTCTGAACTCTCCTCTTAACCACTGGAATATAGATTCGACTGTATGTCTGGCGCCGCGGAGCAAAAAGCCGCATGAAATAGCCAATATTGATTCCATCAAATTACCGCTCTCACGGTTCAATTTTCCGGAATTTTACTCTGTCGTACTCTTTGGACGCCGTTGATGCTTTGACATGAGTGAAGTCTTTGTCTTGTACCCTCCTAAGTGTGTTTCCCAGGTGTTAACCGGTTGGCCCAATTTTTGAAGGAGCGTAGTACAATCAATATTCGATTTCGGGCTTCTCGGCCAACACCGAACTGGTTCCAACAACGCTCCAAGCTATTCAAATCGCCAGCTCTGAATCTTGGCCAAAGTACAGCCTATGTTCGACATAGAGAGAGAAGGCCGGAGAACATGATGTACAACACGAGCACGGAGAGGGAGTACACGGTAGCTCCATTTTGGAGATTCGCCAGGGTTCTAGGATTGTCGGCCTTGGAACCGCGGATGGGAAGGAGCTTGAGCTCATGCCTCCTCTGCGCATGGAAGTATTCAACTTTCGCACAGGGTTAATATTCGAGAGAGCCGGAAACCACAGCTGTTTCAATTGTCTTTTATTTATGCGTATACAGGCTCCACTGCACCATCTTATCGCACTCACAGCGCCGTAGTGCCCGTGAAATTACCACTCTGTGTGGTGAAATCTCCCTGCTCGGTCAGACTGTTAATACGCCCCAGCAAGAACTCCAGCTGCCTGTAACCAGCGCCGGGCACATACTGCGGGATCTCATGACCCGCATAATCGACCGTGACAAACGTCAGCCCGCGCTCCGTGTGCGTGGTGCCATAGTACCCGCCGCCGGCGACGAGGCCCACGTTTACGGTGGGGATCTCGCTCTGGAAGAACGTCTCGTTGATGGCGGCGCCGATTGTAGGATTGTACGGCACGAAGAACTTATCCGTGAATGGGCTGGACGAGAAGCCCTGAGCGCCGTTCCACGTCATGTTGTTGAGCGTGGCCAGCGTGCCGTTGGACAAGATGAGGAAGTCAAGGTTGCCGTTGCCAACGAGGACGTTATTGGTGCGCTCGACGACGCCCGCGAGGACGGTGAAGGAGGACGGCAGGGAGGCGTCGAAGGATGTCCTCAGGCCGAGGGAATCGTCGCCGCAGATGGCGTAGTCGACGTGCGGGTTCACGTTGAGGGCCTTTTGCACGTCCGTGCGGTTGAAGTAGTTGTTGGGGCCGTCTCCCAGACTGGGGAAGCCGAGCTCGTCCCACAGGAAGGGGCAGTAATCGGTGATGTGGTAGAAGTTGAAGCACGGGTTGACGTACAGCGCGGCCAGGAAGATGTCGTCGATAACGTCGCAGTCTTCGAGCGTGACGTTGCCCTGGGCTAAGGAGGTGGGCGCGGGGAACGTGCCGTTGGGCGGGAAGGTGAGTGCTAGCTCCATGAAGGCGTTGTACCCGCAGGCCTCGGCGCGCTCGTTGACGCTCGCGACGAACGAGTCGTTGAGGTTCAGCACATTGTTGTAGTAGTTGAGATATGGCACCGCAGGAGCCTCCTGGAGGACGTCAAACGAGCCGAAGGCGGGGTCGTTGATCTGAATCCCTTTGACATTGTAGTAGGTTGTGTCGTTCTGGTCAAGGAAGTGGCTGGATATATAGGGGATATCTGGTGTGCAATTAGCTCCTGGAAGTCGCGGGCCGTTTGATTTGAAATGTAACTTACATTGTCCGGCGTACGACTCTCCGGTGAAGTAGACATCAAACCCTTGCATCTCAAAGGTGTCGATGAAATTCTTCCAGAACCCAGCAAAGTCCGTCGCGACGGCTGTCTCATCCTTGATCTGCGCCGGTGCCCCCGGAGCCGCGAGCGACAAGCCCGTACCTATGGGCTGATCGATCCACACCATGTTGGTTAGGTTCGTCCAGGCAAACGGGTTCGGCTGGGGCTCGAACGTGCCCGACTGCCACTGAAAGGGCCCGTTCTCCTGGAACAGCCCGTCCATGGAGCTGCATCCCGGCCCGCCGTTGAGCCAGATGACGATCTCGTTGCTGGCGAGCTCGTTGGTGGAGGGGAAAAACCAGAAGAAGAGTTCGTTCGCAGTGGCGTTCGTGACGTTGGGACTGGTGGTTGGCAGACGCCCTGCATAGGACTCGCCCAGGTCGAAGTTGACCTCTGGCACGCCGGTGCCGTTGACGACGAACTCTGGACGGCGGTTAGCGGGTCATGCTCAAAGATGGGGATCAAGAGGGAACGAATGCTCACTCTGGCTGTTCGAGTTCAGGAACTGTGAGTCCTCGCTCAGAGCACGCTTCACCGGGGCTGCGGGCCTCGCGGCCCTCTTTGGTGCTCTGCTCTTGAGAGCCGCGGCGCGCCTGTGAGGATTTTCGGCGGCGAAGGCAACGGAAGACGCCCCGCGAAGTGTCGGTAAAATAAATGCGGTAAAACGCATCTTGCGAGGGCTTCGGTCCTGTTGGAGTGAAGTACACAGGAGACTCGGTGGGCAGAGAAACGCGAGAGAACGGCGTGTTCAATGGGAAGTGTTCTCAGGTAGGCTATTTAAGCAACCAGTATGTTGCTTAAATAGACTACCGCCAACTACGGAACGCGTCAGGCGACTCAGAACTAAAAACTGCGGGACTACGGAATAAGTCGACGGCAGCGGGGGGGCTGCGGCGGCGCCAGAGTGCCGTAATCTCATGCCATGCATTAACAATTGCTGACGAAGGCGACGAATAAGCGACGGCGAGGATGAATAAGAGAAAACAACAAGACACCTGTGCTCGATGACCCAGGGCACAAGGCGGAAGAGAGTGGGAACTTGGTTGTGTTTACACACCGGTGTCTGGAACCCTCTATTGAATGGATTACTGGATCCAAGTGGATCACTGACCCCAAGTGAACTGTCGGCTCAATTCGCCAATCATCTGTCAGATTTTTCCACCCTTCCGCCACTTTCGCATGTGAGCGACAATGAAATTCACAGGGCCGGGGCTTAAAAAAACGGGAGAATTAAGTTAGTCTTTAAACTCAAAATATCGTCAATAAACTTATAGCGGCCGAAACCCGATTGATCCTTCAGATTTAAGGACTCACGAGATCTAATCGGCAACCCAATCTTTCGGAGTTCATTTAAAGCCCCGCAAAACCTTAGATATAAAATTGAGTTTAACTGCCCTTTAAATAGGGGACTTCACGGTAGGGCCGATTTTCCCGTTTGTGAATAGATTTATTCAACTGGTTGGATGAATAAAATCATTGTCTGTGGAATAAATCCGTGATCACCCCGTTTGAATATTCCACGTTACTCAAGTGCGCGCACACAAATAGATTCACAAAAAAATGTTTATTCCACCAACGAGATTTAATCTCGTTGGTGGAATATCTTTATTTTGGAAGAATAATCGTCCCATCATTCGATTATATATATTCACAAACGGGAAAATCGGCCCTATCGTGAAGTCCCCTAATGTTTCACTATATTTTGCATTAAAAAACTAACTTAATTCCCCCTTCTTTTTAGGGCCCCGGCCAGTGGCCTGATATCTGCACCCCCCAGATGGCTGGCATGGGCCTAAGCCAGGCACCTAAATAAAAGAGGCAGTTAAGTTGGTTTTTTAATGCAAAATATAGTGAAAAATTTAAAGAGCTGTTAAACTCAATTTAATATCTGAGGTTTTGCGGGGCTTTAAATGGACCCCGAAAGATTATACTAGGGGTTGAATTTCACGGAGGCTCAAATCCAAAGGATTAAATCGGTTTTTTTGGCCCCCGTAAATTTACTGTGATATTTTGAGTTTAAAAACTAACCTAATTCTCCCCCTTTTTTAGGCCCCGGCGCTGTGATTATGAAGAACGGGGACCTACTCAAACACCTCTTCCGCTTACTAAAAATCTCTTGGCCAGATTATCCCGCTGCGGCTCGGCGATGCCCCCACTCGAGCTACAATGCCGATCCTGAGAAGCCTGAGGTTGTAACCGGCTGCACTAAAATGGCGTCACTGTCGGCCACGCTACGGAGATCTCGTTCGGCGCAGCATGACGTACCCAAATACTGTCTCGGAACAATTACCGTCCAATTCAATTAATTTTTGAACATTTTGGTACCCGTCTTTCAAGTGAAAGGTCCCGAGGCCCGGGTTGAGAACAATCGCATTCATGGGGTTGTCAGTACCTTGCGCAGCTGTCAAGGTTGACGGCGAGCGCTGTTGGAGCAAGGGTAATTGATTCCACCGACGCGAAAAATGAGTCACTGACGATTTACGGGTGCGACAACTGAACTGAGTCACTGACGATTTGCCAAGTTGAAGGAAGCCGGCCAAAAGCCGGAACCCAAAACAAGAACGCCGCAAGGGGCGCGTCGCGAAAACCATTTATTCACCATGACCTTGCTCTACGACCTGGCTCTTGCACCAATAACGACGCGTTCTGGGCCCTAGTAATGGGCGGACCGATGAACCCGAGAAGCGGTGCAATGTCTTGTGACGGCGGAGTGACAGGGGCGATCGGAACTCTCTCTCCTCCCGCCACGACACTCCGCACGGTTGACCAGAGCCGTGGCGTCAGCCACCTCAAAAACTGGATAAATTTTCTTTTCTCTTCCTCTCCATTACCATCAACGACACTCTGACCTCCCTCAATACCAGTCACCGGTCTTAAAGCCTGTCGGCGAATAGTGACCAGCAACAACATACCTTGCAAGATGTATCCTTGCAAGATGTATCATCAACGGCAACGCTACTACTCGTCACCTCTACCTTCCGCTAGCTGCAACTACATTCAGCTCTCTCTTCTGCTAAGGCACCATATCTTTTCCTGTGTAGAGTATAGGGGCTAAACACCCAGTCTCGAATATTCCACGCCACGGCGCCAGTACCAAGCGAAAATTTCCTATTACCTTGCTGTTCAACAACGGTGAGTCCGACACATCACAAGCTTTCTCCCGTCAACCTTGATTGTTCACAACTGACTGGGAAATGGTTCACGAGCACTGACCATTGACGTCATTAACGATTAATGATGATTATTGACTAACGATTAACGCTTAACGAATACCGATCGAGACTTAAACGATTAACGATTAACGAAGGATTCACGATTCACGATTCAAGCATTCACGATTCACGTTCACGTTCACGGGCATTCACGCCATTACAATTCACGTTCAAGATTCACGATTCGCATTCAAAATTCATGATTCACGTTCACGTTCACGGGCATTCACGCCATTCCAGATTCATGCGCACTCGCGCCATCCACGATTCATGGTTCAAGCATTCACGATCCGCGTTCACGTTCATGGGCATTAATGCCATCTAAGATCCCGGGATTCACGAGTCATAAGCATTCATAATTCACGATTCACCTTAACGGGCATTCACCCCATTCATGATTCACAATCCCCACTGTTCACGGTTCACGATCCAAGCTCCAGATTCACGCTTTACGATCTTTATCATTCACACAACAATAACTCAAAATAGCATTCACAAACATTCAACGGTTCAGGGTTCACGACTCACCGGTTGTGTGTGCCTAACCCTAGTGGGGCAAGCGTTGGACCGTGGCTATTAAATTGGATGCGCCGGACCGGAGTACTTAGAGGGAACTTCCAGATGTGTCGGCGTCAGCGTCGTGGGGTAGACTAGGGTAGTAACTTGTCCTGGCCTGATGATTAATCAACGAGCAAAAGAAGAAATCGCAAAGTGCTCTCGATCTCTTGATTCTACGCGCAGTGAATGCTAACAATCGCGAGCTGCGCGCGCGCTATAAATTGAATGAAAATATCGTTCAGTGAGTTACTTCCGCCCAACGAGCGTCGGACAAGGGAACTCAACAAATGAGGAACACCGCACCCAGAGCACCCGGAGCATCCGCGATCCGTGAACCGCGCGCACCGATGTCGGTAAACTTC
The DNA here is from genome assembly GCA_029233265.1 of Mycena alexandri. NCBI lineage: Eukaryota > Fungi > Basidiomycota > Agaricomycetes > Agaricales > Mycenaceae > Mycena > Mycena alexandri. The sequence continues at coordinate 654,149 of JARJCM010000024.1, forward strand.
CCGTTCGACTCGGGCCCGGAGCATTCTCCTTCTATCCTTACTGTTTTTATACTGCGGGCCGGTGGCATTTGCGGGCGCTCTGAGATGTGAGTGGGGATTACAAGGCGCCTTTTAGAGGGAACATGCCGGCATTTCGCGCCAAAATGTACCAAAAAACATGAGCGGAAAGCGGATTAGAGCCAAGGGTGTACGAGCCAGAAATAAGGTGGGTACCGCACCTGTTGCACACGGCGTGCTTCCGCCTCCGTTGGTTGGGTTCAAGTTAACGTTGTGCGCGCACTTCCCGTTCGATTCGGGTCAGGCGCACGGGGAAGTTTTCTAGCTTGTTTTTCGTTTTCTGTGGACGCGTAAGGACCAAGGATTTGGATCGATAGCGATGGAATGACGAGGATTTAAATGGTTTGCAAGGTTATTAATCATTGGACCTGCTGTCAAGATGGCGAGAAGTGGCGGGGTGGGAAATTTCTGTCGATTTGTCCACAGGAAAGACACAGGCTCCATCCTCTGGATATACACGAGGTCAAGGAGGAAGCGGCGCTCGCAGAAAGTCATGCATTTAGAGGGGACATTGGGTTCCGGGGTCGGCGCAAGCAGGTTTCGTTTGAGCGTCAGGCGAAGAGAAGATGTAGTCATCGGGCAGGGCACGAAGTTCAGGAACCACGGAGTGAGAGGGTGGGAATTGGCGCCAATCGGCGCTGGCCATGAAACGGCTCGTAGGCAAAATGCAAAATGAGCGGCCAAGGAGCTGACACGAAAAGGGAAGACGAGGACCAAGAAAGCAGTTTGAGACTGGACAGCTGAAAGAGAATTCGCCGGCCTGAAGCTTGGATTTTCCTGTGTGGTAAGCGAGCCGACTTCCACCTCAAGCCCAAAAACACAGCCAGAGTTGTTGACGGACGAGTGGCTCATGGCGGTTGCTGGCAGAGATGCGGACCGGACGATCAAACACCGCCACATCATTCCGCTCTTGCCTCTTGCCACCACAATGCCCAAGCCACCACAACGAGCTTCACTCATTTCTAACCCACCCAGCGCTTTCCTGACCCGCCCCACGCTCACCGACCTCATCACTTTGTAGCCCTTTTGCAAGCTGCCTATAGCCTCCCTCGCCACCAGTCTTCATTTTTGTGTCCGCTTGCAGCCTCGGCGTTGCGTCTACCCGGAAGTCTTCGCCCCTGTCACGTCCCCTGCTGGCTTGCCACACCGTTCTTGCTACGCTCCTCCTCCGTCGTTCTGTCGCCCTCTCGCCGTTACAAGTAGCTGGAAGAGGTGGATTTGTGTGCAAAATCTACGGTGCGTTGCTCTCTTCGCTGCCTTCCGTCTCAGAAGCGCATTACAGCCTTCTCTCCACAGAAGATATTGAATATTGCCACGAGAACTTCAATAGCGTTGCCCCAAGTCCTACTCCCCCAGCGTCCTGCGCGTGCTGCTGTGGCAGTCGGGCATAGGCTGTGGCCCGTCAATTGACGCGTTCGCCGGATGCTCGTCTACCCACGCACGCCGCACCTTCTCAATCCATCGCTCCTATCGCGGTCTCTGCGTCCACGGTGCGCAGCATCGAGTCTTTTGTCCCCTTGTGCGTACTAACTCTTGCATGTATTCAATGCTGCTTGCCTGCTACGTTTTGCGATGCGGAAGACGTCGGTCGCGTCTACACCCGTGCTCTTGCGGTAACCCGCGGCTTCGTACTAAGCACCTCCAACCAACTCGACGATTGAGAATCTGGTTCAATTCTACGTAACCCCTAACCTGACTCACCTGAGCCGTGTGCAGGCCAACTGCGACTGCAGTCTTCTTGGCACAAGGCGTAGGTCAGATCTCTTTCCCCCCCCCCCCCCCCTTTTTTTTTTTTTTTTTTTTTTTCTCAAATGGCGCTAACCTCCGCGTTCAGCGTTTCTTGCTCTGCTACTGGTCCAGAAAGGCTTGGTCCCAGCGCAAAGTTCTCGACGACTGCTCTTGTACGCAGCAAAACCTCGCACCCATACCGCCCGCCCGAGTCGAACGGGCGTCTCGAGTCTTCCAACAACTTCGAGAGAAATTGATGCGCACTGATGCGCCTAGGTGCGGTGGTTCAGCGTCGCTTCTCGGTGAGGTACATATTTACTGGCACCTCAGATTTTGTAACGGAAGGGCGAATTTCAAATTCAAAATGAATAATATCTGTGCCATACTTACCCCGTGCTTCAGGAATGACCATTTCAGCCATGCGCCTCCAGCTCCGGTCGCCTACTTCTTGTTCTCAGCCAAACATTAACCGACGATCAGTACAGCATACCGCCCTCTCGAGTCGAACGACGTCCTCAAGTTTCCCACAAATTAGGGAAAAATCGGTGCGCACCTTGTGCGCTTAGGCGCGGTGTTGTGCAATGGTGTTCTGCGGTGATATGTGATGCTTCAGAGTGTAGAACGGAGGGGACAGGCGAATCTGAGGTACGCCATATTGCCACTATACTTCGGATATCTTATTCACCACGCACTATGGCTGACGAGGCGACTCCGAGCTCCAAGGTTATTTAAACCACATCCTTGCGGAAATTCCAGTCCCTCCGATCGGGGACCTCTCGCAAGATATTGGGGATCCACCAGTCCGCATGGATTAAGACCTTGAACGAGGTCTGTTCGCTTGGAAAGCTGTATATGTATTCATTCAAGTCAACCGCTTGTGGCCGTCCGAAGTACTCACTGACCCTTCGAGTCAGAATTGCTGCCCAAGTTGCGAACGAGAAGGTGCACTGGTATTTCCTCCATATACACGACTCGTGCAACACGAGTCATCTGCGTAAGTGAGCTACATAATTTGCTGCTCCTGTGTGGCATTGTATCTCACGGCGGACAATCTGGCAACACTTGCAGTTGCAGTGGCACGTCTCACGGCGAACCTACCTGTGGCAACACTTGCATAAATCCGGCCGCTTTGGCGGTTCAGACTTTCCCTTGTGCATGATGCAGCCACGTGTGTGCGGATGTTTCCGGGAAGTAAATGGTTCAAAATGGTAATCTTTTCGTATTGGACTTAATTCTTCTCCGAAAATTTCCGATGTTGGCTACGATAAAAGCCACAAACACGTAGAGTAGGTCTAGGAGCAACCCTTGAGACATAATGTCGACAGACTGACGGAAAATGTGCCCCGAACCCCAAACAACCTTTGTTCTATCTCTTTTAACACACCGATTTGGTCAAACTTTGCCCTGTGCATCCGATTGCATTCCCCAATGCCTCTAGAATTTTCACAGAGCAAAGCAGACAGCGGACTGGGTGATTCGAAGGCAGTTGAGGGGAGTGTGACTCGTACGGAACACCCCGGCAGCGTCCGGCAGGCGTTCGCCGGTCACACTCCTGTTGATGTCTGTTTATAGAAGTCCTCCTGCTCCCCAATTTGCTCTGTAAAGGAATGTGAGTAAGTGGATAATAAGAATAGATGCATAGATTACATTCTGGGCAGATTGGTATGCTGGAAGAAATTGAACATTGAATATTCACCATTCGGGGCATCTTTTCACTCAATCTTTCGCCCGTGCTCTCTCAATATTTTGACCTAAACCTGTTCTTAATGACTACAGCTTTGATCTTAGCCACAACCGAGAATTCTTGAAGGATAACTGAGTCCAATACAAAAATATTACCATCTTTCAAGCATTTACTTCCCGGCAACATCCGAAAACACGTGGCTGCATCATGCGCAAGGAAAAGGCCGAACGGCCAAAGCGCCCGGCTTTATGCAAGTGTTGCCAGCAGTCGCTTTGCTGTGACGCGTGCCACCGGCTGTGCAAGTGTTACCTGATTGTCCGCCGTGAGATCTCGTGAATCTCACCTCACCACCTGCCAAGCTTGGGTGCTCGGGCGTCGATTTGGACTACAGGTTGCCAGCAATCGAGGTTTGAATTTAGGTTATCAAGGCCCGGCAGCGTTTGGAACGCATCCGGATATACTGAGGGATGAGATTCATTGGCATACCGGAAGCACCTCGTTCGAATCGAGGCTGGGCTATAGGTAGACTCAGTGTTGGACGGTAAGGGGTTATTAAGGGTCTTTTTTCATGGTAAGGTCTTAGGCCTTACTTACACCTTAACATGAAGGGCAAATCAAGACTTAAGGTAAGGGCAGCCATTTTTTTTTCCAGGCTGAAAGACCCGACTTCCTGGAGCCTCGACACAACTCTAGAGAGAAGGAACACGAGAGGAATTGACCCTTCAACACGGAAGGTCAAATGAAACAGAATCAGCCAAACTCAAAGGTTGAAAGGTGTGGCGGTTCGGTGAGTAACGCGCTACCCATAGTTTATTTGCTGAATCTTCTTGTAACGTCTAATAAATGCCAGAATTGACAGATCAACCATGGGTTGGAACCCTTGACACAGTGAAAATTAGTATTTCTTCCTACCAGTAAGACCTTAATTAAGGCTTAAAAACGATTCCGAGCGAAGGTAAGACTTCATGTTAAGGGCAAATTAAGTCTTAAGTAGCTTGACCCTTAACCCTTACGGCCAACACTGGGTAGACTGCACGCGCTTTTCTCCCTTGTATTTTTCGTTCATCCCAGGTCCTTCATGAAGATCCAATCTGTAGAGGATCCGTACGGCGTTTACGCCGTAAACGCCGTAAGGGCCTCCTGAAGGTATGTCCGCATCCTTCACGAGTCATGTGCAGGTCCTTCACGAGCCAGTGACCACCTTCACGATGCAAATAATGACCTTCACACTCAAAAATTTACCTTCAAGTGCCCTGCCTTCACGCAACGACGGATCCTTCACCGGTACGGTCCATCCTTAAGGTGAGTTTTATATGTGAGCAACTGTGTCCCGCTTTCATGATAGATCTCCTTCTCTTTATAAGATTATGCATGTTTGAAGCTCCTGACGCTCAAAGCTCATCAACCGAGCCCTCCATTTTTGTTGAACTGCCTGCAGCTTAACAGCTTTATTTTCAGCCGCAACAGCTTTATTTACAGGTATCAACAGCTCTCGTGCCTCATTGAGCATTCAAGCGAAGGAGTGGGGCGCGGAGCGCCCCGCCGCGCTCTCGTATTCCTTAAGGTTAGTCAATAACCTTCAAGACCAGTTGAAACGTGAACCTCTGTTCCTGAAGGCAAGTGGGCCACCTTCAGGACCTGTTGAAACATGAACGGCGGTCTGCGATGTCCTTCACGATGGCTCTGTTCCTGAAGGGAAGTGTCAATGGCCAACCTTCAAGCCCTGTAAGGACGTGAACGGTCTACAATAGTGTTCACGACAGATCTGTCCTTTAAGGCCGTCGGCCCACCTTCAAGACCAGGTGGTATGTGAAGGCATTTTTCGAGTCATGAGCGAGGTTCAATTTATCCTTCACGACGCAACTTGAACTCCAACATTCCTTGCCTGAATATACATTGACTTCAATTACTGCCCAATCCGAGTACACTTTGAAATTGTATATTCTACATTACATTTACATACTTTGTTCCCTTCGATTCCGTTGAATTCAATCCTGTTATCCGCCTTACATGGAAACTTCCCAGAAGGCAATTGTATTCAAAAGTCATGTACCTACGGCCACATTCCTAGACAGAAGTACTTACAATAGATTGTACGTGGTGTTTGGTGTGGGGAGGGACAATCTAAGACAGGGGGGGGAGACGGGAGGCTATGCAAGGCACTGTGCTTCTGAACTCGACGCCCATAGTTCTCGCCTGCCGGCCCGCCGGCGCGGAACTTGCACCTCCGTCCTGCGTATTCGGCAGCGCCGACTCCGTGCACAACGGCGGAAGTACGCGCAGGCCGCGGGGGAGGGCATACAGGAGGCTGCCCTCAGTCCGACTTCACACATGAGCTTGGGAATTTCCGAGCCCCCAAAGGAATATTCCCACGGTCGTTGATTTCGAGGTCTGTTCACTCATCAGTAGCAAAAACACACATAGTTTAGGTCTAAAATGAGTGGTTCCATGCCTGCTGATGACCATAGGAGGTATAGACAATGTTAAAGGGTCACCGGAGACGCCGGGGAAATTAATGACTTTAATGGTTTGAAAACTGTTTAAAAACTGTTTGCTTGGTCCATCAAACAAAACGGAAATAAACACGGTTATAACCTTCATACGGAAACGGTTGGAGCCTTAAGAGGGCAAATGCAGCTGGAATAAAAAGGGACGAGTGCAGCGCAGCAAGTGTACGCACCTTCTACTCGCTACGTTTGTCTCGTTGTTGCCGAGGACTTGGTGTGTGCGCCAGATGGCCTTGGGGTCCCATCCCTTGATGTACAGCGAGCGGGGGCGCGTTCTATAGGTGAAAAAAAGGAGTAATGAAGCAAGATAAATGGAACTAGGGCACGTACGTGTGTGCAGGACTTGAGCCCCGAGACCGCCGTCTTAAACCACCCTGTCCACCATCCATCCTCAATTCATCAGGGAGCGCCAGTCCTATTCGGGGTCAGAGGGAGCTCAGAAGGGCGGAAACATACCCCTGGAGCAAGAATGAGACAGGTGCAGATGGGCCGCGCATTCAGAATTACACTTGAGAGCTTGGGGCATGCCTGAGAGTGGGGTGGGCTTTTATCGTGGATTAGGTTATGGTGGTGGGAGGAGAACCGCATATGCGTGACGAGACACGCGCAGATGATTACTGTTCGTGAATGGTTGAATTGAAGCTTCGTGCTCAGGGTCGTGAAAGTTCAAAGAATGTGGTTTAGTAACCACAGATTCGTGAACAATATGGTTGATATTGAAGTAACCAGGAACTCGTGAATGATATCAGCCATCTTGAATGGGACTGGTGAACGTGAAGGACAGAATTGCGCCTGAAGGTTGGTGCCAGCAGTGAACGAGATGTTCATTATCGTGAACGAGTTCTTGCGTCCTTCATGGGGTGTTATCGTGAAGGTATGCTTAAGTTGTTAAGGATGAGGATGGTCGTGAAGGATATTTACGACGTTTACGCCGTAAACGCCGTTATAATCCTCTACAGACTCATCGTTCTCGGTCCTTGGTGGAGAGCTCAGTCAAAAATCATTCCACTTTCCAGATGCTTGCCCTAGAATTCAAAAGCCGCGTCGGTTGGATAATAATTTGAACGGGGATCCCGATGTCGATCCACCTTTGCCGCTCAATCCAGTAATGAACTGTGCCTGTCACTACCCAAACGGCGGTCAAGTGGAAGGGAGAACCGAGGCTACTGGGACATCTCGGCGCTGTCTCGGCTTTACGGACACTGACCATGGCTGCCCTGCGGTCATCACCTGCTAATCCCAACTAAAGGTACCTGTTAGACCACATATAGTCCCCCTAAATGTGGTCCAACAAGACCCCCTCCCCTGCTATGTCCCCGCTATGGGCACACTATGGTGACTTGGGGGGGACTCAGAGGGACCAGGGGGGGACCAGAGGGACGGTCACCCTGTGGGAGGGGGGACAGGTAGTTTTCTGGCGGTGTGAGGGGACAAAGCCAACTTGAGGTGCTCACACCAGGTGTTGGCGGTGGGGGGACAGGGGGGACATGGGCAAGCACTGTCGTGGTGTAGGGACAAGGGGGACATGTTTGAGGTATTGGGCGGTGTGGGGACAGGATCACTCTAGGGGGACATGACCACGACGTATTGACGGTGCGGGGACGGGATCATCCTAGGGGGACATATTGGTGGTGCGGGGACATTGCCCACTTGGTAGACTAAATACACCTGCTAATACCGTAAAAGTATCTAAGTTAGACCTGTTTTGTCCCCCCTAAGATAGGTCTAAATTAGATTTGCTAGGGCCAACAAGTCACCGCAAATTACAGTGGGTAGGCAGGGTAGGCAGGGAGGAGACAATGAGGGCCAAGGAGGCCATATGTCTATGATAGGGGTAGCTATTTGGAGTATTGGAGACACTAGCGGTGGCTAACCGCTGTGGGGGGACATACTTCTCCCATGGGAGACTAAATGGGTGATTTCGGGGGTGGAGGAGACACTATGGGGTGGCTAACCACTGTAGAGGGGACATACTCTGCCTATGGGGGACTAAATGGGTGATTTCGGGGGCGGAGGAGACACTACGGGGTAGCTAACCGCTGTAGAGGGGACATACTCTGCCTATGGGGGACCAAATGGGTGATTTCGGGGGTGGAGGAGACCTTGGCACCTGTTACATCCATGCCAAGAAGGGTGTAATCAACTATATATAGTCCAAAGGCAGTAATCGGCCTCAACCGATTACAGTGGTCTTTTGGCCCAGTTGGAACTGCTGTAATCTTTGGGCACAGCTTTAACAGCACCCCAGAGGAGACATATAGCGCAGTCATCGTCACAGTGTAGACATTTTAGACTGTAAACACACTTCTCAGACCTTGCGGGAGACATAGTCACGGTGGGGACATATTTTATTCTCAGAAACAGTCAACAACGCTGAGTATCCAAGTGGTTGTGTCCATGGCACATATCATATCGTAGGGGAGTGTCCATGGCACGTGTTTGCAGTACAGTCCATCGTGTATTGTAAGCTGTATAAAAGAAAGCAAAGAAGAGGAAGTTGCACGTTGATCATGGTTGTCCATATTGGGTTGGTTTCAGTCATTGCCTGTATTGGGGTGCTATAGCCGCCCCTGTTGGACTGTAATTGATGCCTGGTTGCTTTAAATGCCAATATTGATTGAAAAAGAGCTGGCTCTGGGAAAGTATTTTGCATTTTGCGGCCCAGCGGGGGCACTGGTTAAAGGATGATATGAACGACTCTTGTAGCCCTCAATGAGCTCTACAAGATGGGTATTGGGATCAAGGGTTTGCCCATGACTTTCCTTTTTGGGACACTACCGCTTCTCATCCCAAAAAGGAAACTTTCGCTCCCTAGCCCATAATTGAACCTTTTTGGATGGTCTAACTGTGTATTGATGTTATTAGAGGTGCCTTGCAGCCAACTGGAGCACAGTAGAGCCTATTATAGTCCATTAATAGGGTGAAAATGGCAAACATTGATCAATCATATTCTGGCCACAATACCTCGGGGATATACTAATGAGGATGGTTTTTAAATGTGTCCACTTGTTCCCCTAGGCTGCAAGGACACCCTCCAGGTCATATATTAGATCCTGGTGATGAAGAACATCGCAATTTGGCCATGCAAGGAAAACGCACTTTGTCCCTCTTATGCACTCCTCCATGATGTAATATATCCCAAAACATACCTTTAGGGACTGGTTCATATATTTGTATTGGAACAGTGAGAAATTATCACCTAGGGAAGCCTATACCTCATGGTTTGAGGTGATTTTGTTTTAGATTCTTGTTCACCATATTCACCATGCCACAGGGCCATAGATGATGTTCTAAAGGTTCCTACTAACTCTCCTGAGCTATATGAACAGTTTTAGGCCAAAAGGCTGGCCAACACATGATGTAAAAGTCGAAAATGAAAAATAACATATTTGGATCATTTCATATATAGGGCACCAAGGAGACCATATTGAGGGGAATAAACAATGGGAATGAGATCAGACAGTATAATTACTCTAGGTTATGCTTTATTTCAACTGTTTTGGTTTTGGCTGAGTTCTGTTCCCGAGGAATTGAGTTCAAATGCAAACTTTTGGTCTATGTGCTGGCCATGGCTCAACACACCATCTGGCCAAAACTTCACCAAAACAGTTGAAATAAAGCATAACCTAGAGTAATTATACTGTCTGATCTCATTCCCATTGTTTATTCCCCTCAATATGGTCTCCTTGGTGCCCTATATATGAAATGATCCAAATATGTTATTTTTCATTTTCGACTTTTACATCATGTGTTGGCCAGCCTTTTGGCCTAAAACTGTTCATATAGCTCAGGAGAGTTAGTAGGAACCTTTAGAACATCATCTATGGCCCTGTGGCATGGTGAATATGGTGAACAAGAATCTAAAACAAAATCACCTCAAACCATGAGGTATAGGCTTCCCTAGGTGATAATTTCTCACTGTTCCAATACAAATATATGAACCAGTCCCTAAAGGTATGTTTTGGGATATATTACATCATGGAGGAGTGCATAAGAGGGACAAAGTGCGTTTTCCTTGCATGGCCAAATTGCGATGTTCTTCATCACCAGGATCTAATATATGACCTGGAGGGTGTCCTTGCAGCCTAGGGGAACAAGTGGACACATTTAAAAACCATCCTCATTAGTATATCCCCGAGGTATTGTGGCCAGAATATGATTGATCAATGTTTGCCATTTTCACCCTATTAATGGACTATAATAGGCTCTACTGTGCTCCAGTTGGCTGCAAGGCACCTCTAATAACATCAATACACAGTTAGACCATCCAAAAAGGTTCAATTATGGGCTAGGGAGCGAAAGTTTCCTTTTTGGGATGAGAAGCGGTAGTGTCCCAAAAAGGAAAGTCATGGGCAAACCCTTGATCCCAATACCCATCTTGTAGAGCTCATTGAGGGCTACAAGAGTCGTTCATATCATCCTTTAACCAGTGCCCCCGCTGGGCCGCAAAATGCAAAATACTTTCCCAGAGCCAGCTCTTTTTCAATCAATATTGGCATTTAAAGCAACCAGGCATCAATTACAGTCCAACAGGGGCGGCTATAGCACCCCAATACAGGCAATGACTGAAACCAACCCAATATGGACAACCATGATCAACGTGCAACTTCCTCTTCTTTGCTTTCTTTTATACAGCTTACAATACACGATGGACTGTACTGCAAACACGTGCCATGGACACTCCCCTACGATATGATATGTGCCATGGACACAACCACTTGGATACTCAGCGTTGTTGACTGTTTCTGAGAATAAAATATGTCCCCACCGTGACTATGTCTCCCGCAAGGTCTGAGAAGTGTGTTTACAGTCTAAAATGTCTACACTGTGACGATGACTGCGCTATATGTCTCCTCTGGGGTGCTGTTAAAGCTGTGCCCAAAGATTACAGCAGTTCCAACTGGGCCAAAAGACCACTGTAATCGGTTGAGGCCGATTACTGCCTTTGGACTATATATAGTTGATTACACCCTTCTTGGCATGGATGTAACAGTATCCCCCCACTGGACACTGAGCCCTCGAAGTGTTGGACCATCAGCCTTGAGTGATCCGGAACATCGGATCAGGTCTGACTTGAGTATTCCACTATTGTGGAACCTCGTTGTTTGCTTTGTGCAAACAACCACAACCGGCGGACAGCCGGCCGCAACACTCTGATGAGATCAACAATACACAGAAGGTCCCCGGGAATCACCCCGCCTGGCCGTTTCCGAGATCAAATGATGGCAAATCAAGCAGGTTTCCCAGGCCTGCAAAAGAATGCCATTGTGGGGTTTGAACTCGCAACCAGGTATAACCGATTACACTGTTAAAGCTGTGCCCAAAGATTACAGCAGTTCCAACTGGGCCAAAAGACCACTGTAATCGGTTGAGGCCGATTACTGCCTTTGGACTATATATAGTTGATTACACCCTTCTTGGCATGGATGTAACAGGTGCCAAGGTCTCCTCCACCCCCGAAATCACCCATTTGGTCCCCCATAGGCAGAGTATGTCCCCTCTACAGCGGTTAGCTACCCCGTAGTGTCTCCTCCGCCCCCGAAATCACCCATTTAGTCCCCCATAGGCAGAGTATGTCCCCTCTACAGTGGTTAGCCACCCCATAGTGTCTCCTCCACCCCCGAAATCACCCATTTAGTCTCCCATGGGAGAAGTATGTCCCCCCACAGCGGTTAGCCACCGCTAGTGTCTCCAATACTCCAAATAGCTACCCCTATCATAGACATATGGCCTCCTTGGCCCTCATTGTCTCCTCCCTGCCTACCCTGCCTACCCACTGTAATTTGCGGTGACTTGTTGGCCCTAGCAAATCTAATTTAGACCTATCTTAGGGGGGACAAAACAGGTCTAACTTAGATACTTTTACGGTATTAGCAGGTGTATTTAGTCTACCAAGTGGGCAATGTCCCTGCACCACCAATATGTCCCCCTAGGATGATCCCGTCCCCGCACCGTCAATACGTCGTGGTCATGTCCCCCTAGAGTGATCCTGTCCCCACACCGCCCAATACCTCAAACATGTCCCCCTTGTCCCTACACCACGACAGTGCTTGCCCATGTCCCCCCTGTCCCCCCACCGCCAACACCTGGTGTGAGCACCTCAAGTTGGCTTTGTCCCCTCACACCGCCAGAAAACTACCTGTCCCCCCTCCCACAGGGTGATCGTCCCTCTGGTCCCCCCCTGGTCCCCCTGGGTCCCTCTGAGTCCCCCCCAAGTCACCATAGTGTGCCCATAGCAGGGACATAGCAGGGGAGGGGGTCTTGTTGGACCACATTTAGGGGGACTATATGTGGTCTAACAGGTACCTTTAGTTGGGATTAGCAGGTGGCGGTCATTGTGGTTGTGAGGAGTGATTCTAAATTGCACTGTGACACATGAGGACTAGAGAGCCATTACAGGAATCAAAAAGGGAGCGTTGAAGATCTATGGACCGAGCCCGAGTCGAACGGGCGACGTTGCTGTGTCCACCTCAGTACCACAAGATGGGTTTCAACTGGGAAACACCTCGCACCAGGTCCTGTGCTGACCAGGGACTCGAGGCGCATAAGTTGGGCGCGTATGAATGATTTCACAGCATGATACACGCACTCGAATAACATAACTTCACCTCGGTGAGCCCGACAAAGTGTGGTCCGTCACAAACACGCGCAAAGAATTTAATTGCGCTATTGAGATCTCTGCACCGAGTCTCAGTAAGGGGTTAGGTGCATGCGTGTCGAGTCCATGCATACTCCTATGTGAACTCCGGAGAGCTTCAGCGCGGAGTGAGAGCGTTGATTTTACGCGCACCATCGTTGATGTTTAGCTGCGAACGAAGACATAAAACCCAGAGAATCGTGCGTTTCCCATAAGAATGATCATTAAGGCTGCGTGAATGTGTACTAAATGGCGATTAAGATGGTGAGTATCAAGGGAGAAGGAAAATAACCACGTGCGTACCGCGGGTGAACCCAAAATGGTCTGCTGCCGCTGAAGAGGTCGTTGGATTGCCATACACAAGTCCTGACAGAGAGGTTAGTAGAAAGAATCACCGTGTCGCTCCCGACCCCCAAGTCTGCTGGTTGAACAAACAAACAAAAAAAGTAATGTACTCCTGCAAACCGAAGACCTCGGTCCCGAATCGAACGGGGTTGCTCCGCGCCAGCTCAGCGATCCCTCAGGCCCTTCCGTGAGATAAGAGTGAACGCATCCCACAGGCCACAAGGTCTATTGCCAGCAAGATAATTCACCTCAAGTGCAACAGCAAATAAGCTCAGAATCGAACTGTACTTACCCGTCGACTTTCACCCTCGCCAGCATATGTAGCGACTCCGGGAGAATGCACGCATGCCAACGGCCCAGACGCCAGTACAAATCCCAGTGCTCGCGGGTACACGGGTGGGGGTCTGTTGCATTTTCTGCACACCCTGTGCACGACGTTTCACACAGATGCGGAGGGAGACGTCAGTTGTTAGGAATTAGGGATATTGAAAGCTTGAAACATAAGGATTCGTACCAAAGAACTCGGACTGAGTACAAGTTATTCCTGACGGCCCATAGGAAAGAACGACACTGCAGGAGAATCAGCGCAGACTCCAAGGAATTCGTACCATGGGGCGCAGAAGATACTGTGAGTTGAAATCCAATACTGACCCGGCCCAAGTATTAGATGGAGACGGCACACGAGTGATTTGCGCGTGAAGGTAGGATTAGTAGCGCTGAAGTGGAAAGTGGAACATGAAAGGTTAGATTTCGAAAATACAGAGAAAAACTCTCAGGTTGCACACCAGGAGACTAGCCCGAACCGAACGGGAAAGCAACCGATACTCGCCGCTCGGTGTGTTGCGGAGGCCGTCGCGTACCAGTCCTGTAGAGAACTGAGAGGCGGCTTCAGCGGTTTGGGTCCAAGATTCAGGGTTATGCAGGGACCCAGATTTGGGAGGCGTCGAATACTTGTTGCGCGATCGGAGCGAGGCGGCACGGTCATGAGCAGGCAAGGAAGAACGAGAAAAAGTCTGTCCGTGGGACCCACTGGACTGGCCCGAATCGAACGGGCGAAACACCAAAATACGCCATTTGTTCCGCAGCGGGTGGGCATATTCTGCAGGGTGTACCAGTCCTGTATAAAAAAGAAATGAACCTAAGGAGCAGAGAAGGAATCGCTCACCCGGATCCCAAAATCGGGGTTAGTTTCAAGTGGCGGCGCCCCGAATCGAGCTTCCCTTAGAATGAGGAGGGAAGTGTCCTACAAGGAAGGCAGAGTTCTGCACCAGCGAAACAGCAAAAATGAGACCTGGTAATAGCGCGAGGGCAATCCAGCGGCGTGCGTCCAAGTACCACGTACCTCGAGTCTCGGGTGAGGACGGACGACCGTGGAGTTGCGGCGTTGAGTGCAATGCAAGGAAAAGAAGAATTGAAAATCGTATGCTGTTCGGTCGAAGTGGGCGAAGGCAACGATACGCAAGCAGTACTTACTTTTGAGCCAGTGTACGAGGGGCACTCTGGAATTGAGATGGAACGCTGTGAAGTGGGGGGGAAGAGAGGTCTACATGAAGATCATCATGTTCCCGGGAGACCGCGCAGCTGAACTGAGATTCAAAAGACGTGAGCGAGTGAGGCATAGGCGGATTTGTGTACGAGAGAAGCCGTCGGGTCGCCCGGACTGAAACAGTAAGCGAAGTGCGCGGAGAGTGCAGTTGGCTGAACGGCGGCGGCAGAAAAGGAGAGGGTGCTGCTGGGGCGCCAGTGGTGCGTTGTCCAAGGATACCTGTATTCAAGTACATCCGATACAGATACAAAACAGCTGAAATCTGCACCAAGCCGCATCCTCCGGTCTGGGAATTTGGTTATTGGATTGTGGGGAAGAAATTCGGAAATATCTCGAAGGGAGTGAGGCTTGCCGAGAAAGGGAGTTGTTGTTGTGCTGGGCACAAGAAGGAGGTCGTTTATTTTTGCAAGGTAAGTGAGACAATGATACAAGGCGTAGAAGAAAGGAAAAAACGCGCCTTCTCATGCAGGTACAAACCGAGTCTACTCAGACTTAGAATATAGGTGGTCGGGCGCCGTTAGCGTTGATAAGCGCTAGCATGTAGGAGCAGGTCTGGAGATCCACGGTCCGGGGGAATAAAGCCGGGGGGGGGGGGGGGGGGGGGGGGGGGGAGGAGAACGCTTGGGAGAACGGCCGCGGACAAGGTGGCCACGCCTAACCAGAGCGAGTGGAAGCTGTCCGACGTACGCGAAGGCCGAGACAAGCGCATTCTGAGGAGGAAATTGTTGAACGAGGTAGGAGAGCAACGTTGGGGAAATGCATGTGGTGGTTGCGGGCAAACGAATCGAGTGGCAGTGCTGAAATCACGGTCCGTGTTTATGTGACGGCATCTCAACGGCATCCTGCCAGTGCTTTCTTCCCTCAACTTCATCCAGAATTCCCGCCTGCGCCCCCCTCCGCTTATTTAGCTACGCAATCATCGTTTTCAGCTCCTAGACTGCCGACAGTGCCACCACAGACCCAAGGGCTAACATCGATCGGACGTCGGCTTTGTGTGCGCGCGTCGAGACTCGAAAAACTGCCCATTCAATCGGCGGAGTATATGTAGTTCTCCTCCAGACTTCACTACCCGCATCGTCTGCCGCATCCTCGTTGCCGGGAATTGTGGGTTCCCTCTTCCGAGCTCAAATCTCTTTCAAATCTCGTGTGAAATGCAGGGGAACCGAGCGCGAGTGCCAGGATTGCGAGTGGGGCGGCTGTTGAAGGTATCATTAACGTAGTTCTTGGTTCGTCTTTTTTTCGCCCCTTGTTTCTCTCGTTAATATCGCAGTGGCTCGTTCTTCTTCGCGCGTACTTGCGATTTGCTCAATCGCACTGTGCGCCTGCGGCGCCTCTTTCCCTCCACGTCCCACCACTTGATAATGAATCTGATTATTACTTGATTCACGCTCGCTTCGAATGATCCGTCTGAAATGCGAAAGTCACCACGATCACGACAATAGATATCTCCCAATCGCGACCTGGAGATGTAACTCTCCCATCATTCGTAAGTCTTCAAATTATCGGGCCACGACGACGTGTGCCTTCCGGTGCTCTTATCTGGGCGGCGCAACGAGGCCATGAGAACAAATCAACATGCGTCGCAGGATACTCATACATGCTGAGTGACGATGGGAACGAGCTGTTTTTCCTCAAGTCAATCCAGCTCGCGGGAATTTCTTGTTGGTACTTTCCCTCTGCCATCCGATCTGCTGGCGCATGAGTCGGTCAGGGCGCAGGGGAACCGTCCTCAGTTTTACGTCCGCCTCGATTTCCTCTTAGAGGCGAGCCGAGATGGCAGGACTAAATTGAGTGACACTTTCCCACGGTGCGAATTATCCAGCGCGGATGTGCAGACAGACTCCTCCTTGACTCCACATGGATACACGCTGTGTCCCACGATTATCTGCGTGCAAATGTAGGAGTTTCCAACAAGGATCTATATAACAAAAGAGATGGGAACGGATAAATAGATGCCAACTTGTGCTTCAGGGCCATTGCATGCGCATGGCAGAACGAGTCTTTTTCCTCTTCTTACTCTTGCCATATACTGTGCTCATGCCTGGTCAGTCGGATCTATCAAGTTTGGAGAAGAATTGGCTCGGCACTCGCCCAACCTGTGGTCGGCTCGGCCTCGCCAGGACCATACAGTCTCTGACGGTTCATGGGTTTTCTTGGATACAGGTTTCTGTGGTTTGACAAGAATTTATGATTTCAGGGTACAGCTTGGATGGCTCGGCACTCGCCCGACCTGTGGTCGGCTCGGCCTCGCCATACAGTCTCCAACGGTTCACGGCTTTTCTGGGATACAGGCTTCGACATTATTAAATCGTTCAAGCTCAATCTTGCCCGACCTGCGACTTAGTAGCTCGACGGATTTAAGCTAGTCGGGTTGCCGGCTCCTCACCACCGTTCCATGGGTACCGTGCCTCTGCAGCGGCACAGCTGCGGCCCGGCACCGCTTTCAGTCGATGCTCGCTGTTGAAACACCGTCACAGCCGAGACGTGACAGCAAGGTGAAGGTGAAGAATGCCACCAATCTCAGCAAGCCGTAGGGTATGTGAGTCAACGACCTTAAATCAAGTGAGTTTGTCATTTTTGTGCCCTTCCTTGGCTTGCCGCTCAAGTGCCGGGCAGCTCGGCAGCCTACCGGCATGTCGGCTGGCCTCGCCAAGCCCAAGGTCAAATCTTTGGTGCAGTGGTCATTTCTCGGGAGATGGATGAGCAGCACCGAGCGGGCTTGAGTTCCTTGGGTGGCATTTTTAGTGCATTTTTCATTTGGTGTTTCGCCCCGGCCCGAGCCATCAGCCGGAGACCAATGTCTTCGATAAGAAGAATCCGCGGTGGAAACATTCATAGTAAAACGTTGTTGAACACTGAGGCTTCTCAAGGACGTTGGAAGGTTTTCAAAGCCCCGTAAATCACTCGTCCAAAGTAAGCACGCGTCAATCATACAGAAACCGGGCCGGACAGGGGCTACATCCAAAAACAGCAGACAATGCAAAACGGTCTCCTTGAGTGTAATGAACATGACAAGTATTACTATAAAAGCGATAAAAAGCCCCACAATGATTCCCTTAACAAGCAAGAAAACCACCACGAAGCATCTACGTCATGACACAAAAACCACACAGGTTGGCTGTAAACTGTAAACTCGGTAATAAAAACGATTCTAAAATTGACATTTTAAGACTCGTAATAACGCACATTTGTGATGGCATCAGCGAACAGCTTCCTCAGCTAATCCTGGGCTCTGTGAACTCCATTCTGGCTTGCTTTAAGGCTCGCAAGGCTCCCGGGATCTATCTGCTTACTTGGGGGCCCTGTGATCTCTGAAAACAAGTCCACGGACCACGGGCCAATTCAAATTGTAGAAAGACGTCACTCCGCCAACTTTGATTCTGAAGTAGCTGCCTCAGGCTTACAGGTAAATTCCTGCCTTGTCCCTGCTATCCAAAAATCTAAGCATGCTTTTCGATGAACGGACTTGGCTAGAATTGTGTTCAATGGGCAGTCAAAGGATTGCGGGCGAACTTGACTGGCAGTGGCGTGTGATGCTTAGGTGGGTTTACTTTAATCTTGGTGCTAATTTTTTGTGCCTAGGGAGGATGTAAAGTGAAGACTCGGGGGGATAGTTAGAAGCAGTCCGAGAGGAAGAGGGAGTACGTGTATAACAAACTGCTGAGTTTTGTCTTCAGATTATAGATTATTTATTCATTTATTTCGGGTTCACGATATGACGTGAATGCCGCACTGTGCCTGGATTTGTCGACATGAGAAGGAAAGTGTTCAATTGTTTGGTTGCGATGATAAGTATGTTGCAAGGCTCACTCTTTCCGGCGTGGAAGGTATATTCCGTCTTTCTATTTTCTCTTGGAGTCCAGGGTTCTGATTCAAAACCCCTTTATGTCGAGACCTCTGGCCTGCGACCTCTGCTCTGACAAATATATATGTGCTGTGTATGGCAGTTACACAAGTAGGATGCTCGGGTTTGTGTTCTGACTTCGAACTGGGCCGTTTCACTAGACCATAATGCTCAGTTAGATTCTTTCCGGGACACCGCACACTGGGCCACAAGGAGCCAATCGAAGATTGGCGACGAGTGGCCGCGGCGGAGACGAGTTGAGTTTATTGAAGTGCCATGAACTCCGAGTCTTTCCTGCACACTGGACCACAAGGAGCCAATTCAATCGAAGATCGGCGACGAGCGGCCACGGCGGCTTGCAGGAGACATATATTCTGACAGCTTCAACTCATACAGAGTTGATGTTAAGTCGATGACCGCTGTTGGACGCTGGTGATTTCTAACTTGAAAACTGAGACAGGTTGACTCCCGTGGCATCGCACGGGTCACTGCTAGTTAAACATTAAAACGTGAGGAAGGCGCCCGGTCTCGCGGTGCGACCTCTCACTTACTAATTTCAGGAGGTGATGACTACCTTGCAAGACGGCCCTTCGAATTCAACCTTTTTTATGGCAATGAAATGATTGCAAACACTAATAGTGGCAAATGCCACAAAAATACAACGGAGCGGCCGTACGTTACGAGGAAATGCAATACATATGTTCCAGACACACGGTCGAGTTAGGCGGCGAGGTGCCAAATCCCGCCATTCCCCAAGCGATACAAACGCCCGTCCAGCCCGCGCTGATACCATTGACCATCCGCTGTTTGCCAAGGGCCATCTGTTTTAATGTTAAGTGAACAACTTCAACAGACGGAGTACTTGATGTACATACTTGACTGAGCCTGCTGCTGTCCCCACGGTTGCTGATGTGGCTGCTGCTGCTGGATCGGTGCCATAGGCTGGGATGTGTATGGATACGTCGGAGAGTACACTGCCGGCGCCTGAGCGTACGGGCCCGGCGCATGGGTGTATGTGGGCACCTGCTGCTGCGGATAGTGCTTGATTAGCTGTAGGGTTAGTACTATGCCGCTGGCGACACACTTTGACTCACAGTGTTGGGACCCTGAGCCGCAGGTGAAAACGGTTGCTAATGATATGTGGTTATTCAAGATCAGATTCGGGACTGATTAAACTCGCTGCATTGGGGTTCAACGGCAGAGTCTGGCAAATTATCAGCGTACTGGTCTGAATGCACAACATTGAATCACCGATGAGGCAGGCCAAGCCGTGGCCATAGGGTATGGTCCCTGGGAGCCTCCGGCGATGGGCTGTCTGAGATTATATCCTAGGCTGACTTCCACCGCTTGCAGCTTGGCCAGGGCTACACAGAAGTCGTTGAGAGAGTGATAACGCTTCAGCTGCCGAAAGAACCTTGTGGAGATGCTTCCCATTCTATATTTCTTCCGTGAGCCGTTTTGTGAACGTGCGAACAGAATGACTGACTGGTTTTGAATGCTTCACGGCGTGCGTTGTAGTTAGTGAGGTTTCGGCGCATTAGGGCTTCGTTATTGTGAGCACCCGGGATCCAGTACATCTCGTTCCTGTTGTTGTAGATGGGGATCACGACGGCAGGCCTGCCAACCCATATCAGCGTGGCCCCTTGTAGGGTAATTTTCGGGTCATCCGAAATCTTCTCCCACCCGGGGTGGTTGAACTAGTGACGGGTTTGTAATCACGGAAACACTCTACAGACATCAACACGTACATTCTGGCTTTGTGACATAGGAGCAAGATAGAGCCGCGCCCCGTCATCGTCGATCCCAACTAAAAGGCATGGGCGTTTCTTTCCCGTTGAGCTTGCGTTAGCACGAGCGCTAGTGTTGATATATTCATCTTTATGGTCGCAGCTAAAGACCTGGCCGATCTGAAAGTCGTATATGCTCCTGAATGCGATAGCCTGCGAGGGAATATTGGACGTGGCCATGGTTGACGGTCAGAGACTCGAAGTCCAGACAATTTCCAGAGATGCCATTCAGGTGGGCGTCCGAAGTCGGGAATATATATGTTTTCAAGACTTGGACCCACACGTTGCCCACACTGACTCGTGAGCCTTAGGCGCGATTACTTGCCGAATTTAGATGTGTGGTGGGAACTGGCTGCCAGGCTTAGCGGCTGTTCGTTTCCTATTCCTAATGGAGATGGTAGTGATCTTCCATTTCCGAGTCCTCGATGATCAAACACCACGTGGTGATCACGAATCAGACGAGATTGCGCCCACAACACCGTTGAAGTCCACCAAACACCATCCCCACCCACCCATCCTCAATGGACGACCCTCCGCCTCACTACCTGGCAGTAATATCCCCCTCTGCCCACCATTCTGTCGCTTACCTCAACTCAACGTTGGCGACTGCCGCCGCTGCACATTTGCAATGCGGACAATACCTGGCAGTTATACTAGAGCTGCCAAACCCGCGTGATGACTCGAGGGTGTTGGCACACTTCGTGCAATCCACTCACCAGCCGCTGCCTACGACCTACATACCAATCTTTCCCTGTCGCGTGGGTACGCGCGAGCCTCTGACTGTAGACTTCGAGTGGCCCTTTGGAGAATGTGTCATTGATACCAGTCGGAAGCTTGTCTTTCAACCCGTCCCGGTTGAATCCAACGTGGAGGTTCGCAAAGCCCTGTCTGCCGATGTTTCGCGCGTATTCCGTGCGATTTGCAGAGCTGACGACAAACGGCGATGGGAGCTGGAATCGTCGGAGCAGAGTGCCACAAGAAAAGCAGAGCAAGCAGCGGCAGGAATCGTGTGCGAGTCCGATTCTGGATGGACCACTTTCAGCCTCAAGAGCACTGTTGCCCAAACGCAAGTGGGGCAGTTTTTTCCACCGTTGGACATAAGTGTACAGATCTCCTACGATATCGAGTGTCTACGGGAGATCCTACCAGCTACCCAATGCCTGGATGACGTCGAAAACGTGAAAAGGTATGTTTCTGCGTTGGTGCATTCCTGACGAGCCCTTATCTTTCATCAGATTGCGCGCTCGATTTAGCCGTTTAGGCACCGAGAGGACCATACTGTGGACCATGCACCAGGTATTTATTTCTTCCAGCCATTCTTGATATTTTCTGATTCCAGCGCAGGTAGCTCGTGCCACCGGCGAAACCCCCTGCAAACAAGACATCACTGATTTCGAACATTCACCCCTCTTCGAGTTTTCAACTACGTTTGAACGTCCTCTCACTCCCGACGCGGATACACCCCCCACCCCGCCAGAATGGGCGGACGAGGACGACGACGACCTCAATGACTGGTTCGGTTGGGTTCACGGGATCCCCACATATGGGCTTCCTCCCCCGCCGTTATTTGAGCCGCAGGCATTGCAAATAATTTACCTCGACGTTTATGGGACGTTAATCGTATGTTCTGCTTTACATTCCTTAGTTAATCACCCAACTCGTTTTCAGGATCATCACTCGGGGATATTTGACGCCTTGGGACCCTTACTGGCTCGATCGCCCTACTGCTTCGACCGCCACGAGGCTCTTTCTTTTTACTTTGAGGTCGAAGACGAGATGAAACAGCGCACGCCTGCATCCCCCTACTCCGAAATCCTACGTCAGACGCATCAAGAAATGGCGGTGAAGCTTGGTTTGTCATCCCTGATGGAGGAATCCTCCGTGTTTGCCTCCTCTGCCATTCACTGGCCCTTGTTCGACGGCGCTCTACAATCCCTACAGACTCTCCGATTCTCAGGCCTCACCCTAATCGCCGTCACTGACATGGATTTCGAAACCTTCAGCCAGACGAGCGCGTACCAACCGCTCGCGCCTTACTTCAGCGAACTATGGTGCTGGGATCTCGTCCACACCTACCGACCCCCTCTGAGCGCAATGGGGCACGCACTTGTCTTCCACGACAATATGGGTGTTCCAAGGGAGCGCCGGTGCCTGGTTTCGGACGCTCTTTTCCAGTGTTTGGACCTCGCGTGCCAGCTCTCGCTGCCGGCGGTGTGGGTGCGCAACCCCGCGGGTCTCGCTGGAAATCCTCCGGATTCGGACGCGTCTTTTGTATGGAAAACTGTTCCTGATTTGCCCGCCCTGGTGTCCGCGATAGTTGCGGAGCGGGTGGGTGCGCCGCAGGTAAAAGATAATTAAAGTGTAGCGTACGTATACATTCGGTAGCGTACATTCGGTTGTATTACCCCTTCGAACTTGAGCGCCTTTTCGCCTTCGATGCACGCCCACAATTGCATGGCACCCTTTGTTCAAAGATCATGATCTTGATGAATCGAGGCGCTTATATGTGTGAAATGGAAGTTTACCGCGACATGGTAGCGGATGCGCCTGGAAGTGCCTCTGTGTCCTTGCGGTCCCTATGATGTTAGCTCACAATCAACGGCAAGTATGATGAGATATCGAGCATGCGGAGGGCACGTTTAGTGTGTCCATTTTTTTTTATTCCACTCAGAGCAAAACTGTTCCCGTGCCGGTTACTACTCGTCCCGTGAGGTCCGAGCACAAGGTACCCTCAGCCCGGTGGTTGAATTTATTGAGACTGCGCGGCTCCAGAACAAGAACAAAGGGAGCGAAATTGGATTAGCATTCGGGCTGTGCAATGTGGACACAGAGATTTGATAGGGGCACCGGAATTTTGGAGGAAAGTATCCACCCGCGCGAACCGTGCGAGAGCTCCTGGCACCTTATTGTTGGGCTAAGGCGAGCAATGTCCTTGTGAAATATTTCTGAGCCACTGACTCGAATCGAATCATCGGTCCGCATAAATCTAACCTGCAAAATTCACGTCCGGCATAGCCATTCTCCACTATCACCGCATCTCGAATCGCACATGAACCGTCATAGTCGCAGTATTTGGGCGGGTTGACTATCTTGCCCGGAGTACTTGCTTGAGGAATTAGACCGCTCGACGGTCACGAGAGCAAGCGAGCGAGGTGGAGATTTTCCAACTTGCAGATCACAGAGAAATGAATTTTAGCAAGCCAAATGAGAGTGCGAATATCTCGTTCATAATATTCCTTGAGAGTTGATGCAACAGGTAGTGAGAAGACGCACCTATATACATGCTCCGACGCCTCCTCCGCGTGAAAGGCACGGAGGACGAACATCAGGTATTAACGGAAGCGTATGAGCCAGGAATTTACGCGCGCATGCACAGAGTGCGGTCTAAGTTGAGTTGACGCATGCCAGCGCAAGAAGAAGTCAAAAAGAAAAGCAAAAAAAAAAAAAAAATGAGGTTCTCGCTAGTGGACTGACCGAATCGAATAGGAAATCGCTTGCGGAGAAGCGTGTCGAGTAGCAGTCCTGTCCAGCGCATACTCTGGACAATTGTTGTATTCCTTCGGAGGCAGGGAAGCCCGCATGCGCTTGGAGCCTAAAGTCGGACATTGAGTTTGCAGAGGAATTAAGTGAGTTAAACCGTCTGCATTCGAGTTGGCTCCATAAACATAGATTCGGCGCCCCTAGGGCAGCCGCTCGACGTGCGCGGCATACGGTAGCGAATATCAAGATGGAAAGGTCTCGGCGTCTCGGAGGACGGCCGCTCCCTCGAGAATGGGATGCTAGCGTGAGCGGAACATCAATATCACTGCGAGGCGGCGCACCTTCCTAGTTGCAATTCTGCCCATACGTCAGGTTGTCCCATAGAAGACCGCCGGGCGTGACGTTAGCGAAGGCAACCTTCGGAGGGAATTCGAGCGAGCGAGCGGACGCGGTGGGGCGAGAATAAGAGCGTAGAACGCGTGAGTATATATTATGGGTGAGGCGGAAGGGTGAGAGATGGAGCAGCAAGCCTTCGCAGTCGAGAGCGCAGATCCAGTCCCAATCAGATTCTGGAGGAGTGAAGAATGCAAGAAAATGAGGCAGACGGGAAAGGCGAGGGCGCGGGAAAAGGGTATGCGCCTGCGGAAAAAAAAAAAAAGTAGGAACGAGTGTGGAAAGGGGAAGTTAAGCGGAGGCGAGGAGGCTGACTCGTATTTGGCCTGGGCCGGGCGGCGGCGGGGGTAGAATTGATGAACATAGTGCGTGCTCAAAGTTTGGTATGGGGGTGGATGTGGACCGGTCTGTACTCCGTGTTTCTACCGCAGATTGCGATCAGAGTCGAGTACGGGCGCGAGAGCCCAGAAAGATGAAGGAGGAGCGGCAGCTCGTGTGCGGTAAATCAGTCGCTATAGAAAACACAGAATGAACACGCACCCATCCCGGGGATACGCCAGCGTCTGTGGAAGATCACCCGACGGTTCGGAAGTTGATCGGAACCACGATTCAAAGAGAAAAGCAAAGATGTCCCACCATGGTACTCTACGAGGATTCGGCCGGCGGTGCCTGAATCCCGTTCGTTGCTGTCGTCGTTGATGGGGCTACAGGGAAAGAAGGAAGTTAAGGATGGAGACAACATTACCACGTCTGAATTGCGCCTGGAATACAACGCAAAGGCTTGCAGGCGCCGTTGGGCAACGATTGCCAGTGGCCGACGAGGACAGAATGGATTCGGGCGGGGACTGAGAGGCCCAGTTCAGGGAGCAGTTACTCCAGGATGTGGGGTATGATTTTCCGAGTGTTGCTACCGCTGAACGAGCGAGGAGAGCAAGGTCGAGGAATTGACGATGGTGGTTGCGGAAGAGGATCGAGTGGCAGTGCCGCAATCACGGCCCGTGTTTACGTGACGGCATTTTGCCCTTTGCTTTCGTCTCTCACGTCGTTCTCCCAGCTGGAGGATTTCCAAGCTTTCCTGACCACCCAACGGCTCCCCATCGCGTATTCTAGCTTAATCCAGCATGAGAACTGCCCAAACACTCGTCCGACTCATGCCACCCACTCAAAATCGGTTATACTTACGTCCGAAATCAGGCGCGCCGGCCCTGGTTATTCCATCTCTCGACGCATCGTGTGGCCACCTAAAACCCCTATTTTGCGCGCCTCCCCGGATCCTCGTTCGTGTCATAGTTCTACCGCCACTGCCGCATGCCTCTGCGTAATGCACTCAAACACAGCCGTTTGAATATTTTCGCACCTGTTGCTCTCGTACGCTTTGAATCTCCCAACCAGTGCATAGCCACCATTTTGAGGTCAGAACAGCCAGAAAAGTATATAGGTCGGAGGTCAGAGGTCAGATGAGGTGTCATTCCGATGTCCAACTGACGCACATCGGAACCATTCCGATGTACGTGAGCGATGCTTCTGACCTTTGCCCATGGACCAGCTCAAGATAATCCAACCTCCAAACAATCATGTCAAAACTCAAGAAACTCTGCAAGTCGCTGCTAGCCCTCCCTCCTGCCTCGGAAACAGCTGCATTGCCTCCGAATGTCGATGGACAAGACATCCTAGCTTGTAACCCAGCCAGTCGAGGTCAAGAAGTGGGAAACGTACCGATTCATGCACCCGTGTGCGCGCCTCCGGCTCTCGTTCTTGTTCCATCTCCCAGCCTGGAAACCCACACACCGCCCTCGGGTGCGAGCGGACCGAATGTCCTGGGGAGTACCGCTGGCGAGCGTCTCGTTTCTCGGACTGGGCGCTCATCCGGGGGCTGTTACATGCGAATGGATCCTTGTTGTCGGCTCCCCCTTCAAGACGGTGTTGGGTGCCTGTTGGCTCAAGGACACTAAGGGCCAGCCTGAGAAGGGTATGGATTGCACTGGCCGCCTTCTGGGCTCTGCGGGGGGTAACGGGGGAAATCCGGGCATTGTCACCGCTGCCAGCGCGCCCAGATTTTTCGCACCCGCGCACGGACCATCGACGGGTATCGGATCTTCCGGGTCGCCACCCGTGTCTGCCCACGACATTAACCCCGGCTCACTTCTGATTGCCGAACGCAACTACAAGGTCGCCCTTCTCCTGGTGCTCGCGGGACTCTTCTGGTGGTGTCTTGTCTCGAGTCGGCTTGTTCCTGTTAGTTTGGCAAATTTCCATCGCCATCTCTCAGCCTCTGTATTTACCAAAATTGTCGGCTATGGGTCCTCGGCGCATCGTGCTGTGCCGCTCTTCCCTGCTCCGAGATCCCCAAGTCTTCTGGGGAGTGTGGCTGAAGACTATGCCCGCAGTGTCTCTACTGTGGGTGGAAATGGTACTACAGGCTCGACTGGTTCTTCGATTGCAGTCTCGGGTACTCGGTTCTCAGCGCGCATCAGAGATCTAAATAAGGACAACGGCGCTGCGAACAAGGGTCGTGCACAGTGGATAAGCAACGTAGAACGCGAAACCCTCTTCGGGATGCTACAGATACTGTGAAACTAATGTACTGGAATATATTCCACAATTTTACTTTGAAACTCACGAGTCCTGAATTTCACGACCTCCTTTGCGACTACGATATAATGTTCTTTGCGGAGACAGACATGCTTCCAGGCGAGGACGAACCGGCGGATGTTCCCCTGGGTTACACTCTGGTTTCGCTTCCGCGGCGGCCACTGATGAATGGATCTCGCCGAGGCGGCGGGGGTGGCATTGTTAATCCGGGACTGCTTCACATTCAAGAAATCTGAACTCAGCTCAACAGATATTCTTGTCCTAGATATGGGTACTATCTGGCTGATTGGTGCATACATTCCCCCAGAAAGCTCACGCTGGGAGGGCTGGACGAATGTGGAGCCACTGCAAAAGTTATGGGAGACGGTCGCACTGTGTATTCAAAGTGAAGACAAACATGTTGCGCTTTTGAGTGACGTGAACGCTCGAACTGGCTCTCTGCAGGCTTCAACAACTCGCAGTGCAGAATGGGCCAAAAGATGGGCCAGAAAGTCTGCCGACCCGGATGATAAAATCAACTCACGCGGCCGCTCCGTCATAAAACAGTGTGCGTTGTACGGGCTTTGTATCTTGAATGGAACTTTACTGGAAACGGCCTCGCCCGGTCGCCTAACTTCTTGGCAAGACTCCGGAGAATCAGTTATCGATTATGCGATTGTTTCTGACAGCTTACTGCCTCTTGTTCGCAAGTTCGAAGTTGCATGCCCCGCGGTATTCGAAGAGGATGACTGGTCGGACCACATGCAAATCTGCATGACTCTTGATGCTACCGCTTTTGAACAGACACCCATCCTCTCTCGTGACCCTCAGCCGCGCCCGGATTTTGGTGGTTCATCATACATTGATGAGCTCTACCAAGCAACAATGGACTCGAAGCAGACGCCAAATGAGGCCTTGGACTCATTGTGGGGATTCACGCAGGTTGATTCTCCGCCTACCCACATCTATGTCGAAGGAGTGGCTGCAAAAGGCAAGAAACCTGGACCTGGTGGCGCTGGAATTTTCTTTGGACTTGATTCCCCTTTAAACATGGCCCTCGCGGTCCCGGGGCCCGAGAATGTGAATGCAGATCGTGCACGATTGTTTGCAATCCACGAAGCCATACAGCAAGTGCCAGAGGACAGAAGTCTGTTGTTGTTTTGCACCTCAAAAATGATTATTCGGCAGTTATGCTATTCCGCGGCCAAAAACATGCAACTGGGATGGCCGGGCCGCAACGGCGACATCTTCAAGGCCGTTGTCGATCTCTTGGCCAGTAGGGGAGCCCGTACCTGCTTCGTGTTCCTCGACTCAAAAGCGAACAATGAAGCTAAACGAACCGCGTATGCTCTTGCAAAACATGGATTGAACTTGGCACCAGCAGACACGAACTTTGTGCCTAGTTCACGTTTTCCCGTGACCGCTCCCGCCCCTATCGCCTCCAATGTGGGCAAACTGCGCAAAGTTTATACAACCTTGGAGGAAGTCTCACCTGTAAAAGCCAAACCCTGGAAGACGGGTGAGGATGTCCCTAATAAAGATTCGGAGAGAAGTCATCGCGGGCGGGCAAAAGTGCATGCCCTGCAATTTGCCCTCAGGCAAGAGTTATTGGCCTGTAAAGAGCCTAAAGAATTCTGGGACTTTGTACGGAAACGAACAGACCCACGGCCGAAGCCTGCCAAAGTCTCACTAGAGAACCTGTCTACGAACTTTGAGGCTCGTTTAAACCACCCGCAAGTCACCCCCGCGTCGTTTAATTCAGACCAGCTTGCATTCAATGCAAAGATGCATAGGGACTTGAAATCTCCGCCCCCTGATACTTCACCCCGTCAATCATAGACTCGAGATATAACGATGGATGAGATCGAGGCCATGAAACGTCACATCAAGGCCCACGGGATTGACACCGCAATGGGAGTGGACGGGTTCTCGTACAAGGAGTGCATGGACATCCCGAACGAGAAGCTGTTGGAATTCTTTCGATACTGTCTTCAACATCAAGATATGCCGCAGTACTGGCTTACTTCACTGTTAATTGGGATCTTGAAAAAGGACAAAGATGCAACCGACCCCTCCAGTTACCGCCTCATAGCGCTGGAGTGTTGTATGCTGAAGATGCTCACTCTCATTATTGATCGGCGCATCCGCGAGGGGGCGGAAGACCTGGGTGCAATTCCAGTGACCCAGAATGGCTTTCAGGATCATTTGCGAACAAACGATAATGTTTTTGTTCTTCTGTGCCTCATTGATAAGGCGGACTCTCTCGGGAAACCACTTTACGTGGCGTATTTAGATCTGAAGAATGCATTCCCAGGAACCGACAGGTCCACACTCTGGGTGAAACTTGCAACTATGGGAATTTCGGGACCAATGATCGAATGGCTCAAGAAACTGTATGATCGTATCCGTTATCTCGTGAGGCTCGATGGCCGCTTTGCTCCCGCCTTCAGATCGTTGCTCGGAATTTTGACCGGGGATCCGGGCTCACCGCACTTATGGAACCTCTTCATGTCCGACTTCATCCTTGCAGGGCATCCCGAGGATATTGAACTCAATGGGGTCCCGATTACCGATGTTGAACATGCTGACGATATTCTCACTGCATCAACCGCACCGTCCGGCTTGCAGAACCATCTAAACGACGCTCAATGTTGGTGCAATAATAAGGCTCCAACCATTTCCGTCTTAAAACTGTTTCAAACGGTTATAACCGTTTTTATTTCCATTTGATTTGGTGAGCTGGACAAACAGTTTGCAAACTGTTTTCAAACGGTTTAAACCATTATTTTTTGCGCAGTGGGCAGCCAGCCGATTCTCCGGCTCAAGCATTGATTTCGGAACCAATATTCATCCGCCCATCCACGACCTTCCATGAAGGTCTGCTGGCGCCCGCCTTCCGAGTCATTCCGCAACGTTAATATTCACCCACAACGTCGGCGGTGAGCATAAAGTGTGACCCAATGTGATGGTACGCGTTCTTCCTGGGTGGGGCAATACAAGTTTATACAACAATTTTGGGATGTGTTCAAAGGCTATGCCAGCGACCGCAATAACCCGCTGAAGTGGTGGAAGGTCGGTGTTTTGAGCCTTTTCCCTGACTTTCTCGAGCGCGCACCACCTCTGTCACGATTCTGAGTCACGAACTTCGCGGCTTGTTGAAACCTGAAACAATCACACAGGTGATGTTCGGCAAAATGTGGATAAAGGATGGGTTGTTGAAGGAGGCAGTGGGCACCATTGGACTGTGGTAGAGGCGAGCTACTGCGTGTTTTGCCCGCCCAAAAAATACTGTTTAAAACGGTTTGAAACAGTTTCAAATGGTTTTATTACCGTTTCCGTTTTAGTTTGCCCCGTCCTTCAAACTAGAATCAAATGGTTGGAGCCTTATGCAATAACAACGGTTGCGAGACGTCCATCCCGAAGTGTCTGTACCAGGTCTTTGGCCCGAAGCAGAAAATAAGCCCAAAGTTCTATCTGGGCGGGAATTTGATTTCCCGAGTAGACAAAGCTTGCTACCTGGGAGTCTGGTTGGAAACTGGTTCAAAATTCTTGTGGAGAGAACAATACAAAGTGAAAGCGGCCAAGGCCACCACTGTGGCCAATGTTTTACTTGGGCTTGACCGCTTCGTTGGCAGCATACCGGCCTGGGATGTGCGAACACTGTACATGGCTCGTGTCGACCCTTATCGCGGGCTGTGATGTTTGCCTCGATGTGGACGCAAAAAGTCTAGCCTTGTTGGAGCGTGTTCAATTGAAGTTCTTGCGTCGTATGCTTGGCGTTGGCCGCCGCAGTCTGAAGGTGGTTTTTTTTTCGGAAACTATCCATTTTCCACCCAGGGCGGGGGGGGCCGCCCGAAAAAAAAAATGAAAATTGGCGCACACGTAGATCTTAGTGAGAAAATCATTTTCCACCCATCAAGTTGGGGTGTGCTCCCTCCCGTTCATTTGCTATGGGGGGTTTTGATCGCAAATACCCGTGGGATCGCAACCAGGGCCACAGCCATAAGTCTTAAATTGCTATTTACTGGTCGGGTACTGCTCGGTATAGCCTGAAATTCGGACTGTAGGGTCCTTGGTATGTCTTGACCCACCTCATACAATACCCAATTGGGCAACCGTGGGAAACTTCTGTATTTGACAATTTTATAAGAATGAGGACAGGTTCAAACTGCCATTGCTGGTTGAGTATTGTTTTAAAGTAAAGGACAAGAGTAAGTCAATGACTAGGGTTAGGGTTACGATGCTCCAGCAGCTGTACATTTGGGCTTTTTGCCTTATTTGAGCCAAATCCAGTGGTTTTTCCTCTTTTGTGTCTTCTTTGTGCAATTCCGTATTTTTTCGCACTTCTGCATTTTTTTGCGTGATTTTCTCTTCGAAAAAAATAGCTGTCTTCGCCTCGTGCCTCGGCAAACTCATCTTCAGTCAATAGCTGATTATGGGATCTGAGCATGATTGGTTCCAGGAAAACACACTTGGCCTAGGAATAGTATTGCTATGCGAGGAACACCTGGCCTTGGTTAGAAAGCCATCGCTGCGCGAGAAACACTTGGCCTTGGCTCAGGGTGAAAACCATCGCTGCGCGAGAAACACTTGGCCTTGGCTCAGGGCGAAAACCAATCGCTGCGCGAGAAACACTTGGCCTTGGCTGAGGTAGAAAACCATGAGAAACACTTGGCCTTGGCTTAGGTAGAAAACCATTGCTGCAGGAGAAACACTAGTCCTCTGGTTCTCTTCAAAACTGTCTTCTTGGCCTGGGCTCACGTAGGACACCATTGTTGCGTTTTCTCAGAAACACTGCTCACATTTCATATTGGAGACCTTTTTTTTTTTTTTCTTGACAGCTATTTTTTTCGAAGAGAAAATCACGCAAAAAAATGCAGAAGTGCGAAAAAATACGGAATTGCACAAAGAAGACACAAAAGAGGAAAAACCACTGGATTTGGCTCAAATAAGGCAAAAAGCCCAAATGTACAGCTGCTGGAGCATCGTAACCCTAACCCTAGTCATTGACTTACTCTTGTCCTTTACTTTAAAACAATACTCAACCAGCAATGGCAGTTTGAACCTGTCCTCATTCTTATAAAATTGTCAAATACAGAAGTTTCCCACGGTTGCCCAATTGGGTATTGTATGAGGTGGGTCAAGACATACCAAGGACCCTACAGTCCGAATTTCAGGCTATACCGAGCAGTACCCGACCAGTAAATAGCAATTTAAGACTTATGGCTGTGGCCCTGGTTGCGATCCCACGGGTATTTGCGATCAAAACCCCCCATAGCAAATGAACGGGAGGGAGCACACCCCAACTTGATGGGTGGAAAATGATTTTCTCACTAAGATCTACGTGTGCGCCAATTTTCATTTTTTTTTTCGGGCGGCCCCCCCCGCCCTGGGTGGAAAATGGATATTCCCCTCTCCCATCACTCCCATCAAAAGGGCCATAGCTCGCGAACGGTTGGGAGCACATGTGTAGTTCTTTGAGCGAAAATCATTCTCTCATTGAGCTCCACCTGTGCGCACCTTTTCACTTTTTCATATGTATGCCCCCTCCCCTCTCTCCGTCCACCGTCTGGCCTAATGGGGAAATCCACTAAAATAATCGCAGGACAGCGATGGATCACGCCGGGCTCTAGATTTTGCTGTGTAAAATCGTTGATTAGGCCCTTTGAGACGTCCGCAACTCGCTTAGGATGTGCGCCCACTCCTGGTCCTCAATAACAATGATTGTTGAAATGCATCAGATCCACGCAACTGATTGCGGGTACCGTGTGACACCGAGAGAGTACAGTGAGCCTTTGTATTGTGAAATGGTATACTACCCCGCCCCTGAGGTGTCCCCAGTCCACTAAGATGTACGGCCATTTACAATTTTGAATTTACTCCTGCGGTAAATATATAATTCGCTGAAATACCGGGTGGTAGTAATCCATCGGAGAAAGGAAGCTTAGCACAAGATGGGAATGCGGCCGAGGCGGAGACGAAGAGGACCAGCACTGGGGGGGATGGCAGGAGCGAGAAAGAATATGCGACTTACGGACAACCCTCCTTCCTCGAAGTTCTAACCCCCCGTTGTTCCCTTCCCAAAGTACCCGTTCACTCATTCAATCGTAGCACTCGGCGCCCCCGGCACAGACCGAGCATAGTGCGTACGCAGGATTGAATGCGAAGGACGCGGCGAACGATCTACGAATAAAGAGTTAATATACAGACGGTGTCGGGAATGCAAGAAATTAACAAACTCACCAGCACGTGCCTGGCTCTTTCCCATTCACGGCAAGATCCCCTTCCTTTCCGACCATCCTGTAGTGCAAGTCAGTAAAAATCATCAGGACGTAGCAACGAGGAAGCCCACCACGGCAAGGTTTTTACAGACAGGAAAGAACAAAAGGTGGAAGAGGAGACGGCGTAGACACACGCGAATGAAGAACAGATGGGGTAGAAGCGCCACGACCTGTCTTGTCCCCCTGGTTCATAAAAGAAGAAATTAATAATCCACTGCAGCAGAGCTTCAATCTCACAGAACTACCCTCGTAGTAAGAATTGGATTGCGCTCGTCCATCCCACTAACGGCGACGTTTCGGAAAAGAGAAGATTGGCGCCGGGAGCTTGAGGAAACCAAGAGACTTCAATGTGAATGGCCTGCCGAGAGCGCAAGAAATGAGTGGGTGAATACCAGGATAGGCTGTCTGAATAGTATGAATCCCAGAACAGAAGGGTTGGCCACCCATCTTGTAGCCGAGCGCGTCGATTTTTCGTCGAGCAATGGTGGAGTCAACGTCGGAGGGAATGCCGGATCACCGATGATTGGGAGCGAAACGCAGACGTGCAGGGTGGACGTCGTATTCCGCTTCGAAGTACTGATTTTGAGACCCGTCGTCTGGCGTGGCCGGGCGGTGGGAAGCAAGGATTATTTGCGGAACAAACGGTCCGACCTCCTTCTTTCATACCACCATCGCGTTTGGGCTACGTCGCATCGTTCAAGGCTTTTTGTGCTGCGTGAGGAATCTGGTGTGACGGAAAGTGTATAAATGACGGGGTGCATGTTGTGCTCTCGCATTCAACGCCGCTGACGAATTGTTGCTTCCTTCTCCACTTTGCTAAGTTCCAGGCTCGCCGACTGGTGCTCACTAGGCGCTCACTCATGGCGCAACCGCCTCGCTCCTTCGGGTTACGATTGCCGACGATTTTACCTGTGCATGCTTAGACTAGGTAACACCTTATAGTCCCACCAGTCTGGAAACGAGTAAGCATTGATGTAATTGAGAGGCAGTAGAACGAACCCTGTATCTTTATTATCCCGAGACGTTGCACGAACTGCGAGAAATCGTCGAGCTTCTCCGCGGATTCCCGGTACATAAAGTCGATGAGGCGGTCGTAACAAAATGAAAAAGGGTATACCGCTTGGCGTGCGTTGTGCAAAGCTTGATAATCTCTGACGCAACTTCCACGGCGGGAGTTTCGTTACTGAGGATACTGTACTCGGCGTCGTTGGACTTGAAAAACGAACGCGTGCCTCCAAGAACCTGCGCCGCCTCCATGCCGGGGTTCAAGCGGAAGAAGAGGAAGTCATCAACCCATTTTTTAAGTGGGCCGAAATCGTTGGCGGTGTAGATGGCTGCGATGGCGTCTGCCAACCGACCGAATACGCTGCCCAAACTAGCACTGCCGAATGGGCAGACATGGTCTATGTAGAATGAGTTCAACCACTGGATGACGAAGAAGGTTGTTGGGAAGGATGTATAGGGCATCGGCGAAAGGCAGCGCCGATGTCTAGCGTAGCTGCTTCCGTTCCTGGGGGTGCATTCATAACGAGGAGAACTACCTCAGAGAACGTTCCCCACTCGCAAGGAAAATCATCAACATCGATCTCGGAGTTAATGGATGCACGAGTGGGGTTGTTACGGGGAAAGGAAAAGTCCTGCACAATTCGTCGCTCCTCGGGCGAGCCAGCTTTAGGGACTGTACCGAGGGGCGAAGTATGGACGGGGCCTATTAAGTTTTCGAGACGTGAACGGGAGAACGGACCGGTATAGTGGCCGCCCACGAGTTCTTTGGTAATGTATTCCTGTACAACGGATGGGTGAGCGGAAGCAGAGGCATGATTGGGAGGGGTAAACATATCGGAGAGAGTAGAATGTATGCCCATATGAAAGCCTTCCCGAAGGCCCGTGGGTAGATCAGAGTAAAGATGGAATATATTCACGGCCTTGAGCGCTGTCCGGCAAGAGTAGGAACAAGAGTAGGAACAATGGGCAGGAAATCAGAACGATTGGCAATCCTGGGCGGAATGAACACCGCCCTTGGCGTCGCAGAGGGAGCACCAGTGCTTTCCCTGGGTGCAGTTAGAACCTCGGGGGTAACCATTGCGCCCGTTGAATGTGAAGCAGTAAGAGGTGCCGTTGCGGTCTTTACGGGTCGCACCACGCTTCTCGAAGACGAGCAAGGTGGGTTTACCGCTAGGGAGACGGTCCGCCGTACAGGAGCGCGGCTTGTGGTCGCGGTCCCCGTTCGCTCAGATGAAGCAGCGAAGCGACGATGAGGGGCGAAAGGGATGACCGTTATCGGTCTTGTCGTAAGGATGAGAGCGGCGGCTGGAAGAGCCTAGTTCGCGCTCGGTAGAATGCAGTTCACCGGTCAGCTCTTTCTTTATGGCCTTGCTGATAGTGGTGGTCTGAAGTGGGCGCAAAATATCCTCCTGCAGAACGGAAGGGTCGAAGGTCTCGTTCAACGCGCGGCGGCGAACCTGTGCATTGTATTCGAGCCAGACCGCCCAATTTTCCGCACGATGGAGCATATGCATGATAGGCTCAAGATGAGTGAGCCACAAGGTATGCTCTTCAGCCACATAAGTGTGGATGAGCTCGAGAAGGCGCCCCCACGCTTGGAACCGCGCCTCGAAGGTAAGGTTCAGCTCCTTATCAGAGGGAAGCTCCTTAGCGACCGAGATGACGCTGCCGATACCCAGCGACTGACGTCGCAGAACCAAGAACACGGGCAGGATGTTTGCGCGAGTTGCCCGAGGCCGGGTTAGAATCCCCAGATTTACACGCTGTAATACAACGAAGAGTCAGCCTGGTTCCAAAATATAGTTGGTATGTACGTAGATGAAAATCGAGCGAAATTTGCTCCGAAGGAAGGAGATACTCTGAATGGATGGCACCACCCGCGATGAGTTCATACTCTGAATGGACGGTGCCAAAAAAAATGTCGATACTCGAAGGAGTGTTGAAGGAGTGTGGAAGGTCCGGGACGAGTGTTATACTCGCAGTGTACGGTGACCTGGTAAGATTTTATACTCGGTAGGGGGCGTACGACAAAGTCCGTAATGAGTTTTGATACTCGGAATGGACTGGGCCCTAGTTTCCATACTCGTACGGCCCTAGAACGAAGTTTTGATACCCCGACGGTAAGAAGAGACAGCACACGAATGTGCGAGAAGAAATAGCAAGAGGACAGGCCCTAATGAGTTTCTATACTCGGAATGGGGTGTACGACAATGTCCGTAATGAGTTTTTATACTCGGAATGGACTGTATACTCGTACGGGCCCCAAACGAAGTTTCAATACTTCGAATGGTAAAGAGAAGTCACATGAGGTGTGCGAGAGGAAATTGGAATGGCATATGCCGAAAGAAAAATAGGGGTGCTAACCGTTCTGAACCAATAGATCAAGGACCTTGTCAAGTGAGGTTCCGCCGCTGGCCTGAGGAAGAGCTGCTCGGGCGGCAATACCCTGTTCGTGACTATCGAGGTGGGCCTTGATGCGAGCATGAAGGGCAATAACGTTGCAGTGGTAGCCAATCCAAAGGTAGTTGCCCAAGAAAGCAGTTCCTTACAGGTGAGCCCGGAGACTGTTTTCGTAAAGCGGGGAATAGCAGTAGAGAAGCAGATATCGAAAATCCGGAGAGTTGTGTGAGGATTTTTCTAGGAAGTTGGAGTGCAGGTGGAAGTTCAAGAAGAGGAGAGTTCACCGCCAGCTGTCACTCCTCATCACAAGACAACGTACTGTGGGAGCTTGCCAAGCACAGTATTCCCATCATGACGATAATATTACCCCCTCGACCAAGCGTTTGAACGCGATGGGCTTTCCGGTGATTTCCAGCTTGACAGCCCGGAACTTATGGAAAAGGCGTTCATAGAACTCAGTGCTGGCTCCATTAATGTAGGCGCGGGCGATAGTAACAGCTGAAATTCGTGAGAGCAAGCCAATATGTTGCAGGAATTAAACAAACCGCGCTGGAGGGCTTTGAGAAATATAACAACTTCCCACTCGTTCATTTCGCCCGCAATACGTCTAAACGTGGTATCCTGGTGACCCCGTGTCGTCCAGGAGCCTCATGAGGGCGGCGAGGCAGGTGAGGATCATAGTACCGCCATCGGACACTGTTATGAGGCGGTGAATGTATCGTTCGTCGATCGGCTTCTTCAAGTCATCCCAAAATAACTTGAAAACACCTAATCATCCTGACGTGAAATCTGGGCCAATGCGAAGTAAATATTGCCTACCTGCAACGTCGAGACCCGCGGGGTAGAGCTCCATTTTGACATAATGGACGAGATTTCGTTTCAGCCGTTTATCCTGGAGGGCAGGGCCGCAGGGGCAAATTCAGCCGGGGCTCAGCCGTCTAGCAAAATTTGCGTCGAGGGAGCTGGAACTGATTAATAACAGTCGAACAAAAATAATATGAATTACACACCATTATCGACCTTTGCAAGGGTTGCGCCCACGGCCCCTGCCGCCCTAATGCACAGCCGATACGACTACTTCAGTTGAATCGATGCTTTCTTCACTACAGGGATTAGATGGTTGTGAGGAATATCGTCGGGATGGACGATTACAGCCATCCAAATGGTGGCATCCATCGGAACGTAGATCAATCGGTATGCACTGCATGAACGCTGAACGATGTCGCTGGTGACCGCGTGGCCATTTACAATATGGGGATGGGCTGTAGACACTTGAGACCTTGGGTGGCAGAAAAGGTAAATCAACTCACGGCAATGCGCTCGTTTGAGGCCAGTTTGGGTTAGGTTAGGTAGGTTAGGGTTAGGTTAGGGTTAGGGTTAGGTTAGGGTTAGGGTTAGGTTAGGGTTAGGTTAGGGTTAGGGTTAGG